>JARQOC010000002.1:739729333-740347033 GCA_033576535.1 Allobates femoralis | reverse complement strand
GAGATGCTCGGACTGCTCGGTAATAAATAGCGATCTGAGACACATACACTGCTCCCTTCAGTGCACACAGTGATCTGGCACCATACAGGGAGCAGATTAATTGATAGGATCCCTCTGGGGGCCACAGCAAGGTGTTATATGCTGCGGCGATTTTAAAAAGCCCACCGTCCCGCCCTTTTCCGGAATTACTCGTTTTATAACCGGAAGTCTGTGGGCGGAGCCTGTCACTCATTGACTTACATTGGGCTCGGTGCTCTGGCCGAGTACAAGAGTATCTTGAGATGCTCGGCCAGAGCACCGAGCACCCGAGCATTTTAGTGCTCGCTCATCACTACTCCCGATCCAACAATGAGCTACGTCAAGAACTGAGACAAAAAATTCACTTAAAGGAATTGTCCGTTGAAAAAATTATCATCTGTCCAAAGGATTGGTGATCAGTGGTGATCTAACCACTAGAATCTACACCAAATGACAGAACAGGGAACTTTTATCCCCATTACAATAAAGCGCCAGTGTGCATGTGTGACCGGTGCATCTACTATGGGGCTGCCAATATCTCCAGCATTTTAATGAATCGGCATTCAGGTATTTTCTGATCACAGGAGACGGACATCACGGTCAGAAGAATAGAAAGAAAAAAGTGGAGAGGAAGACCAGCAACCCGATGGCTTGATACTGTAAAAATATCGGTCGGAGAAGACCTTTGTTGGATCGATGTAGGTTTGGAAAAGACCCTGGTGAACTTATCTAGGCTTGGAGAAGACCCTGGTGGATTCATTCAGGTTTGGAGAAGACCTTGGTGAAACAATCTAGGCTTGAAAAAGACCCTGGTGGACTCATCTAGGCGTGGAAAAGACCTTGGTGGAGCTATATAGGCTGCCCAAGATCAATCTTCCTTCACAGTGTTACACAACCAAGTCATCATGGCTCGAGATCGAGCTTGACATTAATCATCAGCTGTCAGGACACAATTTAAGAATCAAATTGTCAATATATGGGTCTCCAGCTTCCAGACAGCAGAAGAGGCCAAGCATAGGTGGGGGGTGCACTTAGGATTTGCTGTTTACTTCTACGTTCTAGGTCAGGGGTGGGAATCTCCTGGGCTTAAGGGCCACCAACAGGTCATGTTTTCTGGATTTCCTTAGCAATGCAAAGGGTTTAGGATCATCACCAGTGCAGGTGATTATACTATCACCTGTGCAATACAAAGGAAATCCTGAAAACATGACCTGTTGGTGGCCCTTGAGGCCTGGAGTTCCCCACCCCTAGTCTAGGTGCTTGGAGCCTATTCCTGAGCATGCAACACAGCACTGAGCTTCAGTGGGTGAAGACCTGAAGCAGTAGACAAGTGAGGTTACGGCAGGAAACCCTTCTGTGGATAGAAGCCCTGGTAACTGCCCAGTCTACCTCCTGTCCTCTAGCATCGACCCTGCTCAGGACATATGAGAGGGGAGGAGAGTGTAATATGTTTTTTAATATTTTCATTACGTTAATTATTTAAACAACATAATAATTAACTTTTACTGTCAATTTGATTTGCATTGAATAAATTTGACGCAAATTGAATTTCCCGCCTAAATGAGTTTCTCTAAGAAATATAAATTAAAAGAGAAAGGAAGCGCACATAGAGTAGTACCACTATTATACAGGTCCCTCAGCCCCAAATGGTTAGACTCACCTGATGTAGTTGTGAGTGTCACAACTACAATAAAAGCACACAGGAGGTCGCTGCAGGCTCCCAGCTGAGAATTGAAGAATCCAGATAAGAGTGAAAGAGCTGGGATGAGATGCCGCGCTGACCACACAGAGTTAATCACACACTCTGTTTATTTTGCCTACACGTGTTTCATGGCTCATGATGAATAGGCCTATGAGCCATGAAACACGTGTAGGCAAAATAAACAGAGTGTGTGATTAACTCTGTGTTTATCTTTGTGGTCAGCGCGGCATCTCATCCCAGCTCTTTTACTCTTATCTGGATTCTCTAGGAAAAAGAAATTCATCGGATCCACTCACCTCGATTATAGTGATAGTTTATAAGAAAATACTCACGGTCAACTGATGCTATGAATACTACAGCACGTGAGATCTACAACAGCTCCTTCCACTAAATGAATGAGTTCTCGTTTTCTTAAATCAGGTATCTATATACCGCGTCCAGTGGAGGTGATAATTGGCATCTGGAGATTTGTGAGTTGAAACTGCTTGAGTTGCTTTTTTTTTATCTTACTATATACATTTAGTTTATTGTTATATGATTCCCATGTGGGCCGAAGTCTACGAAGATGTCAGCAATGTTCTATTATTATAAACTGAAATTTTGTATAAAAGAAATTAGTAATTTTTTTCATTATTCTAACAAGTGTTACAATTCTAAAAACACAACATTAATTTATTTTTGCATTGTTGTGCATTTAACTTTTCTGAGCATTTTTCTTTAATTTTAATCTTGTTGAATGACTTTAATGTAAGGTTTGGTGAGAATCATTACAAGGAAAATGTGTCTAAATCTAACTCCAGCCGAGCAGGGTGAAACGTTCAATTTCCTTATAAATAGAGATGAATAAATTTTTTTCATAGTTCGGGTTCAGATTGGCAAACAGGCATATGTTCGCAGACTAGATAAGTAAACACTTTGTCGAACTTATGAACCCCTTCAAATCAATAGGAAGCAAAATCCTATTGGCCAAGTAACCATCTTTAAAGGGGCCCAAAAGCTGCCAAATACAGCCTAAACCTTTTACAGTGGAGCCCCATTATTTTGGCATAGACATTATCTTCTTACACTATTACTTAGCAAGCTTCAGCGCCACTGTCACACTCACCATGAACCTCAGACATCCTCATGACTTCCCTGAGGTTGTCACAGGTTAAACAGCAGGTATCACCCAGCAGGGAATCCCGCTGTGTGATCTGAGATAACCTCAGTGGTGTCAGTGCTTGTAACATTAGCTGTTACATGACAGCCACAATATTGCACAAAATGTAGTGGATGTATCTTGCCAGTATTGAGGAGCGATGACGTCAGGGAGTGCAATGCAGTTCAAACATGCCGGATAGCTCCTGTGTGGCCCCTCGAATCAGAACTGTAGTAATGTTTGTGATGGCACCACTTGTTAAACTCTCACGCGTGCCTGCGCGCCTGCTCTCACTGCATATAGGGGATGCTTTCTGTGAATAGGACCCAACCATATAGCTGTAAGGCCCCATGCCCACAGTCTATTGTTTGATGCTACTTTTGAAGCAGATTTTGAGAATCTGCATAACAATCTGCATGTCTATGCTGAAGGCAACAAAGTCTATGAGATTTCTGAAGTGCTGTGCCAATATGTTTTTTCCTTGCAGATTTGGTAAAGATTTGGGGGCAGAAAAAAAGAAATTTGAACCATATATGCAAGGAAAAAAAGAACCTCTGACCTGTCATAGACTTTGCTGGCCACAAGATAGACTTGCAGATTTTGATGCAGATTCTTGAAAATCTTGAAAAAGGTGGTTTGGACCCCAATTGACAATGCCTAAAATGTAACCTATAATTAAGGGTGGTTAAAACCTCATAACAACATATCAGGTTTGAAAACAAGTACATACACGTGCCATCAATAGGCTCTGATACTCCGTGTAGGCCTCACTGGAGAGGGCACACACTAAAACAACGCACATAGACAGACGTATTCAGGTCAACTTCCTTTGACCATAGTGTTTGGACCCAATATATGGCACAAAAAATTACGTTTGCTAGGTGCACTTAAAAATGAGTAGAATGAACTACACTCAAGGTGTCACTGCTTTTAGGCAAAAACTGACAGGTTTCCTAGGTGCAGTAAAAAATTAGTAAAAGGAACTACACAGGCGGTGCAGCTTCTCTCACAAGTGGCTACACCACTGTGGGACACTGCTACTAGCCCGAACAAAGTGCCTGGACTAGCTGCAGCCAAAGAATGCCTAATTAAGAAAGGTGGTGTAGCTTTCTTCACAGCAGTGCTACACTACCTGCTCTAATAGATTCAAAGAGCTATATTACTGTGGCCAGATGCTGCAAGAAAGACTTGCACAGCACTGACACACACCTGCCTGGCAAAAACTAATAGGGACTGTTCTAACCTAGCCCTAACAAGGGCTGCAATTAAAACTAGTCCCTGCTTCTATGAAGTAGCCCTGAAAAGGGCTGATAGACTACTAGTCCCTAGTCCCTATCCCTAATCGCTACTCCTATGGAGCAGCCCTAAAAAGGGCAGATATTACTAAGATTCACACCCTCCCTCCAGTCCTTACTCCCTAAACCTATCTAACTTTGTATGCGCTCACTAGCTGACTGAGAGAACACAATTTAGAGTTTGCACTGTTTAGCGGTCGCACACAGCAGCAGTTGTGCCATCTAACCCCCTGCAGAAGCTCTCAGCAAAATGGTGGCGATCGTTAAAATGGCCGAGTCTTATAGGGCTAGGACATGTGACAGACACAGCCAATGATGACCTTGGTCGTGTGATAAAATGCACCTTGCAGTGTGGCACTGTGATTGGCTAGCAGCCTGAACCGCCCCACTGTACATGCTTTAGGAGAGAAAAAAAAAAGAGCACAACCTTCCTGCTGCAGCTCTGATACAAGTTCCCCCTGCACACAATACACAAACTGGATATTAACATTTATTTGCAGTATTAGTGCTAGGTTTAGGATTAGGAAGATTACAATTTTGGTGATCGAAGCGTTATCGAACATATACTAGAACTGCCGAATTTCAAGCAAATTGTTCTAATTCGGCGAATGACTCGAACACCGCCCAAAACAGCTCGAATTTGAGATTGGTGAACAATTCGAAACGAACATCGCTCATCTTTAACCCAACACGTTTCAATGGTTCACATACCGTCATGGGATTAGATCATTATGGTTTAACATTAGTGCACTATCTGGACATCTTCAATTAACATCCCAGTGTGCTAACCCACGTAGTTTCTCTAACCTGGATCACCAATACCACCAGGACAAGAAGCATGAGGAAGAGGACAAGGAAGAAAAGAAGGTAGAAGGGACAGAAAGCCCAGTTCCCAGCCATGTGTATCACCCCCGCCAGAAGCCTTCGACTGGGAGAATGCCATGTAGAGACCCCTACCCCCTCCATGCAAGTATAAGAGACAGTATGAACCACCCACCTGACTCCTGTCTCCTTTTTTGAGGAGATTAATTTTGTGGATAACATAGCCTGCGGCGGTGGTTGCATGGGCATAAGGCCAATCATTTCTATGACCAGTGTACCCAAGGCAAGGTGGTTGCATTCTTACAGGATAGGCGATTAGGCTTCCTAGTGGAACCAGGTACTGGGCATCGGTGCTGTGTCAACCGGTCCATTCCGCTGCATGACCATCTTCCCAATAGACTACGCACCATCTTTGTAGGGAAGGAGGCCACCTTTATGAAGGTACTGGGCAGCAAGGGGTGGGTTTTGGTTGGCATAAGTCGGGTTGCTACCGCCGACGAATTTTAGAAGTGGCAGGAAAAGGCCTTTCCAGAAAAGAATGTGGTAGGACAGGCCTGTCTTCATTGGCCAGCCATCTGCACCCAAACCCACAAATTGCTTCAGTCTGTCTTAGAGGGCGTGGTCACAGAGGTAGCCCCTGTGATCCCCGAGATCGTCTGGCAGCGGAGTACAATCACCAATGGCGACCTTCAGCCCGGCAATGCTTAGAATGCTGGAAGACAGTATTAACAGGAAGTACAATGGACTTTCCTAAAAAAAAGGCATCTTGCTTGGTTGATGACCCATCCTTGTGTTGGCATTTTCTCCAGAGAAGGACTTTTTTAAGTTGTTTTTTTTTCAGTCCTTCCTTGACCAAGGATTGTGTTTTTGTTAACGTTATATTTCCCCTTCCCATGTTTTGTGCTGTTTGCGCTTACCTGTACTGGATAAACGGGCATGCATGCAGGCTTTGGGGTACAACACAAATAATTTAATGGACTTAGCTCTGCATGGACTTTCCACCACTTTAAGAGTCTGTTTGCTGCTGATCCCTGTGGGACTTTCGTTTTACATATATATATATATATATATATATATATATACTATGTATATTCATATGTTTGTGTTTGAGACTTGTAGTCTGTGTTAGAGTAAACTTTTTTGTATTTCACTCCTTGTGTGGTGGACTTGCTTCTGCAAACAGTTGCTTTGATACTGCCTTACAGAAACTGATGGTCTCAGATATGGAATTGCAACACACTACACACACTCCTGTAGATCTAGGGCTGGCCAAGTGCAGTCCTTAAGGGCCATAAACAGTGCATGTTTTCAGGATTACCTCAGCATTTCACAAGGTGCTGAAATCATCACCTCTGCAGGGGATGAAATTAGCACCTGTGCAATGATAAGGAATTCTTGAATACTTGCACAGTTTTCAGACCTTGAAGACTATAGTGGACCACCGTGCCCTAAAAGTCTCTGGAAGTATCCAGGGGGCAAGAGGAATCCTCAGGCACTTTCACCATAACTAAGACTCTCCCTAGACCCATGTTCCCATGATGTGGTGTTTCATGCTTTGTTTTATGCAGATTTTGAGAATCTGCATCAAAAACTGCAAATCTATCCTGAGGCCAGCAAAGTCTATGACTGTCTCACAATTAGAGATGAGCAAACTTTGCTCAACATGTTCAACAATTTCAAATTCAGCAAGAACATGGCTGATTCGCTTCGTGTTTAGAAACCCAAACAGTTTCCCCAAGTGTTGGCAAATCCGGCTAAATTTGGGAATAAGTTTGAAACTAAAATGGCCCTAAAACTTTATCGGTTTATTTGGGGCCAAAAATGATTACCAGAAGACCCACTGGCCGGGGATAAAACCTAACCTACGATTAAGGCTGCTTTCACATAACGATTTTATCAGTTCCGATGCTGTCCGATAAAAATCGGACAGCATCGGACCGATTTTGGGCCCCATGCAGCCCTATGGGCATTGGACCGAATCGGATGTGCACTAAATGCCATCCGATTTGGTCCGATCCGATTCTGTCCGATTTTATTATCGGTGCTAAAATCGGAGCCTGCTCCGATTTTAGCACCGAAAATAAAATCGGACAAACTCGGATCGGACCAAATCGGATGGCATTTAGTGCACATCCGATCTGACCCGATCAATTTGACATGGGGCCCTATGGAGCAGGCTATTGGTTACTCGCAGTCATGTGATTGTGACATCACGAGAGGTCCTAGCAGCACAGAAGACAGAACAGCAAGATACCGGGAGACGCGCGGGACCGTGCAGGAGTCGTGGACAGGTGAGAAAAGATTGGAGAGGGGGAGGACACATGGGGGGACCCGGAGGACACATGGGGGGACCCGGAGGACACATGGGGGGACCCGGAGGACACAGGGGGGACCCGGAGGACACATCGGGGGAACCGGAGGACACATGGGATGACCGGGGGCCAAGAGGGGAAGACCGGGGGTGCAGAGAGGAGGACCGGGGGCCAAGAGGGGAAGACCAGGGGTGCAGAGAGGAGGACCGGGGGTGCAGAAAGGAGGACCGGGGGCCAAGAGGGGAGGACCGGGGGTGCAGAGAGGAGGACCGGGGGCCAAGAGGGGAGGACCGGGGGTGCAGGGAGGAGGACCGGTGGCCAAGAGGAGAGGACCGGGGGAGAGACAGTGACAGCTAGGGAGCGATCTGACAGGAGGGCGGGCATCCTATTTTCTGTCGGAATCGGATGCCTATTTGGCATCCGATTCCAGGCATCAGAGGAATCCGATGCTGTCCGATTTATATCGGACAGCATCGGATTTTAAAAAATCGTAGTGTGAAAGTAGCCTAAGAGTGTCCCCAGCCATAACGTCTACCGGCTTATGTAAACTGTGGAATTTTTTGTCATTTTTTTGAATTTTTTTAAGCTTCCCAGAAATTGCAGGTGTTTTGACACCTGCAAAGTCTGCATTTTGGAAACATTACCAGATGTGGCATCAGCTGGGAAGTCTAGGATGCCTACAATGTCCTAACAATATCAGTTTAGGAGAGGTTTATCTTTTTAAGGGAATTTTTTGTGAATATTTTTTTTTATTGGAGAGCAAACCTTTATTTTTGCAGAGGATCACTAGCATGCAAGACCATCTGTTTTACACTTATGTGAAAGCAATATATATATAAAAAAAAAATAGCATATGGCCATTATATGCTTCACATCCATGCTCTTATAGTTCTGTTCATACTGATGAAACACCATAGTATGGCTATTGCTTCTTAAAAATGTGCAATCACTATTTAATGTCATAATCATAATACTACTACTACTAATAAATATTCATCTACGTAGCGCTATTAATTCCATAGCGCTTGACATACATTGCAACACTGTACCCATTGGGGCTCGCATTTCATGTATAATGCATATTACAGTTGTCCTCCTGGCATTCAGGAAGGGCCCAGTGCCCAATAGCCTTATTCAGTATTCCAGATGAATTGGTGGAAAATGGTGACCTGAAAAGAAGTACTTATTTTTATCAATATGTTTCCTACAAAGATGTCACACTTCAATAGTGACTGCAATTATGTAATTGCAACCCAGTTTATACACATTGTGCCCTGACGTACAGGGGTTAATTATCAGCTAGGCATTAGGTAACAATAGAGTACAATCATTCAACTCCGATACTGATTGTTCCGCTCTGAATGCAAGAGGCTGGACCCTTAGGAAAGCAAATAAACACACTCAAAGCAGTAGAATTCACTCAGCGTCTCTCACCATCTTACCTCTGCATTCTCCCTGGCATGTAGGTACACTGTCTACATTCCGCACTTGAGTCGTTTCTTCATGGATCCTCTACAAGGAATGGCTGACCTGGACTCAGAGGAATCTACCTAACCACCCCATGGGCAGAAGGTGGCTTGGCAGAACCAGACCCAGAGTGGCATCATGCAGAGGAGATGGAGATCTATGTCAGCTGAAGCTCCACCGCACTTCCCACTTTGTGCATCATCTGTAATGATGTGCAGATCTAATCCTGGGCTCCGATGCCAACCACAGACCTGAGGAGTGACTCCCAGCAGTCAGGTATCTCTTACCCTATGACATTTGGGACCAGGAGCACCATATGTCACACTGCAGATCTTCTGGCAGTATGTCTGGCTAGATTCCAGCTGCAGCCAGTATCACACTTGCAGTCACAGATACTAGATCCTATTCCCCAAGACTACCAGGACCAGAACCTTTATAGGGAGCCCAAGGAAGATGAGCACCTAGAAGGCAAGGTTTTCCAGCTGTGTGGATCACCCTCACCGCCTCCAGAGGCATTCAACTGGGGCAATGCCATGTGGGGACCCCTACCCCCTTCAAGCACCTATCCAAGAAGGCATCAACCACCCCGTTCTCCTGCGTCATTTGTTGAGGAGATTTAACATGCAGATGCCACCGCCTGGGACTGGATGCATGGACCTAAGGCTAATAACTTCCTTGACCAGTGCAGTAATGGCAATGTGGTGGAATTCAAACAGGATAAGGGGTATGGAACATGGAACTAAACATCGATGCTACATCAACCGCTCCGCCCTGCAGCATGATGATCTTCCTCAAAGACCATCTATGTTGGGGATGAAGTCACATTCATGAAGGTGCGGGGCATGAAGGGTAGTTTTTGGTTGGTGTATGTCGGGTTGGCACCGCCACCCAATTTGAGAAGTGGCAGGAGGAGGCTGACATGGATAAGAGTTGGCATAGGATGCAGCCAAAGTGTCTCTTGGTTGGCCAACTAAATACACCCAAACTCACAGGGCATGTCGATGATCCCAAAGATGGTCCTGGGTCCTGTCTGTTCTAGATGGCATGGTCATCTCCTAGTTCCATCATCATCCTCTCCAGTGGTGGCAATGATGGAGTGTGCTGAGGGCAGGTGGTGGCAGAGAATGCGCCTAGTGTAGCCCCTGTGACCCTCCAAGACGATCCAGCAGCACAGTACAAGGAGAAACTGCAACAACCATTCAGGGCATGACTGAAAATGGCAAAAGACAATCTCACTGGGCCTTACTGAAGGCATGTTGGTGGGCCTGTGAGACAGTGACCTGTCCCTTACATGGCATTGTGGCCAAAGAATAACTTTTGGAAGTTGTTTTTTTTTTTCCAGTTTTTTGTTGTCCTTGACCAAGGCATGTGTTTTTGTTAAAGTTCTTCTAACATTTTGTGCCATTTGCAATTCCCTCTACTAGGCATTCAGGTAGCCTTTGGAGTCCAACTGAAAGATCTTAATGGACTCTGCCCTTCATTGTCTCTCCATTGTGTTAACAGTCTGTATGCTGCTGCTATTCCCTGTGGGACTTTCATTACATGTATATACCATATATGCTGTATTGTTGAGTTTTTTTGCTTGAGACTTATAGTCTGTGTGTGTATATAGTAAAGTTTTCTGAGTTCACTCCTTGTGTGCTGGACTGCCTCTACAAAGAGGTGCTTTTATACTGCCCTACAGAGACTGGTAAACAAGCTGCAGCCATCTAGCATGAAGGTATGAGGCATGGAACTGCAACACAACACACCCAATCCAGTAGAACAGGGCTAACTAAGTGCAGTTCTTAAGGGCTGCAAACAGTGCATTTTTTCAGGATTTCCCCAGCATTGCACAAGGTGCTGGAATCATCCATCAACTCTACTAGTGATGAAATTAGCACCTGTACAATGCTAATGAAATCCAGAAAATGTGCACTGCTTTCAGACCTTGAGAACTGTAGTTGGCCACCCCTGCCCTAGAAGTCTCTGTAGAAGCAGCCAGGGGGCAAGAGGAAATCTTGAGCCCTTTCACCACAACTGCGGCTCTCCATGGACTCTCTTAGGCCCTATGCCCACAGTGTGTTATTTGTTTTTTCATGCAGATTGAAAATCTGCATCAAAATCTGCATGACTATCCTGAGGTCTGCAAAGTGTAGGAAAGGTCAGACGTACTGTGCCCATGTTCCAGAAATTGGCTCATTCATAAGAAGCTTCAATTCCTGGGGCTTTACTGGCCTCTTTCAGTTGCTGTGTAGCGGTGGCAAACTGGGTAATAAGGGGTTATTGCCAGCTTTGTATTTCAAGCTGACATTAAGCCAGATATTTTTAATGCCGGGTCAATGTTAGACCCACCTATTAAGAATTTCAAGTAAATAGTAAAGAATGTTTACAGAAAAGGAGGGACCTCAGGAGTCACCGCTTACCAGACCGGAGCTGAGGCTCATTCATTCAATGTTTGGAGGCTGCAATTACAGCACGCTGTTTTCTTTGCTGAAGCCTCCAATGAAGCAGCTCTTGCAGAGGATCGTGGATGGGTATGAGAGAGTAATAAAGAAGAAGTCCAGATATGTGTTTGTATTTATACTTCTAATAAAATTTTATCTCTTTCTTACTATTTACTTAAAATTCTTAGTGGCTGGATCAGAATATTGGCCAACATTAAGAATTTTGGTCTTAATGCCAGCTGGCAATACAAAGCTGGCATTAATCCCTTATTACCCAGTTTTCCACTGCTATATGGCAACTAAAAGAGTCATGTAAAGTGCACAGAATTGGTGCTTCTTATGAATGTGCCAATTTCTGAGGTGGTTGTGGGCTGCTATTCTAATAACATGAGGGGCCCAATAATGATGGGCCCTCACCGCGCTGAGATCACCAGCCCCCAGCTGCCATTATTTTACCATGGCTGGAAATTAAAATAGGGCGAAGCTAGGGATGGGCGAATCTACTCGCTAGGACTCGTTACTCGGCGAGTAGTAAGGGACTCGCAGGACTCGGTACTGTGCGAGTTTCCCAGTGATTACTCGCACGAGTCCAATGCAAATCAATATCAATCCTAGTTTTGTCAGAAACGCTGACAAAACTAGGATTGCCATTGTTTGCATTAGACTCGACTACTGTGCCAGTGATAGCAGGGAAACTCGCAAAGTAACTGCTGTTTCTTTGCGAGCCGAGTCCAGCTGTCTGCTCTGTGCAGCTCCAGGGTCCTAGAGCCCGCCTGCTCACAGACATGATGTAGCAGAGCTGAGATTGTTCTCAGTCTGCTCATTCCCTGTGCATACATCTATATCTATGCACAGGGGATGTAGCAGAGAGGACATCGCGTTTTGGACTACGTCGGACAGAAGAGGATTTTTTTAATTAAAGATGGAGTCCCTAATGGCTTTTTTTTTAATTTCAAATAAAAATTTTTCTCTGTGTTGTGTTTTTTTAACCCTTTATTGGAGATTCTTAGTGGCTGGGTCAAACGTGGCCTGACATTAAGAATCTCGGGCTTAATACCAGCTTGTATAACAAAGCTGGTATTAACCCCTTTATTACCCAGCGTGCTACCGCCACCAGGGCCGCTGGAAGAGCGGGGTTCAGCGCCAGAGGATGGCGCTTCATTGAAAACGTCATCTTCTGGGGCGGCTGCGGGCTGCAATTTGCAGCGGGGGGTGCCCAGAAAGCTTAGCTGTACCTGGCTAGACATAGAAATTGCGCGGAGCCCTACGCATTTTTTTTTAATTATTTCATGAATTTCAGAGTCAGAGTCAGAATCTCAGAATTTCATGAAATAATTTAAAAAAAATGCGTGGGGCTCCGCGCAATTTCTATGTCTAGCCAGGTACAGCTAAGCAGCTGGGGGCTGGAATCCGCAGCGCAGGGATGCCCAAGCTTTCTGGGCACCCCCGCTGCAAATTGCAGCCCGCAGCCGCCCCAGAAGATGGCGCGTTCATTGAAGCGCCATCCTCTGGCGCTGAACCCCGCTCTTCCAGCGGCCCTGGTAGCGGTGGCACGCTGGGTAATAAAGAGGTTAGGGCCAGCTTTGTATTATCAGCTGGCCCTAAGCCCGAAATTTATGGCGGTCACGCCAATATTAGACATGACCGCCATGAATTTCTATTAAATTGTTTTAAAAAAAACACAACACAAAGAAAATTTTTTATTAGAAATAAAAAAAAAAGCCATTAGGGACTCCATCTTTAATGAAAAAAATCCCCTTCCGTCCGACGCAGTCCAAAACGCGATGTCCTCTCTGCTACATCCCCTGTGCATAGATATAGATGTCTATGCACAGGGAATGAGCAGACTGAGAACAATCTCAGCTCTGCTACATCATCTGTGTGCACAGACATTCATGTCTGTACACAGGGAATGAGCAGACTGAGAACAATCTCAGTTCTGCGACATCAGGCAGCAGGTGGGCTCTAGGACCCTGGAGCTGGCAGCCAGCACACAGAGAAGACAGGACTCTTATCTGTGCGAGTTTCCCAGCGATTACTTACAAAGTAAACGAGTCCAATGCAAATAAATGACAAAACTAGGATTGCTTCAGGCTGAAGCTTCCGAGACACATCTGCGATTTGTAAATCTCACACTACTCGCTATTACTCGCTTCCCCATTCATTAACATTGGACTCGCTAGACTCGCAACGAGTAGCGAGTCCTGGGCTCGGACTCGCTAGAGTCAAGCGATTCCGAGTAATTTAGGATTCGCCCATCACTAGGCGAAGCCCTGCACATTTTTTACCATTATTTTTATTTTTACATTTTATGATGCCAAGTTGGTTGCCATACACTAATGTGTATAACAAGCAAGCACAGACACCATAAAGATTGTGGAAATGCAGTGTGATTGCAACACCCCATCACAGAAACTCTCACAGAGCATGACTGTTTGTGATTGGCTGTTGCCAGTCAGTGAAGTGAATATGCATGAAGAATAATAGGTGGGACCAGAAGTAAGTGAGAGAGAGAGAGCGTAGTTGAAAGCAAGCAAGCAACAGGATTTTAGACACATTTGAAGGTATTTTCTATGTGTTTATTGTTGCCTGCCATTGATTTCAATGATGCTTGAGGGGAGGATTGCCAAATTGTTTGGCAAGCAATTCAGCGAACACACTGCATTCGGTGAACCAACCTAACTCGAAACCCTCAGGTGTTCACTTATCTCGACTCATGATATCGGCGAGATGTATCCATTATGTCTTGCGCGATATCGTGACGCTCACAAGACAGCTAGTGTTGCGAGTGCTCACGCCACTGAGGTTATCTCAGGTCACACAGCAGGATTCCCTGCTGCATGATACCCGCTGTGTAAAATGAGACAACATCAGGGAAGTCATGAGGGTGTCTGAGGTTCATGAGTGGGTCTGGAAGCATGCTGTGACAGCAGGGCTGAAGCTTGCTAAGCAATAGTGTAGGAAGATAATGTCTGTGCCAAAACAGCAGGGCTACACTGTAAAACAGTTTGAGCTATGTTTGGCAGCTTTCGTGCCCCATTGAAGGTGTTTTCTAGGCCCTAAGACCAATATTAGTAATGTCAGGTCAATGTTGGAACTGGCCATTAGGAATCTCTAGTTAACAGTAAATTATATACAACACACAGAGAAAAATCATTTTATTAGAAAAAAAAACACAAACAAATATCCCAACTCCATCTTTATTACTCCCATATACCCCTCCACAATCCTTCTCCTAGTTCTGCTGTCCTAGAGGTACTTTGGAGGTACATCACACTCTCGATGGCCGATCAGGAAGTTAGGCCACAGCAGTGATCTCCTAGTCCTGCAAATAGGAATAATCCAATCTGTGCAGGATATTCTGTTACCTCACTGAACATTAATAAACAATTAAAAGATTAAAAAAAAAAAAAAAGAACCATTCCTGAGACTCATCTGTCCTGCCGTTCAATCGTTCAATCCTGCTGAAGTCCAACAGCTTTTTTTAGTCCGTTGTGGTGTCTGCATCCAGCTTCTGGCCCCAGAGCTGAAAAAATGGGGCTTAGTCAGTGCCAAAGATACCAGTATCTGTAGGCAAAAACTATGTTAGAGAGAAGAAGAGCACCCACCGAGTTGAAGAAGAAATCTGAATCAGAGCAGGACTGTAGACGTGATGGCAAGGTGCCGAGGCTTAAGGCCCCGTTAGTCCTTGCGACATCGCCGCCGATTACATAGACGACATAGGGGCCTCTATGTCGCCTAATGTTTTAATGTAAAGGGGTGATGTCGGCGCCTCCGAGAGGTCGCCTGGTTTCACAGCAGTGATGTGAAACCAGGCGGCCGATATGGGGCGATGTGTATACATCGCCCCATGTAACCAGCCGCCGGCAACCTGACAGGCGATGGGAGCCATAGGCTCCCATTGTCCAGCATCGCCGCTGGGGTTTTGAGACACCCCGGCGGCAATGCCGCCTGTCAGCTTGCCAGGGTGCCGCCGGAGGTGTCGCGCCATGTAAATGGGAGACGGCGATGCTGGCAGGGCGCCAAAAACGTGCGCGCACCTGCCAGTCGCCGACGACATCTCCGGCGGCGTCGGCAGGTGTAACGGCACCCTTAGAGGGAACATTGGCTGTCTATGCCTGAAGATCAAAGCAAAAGACAAGAAATTCATTTGTCACATTTTCAATTATAAACATGACAAAAATTGCCTAAATACTAATTTAGTTAATATAAAGCAATAAGGCATTTGGGTAGGGGCAAATTCAAAGCTTTTGTAAGGTTTAATGCAAATTTGTTTCACCTACAGGCAATTTGTTCATAGTCAACTATTTTTCACTATTTCTCTTAAAAATCCTCAGAATCCTTGATTTTATTTCCTTCATCTTTAATCCGTAGATAGCAGGGTTCAGGATAGGTGGTATCACAATGAATTGCAATGACATGATAACCCTGAGCTCATACGGCAACTTAGATGGGACAAAGCGGTATAAAAGTATCTCAAAGAAAGTGTCGAATGCAAAGTTGACAATCGTGATGAGATGAGGAGTGCAGGTCTGTAGAGCCTTGTCTCTGACTTCCTTTGATGATTTCACACAGACTCTGAATATTTTAATATATGAGTAAAGTATAGGAATTAATGAAGCGCCAAGTATAAAGATAGTAGTAAGAAGTCCAAAAATATTGTTGACTGTTGTGTCAATGCAAGAAAGTCTTACCACCGACCAGTTGTCACAGTAGATCTTCAGGATTTCTTTTTGACACAATGGAAGTTTAATTGTCAACATCACAAGCACTCCAATGGATATACTAGGATAAATCAAAGCTCCAGCCATCAGCTTGATGATTTTAGAAGAGGTCATTATGGTGCTATATCTTAAAGGGTTGCAAATACTAACGTATCGGTCATAGGCCATCGCGGTTAAAACAGTCAACTCAAAAGATCCGTAAGTGTGAATGCAAAATACCTGAACCATGCAGGCATCATATGAAATTGTTTGATAATCCTGAAGAAGGTTGTGGAAAAGTCCTGGGAAGAAGGCAGAGCTTCCGTACAAGCCATTAATACAAAGGCCGGCTATAAAAATGTACATAGGCTCGTGTAGGGTCTTGTGTAAAGCGATGGTAGATATCACAGCAGCATTGAGAGTAATGATTAGAAAATATCCAAATATAACAATGGAACAATAGAAATATTTTACTGAAAATATTTCCCCAAAGTTCAACGTCAGATAAGTAGGGTGGAAAAATGTCTCGTTCTCCATCTTACTGCTAAAAGAGAAAAACAAAAGAGGTTAGGAGCAGTGGTGCATAAAAAATGTCGAATAAGAGTAGGATGTATCTCAAAAATTCAGCTTTTCTAAGGATTCAATTTTTATTTATTTTACTTATCACTCTTTACACAGTTATGAATCTTCGTAATGTTTGTAATAGACTCCATTGCTTTCTCCCATGGATGATACAGAAACAAGACAGAAGAAAAATCAACGCCTTCAAAATGTGGAGCTGGAGAAGGATGTTATCAATACCATGGATGGCAAGAAGATCAAGAAGTAAACCAGACATGACACTGGAAGCAAAGATCTCCAAGCTACAACTTGTCTACACATCATACTGTAATGGATGCCCTCCACACCTTTCAAGTGGGCTATCGTCTTAAGTGTCTGCCGCCAAATTGAATGCTTTGTCTAAGTGTGTGAACGCCACCGTAAGAACCACGCTGACAACCATGTCAAAGTAGAGCTTATGACAAAGAGCTTTATTAAGGGAGGGGTAGCCAGTTTTATACGGCTCCTTAAAGGGATATTAAAAGGGGTGTTGCATTTTATTCTGAAGAGAACATTCAATTATATAGTGTGTGTTAGTTAGCATTTTAGCCTTGGTTAGTACATTCAGTCCTGAGACATTCTGATAAGAACTGCTTCAGCATTGCTACATAATCTTGAGACAGAGAAAAATTCCAGAGGAGGGTAGGAAGAAGGAGAAGAACAGGAGCAAAGGTTTATATCAGGGGTCCCCAAATCCAGGCCTCGAGGGCCGCCAACAGTGCATGTTTTCAGGATCTCCTTAGTATTGCACAGGGGTTGGAATCATGACCTGTGCATTTGATCACATTAACACCTGTGCATTACTAAGGAAATCCTGAAAACCTGCACTGTTGGCGGCCCTCGAGGCCTGGAGTTGGGGACCTCTGGTTTATATAAACATAACATGCTGTTAGTACACTGGAAGATTTCTGAATGACTTCTATAAAAGTTATATAGGTTATTAACTATTTATTGCCATGACAATACGAAGAGAGAAATCACTGGAGAAGGACATCATGGTTGGGAGAATGGAAGGTACAAGGCGAAGAGGAAGACCAGCAACTCGATGTCTTGATACTATCAAGATAACAGTGGAGAATATACTGGTGAACCTATCTACATTTGGAAAAGACCTTAGTGGACCTATCTAGGCTTCCAGAAGACTGTGGTGGACCTATATAGACTGCATAAGATCGATTCTCCTAGAGAATGTTGATCCAAGTCATCATCGATATCGAGCTGAAGGCCAGTAAATAGTAATAATAACTTTCTTATGCTTCCTTTCTCTGTCACCATGCTGAAAGTACTGTTTTACTGACTAGTTAATGCTGTCTCGGTAGCTACTATGAACTGCCTTTCCAACAAGAATTTCTACTCAAACTATTTACAAACACTTTCAATGTGTTATGCTTGCACGTGATCCAACACTGGTAAATGCAGTGAAAAGACTTCCTCTCCATAGCCGCACCTATCCTACTTATTCCTGCAAATACTAAGTATCCCTTGCTGCATAGCCCCTAACTGGACAGACCACACAGCTAATAAGGGGTTAATGTCAGCTTTATATTGTCACTTGGCACTAAGCCTGAAATTTATGGTGTCAGGTCAACATTAGAACCTGCCACCATGAATTTCTAGTAAGCAAAAAAAAACAAGAACACATATTTTAGTGGAAATCAAACACAAGACATTTAGAAACTCAATTTTTATTAACAAAAAAATCCTCCTTCTGACGTGTTCCACAGGTTTTCTTCTTCAGCTCTGCTACATCTCTACAAGCAGATACACAGACTTGGGGTCCTCTAATGACCCCCGAAGCTGTCAGCAATTACTTCCTGCTGGTGATTTCCCAGTGAAGTCACCAGCAGGAAGTGATCACTTCGCCTGTTTTCCGATGCTGCATCAGACTGTGCAGCACTGAGACCCCCTAGTGGGCCTAGTCAAATAAACAGAATTAAAAAAATGTTTACAAATTTGAAAAAAAAAAAAACTAAATGTTCAAATCACCCCTCATTTGCCCCATAAAAATAATACTATTTAAAAAATACACATATTTGGTATCGCCGCGTTCAAAAATGCCTGATCTATCCAAATATAAAATCAATTAATCCAATTTGCAAACTGCGTAACAGAAAAAAAGTCCAAACAACAAAATTACGTTTTTTTGATCACCGCAACATAGCAATAAAATGCAATAACGAGTGATCAAAACAACGTATGTACACAAAAATGGTGTCATTAGAAACTCAAGATGCAAAAAGTGAGCCAATACACAGCCCCAGATCCCGAAATTTGGAATGCTGCGGGTCATGGAAAATATCATAAAAGTGCAATTTTTTTTCTTTATAAACTTCAGAATTTTTTTAACCACTTATATAAAAGTAAAAGTATACATGTTTGGTATCTACGTTCTCATACTGACCCAAGGCATGATACTGACACCTCAGTGTTACCATACAGTACTGACATGAAACATCATACCAACACGTCAGTGTTACCATATAGTTCTGACCCCAGACATCATACCGACACATCAGTGTTACCATATAGTACTGACCCCAGATATCATACCGACACCTCACTGTTACCATATAGTACTGACCCCAGACATCATACCGACACCTCAGTGTTACCATATAGTACTGACCCGAGATATCAGACCGACACCTCAGTGTTACCATATAGTACTGACCCCAGACATCATACTGACACCTCAGTGTTACCATATAGTACTGACCCCAGACATCATACCGACACCTCAGTGTTACCATATAGTACTGACTCGGTGAATAATACAGACAGGTCGCTTTTAGCATATAGTGAACATGATGAATACAAAACCTAAAAACCAACATGTAATTGTACTTTGTTTGCACATTCACCACTTGATGTTTTACTGGTTTGGATAAAATGTCGGCAGTTTCTTTTATTTTATGTGAAGCACATGAAGGATTAAAAACTTTGCACCCATTGTTTGGAATAGTTTGAGTGGTCCAGTTTTTGCAACCCGTAATTTATGAGGGAGGTTTCTAATATATAAGTCTATAAATAACTTAAGAACGGAACTAAACGCTAAAAAAATAAGTTTTTGACATTGTCATAAATTCTGTTAACTTACGGTATATTTTTCACAATATTCTAAAAAATGTCACATTCAAAAAGTGAAAAGTGAAGTATTTGTACCCTTACATTTTATCATTTGTGCAATTAATACCTTTTTGGAGGAAGGAAAACTTTAAGGGGCCCGTTACACGGTACTTCGCCGGAGATGTCGGCGGCGACTGGTGGGAGCGCGCACGCTTTTGGCGCCACGCCAGCGTCGCTGCCCCCTGTTTACATGGGGAGACACCTTTGGCGATGCACTGGCGATCTGACAGGTGGCATCGCCGCCGGGGTGTCTCAAAACCCAACCGGCGATGCAGTACAATGGGAGCCTATGGCTCCCATCGCCTGTCAGGTCGCTGTCGGCCGTATACATCGGGCGATGTGAAACCAGGCGACCAGTCATATGCATCGCCCTCGCCTAGTTACATTGGGTGACGCATTGGCGACGTCGGCGGTGATAGGCCACGTCCCAGCGTCGCCTAAAATATCGCCGCCGACGTCGCCAGGTGTGACGTGGCCGTAAAAATTGCAAATTTTTCCAATTAATTGAATTAGATGCACAAATGCAACATGTATTGACCTAAATGTACAAATAACAAAAAAGTACAAAGTGTTGTGACAAAGGGATCTTAGAATGATTGGAATAAGTAGAAGAATTCAATAGAAATTGACCAATAACTGATGTGAAAAATGAAGCTGATGAGAAAACCAGACACATAGAGGAGGTAAAGTTAAGAGATATTAGATGAATTGAATTTGCTTTTAAAGGAAACCTGTTGCCTCCATTAAGCCCCCCCCCGGCTATCACTATCTGTCCCTGCACCTTCCAATTACTACTCTAACTATCCCTTTCTGTGCTAAATGTGTGTTGTAAGTGTTTAATAAAATGTATTTATAACTTACTGGGGTATATGTTAATTAACCAGGGGGCAACTGTTTCTAGTTCCCTTGGGCATCCTCTTTTGTCCCTCTCACCACCTCCAGCATTGTGGGCGTGATATTGAAATCAAGTTGCACGCTGCCAGCCTGCCTTGCTCTGCTCTGCTGTGCAGCCTTCCTGTGGTATGACGCTGAACATGTCATTTCCGGATCTTCGGGGTCCCATAGAAAGCCGACGTTTACTCAAACTTAAAAACTCACACATTTAACACAGAAAGAGATAGGTAAAGTAGTAATAGGAAGGTGTAGGGACAGGTAGTGATAGCCTGGGGGGCTTTATCTAGGTGACAAGTTCCCTTTAATTTCACCAACAATTCAGATTCTCTACAACCTAGTTTATTTTGTAATTCTAGCCTCAATTGATATAATGAGGTTGTGGGAGGATCCAGCAGGCAGCGACGGGCTGCCCCCAACCCCCAGGTGCCTATTTGTACCTGGCCGGACACAAGAATATAAGGGAGCCCGCAATTTCTATGTCTAGCCAGGTACAGCTAAGCAGCTGGGGGCTGGAATCCGCAGCGCAGGGATGCCCAAGCTTTCTGGGCACCCCCTGCTGCAAATTGCAGCCCGCAGCCGCCCCAGAAGATGGCGCGTTCATTGAAGCGCCATCCTTTGGCGCTGAACCCCGCTCTTCCAGCGGCCCTGGTGGCGGTGGCACGCTGGGTAATAAAGGGGTTAATACCAGCTTTGTTATGCAAGCTGGTATTAAGCCCGAGATTCTTAATGTCAGGTCACTTTTGACCCGGCCACTAAGAATCTCCAATAAAGGGTTAAAAAAACACAACACAGAGAAAAATTTTATTAGACATAAAAGCCATTAGGGACTCCATCTTTAATTTAAAAAAATCCTCTTCCATCCGACGTAGTCCAAAACCCGATGTCCTCTCTGCTACATCCCCTGTGCATAGATATAGATGTCTATGCACAGGGAATGAGCAGACTGAGAATAATCTCAGCTCTGCTACATCAGGCAGCAGGCGGGCTCTAGGACCCTGGAGCTGCGGCAGCCAGCACACAGAGCAGACAGCAGGACTCTTATCTGTGCGAGTTTCCCAGCGATTACTTGCACAGTAAACGAGTCCAATGCAAATCAATGGCAAAACTAGGATTGCTTCAGGCTGAAGCTTCCGAGACACATCTGTGATTTGTAAATCGCACACTATTCGCTATTACTCGCTTCCCCATTCATTAACATTGGACTCGCTAGACTCGCAACGAGTAGCGAGTCCCGGGCTCGGACTCGCTAGAGTCAAACGATTCCGAGTAATTTAGGATTCGCCCATCACTAATGACAACTGATGACATAAGATAAGACTGAAGGATAAAGAAGAATTGAGGATCAGGCAGAGAGCTACAGAGCCAGGAAAGCTGAGAGGTGAGCGATAGAGGAGCCAAAGCCTGAAGACAACTGAAGACAGAAGAAAAGACTGAAGGATAGAAAAGAAATGAGGATCGGGCAGAGAGGTACAGAGCCAGGAAGGCTGAGAGGTGAGGTGAGTGTAATATGTTTTTTATTTTTTTCCCAACAGCTATTATATTCTATGGTTTAAAGAGAACCCAGAATCCAATAAATAACTTTCACCAGTGGCGTAACCAGAGTCTGGCGGGCCCCGGTGTGAAATTTAGACCTGGGCATCAAGTTAAGTTGGGTGCTGCTGGCCGCGGATGAGGGGCGGGGTGGGGGATTGGTGCTGCGGCAGGCTGCCGGCAGATCAGAGGAGAGGAGGGGAGGGAGCAGCAGCAGGAAGCAGGAGGCTTCCCTCCTTTCACCTCCTCTCCTCTGACACACGGAGTGTCGGAGCCGCGCTGACACATGGATGTGTGTCTTTGGGGAAGCACATCCATGTGAAGCAGGAGCTGCGATCCCTACAGGTCCGGGCCTGGTCTCAGCCGCGACTGCTGCGACCGCGGTCGTTATGCCACTGACTTTTACTGTTAATTTGATTTGCATTGAAGAAGTTTGACGCAAATTATATTTCCCGTCCGAATCAGTTTCTCTGGTAAATCAAAATTAGTCAGATGAAAAAGTAAATTAATACTTAGTTGAATCTGATTACAGTCATATTTGTAAGCAAATACTCACCGTCAACTAGCACTAAAAACGAAAGACATTACGTGAGATCTTCATCTCTTTCAACAAGACGGTTGATATCCTACAGGTGAAGAAAGCAGAATCTTCCTCCTCAGTCTGGTCTCGTCTCCTTATATCAGGTATCTATATACCGCGACCAGTGGAGGTGATAATTGGCATCTGGAGATTTGAGAATTCAATCTGCTTGAGTTGCTTTTCTTCTATCTTACTATATACATTTAGTTTATTCCTATGGGTCCCCTGTGGGCCGGAGTCTACGAAGACGAAAATTGTTTCTAACAAGTCTTACAATTTTAAACCACTACATGAATTTATTTCTTTTTTTAGTATTTTATTTAATTTTTCAAAGCATTTTTCTTGACTATTGATCTTCAACTTTAATGCAAGGTTTGGTGATGATCACTACAAGGAAAATGTGTCTAATGTCCCTGAGTAAGGTGTAAAAGTCAAGCTCATTATGGACATCTGGCATCTGAATATCTGAGTATTGAAACTGCTTGAGTTCCTTTTCTTTTATTATACTACTAGATGGCGGCCCGATTCTAAAGAATCGTGTAGTCTAGAATCCATATATAGTTTAATTACTAATAGTTAGGGGAATGCGGTGAAATGAATTGTGTGTATACAGGTGGCTCAGTGGGTAGCAGAGTATACGGTGGCTCAGTGGTTAGCACTGCGCGGTGGCTCAGTGGTTAGCACTGCGCGGTGGCTTAGTGGTTAGCAGTGAGTGCGGTGACTCAGTGGTTAGCAGTGAGTGCGGTGGCTCAGTGGTTAGCAGTGAGTGCGGTGGCTCAGTGGTTAGCAGTGAGAGCGGTGGCACAGTGGTTAGCAGTGAGTGCGGTGGCTCAGTAGTTAGCAGCGAGTGCGGTGGTTCAGTGGTTAGCACTGCGCGGTGGCTCAGTGGTTAGCACTGCGCGGTGGCTCAGTGGTTAGCACTGCACGGTGGCTCAGTGGTTAGCAGTGAGTGCGGTGGCTCAGTGGTTAGCAGTGAGCGCGGTGGCTCAGTAGTTAGCAGCGAGTGCGGTGGCTCAATGGTTAGCAGCGAGTGCGGTGGCTCAGTGGTTAGCAGCGAGTGCGGTGGCTCAAAGTGGTCATCGCAGCGAGTGCGGTGGCTCAGAGTGATCATCGCAGCGCCGTGGACAGAGTGGTCATCACAGTGCCATGGGCAGAGTGGTCATCGCAGCGCCGTGGGCAGAGTGGTCATCGCAGTGCCATGGGCAGAGTGGTCATCGCAGCGCCGTGGGCAGAGTGGTCATCGCAGCGCCGTGGGCAGAGTGGTCATCGCAGCGCCGTGGGCAGAGTAGTCATCACAGCGCCGTGGGCAGAGTGGTGAGCGCAGCACCGTGGCCAGAGTGGTGAGCGCAGCGCCGTGGGCAGAGTGGTGAGCGCAGCGCCGTGGGCAGAATGGTGAGCGCAGCACCGTGGGCAGAGTGGTGAGCGCAGCACCGTGGGCAGAGTGGTCAGCGCAGCGCCGTGGGCAGTGTGGTGAGCGCAGCAGCGTGGGAAGAGTGGTCAGCGCAGCGCCGTGGGCAGAGTGGTCAGCACACACATACATACACACACATACACACACTCCGCTATACTTACCACCGCCCCGCGTCTTCCCCGCCGCCTGGATCCTCAGTCAACATGTCGCCGCCCTGGACGACTGGATCCAATATGGCGTCTGGGAAGTCTGGCGAGACTTCCCGGACGCCATCTTGGACAAAGTATGTCGCCGCCCCCGGACGACTGGATCCAATATGGCGTCCGGGAAGTTTCGCCAGACTTCTTGGACGCCATATTGGATCCAGTAGTTCGGGGGCGGCGACATGTCGACTGAGGATCTAGGCGGCGGACGCAGGGCCGGTGGTAAGTATAGCGGAGTGTGTGTGCGTGTGTATGTGTGTGTGTGGCAAAGTGACGGAAGTGCGGACAAAGTGACGGAAGTGTGGTTAAAGTGACGGAAGTGCGGACAAAGTGACGGAAGTGCCTTGGGCTTTTATATATTAGATGCACACACATTATGTACACACATGCAAATCTATAAAGATGTAGAAATATATATATACATACACACACATCATTCACAAATTATATTACATACACACATATATACACATACTGTACATTGCATATGGAGGGGTGAGGAGAGCGGAGGCTGGAGGGCAGAGGAACAGGGGAGGCTGGAGGGCAGAGGAAAAGGGGAGGCTGGAGGGCAGAGGCACAGGGAAGGCTGGAGGGCAGAGGCACAGGGGAGGCTGGAGGGCAGAGGCACAGGGGAGGCTGGAGGGCAGAGGCACAGGGGTGGCTGGAGGGCAGAGGCACAGGGGAGGCTGGAGGGCAGAGGCACAGGGGAGGCTGGAGGGCAGAGGAGATAGATGCGGCTCCCGGATGGAAGAGGATACTGACTGGGCTGTGGTCGATGAGCGGCAGGGCTGGCGGCAGTGCCGGTGATGCTAGAGGCCGCACACCGGAGGGAAGAGGTGGTGGGGGCGGCTCCCGGATGGGGGAGGACGCACAACGGGATATGTGCGGGGCCGCGGCGAGGGGCACACTGGGTATGTGCGGGGCCCGGGTCCGGTGGCGGGATAGCGGCTCGCGGTGGCCACTAAAGCGCCACCGCTCGCCGCCATCTTGGATCACCCTGAGCGGGTGTAGTGCCCAAGCCACTTCCGTCGTGTGACGTCATTTTTGTCCCTTGAAGATGGAAGTGGCTTCGGGTTTTATATATTAGATATAAATTTAGTTTATTTTTATATTAGTCCATTGCAGGTTGGAGTCTACAAAGATGTCTTGTTATGAACAGCACCTTTCCATAAAAAAAAGCTTAATTTTTAAAATTGTTCTAACAAACGTTTCACTTCTAAAACACAACATACATTTATTTCTTTTGTGTATCTGTCTCACCCGAGAGCCGTAAGGTACTCGGAACCAGTCTTTGGGAGCGCATCCGGGGAAGTCACAGGGGTCGAGACCCGGCTACCGTGACCCTGGGGATCAACTTTCAAAAAGGAGGGTGTTTTGGGGATAGGATTTAGGGGATAGGTGTTGTGACGCCACCTGTGGTTTTGGGCTATTGGGCTGACGCTGCGGTGTGGGACCTCAGTGGATGATGGACGGGCAGCTGAGGTATTATCTCTCTCCACAAGTGGAGCGGTTCCCCGGGGTGACCGAAACAGTCTATGGCGATGATAGGCTGTTGGGGTGCAGGATTCAGGAAGCTGAATAACTGACAGTCATGCAGGCTGGTTTCCTTTACCTTTACTGTAGTGGCAAACATCAGGGTACAGTCCACAGTTGATGACAGGAATCCGGGTACCTTGGAATCAAGTCAGGGTTCTCTTCACCCGGCCGTTTCTGAGGCTTCCTTGCTGCGCCTCTGCTTGCTGGTCTTGGCTGCCTGTAGCTAAGCTGCGACCCACTGCTCCTGCTAGACAGTCCTGCACTAGTATGGCAGGCAGCTCGAGCCCTTCCCAGGTGCCACTTTTTTGACCACTGTCCTGGGCTCTTCTACACTGCTGTGCCCCAAGTGCTGTGTTGGCCAGGAGACTTGGAATCTCCTGTCCTCCGGTTTTGGCTGCTGGGCCTAGAGTACCCTTGCAACCTCAGACCCCAGTGTCCGCCTCTGGTGCTCCGCTCTAGGGTGAACCATTAACAGGCTCCTCTTCCCAAGCCTACTCCTCTCCTCAGACCCTTGCTCACGGGTCCCAAACACTAGCTAGTGAGTATCCTCGGACGAGCCTGGCACGGCTCCAGTCTGCAGGATGTCTTCCACAGTCCTCCTAGGAACTCAACTAACTAACTCTGCCTTCAGCCAAAATTTATAGGGAGACTCCACTGAGCCTGGGTTAGAGCTCCTTCTTCTAGTATGGAGTCAGTAAGGTGTTGTGTGCTGTGGGTTACCTTACCTTAGTTCCAAGCATGACCAAACCCCCCCCGAGGGAGGTAGGGACATCGTGGCAACCGGACTCTGGAGTGCCACATTCCCCCTAGTAAAATTCAGTACTCCTGGACTGAGGAAACACATTTTGCAAAACACATGATATAACAATCAATAAATTGTACAGAGTCTCAAAATGGAAAAGTTACAAAAACCCAGAAAAAAGGAAAAAGCAGTCACTATGATGCTTAATTCTTCGACCATTGGCTGTTGAAAAATATATACAACATTGTCTTTACCACAACCAGTTCATTGGCTTATTGGTTCATGTTTAAATATGAAAGTTCATACAGTTAGTCCTGTAGGCACAGTACCCTTGTTGGTTGCTTAGTTACAAGAAAGCAAAGAAAACATATTTACAGTTTCCACATATTTACTCAACTTTGCTAATTTTCTCTATAACAAGCTGGGATTTGACCTAAGTTACTACGGGTGGATCTACACAGCATAGGTACTTCTGTTTGACTGGTCTGGTCACTAGCGTCTACTTCTGGTGTTGTGGGTCCCCTGTCCAATATTCTACGTGTAGTCCTACGTAACACAGGTATACTTCAGTGTTGTCTAAAGCTACCTTTACACGGAGCAACTTTTCTAGGAATTTCACTGGCAACTTACTGGTTGCAGTGAAATCATGGAGACATTGTTCCATTTGTACACAGCAACAAGACAGAACAATGTGTCCATGATTTCACTGCAACCAGTAAGTTGCCAGTGAAATTCCTAGAAAAGTTGCCGTGTGTAAAGGTACCCTCAGTCTTACCATGGATCTGACCGTTTCACCGCTAGCAGGGGATGGATTTTCTGGCTCTTCTGCTACTGGTGGTACCTCTACTGACTCTTCTGACATCAATGGTTCAGGACCTTAAAGTTGGGGAAATATCACTACAAGGACTACTATGGCTCCATTGATTTGATTCCATGTTTTGGGAAAATCTCCTAGCACTGTATGGATCATTTCTTATTTCTGATTCACGGATTTGGGTAGATCTGGAATTCCTCTTCTGTTCTACAACTGATCTGGACATTTCTTTAGATGGTCTCGTGATACTTCTGCTGAGGTTTCTACTCCACCTTTACTAATTAAGCAGACTTTGGTGTTGTCAAAATTTGAAGGCAATACAGTATAGGGCTCTGCTTCCCATTGGTCATCAAGTTTGTTGGTTTGCCTTTTTCTTTGAAGGACTTGCTCTCCTGTGCTAAGGGAACTGGAGGATGGTGTTTATTGTAGGCTTTCTCTTGTCTTTCTCCAGCTTGAGTCAGATTCTTCTCTGCACATTCTTGGACTTTACGGTATTTCTGTTGTCGTGCTTCATCCCAATCTGTTTCAGGTTGTCTAGGTCTATGGGGAACTTGCCTGGTCTTCCTCTCATCAGGTATGCAGGGGTACAATTGGTGGACCTCACTGGAACATGATTGTATAAGTCCACTAAATCTGGTAGCTTCTCTGGCCACATGCTTCTTTCTTTCAAGGGTAGTGTTTTAACAGGTCTATTACCACTTGGTTCATCTTCTCACACATGCCATTTGTCCATGGATTATACAGTGTTGTTCTTATCTTCTTGCATCCATGCAAGTTGCAAAACTCTTGAAACACCTTTGCTTCAATTGCTGGTCCTTGATCTGTGAGCACTTATTCAGGATAGACATGGGGTCTGCAGAAATGGGACTGAAAGGCTTTTGCTGCAGTCTTCACTGTTAGATCTTTTAATGGTACTACAACCAAGAAACGCGAATAATCATCAACAATTGTGCGGGTATGCACATAGCCGGACTGGCTTGGGGTCAACTTAACGTGATCCAAGGCTATGAGTTCAAGTGGCTGTTTGGTGACAATTGGCTGTAGAGGCGCTCTCTGACTTTCATGATCCTTCCTTCTCAGGTTGCATGGCCACAACTTACCTTGATAGGTGAACAATTTGTCCTTCTCTTTCCACAGCTTTTGTGCCTCTGGCAGGGCATCTGGGCAAGGGCGTGAATCAGCCTGCTTCAGCAGCTCTTTTACTAGAGAGATGACTGGGTCACTATCTTGCGTTTCTGTGGTGGGTTAACGGGTTGAACGCGGCCTCATGCATGCTAGGCCTTTTGCTTCTCACTTCATGAGAACATTGTGACACTTTGGTGCAGTGAAAAGCCGGTAGCTCTATCTCTTCCAGCTCCTCTGGGTCTTCTCCCGCATCTGACAAGTGGGGCATCCTCAACAGTGCTTCAGCGTTGGCGTTCTTGTGCCCTGCCCAGTAATTGATGGTGAAATTGTAATTGGACAGTTGGTCCATCCACCTCTGCTCCAGTGCACCCAACTTTGCAGTTTCTAGATGGTACAACGGGTTATTGTCTGTATAGATGCTGAATTGCTGAAGTCAGGTAATGCTTAAAACGTTATGTTACTGTTGCATGGGATAAACGTCGGGTACGATATCCTGTTCGTGACGCAAGGGAAAGCTGTCTTTTCAGTACACAAGCACTCTTCCCACTTGAGGCTCAAGGCCCTAATTCAACAAACAACTTTGGGATTCGGGATGCTTGAGACTGGGTTGGTTATTCCAGACTGTCACTTGATCCTTGATTAGACAAGCAGTCTAATTCCTTTGGGTCATCCTTTGGGGAGTCCTTGTCAGTCTCCACGATGTTTTGGGCATCCCAACAGACCAATTCCTGGATTAAATCAGGTGTCGGTGGCTCGGTCAAAATGGCACTGTTCCTTTAGTAGCATTTTCCTGTTGCAGCTTTATATCCACTTCTTTCTCCTTCCCAAGGCTGAGCTGGTGTGGTTGAATATGGAGGCATCTGAAACCTGCTGTATATGTCTATATGTCTCCCTGGTTGTGGTGCCTTTGAATGGTGTCTATGAACACCAGTCCCCTGCACGTCTCCTGGATCAGCCAAGCTGAGTGGTATCTGTGGCGACCCTGTGGACTAGTCGCCACAGTGATGCTGCACCAACTCCACAGGTGTAGTGTTACTATTTCCAGGTGAATGGGGTCACAATTCCAAGACACAAAATTGCACACAACACCATCCTGAATCCAAGCTGGGGGGTTCGGGAGGACCTTTTTGAGGGAGGACCCCATCTCCGGGCTGCAGGAGGGGTTAGCAAGAGAGTGCGTGAGAGTCAAGTGAAGGAGGGTTCGGGAGCAGACGCAAGACTGAAAATGTCCTAGGGGACACGGAAGTGGAGGATTCACCCGTGTGTCCAGAATCTGGCCCAACCCGAGTTGGGCAGAGGGACAGGATTCCTGAAGGGACCGGCCACGATCTGGTGGGAGTGCTGCAAGCCTAAGCCAGTAAAACTGGAGGCTATCGGGTATGCACAAGTGGTGGCCGCCAACTTGGGATAATCACCGGGACGGTGGTGAGAACTAGGGCCAGGGGACGTGGTGAAGCAGTCGCCCGACAAGGTCCGCAGCCATTGACCTGGGACCCTGTCCACGATGGTGCTGGAAGGAGGGAGAGTATACAGCGCAGGAGAGAGCAACCAGGATAGGCTATGAATGGTGTCTTGGCAGAGTGACCCTAATCACCTGGGAACAAACCTGGCTGCGCATTGCAGGAGCACAGCATCCGGCTAGGTGAACTTGACTGATCATCAAGTAAAGGTAACAAATTGGAGGTACTGTGTTTGCTCATTCTTCCTCATCCTGCAGCCTGCCTCATTGCCACCACCACTAGAGACTTTTCACACCATCCCTGGGGCCCAGCTCCACCTGTGGGAGTTTTACCATCCCAGCTACACTACCATCTGCCCCAGCGGTCGTACCCTGCAGCCGAGTACCACAGGTTGCATCACAAATTTTCCCCTGTAAATAGTCCCCCTTTAACTGCATGCCCAGGGCCACGGAGCTGGGTCTCTGCCACCGTGATCCCCCTAAGAACCAACCGGCCCGGTTTCCGAGTACCCCACGACCCTGGGGTTGCTGCATATCCTACTGCTGACAAGCCACACGACAAACCACACGCCAAATATAGCTTTACAGAACCAAAGAGACAAAGAAGCTTGTATAAAATATTGGGATCAAAGTGTAGTAAAAATAAAAAATGTCATTTTATTGATTACAAAAGCCCACATGTATTCAAGACAATACATTTAAAAACACTTAAAAGAATTGCTGTCTACAACACAGAAAAAAACACACTACATATGGAATTTTTTCCAAATACCACTGCTGCTTGAAATCTGAAGGGTTTGATGCAGAAATATGATAGATCAAATACCGACCCCCCTACTTTTGCCCCCAAAACCTGGGAAAACCTATTGACTCATGTATAAGCCGAGGGTGGACCCCAGCACAGGTATACAGCCCCCAGCAGTGTGGTATACAGCAGCCCCAGAGGTATATACAGCAGCCCCAGTGGTAGTATACAGCAGCAGCCCCAGTGGTATATACAGCAGCAGCCCCAGTGGTATATACAGCAGCAGCCCCAGTAGTTAGTATACAGCAGCCCCAGAGGTATATACAGCAGCCCCAGTGGTAGTATACAGCAGCAGCCCCAGTGGTATATACAGCAGCAGCCCCAGTGGTATATACAGCAGCAGCCCCAGTGGTATATACAGCAGAAGCCCCAGTGGTATATACAGCAGCAGCCCCAGTAGTTAGTATACAGCAGCCCCAGAGGTATATACAGCAGCCCCAGAGGTATATACAGCATCCCCAGAGGTATATACAGCAGCCCCAGTGGTAGTATACAGCAGCAGCCCCTGTGGTATATACAGCCCCAGTGGTAGTATACAGCAGCCCCAGTGGTATATACAGCCCCAGTGGTATTATACAGCAGCCCCAGAGGTATATACAGCCCCAGTGGTATATACAGCCCCAGTGGTAGTATACAGCAGCCCCAGAGGTATATACAGCCCCAGTGGTAGTATACAGCAGCCCCAGAGGTATATACAGCCCCAGTGGTAGTATACAGCAGCCCCAGTGGTATATACAGCCCCAGTGGTAGTATACAGCAGCCCCAGTGGTATATACAGCCCCAGTGGTATATACAGCCCCAGTGGTAGTATACAGCAGCCCCCAGGGGGTAGATAGCAGCCCCCAAATGCTGGCACTCGTCCCCCTTGTATGGGCCCTCACCCCCCCGCTGCTTATCTTACCATCCAGGTCTTCTGCACAGCGCCGCTCCTCGGTGCTCCGTTCTCCATGCTCCATCCTCGCTGCATCCGGCATCCCCGATGTAGCAGGACAGGAGCATGAAGAACGGAGCACCGAGGAGCGGCGCTGTGCAGAAGGGGGGAGAGTGCCATCATTTGGGGGCATATATGCACTGCTTCCCCCTGCCGCTGATTGACAGGGGGAAGCAGTGCATATATAATGAGCAGCCCCACGTGACGGGGCCGCTCATACAGCAGCCTCCCCCCGCCTCCTCCAGCTTCCACAGCCCCCACCACGCAGCCTACCGTATTGACCCGTGTATAAGCCGAGGGGGAGACTTTTCAGCCCAAATTTTGGGCTGAAAAACTCGGCTTATACACGAGTATATACGGTAATAGCAGCTTGGAAATACAAGTAAGGCAAGGGTCACACCAGCATTTTTGCCGCTCTTAGCGGACCTCCGCTACATAATTAGTTTTTTTCTCTGCAGCGGAGAGCCATCATCCCCGCCGCTTACAGGTGACGCTGGCCCTGGTTACCCGATGTTGATCGTGGTAACCAGCTACACATAAGGCTGCCTAGTGTCCGCTTAAGCCGAGCGGACAGGGAAACACTGCTAGAACATATAAATCACAATCCAACCGAAAATAACTTAGTTTAACAGGAAACAATTGAAGAGGATAGGATGAGGAATGGTAGTGGAAGTCACAAATATTTGACCACCTATGAGGAGTGTGGCAGGATATAAAAAAATAGAAGAGATTCAAAAGATGCCAAGGACATTAGTTTGTTCTGCAGAGTTGGGCTTGTACATTAAAGAGGTTGTCCACAACTTGGATAGCTCCTTCTGAACCAGTGAATTCATCCCCATAAAATAACAACAGTTAGACTCACCTACGTGCCAGAGCCATTCCAGCAGTGTCAGCACTCACCCTCCCAGGGCTCATGTGACATTGTTATGTCATGTAAGTGTGGCGCCCATACGGTCCGGTTGACACAATGTTATTGCCTCTCTAACCAGTGGTGGTTTCATGCCTGGAAGTAAATGGAGCTCCCTACATCAGGTAACCACGCATCCATACACAAGCCCGATCCCTGACCAGAAGGGGGAGCGCAAGCCCCTAGTTTTTAGGGTGCTGTCTCCTCTGGCTGGGTGAAGGGGTCAGATGAAGAGAGTAGTGTGAGGAAGGAGAAGAGAGAAGATGCACGAGGAGCGAAGAGCTCTGGGGTTTGAGAGCTGCAGAGGCTCACCCTGGGGAGGTGCGGAGAAGAAGATACCAGAGCCCTGGGCTATTCAGGGCCTGCAAGCCCTGGGAGAAAAATCTGGAGGCCAGGGGATTCTGGTCACAAGTGGGGACCCAAGATCACAGCAGTATATAGAGCCTGGAGCTGTGAGAAACAGAGCCGCACCCGTCATAGGCTCATACTGCCTACTGGTTGGGACACCACAGAGGAACAGACTAGCTCATAGGCAGCTGAGACTATAACCATAAAGCGCAGCAGGAAGGCATACCAATCCCACCTTGAGGAATAGACTTCAGCTGCTTCCAGGCTGACCGGACCCTGGACCTGGTGACCAGTACTGCTGGATTCAACTACCTTCAAGCACCAGTAAAGGTAAAAAACTAAATTCTCCTTGTCTCCTTGCTTATTTACTCCACCAGCATCCACTTTTGTCTCTATATTGAGTCCCAGCGGCCCGCTCCATCTGTGGGGAGTGATACATCAAGCTGCCTCTACACCCATTCCCTGGGAACCCGTACAAGCAGCGCTGGTTATCCCTGACCAGAAACTACAGATGGCATCATAAAAAACGGAATAAACTTTGTTCCCCTATAAATAACCTCCTTAACTTGTCCGGTCAGGGTCACGGAGCTGGGCCATCGCCACCGTGATGCCCCAACAGACTGCCTGCCCGGCTACCAAGTACCCCCGTCCCTTGCGACCATGACATAAGCCCTGCACCCATTCAGCAACGGCTTCACTCTTCCTGGTTTTGTGTGAAGTAATAATGAAGAGGAAGTGAGTGGCGGCTACAGCTCTGACTTTCTTTTGATCATTGATTCATCTGAAAGTGAAGAGAGTGAAGCTTGTGCTGATTGGATGTAGTGGACAACCCCTTCAAAGTTCCCTCTTGATGTGGATGATCTTATTATTAAAATGTGCAGCAAAGTATTCTGAAAAATGTGGGAAGTCGTAGGGGGCATTGGTGGGTGGATGAGGGTGTTAAAAGTATGAGTTGTGTGGGATACAGAAGTTATGAAATTTCCCAAGTTGCGAACTCATCACATTTAGCAGAGCTGATGGCCACCTTGAATGTGAAAATAGCTTGTTTAAATGTTGTAAAGTCTTCCTGTCAGTATGTATTTGACTCACCGTAGCCGGGACTTGCACATCGCAGGCGTTTGTCTTCCTCCTTGTCACGGAACCGTGCCTGCGGCTGTGGGGCCCGGTGGTCCTGATCAATATTGTTGGCTGAACAGTTAAGGGGTAGTTAATTCTGTCGTGACGCCACCTGTGAGAGTTCCGGTGAGTTCACCGGTGCTGCTGAGGCCTCCGGGGGATGTGATGCAGCAAGATGGAACACTCCCCACAGAACGAGCGGGAGTCCCCAGGGCCAGGAGCTGCACAAGATGTTGTGAGGCAGCTGCAGTACTTCTAGCATGCGGAGATGGACAGTTATGAAAAAGGCACGGACACTGATAGTCTCTGTAACGTTTATTTTACTGTAACCAGCAGGTGATACATGGTATACAGTTAACGGGTAACGGACCGGGTGGACTCAGCAATGACCAGTGTTTCTCAGAGCTCCGCAGTGTTCCTCCATTCTAAACTAGTTTGGTTGAGTTGCCGATGTCGCCTTTGAGTGCCAAGGTCGGGTACAAGGGGTTACTTAAATTTCCCTGCCGGTGTGTACATTCCGGTGTGAGGGGTAACCTGGGTCCTTTTGGTGGGTACTCCACTGGCAAGACGGCTCTGTTTGCGGCGGCGGTGGGGTACTCCTGTAGAGAGGTCCCTCCACTCCTGGTTTGCATAGCAGTGATAAACGACTCCTAGCTTCGGAACCAGTGATCCGGTTGTAGATGGGCGCGGGTATATTTTGACGCGTGGATGGTTGCCCAAGATCCGGTTGTTGAGGCACCGGGTAATGGCGCCCAACCGGTGGTGGCCCGGGGGCTGCACGGTACTGTGCAGAGCTCCCTCTCCTACGTTCCTCTCCGGCCACGTCTTCTCCATTCTCCTTCTCCTACATTCTCCTACACTCTACTCCTACACTCCGCCCACCAGGACCTTATTGGCCCTCTATGCTGGTGATGCATGTAGGGTATGGAGCTCTGACTTTTAACCATGTCATTGCTTAGTCAGAGAATATTACAGCTGCAGTCTGGGCTGCAATACACTCCTGTGACGCACTCGTTGCGGGGCGCCACATATTCTTCTAAAACCCTGAATACATGGCACAATTTTTTTGTGAGGTTGTTATTCCAGCATTCTCTATTAATTGGTCGCATATACATACAAGTGTGATTAAATGCCAATGTAAATGTGGCTTTGTAGAAAATGGTTGCTGTGTCTGTGCTGTGGAGTGAACATATGGAGGAAAAGAGTAGAAGAGAGTCAGTGTTTGTGAATATCTAGGTGTGTGAAATTAGAGGTCAGGGATGACAATGTTAGTCGGTCAACAGGGTAGGGGATACTCGGATACCGGGACTGATGGTCACTTCGATGGGGGATCACGGCTGGTCGGTTCCCGGTTCCGTACCCTGGACCCTCAATGGTGGGGATGGTGGGGGATGATGATGATGGATGGGGGAAACGGTAACGTGACGCCACCTGTGGTACCTGGTAACGTGGATACCAGCGCTGCGGACGGTGATGGAGGTGCAGCTTAGAGTAGTACAGCTCCCCACAGGTGGATCTTTACCTCAGGGCAGCGAGGGTAGATGAGGGGGGTAGTAGTCCTCACCTTGTTGATGCTGTAGGAGCTCTCCGGGCAACAGAGCAAATGAGGACAGACACCAGATCAGCTCAAGAAGGTCTTTACTGTCTCCAGATGATAAACAGGTACACAGTGCAGTCTGGTTTACCGGGGACATAGCCACAGATTTGAGGTCACTTAGCAGAGTTTGTCAATGGTGCCCTCTCACAACTTTCGGGGTCTGTGTTCCTTTTACTCTCATTCACCAGCCTGAAGAGCACCTTCGCCAGTCCCCTGGTCTGTTACTATTAGGTACAGTCGGTTCCTTACCGGAACGGACGGAAGCGACAACAAACAAATCCTCCTACCACTGGAATTCGGTTCTTTCCCTAATGTGTCCTGGACCTTTTTGGAAATGAGGAAGAGGTACAGTCTGTGGTGCTATGGCTCCCTTCTGTCGGTCCCACAGCTTGTCGGTTCACAGTCAGGGATAGACCTCTGACTGCCTCGGCTCCAGTATGTCGGTGTTGACCCGGACTCCCCAGCTGGCTAAAACCGGTCCTGGATTGTCCCCTTCGTTTCTGGGTCACCCCTTTCCAAAGAGGGGCCACCTGCCTTCCCAGCACTGCCTGACTAAAATTAGCTCAACTGTCACTCAAGTCTCCTGCTCTACTCTAAGCTCCACCCCCTGGACCTACTGAATACACGGTCCCTATGCTTAAGGTGGGCTAGTGTTTGGGTGCTTAGGACAAACTCTGCATGAAACCCTGTATCCATGGCTACAGAGGCACTACACCTTCTGTTTTGGGGTGCAGTACCTCCCTGTGGCGCCTTCCCATAGGGCCGCCACAAATTTAAGTAGAGGACAGAAAGAGCAGGGACAGTGTGCCAGTGAACAATCAAAAAAACATTTATTGAAACTTGGAGCATATATCACCAAACATAGACTAGATTCCTTAGAGTTTGCAATGCGACTGCAACAAAAGGAACAAATCCAGGGGTGCCACTTGGTAATCCGACACAATGTAAAATGCAATAACAGTCCTCAGACTAGATCCTCAAATCCATCTGGGTGGGCAAGATATTACATTACCCCTTGGCAACTGATCTCCAATCTCTAATAGTTCATACACAGACACCAAGACTTGGCCACAGCAACAGATCCTAAGCCTTCACAAGAAAGAGCACCAACTTCCAAAATAAACATGCAGGTTATTCTTCTACCTCTCTTGAGATCAGCCCCATAGAAGGGCCAGGGTGCTCACACCCACCCCCTTTAAAAACAATACATTTTCCACATGTAGCTCAAATTTTGAAGAGGATTCCAGATTTCGACCTATCTGCATGGCTTGTGTAATAGGGAAGCCCACTGCAGAGAAGAGCAAAGGCGCACCAACACCCACCAGATGCAGGACAGCAAATGCAACATTTGGCATGATAACAGTATGATCCATAAAAAGAGATTGGGTGTGACACTCTGCTACATAATGTATGTTCATGGTTGGGTGAGGAGCACCATGCATCCCGTGTGAGAAAGAAGGATGAAGTGTGGGACAAGATCTTGGAGGTTTCTGATGGCGGATGTTAATGGAGATGTTGATGGTGGGAATGTCAGTAGAGAGAAAATGTAGATAAAATGGAGCATATATGATGGAGACTTGGTAGTTGGAGGGAGACATAGTGCACTGATGAATGGCAAAGCCGGCTTTCAGTCAGGTACGGGGTGTTCTGACACTCTGGTGTTTGTGGTCTTTACCTATTAAAGCAGGACAGACAGCCATTTTGGGGTGTATGCTTATTTACAAATAAAAATCACATCTAGTATTAGTTGTATCATGAAAATCGAATATGTATCATGGTGCATTCAGAGAGATCGGATTATCTGCTGTATGTAGCGGTACTGACATAATGATGAGAGTTTAGGAAATATCCACTTGCTTAGATTCCAGTTTATTCACACACATATATAAACTACACATATAGGGAGTAGTCACAGAGAAGACTTCTGTGCTAGAATAATATATGGGCCCTTTTTGGTCCAATAGTTCACCAGAATGCACAATTCCAACTTTTTGGAGTAGATAGTGGCCCCCTTACCCAGGGGTGCACCAAGCCCCACTGCCGCCTGAGCCGCGGCACCGATTACGGGGGGGGGGTGCTGGTGGAGCCCAGCGCTGCCGCCCCTTCTGCATCCACTGGTCCCCCGGCGGGTCGCCACTGCCGCCTGAGCAGTGATTGCCGGCCGCGGCCGTGAGTACCGGAGGGGGGTGCTGGTGAAGCCCAGCGCAGCGCTGCCGCCCCTTCTATGCTTGTCCCCCGGCGGGTCGCCGCTTATCCGCGGTGCGCGGGGTGAGCGGCCGGCGCCATGACAGGGGGAGGCTGTTTGCATGAGGCGCCGCCCCCTTCTGCACTGCCGCTCCCCCTGCCTCTTGCCGCCTGAATGACAGGGCTCACACTGTCCAATGGACGGTGCGGCCCTGCCCTTACCCCAAGGGCCCCTGTGACAGCTACACAGGTTGCACCAATGACACATCTTCTTTTGATCCACATTATGCACAAACACTTTTAATATCATTATTATTACTATTATTATAATAATAATATTAATTTATAGGGCACCACGCTGGTTTCACACTACTGTTTTTGTGAATCTGGGGGAATACGGGTAAAACCTGCACCCCCCCCCCCCAGATTTCCTCGCAATTGCAAAACCTGTTGCAACTGGATGCATCTGCATCGGTATTATCACTGATCCATCTCACAGTGGGTGGGTGTGTCATTTAAAACTGGGTTCTGGACATGCTCTGTTTCAGGTGGTGAGAGCTTGGATGTGTGGTTCGAAGGACAAGGCAGAGTCGTGGATTACTCCAAGGCAGTAGGTAGAGTGTGATGTCATTTACTGTAATAGGTGGAGCAGGCAGTGAGATGGAGGAAAAAGTCTTAATTCAATTTTGTCCACAGTGAGCTTTAGAAAGCGATAGGAGAACGGAGATATACCTGAAAGACATGGCTGAGAAAGATATGGCTTAGATTCTGGACAGTAGAGAGGCTACGTCTGGGCCAGAGAGGTAGATCTAGGGGTCATCAACATACAAATGGCACTGGAATCTATGGGACTTTATGAGTTGTCCCAGGCCAAAGGTATAAATGGAGAAGCGTAGAAGTCCTAGGACAGATCCTTGAGGGACACCAACACAGAGAGGGTGGGATGAGGAGGTAGTGTGGGATTAGAAGGCACTTAATGTGTAGTCAAAAAGGTATGTGGAGATACAGGAATTGGTCAAGATCCTCCTGCTTACTTACAGGAGATGCAGAGCTAAACCAACTTACAGCTATAAGAGCGTTGACATCAGTTAGGTCAACGGAGTTCACAGCTGGGGTTCTCACAATACCTTCTATGACTGTGAGTGAACTCACTGCCGAATTGCCGGACTGTTGGACTGTGTGAGATGGCCACAGAGCCATAGGATTCCCTATATTTAGATAACCAGCGCAGATAAAGCAGACAGCAGCAGGCTGATATTATAAAAGTAGGAAGAGCCATCGATACTGGCCCACTCCCAACTGAATATCATTTCCTTAACCTATGTCTTTATCTTGGCTGGGTAGCAAAGATTGGGGAGCCCCCATCATTATTTTAAATTATTTATTTATTTATTTATTTTTAAACTACACTTTGGGTTAGGAGACAGACAGGGAATGTTAAGGTACCTTTACACGCCGCAACTGTGGTGAAGCAACTGCTACGCAATCGGGATTTTCATCACGGTTGCTTTGAAGTTGCTACGAAATTGCAGCGTGTAAATGGGGAACTTGATCGTGATTTTCGCAGTTGCTCCCGGTTGTGGTTTCAGAGCATTGTTCTAAAATCAGAGTCAACCCAGAAGGTGATTTGCCCTGGTTGTGGCATGTAAACGGGGTGTCTGGCTGGAATCTGCGTCACCTAGTGATTTCCCAGAGGCGTGCCACAGCGTGCTGGATACCGCGTCCCATCAGCGATGATTGGTGGGGGCTACTGTGTTTCCATTGGCTGTCCCTGCACAGGGCACCATATTTAAGGAGCTGTCCATTCACACTACACAATAGCAATGACGTCATGTATTAGCCAGCATTCCTGCGCAGGCTGGCCAATCATGACGCTATTGCATTGTATAATCAGCGTGTTTGGGGCGCGGAATACACAACTCTGTCACGCCTATGTTCTTGCGGCGCTGCACAAGTACGCCCACATTCCCTTAGTGGTTGCGGTGTGTAAAGCGGCGACGGAATTCAACTGGATGTTTCCCGCAGGATCAGTCTCAACTTCCGGGGAACTAGGTTCCCTTAGGTTGAGGGCGCAATTGCAGCGTGTACATGCGGCATCGGCGATCTGTATCAACTGTTAAAAACGTGCACGCGCATGTTCAGTTGATACCGATCGCAGGTGATAGTTGTGGCGTGTAAAGGTACCTTAAGAGCAACCAATCATAGGTGCCCGCACCGATGGTACGAGCTTGTATAACAGTCTGACTGCAACCAATCAAAAACACTGCTGCAGAGGGGTGAAGGAAGCAGTGAATATTCATAAAGTTTAATGAGCAGGTCAGGAAACAGTGTGACAACTCTTATCTTCTGGGTAAACAAGGTATGTATAATTGACCTGCTCTTATCCCCAATTTGATTCCTTTTGCAATCACCTAGTCCTTACTACAACCATTTTACACCCCTTAATTTTGGGTTCACATTGACTTATATAGGGTTCAGGGTCAATTCCCAGGTCCCACACCAGACATTTCTTTTTAAAAATATGGCTGAATCCAGAGAACTCAATCATCCACCGGTCCGCTTATCTCTATTGAAGACCAAATGACTGCCCCTTTACAACAAGAGCATACTCTTGCCATGTTGTACCTCAAATTTGAAGTGGACCAAGGTTGAGCATATAGTTCCAATCATGGATGAGTTATGTTCATTTTATGCTTATTAATATCTGTTATTTACAAAGGACCTCATGGCTACTTATGTGTATGCATGGAAACATGTATAGGTCTAATAGATGTTTGAGACCAATTTAGGTCATGATGTCAAAGCCTCGTCAGTGCAGATGACACCAAAGATGATGATCGGCACATGTCTACAGCCGTCACACTGCTGAGTTACATGGTTTTCATGCTTGAGAACTGCACATTCACTCCTTGTCTTCTAGAAAAGAGATTATTCCCCTAAAATTCCCAGAAGTCTCTCTCTGAAGAGGTAAAAGCTCATTCCTGGACCACAGGGATAATGCAGCAATATCACGTCCTACCTCTGGAGACTCCCCATAGACTATGCAAAAAATAGACTCAATATTTTCTTAACTTTGCCACCAATTATATTAACAAGAATTGCGTTATTAGTTTCTCTTGGGATAATTAGTGATTGTATAAAATCCCCTCCTGGATCTGACAGCGTGAAGACGCCCGGACCACAATCTGCAATGAACATCTTCAATCCCAGATGACAGCAACTCATTATCAATACACAGATCTGGGGAGAATGAACAAATAAAAGGTAAAAAAAAACTAAATATGGTAATTATTTATTATATTTTTGATTATGTATTCTAACTCTATAATCACTGAATGTTCCATCTACTATTTACCAGGTAAATAATTACTAATATTATTATTATTATTATATTAGTATATATATATTATGATTCTAAGCTGTAGTCTAAAGTTATTAGATTGCATTAATAACTTAGCATGAAAATTAGCAAGTTTGCAATTGTCTTGCTGTTTCCATCTGCTGCTACAAGAGTAATACCAATTTTTTTCATTTTTTTGATAAAATAAACAACTTTATTGTACAAATTGTGATTAAAAGGATCCATACAGACAAAACATGAAAGGAACCAACATTTCACTTATTTCAGCATCAAGGGAAGGGTCTAAATTACCCCTACGATCAGCCCTACCTGTCAATGGAGAATTTACACCTTAGGCGAAGGGTGCCCCCATACCATGGCGGCTCTCCCTGGTCTAAACCAAATGACAGCAATGTCGAGACTTCAAATGAATCAACTTAACTCAGAATTTTGGTCTCAAACATTATGTTGGATGCTGTATTTCTCATGAACAGTGGGTTCCTGGTTAGGTAAAATTCTCCATGAACTTGACGTGTTTCTCTCCCTATCAGAAGCAAGGGAGAAAATGCATTTCACCTTATAGAATAGATGTAAACACTTGTAGATGACTCTGCTATCCGAAATTCAGAATCAAACAAATCATAAGGTAAATTAGACCCTTCCCTTGATGCTGAAATAAGTGAAATGTTGGTTCCTTTCATGTTTTGTCTGTACGGATGCTTTTAATCATAATTTGTACCACCTCTATGCCGACGACACCCAAATCTACCTGTCTGGACCTGACATCACCTCCCTACTATCCAAAATTCCGCCATCTCTTCCTTCTTCTCTGCTCAATTCATTAAGCTTAACATGGACAAAACCGAATTAATCGTCTTCCCCCCAAGACGCTCCCCCTCACTACCTGGCCTATCCATCGTCGTCATCGACTGCTCTCTCTCCCCAGTCCCCCACGCCAAGTGCCTCGGGGATATCCTTGATTCTTCCCTCTCCTTCAAACCCCACATTCACACCCTCGCCACCTCCTGCCGACTCCAGCTCAAAAACATCTCTCGGATCCGCACTTTCCTTGGCCATGACACCGCTAAAACCCTTATTCATGCTCTCTTCATCTCCCGCCTTGACTACTGCAACCTCCTGCTCACTGGCCTCCCCGCTAACTCCGTTTCACTTATCCAATCTACCCTGAACTCCGCTGCCCGCCTAATCCATCTGTCACTGGCCCCCTGCTTCCCAGAGATCCCTGTTTAAAGCGAACCTGTCACCCCCCCCATGCATGTAAACCTTAAATATCCACCTTGTGCAGCACTAAGGCTGCATTCTGACAATGTGGCTATAGTATATATGCTCCCTTTATTGTATGAAATAAACACTTAGATCAAATTTGTGACAAACCTGAAGTAAGACGGGGAGGCGGGCTTTTCCAGCGTCTCCCTCCAGCCCCTCTGTTGTCAGTCATCCCTCCTTGCTATATTCTGCACCGCCTCCTCCTCGTCTTTTTCTCTTCAAATCCTGTGTCTGCATGGTGTGCCTGCCCCGCGTTTGTGTTATTCAGTATTCACATTGCGGGGCGGCCAATCCAGCGCGTGCGCAATTATCATGGCTTGTCCTGTCCCCACCTCCCACTGTCTCTCTCCTCCCCACCGCAAAACGCCAGGTCCTCAAATCCAAAGAGAAAGTGAAGACCCGGCACCCGGCAGAGATCCGGTGCTTTCTACCTCTCTCCTCCGTGCCGGGTCCTCACTTTTACTTTGGATTTGAGGACCTGGCGTTTTGCGGTGGGGAGGAGAGAGACAGTGGGAGGTGAGGACAGGACAAGCCATGATAATTGCGCACGCGCTGGATTGGCCGCCCCACAATGTGAATACTGAATAACACAAACGCGGGGCAGGCACATCACGCAGGCGCAGGATTTGAAGAGAAAAAGACGAGGAGGAGGCGGCGCAGAATATAGCAAGGAGGGATGACTGACAACAGAGGGGCTGGAGGGAGACGCTGGAAAAGCCCGCCTCCCGGTCTTACTTCAGGTTTGTCACAGATTTGATCTAAGTGTTTATTTCATACAATAAAGGGAGCATATATACTATAGCCACATTGTCAGAATGCAGCCTTAGTGCTGCACAAGGTGGATATTTTAGGTTTACATGCCTGGGGGGGTGTAACAGGTTCGCTTTAAAACACTAACCATGACATACAAAGCCATCCACAACCTGTCCAACCAATACCTACCCTCAGGCAACCTGCGATCCTCCCAATAACTCATCCTCTACTCCCCCTTCATCTCCTCTTCACACAACCGCATACAGGACTTCTCCCGTGCATCACCCATACTCTGGAATTCGCTGCCCCACAACATCAGGCATTCCTCTACTCTGGGAACCTTCAAAAGAGGCCTGAAAACCCACCTCTTCCGCCAAGCCTACAACCTGCAATGAGATCCGGTCCACCGCACTGCCTCACGAACGACACCTCCCACTCCTACTGTATCCCCACCCGCCCCTCATAGACAGGATCTTCTCCCCTATTGTATCTGTACGTTAGAATTGTCCACAGTCATTGTTAATTGTATTGCTACTATGTTACTTGTCCTAGTCTGCCCTCTTAACATGTAAAGCGCCATGGAATATTATGGCACTATATAAATAAATAATAATAATAATTTGTACAATAAAGTGGTTTATTTTATCAGAAAATTGAAGTATTGGTATTACTCTTGTAGCAACTCTTTAACTAATACCACACGTATTGATTTTCTATCTTCTGCCATTCTCCTGTAATGACTACATTTATTTCTTGTAGTGTACAGTTGGTTTCCATGGAGCTTGGGAGCTAGCGCCTACCCAGATCTTGGCCGATTGCGTGCAGTTTTTACACACAAAGACAAAATTGTTATGGTTAAGTTAGAAAACCCGAAATTGGCCCCTTAGAATTTTACAGTAGTATTATTATTATTTACTTTTTTATTATATTAAAATTATTAAAATAATTTATTTATGAATTGTATAGTATTATTTATTTTATCATTTTAAGTGGTATTCTCAAGATACTAAATTCCATTAATAACTTGGACAGCATGAAAATAAGCAAGTTTGCAAATGACTTGCTTTTTTAACTACTCTCATTCTCCTGCCATGACTACCCTTATCTGTTGTAGTGTATTGCTGGCCATGGAGCTTGGGAACTTGCACTTTCCAAAATCCTGATCGAGAGTACGTAGTAGTTACACACAAAGGCAAAATTGTTGGTACCGAATGGTAAACTAAGGAAACCCACAGAACCCACAATAGTTACTTAACTATAGTAAGTTGAAACTGATAAAGGTAATACTCATTTTAAATGTTCTTGAAAACAACTAATAATAATCAGACTTTGCTTAAGAGCTGTGGTCCACCAGAAAAAAAAAATAAAATAAAGTGATCATAAGGGTATATTAAACTAAGATGTGTCCTTTAATTAGCATAATGGTACCTTTACACGCGCAACATTTCTAGGGTGGCTACAGATAACTTACTGGCTGCAGTGAAATCATGGAGACAAGGTTCTATCTTGTTGCTGTGTACAAATGGAATAATCTCTCCATGATTTCACTGCAACCTGTAAGTTACCTGTTGACACCCTAGAAATGTTGCCGCGTGTAAAGGTACCATAACAGTTGTCTACAAGCTTTTAATCAGTCAGTGCCTATTTAGAGGGTGAAAAGTAGTCATTGTGCTGTTTGGTATCATGGTGTGTAGCACATTGAACATGGAGCAATGCAAGCTGAGGAGAGAATTGTCTCAGGAGATTAGAAAGAAAATCATATAGAGACATGTTACAGGTAAGGCTATAAGACATCTTCAAACAGCTTAATGTTCAAGTTACTATAGCTGCAAACATTTAAAGCACCACTTTAGCTTCCTTATTTTTCAGTGCTGGAGTGGCACTTTAAATGTAAGTCCTCTGCCTCTGGTATTATTTTAACCCTCTTGCATTTTCATACTTTTTTGGAGTCGCTCTGCGCCATGTTCTGACTGTCCAGTACTCAGATGCTACGTCACACACTCCCAATGTAACTATGAGATCCAGCACCAGGCTCTTATAGTGATGAATTGAGTTGTGACCTCTGGAATGCTCCAGTAAATACTAAAGCTGATGGTAAATCATAAATTCCCAGAGACTAACTGGAGTGGTGGCAATAGAAGATGAAGCCACCAAAAGGTGAGCATAATGCAAGGGTGGTTAAAGCACCACTCAAGTGGCAGAATAAAAAAAAAATGCTGGAGAAATGCTTTAAGGTCTATGGCACTGTAGTCGACCTCCCTGGAGGAGGTCGAAAATTGATGATACAGATAATATGAATAGTAACAAAGAGCTAAGAACAACTTTCAGAGACATTAGAGATGACTCCAAGCTCAAGGTCCATCAGGGTCATATTGCAACAACTGGCGCTGCCTGGGCCAAAGTGGACTTCATGTAAAATTATCAAGGAGGAAACCACTGCTGCAAGCAAAAAATAAAAAAATCCAGATTAGAACTTGCAAAAATCCATATAGACAAGGCACAACGCTTCTGGGGGAACGTCCTATAGACGGATGAGACAAAATTGGGTGTTTTTGGTGTCATTTCAGCTTTATGTTAAGAGATGCAATATTGAAGCAAAGAAAAGAGCCTACTATGACATATGGAGGAGGCTCGGGGAATGTTCTGAGGCTGCTTTACTACATCTGGCACAGGGGATCTTGAATATGCAAGGTTCAATGAAATCTCAAGGCTACAGAGTCATTTTGGATCCAAATGTGCTGCCCAGTATCAGAACGCTTGGTCTTATTTACAGGTAATTGGTTCTCTAGCAGGATAATGACTCAAAACACAACATTCTAGAACGGCTAAGAGCAAAGTATTGGACTCTCTGAAGACGCCTCTATGAGTCTTGATCAAAAACCTACACAACATCTGAGGACAAAGCTGAAACCTGTAGTTTGGAGAAAAGACCTTCATTCCTGAGATACAAGGAGACGTCTACTCACAAGGAGGCAGCCAAAATACCAGTGAACAAATGGAGAAGTCTCATCGAGAGTTACAGAAATCATAATGAAAATAAAAATATAGAAATAGTCCTTGGAAGAGTTCAATGGATCTAACAGATGAGGGACACAACACAATCCCACGTGGCAGATTCTCTCAATCCACACACATGGCACGAGAGTCTGGCTGTGGCCGCAAACCCTGCAGCATCGGAAACCACCACACAACTGACTGGGCCAAAACATGAGTCTATAGTTCTGTGTCTTAGGATCAGCCCATGATGGGGGAGGGTTCACACCTATGTTGAACAGTTTACTACAGTCAGAAGATTCTAGAAACCCAGACTCCTTTCTGTCTTACAGGTTGTCTATTGGAGTGAACTCCTACTGAGAAGAACAAAGACAGAATCCCCCACTTGAAGTAGTACATGAACACAGGCGGGGGAGGGACACATTGTTACAGACTTCCCTTCAAATGTTTGTGCAACAAAATATTAAGTTAAAAGAACCATCATTTTTCTTGAGACCAGTTTTGTTTTTCTCTTGAACCAATATTATAAAGCCATGTCTGATGTTCATTCATTAATATTCAGTAAATTTAAAATTTTTTATCTGCTTCAAGTTATTTAATTGACCATTGTGAGTTTTTCTGCCTTTAACAAATGGTACCAACAGTTTTGTCAACATGTTTACATTCCAGGGAAGGAGTTAACTCTTGAGATTCCATCCACATCTCTCAAGCCTATTGATTTCTATACACTTTTTGCATCCTCCCTTTCAGCTCCTGATGACTTGCTGTTACTAATTTTGCAAAATCATCAGCCTTGCACCATTGATAGAGCTATGAAAGCTATGCTTTCATTGTTTGGATCTGTATGCTTGTTCAAAACACTTGTTATCTCTATGTCAAAATACAATGATGACTGTGTAGATTCAGTATAAAGCACTGATAGCGGAATGTTCTACAGTAGAACTTGTGCTTAGTTTTATAGTTCAATTAATCTACTATATAAAAGGCCTATCCAGTTTGTCTGTCTGAGTGTCTGAAAGTTTTCCTTAAAACAGTGCCACCTATAGGACATCGTGAAAATGACAAAAGACAGTTAAACTGGAATGTGAAGGAGCCCATAGTTTGGTTGATGAGTCAAAAACATGACTTCTAGAATTGCCCAATGCCATAGAAGGGGGTCCCCGTCTAGTACTATAATAGTAATTTTTTTTTTTTTTAAATAGCACCAACATATTCCACAGCATTTTACAACTGAGCTGGAGGCAATGTACAAATAGTAAAGACAATACAAAGTAACACACAGAACAACAGTTAAAGGAGTGTGGGCCCAACTTGCAAAATTACAATCTATAATAAAATAGGGGGATACAGTGGGTAAAAAGTGCTTATCATGTACTGTCCAGCAGGCATTATAATAAGTAGGGTATATCAATTAAGTTGCATAATCCGTGACCAGTCAGTATCTGTTTAAGTGCAGTTGCTGGGCGGTAATGGATGCATATAGCTCTACTAGTTACCATGACTGTAATTCAAGAAGTAGAGCCAGTTCCCCAGACACCAGGATGTAGGGTGTAACATGTTTACAGCACTGCAGTCCATGTGAAATGCTCCGCTGTTTTAATGGAAGTAAATTTCCTTTGACACACAGTGTTATTGTCAGCTGAGGCAGTAGTCTATTCCCCAGCCTTTAAATAGATCCACTTCCTTTCACTAGGTGTCACTGATAGAGTTTTAATCTCTTCAGCTGAGAAGATGTGTATGTTCCTTGTGTTGAAGCTTCTTGGCGTTTTCCTTATTTGTGAGAGTTGCTGTGTATCCCGGTCCATGGGTGTAGGAGAGATGGTGTTAGCACAGGCTGCTTGATGAGCAGTGAAATGGTGGTTGTACAGACCTCCTCACCATCAGAGGTACTTCTGGGTGCAGGGTCAGCTAGAAACCCCAGTCTATAGTGTAAGTCTTGCTGTCTAGTTATCTTGCCCATTATTGCCATCCTGCTTCACATTCCCTTATCCGCTATGCAACTTTGGTGACATAGTGAGACTGTAACTCTCTGAACTGCTCAAAAGACCACTTAAAAATACTGCTTTTAGAAAAATACTCAAGTTTTCCATCGATTTCCATTATACTTGGAACACAAATTGAGCCTGTCTGAGGGTTTGACTGCTCATTTCGTGTACCAAGCAACTGAACATGGCAGTGTTCACTCATCATATGTGAGAAGCTTTGGAGAGGGACTTAAGAGCACAATACGGCAATTCCATTTCGATTTTCATGCAGCAGGCTTGAGGCAGATTTAGCAGTATGAGGTTTGCAGATATCCATGAACCTGTTGGACACATTCAGGTGAAGGGAGGAAAGACTGTATTGACTGATCCATCTTCTTGCACTTTGCTGTGTTTAACATTTTTTCATTTTGACTTTGCAGACGAGGTGACTGGTGATCACCAGGAGTACAGTGTGCGAGAGCCAGAGGCACAGAAAATTGGTATCTACTCTTTTTTGGGAAACTCTGGAACAATAGACACAGGTATCTGAATACCCAAATTTTGTTTTTTCTATCTGTAGAAAAATAGCTGTACCTTTAGGGATACACATCACCAAATGCAGTCTATAGAAGGTGCATGAAAAAGATCTATTGTTTCTTCCTTTAAGTGGCGTACCACCAATGGTGGCTGACCAAGCAACACTGGACTGGTTAACTATATAAAGAGCTGGATATTGACTCAAAGGGCCACTTAATATGGTGGTTATCATGGCTAGGTCCTTCACTAGAGATAGATCTGGCTAGTCCTGTGTTGAGACTCCTAATCGAGGCTCCGCAGACTCTATTTGCATATTCAAAATTCCCAGGGGGCAATGGGCCTAGGAATTCACTGTGTTGAGCGCTTTAGCCAGCTGCCCGCAGTGTTTTCTTGAACTGGTCTCCCTGAGATCAGTGAATACTTTGTTTTGTTGGTTTACTAGGCATTGCTCCCACCTAGCCAGAATCCTACTCCACACTGATGAGGGGCAACACCCCGAAACAGCTGTCTGTGGATGGATACCTCGCCTTGGTATTCCCTTGTCATATCTTTAAGCTTGCAAAGAGCTGGATATTGACTCAAAGGGCCACTTAATATGGTGGTTATCATGGCTAGGTCCTTCACTAGAGATAGATCTGGCTAGTCCTGTGTTGAGACTCCTAATCGAGGCTCCGCAGACTCTATTTGCATATTCAAAATTCCCAGGGGGCAATGGGCCAAGGAATTCACTGTGTTGAGAGCTTTAGCCAGCTGCCCGCAGTGTTTTCTTGAACTGGTCTCCCTGAGATCAGTGAATACTTTGTTTTGTTGGTTTACTAGGCATTGCTCCCACCTAGCCAGAATCCTACTCCACACTGATGAGGGGCAACACCCCGAAACCGCTGTCTGTGGATGAATACCTGGCCTTGGTATTCCCTTGTCATATCTTTAAGCTTGTAAAGAGCTGGATATTGACTCAAAGGGCCACTTAATATGGTGGTTATCATGGCTAGGTCCTTCACTAGAGATAGATCTGGCTAGTCCTGTGTTGAGACTCCTAATCGAGGCTCCGCAGACTCTATTTGCATATTCAAAATTCCCAGGGGGCAATGGGCCTAGGAATTCACTGTGTTGAGCGCTTTAGCCAGCTGCCCGCAGTGTTTTCTTGAACTGGTCTCCCTGAGACCAGTGAATACTTTGTTTTGTTGGTTTACTAGGCATTGCTCCCACCTAGCCAGAATCCTACTCCACACTGATGAGGGGCAACACCCCGAAACAGCTGTCTGTGGATGGATACCTGGCCTTGGTATTCCCTTGTCATATCTTTAAGCTTGTAAAAAGCTGGATATTGACTCAAAGGGCCACTTAATATGGTGGTTATCATGGCTAGGTCCTTCACTAGAGATAGATCTGGCTAGTCCTGTGTTGAGACTCCTAATCGAGGCTCCGCAGACTCTATTTGCATATTCACGGTTAACTATATAGGCATCCTAAATGTCATAACAGTTGAAAACAATTATGAAAGAGGGAGCACTTCACTCCCTCGTCAATCATTCATCCACTGCATCTGAGATCTGACGTCTCAGCACAGCTGGTCTGATGATTCCAATTGAGTGCACTCCCTGTGAAAAGATGTGTAGATCGGCAAAATGCTCACCACAGAGACCAAAGCAGCAGGGCAAGAGGAGATCAGAGGTAGCCATAATACTACATAGAGGATTGTGATGTGCATTATAATATATGGAGGACTATGGACAGTACATTATGCTATATGGGGACTATGGGAGTACCTTATATTATATGGAGGGATATGGGGGTGCATTATTCTATGGCTATGGGGGTGCATTAAACTATATAAAAGACTATGGAGTTGAATCATACTACGTAGAGGACTATAAGGGTACATTATACTATATGGAGAACTATGGAGTTGCATTATACTATGTGGAGGACTCTAAGGGTACATTATACTATATGGAGAACTGTGGAGTTGCATTATACTATGTGGAGGACTACAAGGGTGACTTATACTGTATGGAGGACTATGGGTTGTGCATTATACTATATGGAGGACTTTGGGGTGCATTATATTATATGGAAGAGTATTAGGGAGCATTTACATTTTATGAAGAACTATTTGAGAGTCAACATCCTGTGTGCAAGCAATTATACAGTGTGAAGGATTGTGTGGAGGCCAACATCCTGTGTGGACTGTGTGGGGACCATTATACTGTGTAAAGGGCTTTAGGGATCCTTTTATACAGTGTAAAGAGGTGTGTGAACCATTATACTGTATCTAGGCCAATTATACTGCATGGAGAGTTGTGTGGGGTCGCAGTTGCAGATCATACTTTGCCAGGGTAGTTGAGGAGGGTACAGTGGGGTCTTCAAACCATGTATGTGAAGACATTTACTGTGGGGGATCATACGCATCATACTTTATGGCTGAAATAAAAGGAGAATTCAGGGGTTTCACAAGGATGAAAATAACTTAGTAAGGGTTATAGATGGCATGAGACATGCTCTTCTATGACCCATATGAATATTATTTTTGGGGGAGGGGATTAGGATTTCTGCTACTGGGCCCCATAAGTTCTATGTACTTCCCTGCATCTGCCACATAAAATGAGTCCACATGCCCCATGGTAGGTCGGTGCCCAGATCTTGTTCACTGAAGTTTAGAAAATTAAAGCTGTGTCTGGGTGTCAGAAACAATTAGTTGAGTTTCTAAGAGGTGGCACTGAAAAATTACAGCTGATCCTGGCATGGCATCAACTAGAAATTCTGTCTTGGTCATTTTACCTCTTTCACGCACAGAGCGCTGATGGAAAGTCTCCTTATGAGGAATTTTTGGAGGAGGTTTTTTGTTCCCTGAGTAGTTTTAAATATTGTTAAAGAGTTTTTTGCTCCAGAAACTATTTTGTAAGTTTTGAAAGAATTTTTTTTTCCAGGAGTGTTTTTTGTTCAGCCTTTTGATTTGATAATGTTTCACTTAAATTATCGAGATCCTTGTCAGAGTGACATGTAGTTTATGTTGTTTTCTTTCCAACAGTCATTATTTGGAAACACTTTCAAAAACAGTAAGAAAACTTCTCAAATGAATACAATAGTGTTTTTTTTTTTCCATAGAAATGAAATACTAAAGTTTTCTAAAGTGATTTTGAATAGGTTCATGAATATGATTTTGGAGCACAGATGCTAAAAAAAAATTTCTCCAAAAACTCTGTGTGATCATAGCTTATGATGAAAGAAGTCCAGCTACTACTTTATGTGGGGCGTCAAGAATTAGTAGCTAAAATGAAGAGTTAATAAGGAGTTAAAATGAAAAAGGAATTAAAATAAATTAGTTAATGAATTGTTCATGAATTGGTTAAAATAAAGAGTTAAAATGATGAGTTATAATGAAGGCATTATAATGAATAAGGAATTAGAATGAAGAGTTATAATGAATAAGGAATAAAAGTTAAAAGGAACATGATAAAATGCATAATGAGTTAACATGAAGAGCTACATGAAGTTGAAATAAAGGAATTAAAATGAAATGTTAAAATGAACAAGGAGTTAAAATCAAGGAGTTCAAGGAGGACCTAAGATGATGGAGTTAGACGAGGAGTTAGAATGAAGGAGTTAAAATGAATAAGGAATTAAAATAAAGGAGTTACAATGAAGACTAAAAATGAATAAGGAATTCAAATGTAGAGTTAAAATGAATAAGGAATTAAAAAGAAGTTAAAATTAGTAAGGAATTAAAAGAATAAGAAATTAAAATGAAAAGTTAAAAGGATGAGTTATAATGAAAGCATTATAATGAACAAGGAATTAGAATGAAGAGTTATAATGAATAAGGAATAAAAGTTAAAATGAACATGATAAAATGAATAGTAAGTTAACATGATGGAGTTCAAGGAGGATCTAAGATGAAGGAGTTAGACAAGGAGTTAAAATGAAGGAGTTAAAATGAATAAGGAATTAAAAGGAAGAGTTAAAATAAATAAGAAATGAAAAAGGAATTAAAATGAATAAGGATTAAGGAATTAAAATGGAGGAGTTAAAATGATGAGTTATAATGAAGGCATTATAATGAATAAATAAGGAATAAAAGTTAAAATGAATAATGAGTTAACATGAAGAGCTAAATGAAGTTGAAATTAAGGAATTAAAATGAAATGTTAAAATGAATAAGGAGTTAAAATCAAGGAGTTCAAGGAGGACTTAAGACAAATGAAGTAGATGAGGAGTTAAATAAAGGAGTTAAAATGAATAAGGAATTGAAACGAAGGAGTTAAAATGAATAAGGAATTAAAATGAAGAGTTACAATAAATAGTGAATAAAAGTTAAAATGAAAATGATAAAATGAATAATGAGTTAACATGAAGGAGTTCAAGGAGGATCTAAGATGAAGGAGTTAAAATGAATAAGGAATTAAAATGAAGGAGTTACAATGAAGACTTAAAATGAATAAGGAATTCAAATGAAGAGTTAAAATGAATAAGGAGTTAAAATCAAGGAGTTAAAATGATGAGTTATAATGAAGGCATTATAATGAATAAGGAATTCAAATGAAGAGTTACAATAAATAAGGAATAAAAGTTAAATGAACATGATAAAATGAATAATGAGTTAACATGAAGAGCTAAATGAAGTTGAAATGAAGGAATCAAAATGAAATGTTAAAATGAATAAGGAGCTAAAATCAAGGAGTTCAAGGAGGACCTAAAATGAAGGAGTTAGACAATGAGTTAAAATGAAGGAGTTAAAATGAATAAAGAATTAAAATAAAGGAGTTACAATGAAGACTTAAAATGAATAAGGAATTCAAATGAAGAGTTAAAATGAATAAGGGATTAAAAAGGAATTAAAATGAATAAGGAATGAAAAAGAAGAGTTAACATGAATAAAAAAAGGCATTATAATAAATAAGGAAAAAGAGTTAAAATGAATAATAAATAGGGGGCTAAAATTTATTTAAAATGAGAAGTTGAAATGAAGGAATTAAAATGAATAGTTAAAATGAATAAGGCGTTAAAATCAAGGAGTTAAAGGAAGACTTAAGACGAATAAGTTAGATGAGGAGTTAAAATAAAGGAGTTAAAATGAATAAGGAATAAGGAATTAAAATGAAGAGTTAAAAAGATGAGTTATAATGAAGGTATTATAAAGAATAAGGAATTAGAATGAAGAGTTAAAATAAATAAGGAATAAATAGTTCAAATAAACATATTAAAATGAATAATGAATAAGGAGTTAACATGAAGAGCTAAATGAAGTTGAAATGAAGAAATTAAAATGAAGAGTTAAAATGAATAAGGAGTTAAAAATCAAGGAGTTCAAGGAGGACCTAAGATGAAGGAGTTAGACAAGGGGTTAAAATGAAGGAGTAAAAATTAATAAGGAATAAGGAATTAAAATGAAGACTTAAGATGAATAAGGAATTTAAATGAAGAGTTAAAATGAATAAGAAATAAGAAATTAAAATGAATAAAGAATAAAGAGTTAAAATGAAGGTGTTAAAATGAATAACAAATAAGTGGATAAAATTAACTTAAAATGAGAATTTCAAATGATGGTTATAAAATGAAGAGTTAAAATGAGTAAGGAGTTAAAATCAAGGAGTTGAATGAGGAATCAAGATGAAGGAGTTAGATGAGGAGTTAACATGAATGAGTTAAAATGAATAAGAATAATTGGTTAAAATGAAGAGTTAAAATGAAGAAGTTAAAATTAATATGGAATTAAAATTAAGAGTTAAGTGAAGGTGTTAAAATGAGGATTTAAAATAAAGGAGTTAAAAGAATGAGTTAAATGAGGAGATAAGAAGAAGAAGTTAGGTGAGTAATCGAAATGACAGAGTTGAAATGACTAAGGAATTAAAATCTATTAAATTGATTAAGATGAATGAGTTAAAATGAATAAGGAATAAGGAATTAAAATTAAAAATTAAAATGAATAAGAACTAAATAGTTAAAATGAAGAGATGAAATGAAGGAGTTAAATTAGAGATAAGATGAAGGAGTTAGATGAGGGATTAAAGGGAACCTGTCACCCCCTTTGGGCATTTTAAACGGTGCCACCGGAATTAACATAATGTAAATGGGGTGCTTGTAACCCTCTATGTGCCCAGACATCCCCCTCATACCTGAGAAATCAACTTTTATTGTGCATTCACGCCTGCTCATTGAAGAGGGGTCACCGTGCTCTTCCACTGAAGTGCTGAAGTCTCACGAGAATTCTGCACAATTTTCAATGGAGGAGACAGTGACCCACTCCACTGCGCAGGCGCAAGTGCACCTGTTACTCAGCATGCCATCCACAGCAGGGGCGGGAATTTTAAATTGCAAGGCGGGTTTTGCTAGCAATGGGCAGCGAGGACCTAATTCACCAGGACCAGAGAACATACCTCCCAGACCTAATAGGATGCAGTGTGACAGAGAATAAGAGTTGATTTCTCAGATATGAGGGGGACATCTGGGCACATAGAGGGGTTAAAAGTTCCCCATTTACATTATGGTAATGCTGGTGGGCACAGTTTAAAATGCCCAAAGGGTGTGACAAGTTCCCTTTAAATTGAAGGAGTTAAAATGATTAAGAAATTAAAATGAAGAGTTAAAATGAATAAGGAGTTAAAATGAAGGTGTTAAAATTAATAACAAATGCGAGGTTAAAATTAAGTTATAATGAGGAGTTGAAATGAAAGAGTTAAAATGAATAAGGAATTAAAATGAAGAGTTAAAATGAATAAGAATAATAAGGGGTAAAATGAAGAGTTAAGGTCTGGAGTTAAAATGAAGGAGTTAAAGTGAATAAGAAATAAGGGGTCAAAATGTGGAGTTAAAACGTGGAGGTAACATGAAGAATTTGATACAATATAAATGTGAGAAGTTCTAGGTTGTCAAAGTCTTTTGGCTTCTGGTTGTGAACAAAAAATGTTCCATTTAATGAGAGCAGGTGGAAACTTGCAATATTAAGATTGATCATTTATGTTAATTAAAGCAACTTTTTTATTTTTTAATTTAGCAAGAAATGCTGCAAAGAGGACAAATGTTAAATTCAACCCTCCCCAATTCCTCCCTGATGAGCCTGGCGTTTGGAGACATCTCAGATGTGCATTACCTCTACAGTGTGATCGTATTTCTAGGCTTCCTGCTGATCGTTGTTTGTAATAGTACGGTTATCTCCACCATCTTTCTCCACAAGAGCTTACAGGAACCCATGTATATTTTCATATGTGCCCTGTGTGCCAACGATCTGTATGGCAGCAGTGCCTTCTACCCAAGTTTGTTCACAAACCTTAGTTTGAAGACTCGGAGTATCTCCTATACAGCCTGTCTGATCCAAGTGTTTTGTATCTACACCTATGCATCCTGTGAGTCCACCATATTGGCCATAATGGCCTTTGACCGCTATGTGTGCATCTGCAATCCGCTAAGATACTCAACTATCATGACCCTCTCTTCAACATGTAAGTTATTGGTGTCCGCCTGGGGATATTGCTTTGCCATTATTACAATCCTTGTCGTATTAACAGCCCGGTTGCCTCTTTGTGACAATGTGATTCCCAAAATTTACTGTGACAACTGGACAGTGGTGAGACTCTCCTGTGTGGACACAACAGTGAACAATGTATTTGGCCTTTTCATCACAGTTTGTGTCATCATTGTGATGCCTCTGCTCATCCTTATATCCTACATTGAAATTCTGAAAGTCTGCGCAAAATCCAAGGAAGCCCGGGCCAAGGCAATGCAGACCTGCACCCCTCAGATTATATCTCTGATCATTTTCTTCGCTGACTGTATCTTCGAGATAATGCTCTATCGCTTTAGTCCCTCCACAGTGCCCTACGGATTAAGGGTAGTCATGTCGGTTCATCTCTTTGTGTTGCCACCGATTGTCAATCCGATACTTTATGGATTAAAAATGAAGGCGATAAAAGAGAAAATACGGCAAATTTTTAATAGAACGTTTCTTCGACAGTCGAAAAAGTTAAAATTATTTTCAAATGTTTCTGTGACGTAAAGTTGTTTAAAGGGGACTAGTGTGTAAGGAGGTGTTGTAATATCATATTCTGTAATAAAAAAGAGCAGGTGTGACTAGTCATACAGCTGGGTTGACCTCATAGTTTACACTGCTCCTTGTGGGAAGGACTATATTCCAGGCAGTATAATTGACAGACGTTGCTCTGAAGCTACAAGTCGTGTTTTAGTATTTAGGAAATCTCTGTATTTTATTTTTACAGATTGTTTTCATGCACTGAACAAATAGATCAGCATTCAGCAATTACATTCATACACTGCCAATGCTGGACCATGAATAAAAATTAGAAGGAAAATTGCACTCACCCGTTGATGACTTTTGCACATAAAACTTGTATTTTCAGTGAAGTTACATGTGGCAGGGAGGGAGGAGAAGGAGCGGACAACGAGTCATTTTGCACCCGGTTTGGTGCTTTCACTGGACCAGTGGAAGCAGGAAACCCGGTGCGAAATGACTCATTGCCAAAATACGCAAGCTCGTAACCCAACATCAAGGGAGTCCACCCTCTAAAATTACGTACTTTTTTGTGAATTATTATTTTTTAATATAGTGTTAGACTCGTAAGTGTGGAGGTCCTGGACATTGGGTTGCAAGCATGCATATTTTGGGCTAAGATATCTACCAATACCTCACACTACTACTCATGTATGTGCATATAAAATATCACCAATCACCTCCATGATTTAGCAGGTTGAGAACGGTTGTCTCATCGATATTTTGCACCTGTGTTCCCCCATTTTTATCATTGGAGCCTGCTGCATTCTGCCAAGTGCATTTGGTATCAGACCTTATGACTGCTTTTGGAATAACCCTAACCAAAAGACTAAGATGTGACATCTTGGACCTGGCTTCCTACTTGGCCATCCAGTGCTCCTCGCACCCCCTTAGGAACCAAGGGAAAATGGAAGAGCACTGTAACCCAGAACCCAGGAAGCGTACAGTCATAGAAAGGATTCCTGAGTGAGATAATATGAAACTGGAACAACAAAGTGAAAAAGTGAAGTTCCACTACTGTAAAGAAATGCTTCCTATCTCCTAGCTAAGGAAAGCAGAAAGGAGTAGGACAGATAAAAGAAATAGCAGAGATAAACACCTAGCTGACCTCTATCTGACTGGAAGAAATTCAAAGGCAGTATGGCTGTACATGGCCGCCATCAGGGCCTCACGGCCCTGACAGTTGTGAGGGGCCCGGCGGTGATGGAAGGAGAGGGGGGCCCGGACGAGAGGTGAGGGGGTGGGCTACAATCTTCAGGCCCCGCCCCCTCACATCTTCTACGGGCCTCCCTCTCTTCAGGGGCCCGGGAGCTGTATACTTGTCTTGGGGGCCCCTGACCGCTGCCCCCACACCATCCTCGGGGCCCCCTTAGCGCTGCCTCCCCCCTCTCCATTGTCACATTACCGGCGGCACCGCACCGCACTGCAGTCACTGATCTCCCCCTCCGCCTGTCATGTCATGTGTAGTGTGACGTAGCTGGCGCCACCCACACAGGAAGTAGACCGCAGCGTCGGCAGCGTCACACTACACGTGACATGACAGGCGGAGGGGGAGATCAGTGACTGCAGTGCGGTGCGGTGCCGCCGGTAATGTGACAATGGAGAGGGGGAAGGCAGCGCTAAGGGGGCCCCGAGGATGGTGTGGAGGCAGCGGTCAGGGGCCCCCTAGGATGACATGTGGGGGCAGGAAGCTCTCAGGGGCCCCTGAGCCCCGAGGCTGAGGTGTGGGGGCAGCTTTCAGGGGCCCCTGAGGCTGAAGTGTGTGGGGGCAGGCAGCTCTCGGGCCCCTGAGCCCCGAGGCTGAGGTTGTGGGGGCAGCTTTCAGGGCCCCGAGGATGAAGTGTGTGGGGCAGCTCTCAGGGGCCCCTGAGGCTGAAGTGTGTGGAGGCAGCTCTCGAGCCCCCGAGGCAGAGGTGTGGGGGCTGCATTCAGGGGCCCCTGAGCCCTGAGGTGTGGGGGTAGCTCTCAGGGGCCCCTGAGGCTGAAGTGTGTGGGGGCAGCTCTCGAGCCCAGAGGCAGAGGTGTGGGGGCCACTCTGAGGGGCCCCTGAGCCCCGACGCTAAGGTGTGGGGGCAGCTCTCGGGCCCCTGACCCCTGGGGCAGAAGTGTGGGGGCTGTATTCAGGGGCCCCTGAGGCTGAGGTGTGTGGGGGCAGCTCTTGGGCCCCTGAGCCCCGAGGCTGAGGTGTAGGGGCCACTTTCAGGGGCCCCTGAGGCTGAGGTGTGTGGGGCAGTGCTCAGGGGCCCCAGAGGGTGAGGTGGAGGGCAGCGCTCAGGGCATGATCGTTTCTGCCACACAGCTGCACACAGGTTAGGAGAGGGGAGAGAAGGGGTGCCCCCCCAGCACACAGGGAGCCGGGCCCTCCAGCACACTGTCGTCTTTCCTCTCCGTCCCCCTCCTGTCCTCTTTCCTCTCCGTCCCCCTCCTGTCCTCTTTCCTCTCCGTCCCCCTCCTGTCCTCTTTCCTCTCCGTCCCCCTCCTGTCCTCTTTCCCCTCAGTCTTCCTCCTGTCCTCTTTCCCCTCAGTCTTCCTCCTGTCCTCTTTCCCCTCAGTCTTCCACCTGTCCTCTTTCCCCTCAGTCTTCCTCCTGTCCTCTTTCCCCTCAGTCTTCCCTTCTGTCCTCTTTCCCCTCAGTCTTCCCTCCTGTCCTCTTTCCCCTCAGTCTTCCCTCCTGTCCTCTTTCCCCTCCATCTCCCTCTGCCCTCTTTCCCCTCCATCTCCCTCCTGCCCTCTTTCTCCTCCGTCCCCCTCCTGTCCTCTTTCCCCACCGTCTCCCTCTGCCCTCTTCTCCTCCGTCCCCCTCCTGTCCTCTTTCCCCTCAGTCTTCCTCTTTTTTTCTCCTCCGTCTCCCTCCTGTCCTCCAGATTTCTCTGTTCACCTCTGATCTAGGACTTTGTGTTGTCAGCTCGGGGGCATGGCAGATGTTTGTGTGGGGTGGTCCAGGTCCCTCCCCTGATGATGACATCACAGTCTGTTACCCTCCTTTGTAGTGCTTGGAGAATCTGATGAGGTCACAGGATCTGACCCCGCTCCACAGGACGCTGCCGCTCATCCTGAAGATCAGAAAGCCAAGATCACCGAGGCTCCAGCGCAGGAGGAACCGCCTGAAGCTGTCGACGCTGAGGCCGAGCCTGGGAGCCAAGGACAGAGCGCACGATGAAGATGAGAGGTCAGTCAATCAGCCCACAGCAGTCTCAAGTGTGTGTGTATAATTATATATATATATATATACACGTATACATATATATGAGAGAGATAGTAAAAAAAGGAAAAGCAGCACAAAAAAATAGAAAAGAGTGGACCTTATATCCCAATGAAGTGGCCACGCATTGGGTAATACAGTCCACTTTTTTTCTATTTTTTTGTGCTGTTTTTCCTTTTTTCACTCTGTTGTAAGGAACCATCTGGATTGCTGGTTGGGAAAGCTTTTCACATAAATTGAGGTCATTTTTGGTGCTGTTCCAATTTTTCACTATATATATAACGTATGTTTAGGTGGAGGTGGAACATGGGTGGAGGCGGAGCATGGGTGGAGGCTGGGCGGAGTCTCAGGGGGTGGAGGCTGGGCGGAGTCTCAGGGGGGCCCCAAAATTTTGGCAGTGAGGGGCCCCGAAATTCCTAGTGGAAGCCCTGTTGCTGTAACTCAAAGTAGAATCCACAAAGAATATCACCAGCAGGAAAGATCAGCCAGGGGACAGTACAGACTAAATTAGCAACTGAAATCACCTGTTCTCTGAAGAGGAATGAAACAAAGACAACAGATAATAAGAACCAAGAAAGACATAAAACCCCCTATTACTCAGAGGATAAAGAAGTAAATCACAAACCACAGGCTTGCAGGCCTGAATCCCACATCCTGACTATAAATTACTGATAGGTCAATCTGACGAAATTTCAATTTTACCAAACAATTTGATTTGACCTGAATTTATTCAATGTGAATCATATTTTTTATTATATTTTCAGAGATCTTAAGACCACAAAGCATAATAAAAGCATATTTCTAAAACAAAAAAAAAACATACTCACCTTACCCCTTTAATGCTCTATGGCCGTAGCTTCTCGTCCAGTCATCCGATTTCTCCCTGAGACTATGTAGCTTTTTATCTTCAGGAGTGGTGACATAAGTCCTCTTCTAGGTCTTCACTGGTTTTCAATAGTGCTACCGCCACACTAGTGAATCATTCCATGGGCCCAGAGATAAATTAACCCCTCATCATCCGGCCCTATAAGCAAAACTCCATGTCAAGTATAATAAAAGGAGAAATAGGAGTCGTTTCTTTGCATACAAAAAGGTGAACAATTTTATCATAACAAAACTTTGCACATTTAATTAAAACAACAATATTAAAAACTTTTTTCCATACATATGTACATGGAAAGTACACGGGAGTATAAAAGAGGCCTGAATATTTGGTGAATTTTTTACCTGAGTATCTGTTGGGACATGTGCTCATGGTCCGGAGGCGCTGCATCTTGGATGCAGTGGCGCCAGACATGCAGGAACCCGCGGGTGAGCACAGAGAGACCACAGCAGCCCTGTACTCACCATCTGTGGGTTCTCCCTGTGCGTACCCAATGATGTCCACTTCCATGCTGCAGAGATGCAGAAGTCAGGAAATCCACATCACAAAACGCTGCAGTCGGGAGCAGCATAGTGAGGATGGGATTTCTAGCAAAGACGCTGCATCCAAAACGTTGCGTATCCTGATCGTGAGGATGCACCCTTTGGCCTCGTGCACACGCTGAGTATTTGGTGAGTTTTTACCTCAGTATTTGTAAGGCCTCGTGCACACGCTGAGTATTTGGTGAGTTGTTACCTCCGTATCTGTAAGGCCTCGTGCACACGCTGAGTATTTGGTGAGTTTTTACCTCAGTATTTGTAAGGCCTCGTGCACACGCTGAGTATTTGGGGAGTTGTTACCTCAGTATCTGTAATGCCTCATGCACACGCCGAGTATTTGATGAGTTTTTACCTCAGTATTTGTAAGGCCTCGTGCACACGCTGAGTATTTGATGAGTTTTTACCTAAGTATCTGTAAGGCCTCATGCACACACTGAGTATTTGGTGAGTTTTTACCTCAGTATCTGTAAGGCCTCGTGCACACGCTGAGTATTTGGGGAGTTGTTACCTCAGTATCTGTAAGGCCTCGTGCACACGCTGAGTATTTGGTGAGTTTTTACCTCAGTATCTGTAAGGCCTCGTGCACACGCTGAGTATTTGGGGAGTTTTTACCTCAGTATTTGTAAGGCCTCGTGCACACGCTGAGTATTTGGTGAGTTGTTACCTCAGTATCTGTAAGGCCTCGTGCACACGCTGAGTATTTGGTGAGTTTTTACCTCAGTATTTGTAAGACCTCATGCACACGCTGAGTATTTGGGGAGTTTTTAGCTCAGTATTTGTAAGGTCTTGTGCAAATGTTCAGTATTTGGTGAGTTGTTACCTCAGTATTTGTAAGGCCTCGTGCACACGCTGAGTATTTGGTGTTTTTACCTCAGTATCTGTAAGGCCTTGTGCACACGCTGAGTATTTGGTGTTTTTTACCTCAGTATCTGTAAGGCCTCGTGCACACGCTGAGTATTTGGTGAGTTGTTACCTCAGTATCTGTAAAGGTACCTTTACACGCCGCTACAGAAGGTTAGAAACCACCGGGTGTCTCACGTGCACGAGCATGTTTCAACGGTTCCTAACGGTACCTGATACCGCCTTTACACGCCGCTACAAGATGCTCTACAGAAGATTTTTTCTATCCCTGGAGGCACCGTCGGGTGCCCCAGGTTACCTTCTGTAGCGCACCTTCCCTCATTTACACGCCGCTACCACAAGGTAATATGGGAGGACCTGGGGCAGCAGGGACAACACATAGGCGTGCCAGAGTTGTGGATTACGAGACACTCGTACGATGATTGGACAATGCAATAGTATCATGATTGGCCAGCCAGCGCAGGAAGGCTGGCTAATACATGATGCTATTGCAATTGTGTAGTGTGACTGGTCATCTCCTTAAATATGCTGCCCTATGCAGGGACAACCAATTGTAACGCAGGAGCTTCCACCAATGATCGATGATGGGGGGCGGTATCCCGGAGGCTGTGTCATGCCCCGGGGAGTTAACTAGGTGTCGCAAAAACCTTCCTGTTCCTCATTTAGACGCCGCTACCATCGGGTGGAAATCAACCCGTTTTTGAGCACTGCTCAAAAACAGGTGTCGACAGTGACCGGTGGCAACAACCTGATTTACACGCCGCTACCTCGTGGTGTTTTGACGATGCAAGATACATTTGTCTCCGACACCCGGTTGTTTCTGACCTTCTGTAGCGGCGTGTAAAGGTACCATAAGGCCTCGTGCACACGCTGAGTATTTGGTGAGTTTTCACCTCAGTCTCTGTAAGGCCTCGTGCACACGCTGAGTATTTGGTGAGTTTTTACCTCAGAATTTGCAGCCAGGAGTGGAACAATCAGAGAAAAAGTATAATAGAAACATTTCACCATTTCTGTATTTATCCCCTCCTGGTTTTGGCTACAAATACTGAGGTAAAAACTCATCAAATACTCAATGAAGTCATTCACAGTTAATAATTTATATTCCTAAACTGAATGGCAGCAAATAGATTTAAAGTGTAACATTTAAAAAATAATAATCAAATCAACAATTTGACAAAAGTAGGCATTCCATTTTGGAAAACTTTTTCTTTTTCTTACAAAGTTTCTTTTTTGAAGTTGAGTAATATAAGCTCAAATATTTTTAAGTAGCTTCACCAAGAACGGGGGGGGAATCAGTCATTAAAATCCAGGAGGGGATCGCACGTTACAATCGGAGGGGGATCGTGTGTTACAATCAGGGAGGGATCAGTCATTAAAATCCAGGAGGGGATCAAACGTTACAATCGGAGGGGGGATCGTGTGTTACAGTCTAGTAGAGGATCACAATTTACAATACGAGAGGGGATCGCATGTTACAATCCAAGTGGTGATCAAGCCTTACAATCCAGGACAGGATCGTGTGTTACAATCCAGGAGGGGATCGCGTGATACAATCAGGGAGAGGATCTTGTGTTACAATTGGGTAGGGGAACACGTGTTACAGTCAAGTAGGGGATCGCGTGTTACAATGTGGGAGGGGATTGCGCATTACAATGTCATAGGGGATCGTTGATTACAATGGGTGAGCGGATCTCAGGTTGCCATGGAAGAGGGGATCGCGGGTTGCAATGGGAGAGGAGATCGCATATTACAATCCAGGAGGGGATTAAGTGTTACAATCAGAGAGGGGATCACATGTTGCAATCAGGGAGGGGATCTCGCTTTACAATCCAGTAGGGAATCGCACTTTAAAACCCGGGAGGGGATCACGCTTTAGAGTCCGGGAGGAGGTCGTTCATTACAATCCGGGAGGGGATCACGCGTTACTGTGGCGCCCCTATGGCAAGGTACCACAGGGAAGTACTGCACCCCAAACAGAAGGTGTAGTGCCTCCGTAGCCGTGGATATGGAGGACCCTACAGAGTCTGTACTCCAACACCCATACAGTAGGCCACCTTAGTACAGGGGACCGTATATTTAGTAGGTCCCAGGGGGTGGAGCTTAGATGAGCGGGAGACGAGGATTGACAGTTACAAGACTAGTCAGTCAGACGGTGTAAGAGAGCAGAGAAGACGGATACAAGGGAACCTGTGACCATGACAGGGTGCACCTCTTAGGAGAGGGGTGACCCAGAGGGGTGCAGCATTTGAACAGAATCACATGAACATAATGTGAACTTTTGTTTAAAAGCCTGATTGAACTTGAAAGTCAGAGACTTATCACCCGGCCCCATTGGACCACTGCGAACTAGAATATAGATGTTTGCAACATTATAAGAATAAGTGCCTCCTGCAAAGGAAGAAAAGTATGCGTACTGTTATATTATTGTTTGAAAAGTTACCTGGTTAAGTGTAATAATAAAAGAAAAATGTTAGCTCAAACCCAGTTTGGTTGTAACACTCGTGGATGAGTGTAGTTCACTAAGGGGGTGTGGTGCCCCTATGGCAAGACGCCACAGAGAGGTACTGCACCCCAAACATCAGGTGTAGTGCCTCTGTGACCGTGAATATGGAGGACCTTACAGAGTCTGTACCCCAACACCCATACAGTAGGCCACCTTAGTACAGGGGATCGTATATTAAGTAGGTCCCAGGGGGTGGAGCCTAGATGAGCAGGAGACAAGGAGTGACAGTTAGAAGACTAGTCAGTCAGACGGTGTAAAGAGAGCAGAGAAGACGGACGCAGGGAACCCTGCGACCGTGACAAGAGGGTACCTCTTAGGAGACCCATACAGAGAAGGGGGCCACTCCAGGACTGGTAAGAGCCAGATGGAGACCCAGGTCATCACTGGTATACCGGAACTGAGGCGGTTAGTTAACGGTTTATCCCTAATCGCAGACCGGCAGGCTGTGGGCCAAACAGAGGAGTCACAGTACGACAGGACTAAATCCCACCTGTGTCCCAAAGTGGGTCCAAGACACTAATACGGAAAAGGACTAAATGCCGGTGGTGGGAGGATGGTCATCGCATCGCCCCCGTTCGTACCGGAAAGGATTCAGAAGTACCTTTTAGTAACAGACCTGGGAACCGGCGTTCGGGCTCTTTAGTGTGGTTGACAGGAGAGCTAAAGCAAAACACAGACAAAGAAAGTTATTGTTGAGACACCTCTGACAGACTCTGGAAAAGCCTTAAAAAATCTGTGGCTACGGCCCCCAGTTGACCCAGACTGTACCGTGTACCGATTCCATCTAGTGCAAGTAAAGAAATGTTTGAGCTGATCTGGTGTCTGGTCTCCTTTCATCCATTGCCCGGAGGGCCTCTACAGCATCACAGAGGTGAGGACCACTACTCCTCTCATCAACCCCGCTGCCGTGAGGTAAAGCTCCAGCTGTGTGAAGCTGTACAACCAAAGCTGCATTTCCATCACCTCAGCGGCTGGCCGCAGCGCTGTTATCTCTATTAACAGGTACCACAGGTGGTGTCACGTTACAAATCCCCCATCATTATCACCCCCACCCCGCCACTGAGGGTCCAGGGCACGGAACTGGGAACCGACCAACCGTGATTCCCACCGAGGTAACCCCCTGTCCCGGTATCCGAGTACCTCCTACCCTGTCGACCGACTCATACTTACAATCCGGAAGGGGATTGCACGTTGCAATCTGGGAGGGGATCACATGCTACAATCCTGGAGGGGTTTGCACGTTACAATCCGGGAGGGGAAGTTGTCGGGCCCACAAGGGTCAGGGTACTCAGATCTCAGGTGGTCGGGTGCAGGGATGTCACGGGTGGTCGGTGCCCGAATCTGTGCCCTTGTGGTGACAATAAAAAGAAGAAAAAGAGAACTAATAAAGTTTATGAAGTTCGTGACGCCACCTGTAGGTCCTGTGATGGCACCGGAGCTGCTGGGACCTCCGGGGTGAAGGGCGGCAGCAAGGTGTTGTGGCTCTCTACAGGTAGGTCCCCGATGCTGTAAGGTAACAATTGTGGACTAGGGTAGCACGGTTGGAATGGGGCTGCACAGTCTCTGTGGCACAGTGTAGGTAAATCACAGTTCATCAGTAAGGAACACAGACACTTGCTCACTCTGCACGGGAACTTTACTCCGGTAATCTGCAGTCTTACAGAGTATGCAGTTGTTTCAGCTAGGTAGTGGAACGGGTGGCCCTGGCAGTAGGCTTTGTCCTTCTGAAGCTCCGGTGATGTTTCTTCTCTATACTTGCTCTGTCCTACCTCTACGCACTCCTTCCTCCTTGTGCTGCCCTGCACGAATCCCGCTTGTTGAACCAGGCCCGTCGGGTGATATGGGAACCCTCTTTCTCTCCAAAGGGAACCCAACCCAGTCTAGCGCTTCTGATGGAGACCGTGTTTGATTTGGGCGGTTGGATTGTGCTCCTATGAAGACATCGACCACGCCGGTAATTTGCTGTTCAGGGATGGACCTCTGCACCACGTCGGAGCCGGAATCCTGCTTCGAACTGGGCCAGAGAGTTTGGTCGCCCTTTTCTTTGCCCCTCTCTGTCTGGGTCACCAGGTTGAGGTGCCCTCCCTGTTGCTTCTCCTCTTTCACATTGTTTCTACTTCTCACTTCTGTTTTCTCTCCAAATACAGTTCTTCAGACTTTCCTGTTTCTGCTTGTCTCTCTCCCCCCTCTTTCCCTACTCACTTTATAAGCTAGCTTCTCCTCCCACCGGGACCGGTTATCCTGGTAATGGCCATCTGAATGGTCCCCTATCACTTGGTGTGTGTATGGTGATGGAGCTTCAGGCTTCCACTACCCCCTACCAGGACAAAGCATACTGCACCTTCTGTTAGGGGTGCAGAACCCTTTTGTAGCGCACTGACTAGCGGGGCCCTACACTCACATGTTACAATCCAGGAGGGGATCACGCGTTACAGTGCAGGAGGGGATCACGCATTACTCTCCGGGAGGGGATCACGCATTAGGCATGTTTCACACATCCATGCCTTCAGAACGTATGCGGTCCATACCGACACATGCTGGAGGCACTGACAATACGGACAGCAATGTTATTCTATCAACCCCCTTCACATGTCCATGATACCGCACGGACTGTGCCTCTGTGCGGAGCAGAACCGTGTCCGTTTGCTCCACATGGTGACATGTCTGTTTTTTGCCGGCACCACGGACCGCTTTTAGCCCAAAATGTCCTGCACACGGATATTCAACATGTGACATCCGTGTGTATGGACCTAGAGCCAGGAGTTTGGAGCTTAAAAATAAAGAATTTCATGCTCACCTCTGTCCAGCGCTGCCTGCTCCTCTCTCTTCTGGGGCCACTCATTACTCTCATTTAATATTCACTGTTCTGAGCCCAACAGCGGACTGGAAGTGAGAGGAACAGCAGTGCTGGAGAGAGGTGAGTATGAAATGACAGGCTGTCTATCCACAGAGAGCACATAGACAGCAAACAACTGTGTCACATGTGTGACACATGGACCCACGCACCCCTCAAAAACAGCTTCTCTCACACGTCTGTGTGTTGGGCCAGTTTCTCACATCTGTGCAAACCACGGACGTGTGAGACAGGCCGTTTTTGAGGGGGGAGGGATCACACATGTGACACATTTGTGTGCTGTCCGTGTGCTATCCGTGGACATTACACGGACAGCCTGTCACCAAATACTCACCTCTCTCAAGCGCCGCTGTTCCTCTCACTTACAGTCCACTATTGGACTCAGTGAAGTGAAAATTAGATGAGAGTAATGAGCGGCCTCAGAAGTGTGAGGAGCAGGCAGCGCTGGAGGGAGGGGAGTATGAAATTCTTTATTTTTGCACATTACATTTTTGGCTGTGGTCCATGCACACGGATGTCACACGGATATCTGTATGCATGGATGTTTGTGGCCCAAAGCAGTCCATGGAGCTGGCAAAAAACGGACATGTTGCCATGTGGAGCACAAGGACATGCATCCACATGGCGATACGGGCCGTGCCGAATAACGGGTGTCTGAAGGGGGCCATAGAGATCACATGTCCCCGTATATCCGTGTCTCTGGCATGTGTCTGCACGGACCGCATATGTGCCCGAGGCACGGATGTTTGAAACAGGCCTTGCAGGGATACACGGTCCATGCAGAAACACAGACATGTGAATGGGGCCATAAAATATAATTTGTCTCCATATGTCTGTGCCTCCAGCATGTGTCTGCATGGGTGGCCTGTTTAAGACATCTGTGCAAAACATGGACGTGCGACACTGGCCGTTTTGGGGGAGGGGCTTCTGTGGTGTCAAGCATCATGTGACATACATGTGCTGTCCGTGTGCTGCCCATGGATCCGTGGATAGCACATGGACAGCCTGTCATTTCCTACTTGCTTCTCTCCAGCGCTGCTGTTCCTCTCTCCTCCGGGTATACTGCAGCTCTGAGTGCAGTGAATATTGGATGAGAGTAATGAGCGGCCCCGGAAGTGAGAGGAACAGGCAGCCCTGGAGGGAGGGGAGCATGAAATTCTTTGTTTTTTTACTTACAAATCTTGGTTCTGGACCGTGCACACGGATGTAAGATGGATGACATCCGTGTGCAGGTCGTTTTTGCACAGAACCATTGACCTGAATTTGTCCGTGCTTCTGCTCAAAAACGGACATGTTGTCGTGTGGCGCACATGCATACACATCTGCTCCACACGGCGATGCAATCCGTGCAGAATAACAGAGATCTGAAGGGAGCCATAGGGATCAAGTGTCCCCGTATGTACGTGCCTCCGGCATGTGTTGGCACGGACCGCATATGTGTTGGAGGCACAGATGTGTGAGAGGCCAGTTTCACACATCTGTGCAAACCACGTATGTGCGAGACAGGCTGTATTTGGGGGGTGCTTCTGTGGTGTCACGCACCGTGTGACATTTGTGTGCTATCTCTACGGATAGCACACAGACAGCCCGTAATTGCATACCCACGTCCCTCCAGCGCCACTGTTCCTCTCACTTCCGGTCCACTGTTAAGCTCAGTGAAGTGAAAATTCTTGAGACTTATAAGTGGCACCGGAAGTGAGAGGAACTTTCAGCAGTGGAGGGAGGTGAATATGAAATTCATTATTTTGACACTTTTAACTTTTGGCCGTGGTCTCTGCACATGGATGACATCTGTGTGCATGGATGTTTTGGGCCAAAACCAGTCTGTGGTGCCAGCAAAAAATGGACATGTCGCCGTATGGAGCACACGGACAGGAGTTAGCTCCACACGGCAACACGTTTGTGCCGAACCGGACGTGTCAGGCAAGGCCATTTGTGGGCGGGGGTAGATCCATGTGTCATGGATCATGTGACAGGTCCACGGATAGCACACAAACAGCCTGTCACTGCATACTCACCTCCCTCCCTATAGAACCTCTCCTCCTCCTTTCACTTCCGGTCCACTGTTGGGCTCAGTGAAGTGTATATTCATAAGCCTAGTGAGCAGCACTGAAAGTGAGAGGAGCTGTCAGCACTGGAGGGAGGTGAGGCCAAACAGGCCGACTGCACACATGCTGGAGACACAGATGTGTGAGGCCTGTTTCACACATCCGTGACCATACGGACGTGTGAGACAAGGCCGTTTGGGACGGGGCGTAGATCCATGTGTCACAGACGTGTGACACGTGTGCTATCCATGTGCTATCCGTGCATTCAAAGGTAGCACACGGACAGCCTGTCCTTGCATACTCACCTCCTCCCTCCAGTGCCGCTGCTCCTCTGAAATGAATATTCATGAGCCTAATGAGCGACACTGGAAGTGAGAGAAGCTGGCAGCGCTGGAGTGTGGTGAGTTTGAAATTCCTTATTTTTAGGCTTGTAACTTTCATCAGTGGTCCGTGCACATCAATGTCACATGGATGACATCTGTCTGCATGGATGTTTCAGCCAAAAGCGGTCCGTGCCTCCACAAAAAAATGGACATGTTGCCATGTGGAGCACACAGACACACATGTGCTCCACATGGCGACACAGTCCATGCGGAATTACAGACATGTGAAGGGGGTCATAGGGGAACATGTGTCCTTGTATGTTCATGCCTCCGGCATGTGTCGGCACGGACCATACACGTGCCGGAGGTACGGATCTGTGAATGAGGCCTGAAAGAGGCCTGAAAGAGGCCTAGGGCCGGTTTCACACATCCGTGTCTCCAGGAACGTGTGAAACTAGGCCGTTTGGGGGCGGGGCATAGACTCATGTGTCACGGACGTGTTACACAATGGGTGCTGTCTGTGTGCTATCCGTGGATCCACAGATAGCACACGGACAGCCTGTCACCGCATACTCACCTCGCTCCAGCGTTGACAGTTCCTCTCACTTCGGGCCGCTCTTGGGCTCAGTGAAGTGAATATTCATGAGCCCTAATGAGCTGCATCGGAAGTGAGAGGAGCTGTCAGCGCTGGAGCGAGGTGAGTATAAAATTCTTTATTTTTAGGCTTGTCACTTTTGTCCGTGGTCCGTGCACACGGATGTCACACGGGATGACATCCATGTGCGTGGATGTTTCACGGCGAAAGCGGTCCGTGTGTCCGCAAAAAAACAGACTTGTCACCATGTGGTGCACACGGACACGCACCTACTCCACACGGAGACATGGTCCGTGCCATAAAACAGAAGAGTGAATTTGCCCATAGGGGAATATGTGTCCCCGTATGTCTGTGCCTCCGGCATGTGGTGGCACGGACCGCACACGTGTCGGATGTGTGAATTAGGCCTGAAAGAGTCCATAGTGTGTCTCTATCTGGAGCCTCCGCCCGTCTGTCCACAGCTGGAGCTCGTTAGTTTCTTATAAAGTGTCTGCTCACCGGCCTGAGCTCATACTGCAGCCACAGAGAGGTGAGTGTGGTGGAGGATTGTGTGGTGTCAGCATGGTGCAGGTTGCAGCCATTTCTGCTTGTGTCTTCAGCTTTGCTTGTGGACAATGTCCCCTTATCCTCACTACTTATTCTTCTGTGTCTGATTTTTGGAGGTGTTGTCTCTGTATGGTTGTAGAATAGTTGTCACCTGAATGAGGCTCTGTAGTGTAACATTGAATGATATGGGCCATTCTACCCGTGTGTGTGTGTGTTCCCCTCTACGTACTTCAAAGCCTGTTTGAATGGGGTCTTACAACTCTTAATGTGTCATTGACTTTTGCTCTGGTCTCCTGGAGGACACTGCCCATATAACCTATAGTCTCTCCTCCTGATGACCCCAGTCTTGTCAGGACAGCTATTCCAGTGTGGAGTGTCCGCTGAAGACATGGCGCGCTACAAGGTGACGGTGGCCACTGGACATGATCTGCTTTCTGGGACCATTGACTCCATCTCCATCAGTCTTCTTGGGAAGAAGGGAGAGAGCGCCAAGAAGAAGCTGTCCCACCTGTGGCTGCACGGATCGGTGAGGGGTCTTTATTACCGACTGGCTGTAGTGTGACCTTAGGTGGGGTCTATACAGGGGACTCCAAGGATAACCCTTGTCTTGGTAAATGGGGATCATATTCCAGGGCTCCTGGGGACTTTATTCTTGTTTTCATATTGTCCCTGACTATCACAACACGGCAATTTTCTTCAGGAAACATGAATATGGGTATAATCCACGTGTGAATACCCTGATATTTCCAGAGGTGCTCAGGTCCTCCATTATCCCTTTGGTTTGGAGGCTCCACATCTGATAGGAGCTGGTGGGGAATGTCTTGTGTCTGATATTATAAGGACAACATCCTGAAACAATCCCTGATCTCATGGCGATCAGTCAAAGAAAACACTGTTGGCAGCTGGCAAAAGCGCTCAAACACCATAAAATCCTAGGTGCATTGCCCCCTGGGAAATACAAATATGCAAATAGTCTATAGAGCCCAACAGGCTATTTGTATTTCCCAGGGGGCAATGCACCTAGGATTTCACTGTGTTTGAGCACTTTTGCTGGCGGACCAGTGTATTTGACTGGTCTCCTTGAGATCAGTGATTGTTTCGTGATGTTGGTCTACCAGGCATTGCTCCCACCTAGCAAGAATCCTACTCCATACTGATGAGGGGTAAAACCCCAAAACAGCTATCTGTGGATGGATACCTGGCCTTGGTATTTTCCTTGTCATGTCTTTAAACTCGTGAAGAGCTGGATATTGACTGAAAGGGGCCACATAATATGGTGATTATGGTGGTCTCCTCAAGGATATCTGGCTACTCCCGGGTCTGGAACTCCTTAACGAGGCTCCACAGACTCTATTTGCATATTGATATTCTAAGGAAGCTTTTCTCAATCACTCATAGATGTAACGAGATTGTTTAGCATTGAATGATCTTCAGACGACTCCTCACTAACCTCTGACACCGGAGTGGAGCTTCTGACCCTTGGACCAAGGATTATAGATGGAGATTTGGCATTTTTAGGAGTTAGTAGGTTGTTGAATAAAAATAACTAATGTAATTCTATTGGCACAAATTGAAGGAATTTGTACATTTTGACAATTCCCTGTATGATCCATTGGCATAAATTTCTAATTGAAGGCCTTAACTGTCCACCATGGGTCTGTAGGTTTTGGGGTTGGGTATCTATTCTGTAATAAGTAAGTTGCTGGCATATCCATACAATCAGGAGCTGTTGGGGTTTCTCGATGGCCGACTGTCCACACTGCTCCAGACTGATGGCATTCATCAATATCGGCCATGTAATATGCACAGGAGGGCAGAAGGCTCTTTGGACATATGATCCAGTGGCCCTTGGGGCATTTATCATAACAAGTCTCCATGTTATCTCTGTGACCAGGTGTGTGACTTTGATGTGACCATTGTGGAGGATGTTGGGGATCTGCTGTCTGTGCGACTCTACAAAGAAACTCATTTCTTCCCGGTTGAGGACGCCTGGTACGGCCGCTATGTCCACGTCACCTCCCCCGATGGAAAGCTTGACTGTTTCCCCGTGTACCGTTGGATCTCTGGTCAGACCAATATGGTGATCCCTAATGGGATAGGTGAGTACCACTAGTTAGGATAATGCAGCAAATATGCTGTGTTGGCCAGGTGGGTTGGGGGGTGGACATTAGGTCAAAATCAGAATAAATCTCGGGGCAATGGCTCAACTCTACCATTGATGTATTGTATTCATGCCAATAAGAATAGACTGTGGACGCAGTTCCTGCAGGGGGCGCTACTTAGTGTGACCTTTCCTTTCAGGCAGTATATTGCCCTCCAGCCTTGTCTGCATGGATCATAGGACAGAAGAGCTAAAGAGGAATAGAGAAATCTACAAGTGAGTGAATCCACATAGTCCTCACAGCAGGGCGGCCGCAGGATGTGGACTATGGGAGCCACTCATGAACATGTCTAACTCTAATGTTTATATGCAGGTGGAAGGTGTATGCTCCTGGGTCCCCATACTGCATGGATGCCGACAAGGGTCATGATCTACCCCCGAATGAACAGTATTCCACACAGAAGGAAAGCAGCTTCAACATCAGCTTGCTTATGGCGTAGGTCTTCAGTGTCACCCTTCTCCACCACTTTCTCTACCTTGTCCAGGATGTAGTATTGTAAGATGGGTGTTCTGGGAATTTCCATCAGTAGTCTAATGGGCCCGTTGCACACAACAATATCGTGAATGATAAAGTTGCAACGTCACCAGTTTGACATTGCAGCGATGTCGTAACGACATCGTTGTGGTGTGTGTGTCGCGTATCAACGATAAGTCGTTGATCGTAGCTTTATGGCCAGGACCATAAATCTATCGGTCTCTCACTGGGCAGCCAGCATCAGCGCGTGTGACAGCAGGAGACCAACGATAAACAAGCTCCCAGCGCCATGTAACCAGCAGGTAACTAAGTGCTTAGCTACCAGTATTCTCGCTGGTGAGTCTGCCTGTGACAGCTCACCAGCGATCAGTTCACAATGTAGCAGGGTTCCACATCATTGGACGGATCGCTGCCACAATGCAGAGTGTAATGAGGTCCATTTTAAAGCTTGTATTGGGGATACTCTAGGTTTGACCCTACAGCCTGTCACATCCCCAGAGTCTGCTCCTGTGACTTCTGCCACCAGGCATCACTGTGTTCACTCAGAAGGTGGGGCTGATGTAATAGTCTGACTTGTGGATGTGTTTGTATGGCTGCCCAGCTGTGGTCACTAACTCTGACTTCAGCCAATTAGGAAGTCCTCCTGCTTATTTGAATCTTGTGTGCCAGATATATTCCCTGGTTCACTTGGCATTTTCCCGATTGACCTCTGCCTGTTTCTGCACTGTTCTCTAGCCTTTTATACTTTTCAGACCTCTTGGCTTGGTCCCGGCTTGGTGACGCTACTATTCCTGGACTGCAACACATCTATTGGCAGCAACTCCCTGGACTTTGTAGTAAAGCCAGAATCTTCTATAGGGTTTAAAGGGTGTCTGGGTATCTCAGGGTTCTCCCTGATTGTGCAGTTGCATTTAGTCTGTATGGGATTCCCCTTTTACCTGTAACTTGAAGGATGTCTTGGACTAGTACTGGTGGCTTCTCCTTGTATATGATCCATGGTGGCCTCCACTGATTGTCAAGATGCTGAGATAAAGCTTCATGTCCTCACTACTTAGGTAATGATATGTCTAGTAAAGCCTGGACCTTTCTCCACACTGGAAACCAATTGATCTTCTGTTTCCCTACAGAGGACTGGAAGTAGGAATAAAAGGTTTCACGCAATGCACCGACTCCTGGAGACATTTAGAAGACATCAAGACCGTGTTTTACTTCAATAGAACCAAGACTTCAGGTGCTCTCCAGTCCTAAGAAAGATTTGGAATGGGGCGGGGGGGGATGATTTCATTGCTCATCCTATATGGTCCACTCCTAGTGGGGTTTTTCTAGCTTTGGTTTTCAAGGTTGCATTGTGTCAAACTAGCCGTGTGACCAAAGATCGGTGGGAGAACTGTATTGGGGGTTTTCGTGGTCTCTTCAGGCATTTTCATCCAGCACTTGATGTGGGGTGATGGTCATCTTGATCTTCTCACTATTTGACCAGTTCTCCTCTTTCCTCTCCAGATGAGGTCTCCCGGATCTGGAATGAGGACTCCTTCTTTGGTTACCAGTATCTGAATGGAGTTAATCCAATGATGATAAAGAAATGCATCAAGTTACCGGAGAACTTCCCGGTCAGCAGCAGCATGGTGGCCTCCTCTCTGGCACCGCCACAGACCTAGATAAAGAGCTGCAGGTGAGGGATTGTGATAACCATGTAATAGGGATGGGCGAATCTACTCGTTACTACTCGGTACTCGCCGAGTAGTAAGGGATTCGCCCGACTCGTTACACTGCGAGTAATCTCAGGGATGACTCGCAGTCAGTAACGAGTCCGCAGGGAGCGAAGGAAGAGAGGGGGGAGAAATGCTCCTTACCTCTCTTCCGGCTTCTGCTATGTGCTGTGTGCTGGGCTCTGGGACTTGCTGGCTGCGGCAGCTCCAGGGTCCTAGAGCCCACCTACACAGAGATGTAGCAGAGCTGAGATAGTTCTCAGCCTGCTCACTCCCTGTGCATAGATATGTATATGTATGCACAGGGTTGTGGCAGTGAAGATGTCGTTTTTGGACTACGTCGGACGGAAGAGGATTTTTGGAGTAAAGATGGAGTCCCTAATGGCTTTTTTGTTTTATTTTTAATAAAAATTTTTTCTCTGTGTTGTGTTTTTTTTTTTTTTTTATATTGAGTACTGGAAATTCATGGCGGTCATGTCTAATATTGGCGTGACCGCCATAAATTTCGGGCTTAGGGCCAGCTGATAATACAAAGCTGGCCCTAACCTCTTTATTACCCAGCGTGCCAATGCCACCAGGGCCGCTGGAAGAGCGGGGTTCAGCGCCAGAAGATGGCGCTTCAATGAATGCGCCATCTTCTGGGGCGGCTGCGGGCTGCAATTTGCAGCGGGGGGTGCCCAGAAAGCTTGGGCATCCCTGCGCTGCGGATTCCAGCCCCCAGCTGCTTAGCTGTACCTGGCTAGACATAGAAATTGCGCGGAGCCCCACGCATTTTTTTTTTTATTATTTCATGAAATTCATGAAATAATAAAAAAAGGGGCTCGCCTATATTTTTGTGTCTGGCCAGGTACAAATAGGCACCTGGGGGTTGGGGGCAGCTCGTCGCTGCCTGCTGGATCCTGCTGGTTACAAAAATATGGCGAAGCCCACGTAATTTTTTTTTTTTTTAAAATCTATAAAACAATCCTAAAAAAGGATTGCATCTTTACTAACCCCTCCACCATGGTGGAGGGGTTAATAAAGAGGCAGTCCCTTTTTTAGGATTGTTTTATGGATTTTTCAGAAAAATTTCACGTGGGCTTCGCCGTATTTCTGGAACCAGCCAGATCCAGCAGGCAGCGACGGGCTGCCCCCGACCCCCAGGTGCCTATTTGTACCTGGCCGGACACAAGAATATAGGGGAGCCTTTTTTTTTTTAAATTATTTCATGAATTTCATGAAATAATAAAAAAAAAAATGCGTGTGGCTCCGCGCAATTTCTATGTCTAGCCAGGTACAGCTAAGCAGCTGGGGGCTGGAATCCGCAGCGCAGGGATGCCCAAGCTTTCTGGGCACCCCCCGCTGCAAATTGCAGCCCGCAGCCGCCCCAGAAGATGGCGCGTTCATTGAAGCGCCATCCTCTGGCGCTGAACCCCGCTCTTCCAGCGGCCCTGGTGGCAATGGCTCACTGGGTAATTAAGGGGTTAGGGCCAGCTTTGTATTATCAGCTGGCCCTAAGCCCGAAATTTATGGCGGTCACGCCAATATTAGACATGACCGCCATGAATTTCCAGTAATCAATATAAAAAAAAAAAACAGAATTTTTTATTAAAAATAAAACAAAAAAGCCATTAGGGACTCCATCTTTATTTTAAAAATCCTCTTCCGTCCGACGTAGTCCAAAACGCAATCTCAGCTCTGCTACTTCCCTGTCTGTGCTTAGACAGACAGGGATGTAGCAGAGCTGAGAACTGACTAAACAGTCAGGGTTCAGCTCAGGGCATTAGGACCTGAGCTGAACTCTGCTGTCAGCCAGACTCGCTCTGCTCCGGAGATTCCCGAGGAGTGACGCAAGTTAATTTATTCACTGCTCTTGTCACCATTCGGGAATCTCCGGAAACAGAAGCAGAGAGACTCGGGGAGCGAGTCTGCGGCTGAGGCGGCAGCGGCGGCGGAGGCAGGGGTAAGTAGCCGGCCGGGCCGGTGCACCCTCCCCTCTCCCCCCTCCCCCCTTCAATCTTTTTTTTTTTTTTTTATTATTCTTTAAAAGCCAGCGGCTTTTTGCCGCTGGCTTTAAAAGAATAACAGGGGGATTTGCAGGTTTTTCCTCTGCTGCCAGACCCCTTATAGGGTCCGGCAGCAGAGGAATCGCTGCAATACTCGCCTCCCCATTCATTTACATTGGACTCGCTAGACTAGCAACGAGTAGCGAGTCCTGGACTCAGACTCGTTACAGTCTAGCGAGTCCGAGTAATTTAGGATTCGCCCATCTCTACCATGTAACTTATGATTCCTCCTCCAGTGAGTGTGAACATCTCAATCGTGTCTTCTGATGTTACAGAACGGAAATGTCTTCCTGGCCGACTACAAGATTCTCCAGGGAGTTCCTCCTAATGAGTCCATCAATGGGAAGCCACAATACATCGCTACCCCCATGTGTCTGCTGTGGAAGGACCCACAGGACCAGCTGCTCCCCATCGCTATCCAGGTATTGTCCAGAAACTTCTGTTATGGGGTTATTTTCAGACTTTGTTGGCCCTCAACATCCTTCTGTCTCTGCTTGCCTCTCCTATAGTGGACTCTGTTCCGATAGGATGACTTTAATCTAGATCTATATCTTCAAATGTTCCTGTCCAAGCATTGATACTTGGGTGCATGCACACTTCTGATTTTTGGCTTGGAAATGGTGAGATGCTCAACAAATGGTCAATGTTGGCACGTGGCATTGCATGGAGAGTCATGTGATCAAGCAGATGACGCCTATTGTATCTGACCGGTTGCGTAACTTGACTCTGCCTTACCCATGTGTTTTCTGGCTGTTGCTGGTTCTTGGCTCTCGGTTAAGCCCACCTCCAGTGGTGATGGTATCATGCACAGATCTGATGGCCTCACAATTACTTAGATATCATTCTCTGGAATATGAGCCTAGAATGACCTCCAGACATCAAATGTACTGTAGGGGATAGGACCACATAACACAGGCCTGAGCCACAATGTACCAGATCAGGGAGGTCTCTGCATATTTTAGCAGCGTTGTATAAGTGGCACGGTCAGGAAAACTAGACGCCACAACAGATGCTCTCTAGCAGCCTTTCCCCCCCCCCCCCCCCCCCCCCCCAACTTCCTGGACAATCAAAACCTCATCCCTGCCCCAATAACACAAGCATTAAATGCTACCACCAGTTCCTCATTCGATATCGGGGCCACACACATACCCAGGCATACCCATACAGATATATGGAGTTTGCAAATCTAAATAAAGGAGCAACCAAGATTAGTTGATGTAAATCCCCCCCCCCATAAGGGTACACTAGAGTGACAATATTTACAGATATTAGTCAGTTATGCAAATAAAAGGTGGTACATGACAGGCGTATGAAGGCCAAAGTAATTCAGTTACTGGGTTCCTTGTTGGTGACCACACAAAGGCAGAGTAGAGCCCCAGGTTTCCTTGGATATACTCCGAACATGTGGAGTCCTCATGAGTAATGGCCAAATCCAGCAGGCGTTGGGCATTCTTATTCTGTAAGTCACAGCCCCTCTCCTGCCCTTGGGCTGTCCTGTGATTCCCTTGCCTTGTGATGAGATTCAAGGAGCTACTATGGGTCATAATGGTCCACCAGGAGGTCCAAAGAGGGGTTCAGATACCATAGGATTTCACAAGCTCTGAACTACAATTGAAGGCCAAATACGGCTTCTCTATCTAGTTTAGATTTGCCATTCTAGAGCTTCTCAACATGGAGGGCTAGAGCGTATTGCGAGGAATGGGTGTGTGCATCTGGCATCACAACCCCATATTAGTTGGAGGTGGCTAGTAAACTCATCTGGAATAATTCCGGAGTCAGTCTGCATCCCATGACAGGATCCCGGTAGGGTCCACTGGCTTCCTTCCCCCATTTCCCTTTAGAGCTGAGGTAAGATGCTTTCTTACCTCCCCCCTCAGACTGCTGTTCATCAGGTGGTATTCTTGGCCTGTGGGTGGAGGTAGGGGCTCTTAGCCTAGGGCTTATCAAGAGTGAAGGGTCAGGGTGGCAATCTGAACCTCTTCACCTTCCGAGGTATTGTTGTGAACAAGACTAGTCAGGGACCCCAAGTCCAGGGCCAGACTAGCTCCCCCTAACACCCTTGCCTACCTTACCATCTTGCCTCCTGATTACACATATATTACACCACCCCATGACAGTGGCCCTTTGTTCAGCAAATGCAATAACATCCGGAGTCTAAAAGGGTTCTAAACAATAGTGAGCAAAGGAGACAAATGTAAGAATACACTAGTGATTTATGATCATGGTCAACCCATCAAGCAATATTCTATCCCTTTTTCCTCACAGGCACATTTGAGCTTGCACTCCTCCTCTTTGTCATCTTTTCTGCCATGTTTTGAAGCTTTCTGGGTGTAGTTAATCTCTTCTGTTTCCATTACAGTTGGGTCAGACTCCAGGAGAACAGACGCCGATCTTCTTGCCCAGTGACAATGAGTGGGACTGGACCTTGGCCAAGATTGGGTTCGCACTTCTGACTTCCAGGTCCACCAGGCGGTCTATCATCTGCTCCACACCCACTTGTTCTGTGAAGTCTTTAATGTGGCCACTCACCGGCAGCTGCCTCACAACCATCCGGTGTACAAGGTGAGGCCACCCCATTGCTACATCTTCTCTACCAGATGTCTTGCTCATGATTTCAGCTAAATTCGATAAATCCATAGATCTGACTGAAATCGTCAAGACTAAGTTGGTGTTCAATAAGTAGGTTACTCAGGTGATGCAGCCTGTAGCAACCGCCCTTGATTCTGTTCAATGGATTATGTCTAATGGTGGGTAAAGTCTGTTTCTTTTAGTTGAAGCCCTCACTTTCTTCTCTCCTGCAGCTTGTTATCCCTCATGTACGCTACACACTGAGCATCAATACTCTCGCCAGACAAGTCCTCATTTCTCCTGGTGGTGTGTTTGATCAAGTGAGTCAATGATTCCATACAACTGGTTATATGGGGGGAGGGTCTGTGACAACTTGCTGGGCATGAAGCAGGTTGTCACTAGTAATGCTGGGTACTGTAAGAGTGCATGTGTCCTAAACTGACTCCAAGACATTATCAGCCCTGAAAAACCAAGCTCAATGGTGGGAGATGCGAGGATAAGGACCACTGAAGGAGGACATGGATGTCTCCTCTTTGGTTTACGAGCATCTTGTAGAGCAGAGTAATGTAATCTTTCAATAGGCCGTTCAAGAGGGACCATTTCTGTTGCCCCTGAGGATATCGGCCTTCACGTGGTGTCCAGCAGTTTGGATTCACTCCTTTTTAGTTTTGGCTTCTACATATCTTAGTCTCTGGTCTCGTGAATATTTGAGGGTTGCTTCATTCTACTCCGGTATTGGCCTATAATCTCCAGAGGAGTCAACCTACCAAAACATCCCCAGCAAAAGCACAGGGAGGTGTGAGGAGCTTCTGTATAAATGTCCTGGGACAAACTCTGGAGAATGGACGTCTGTAGTGCTGGAAACACTAATTGACCAGACCAATTCTTTTATAGAACAGATTTGGATTGGAAATGGAAACCCCAATGAACCCATTGCCAAGTGTTGGCTTTGAAGGGCTCAACACAACCTATTCCAAATGCTTGTAGTCTAGATGGAGAAGCCTGTGCAGAATCTAGTCATGTTGTAGGATGGTCAGTCCTTCTGGAAGATGCCTCATAGCATTTTTGAGCCCCTTAAGCCATAGATATGACTTTATTTTGGGGTCTGAAAGCTTTTAATCTTTACCATGTATCTTCAGTGGAGTATGTGATAAATGGAATAAGCCTCTACTTCCCCATCCGGCACCTTCAGGAATATCTCTAGTTAAGAGGAATAAATTCTCGGACAGGGGTAAGAGTTTTGCATAACAGAATCCTTGAGGTTCAATTATAGCAGAGATCAAATGGTCCAAACCCGACATTATCAAAGCTTTAACCCTGTGGAAATCGTTTGTTAAAAGGGCCGATGCAGGACCTTAATATGTAGGATAAGAACTGGACTAATCGGCCATTGCATGGTTTAGAGATACTGGCCTGACACAGAACCGGTAATCAACGTCATTATAGAGAAGAGTTGGTAGATCTGTTCCTCATGAAATTCATCACTTTATTATACTCTGGGGTTTTACCAGACCAAGGAGCATAATAACAATTAGTGAGTATTAAACCTCCAGCCCAGTGTACCCTATGGTGTAGAGACTACTCAGTTTGTGTTCAGTGGAGTCCATAGCCGGCTCGTGGTCAGCAGTGCAGCCTAGAGTCAACACTAGGCCAGAGATGTGATACAATGGACGACCAGAAGGGAACCCCAGAAAGGTCTGAGGTTTGTTTTCCCTCCCCTGTCGCACACCCTTCCTTGATCTGCTCAGTATTGCATCTTGTGCTTGTAGTTGGTTTTGGAAATTCTGGTAACGTAGAGACTAATGTGCATGAACACTATTTTCTGGTCTCCACTGATGTACTACAATTCACATGTGAAAAGGGGCATACATAGATGCAATACAAGGCGCACCTGTGTACAGAAGGAGTGGACCCTGCCCATGAGGGCTCAGTCTACAAGGGATGGGTGAGGATATAGTAGTAGAGGGTAGAGCTGGTCTTGCGGCAGTTTAGTGAACTGAGGGTCACCACAGAGGTGATCCTTCAGGTATCTTATAGGTTTCCACGATAGGTGAGAATCTGGGCAGAGTTCCAGGGTATGGGGGAAGCGTGGGAGAAATATTATGGCATAGGAATAAGAGGAGTAGAGAAGGAGATCTTGAGAGGATTGAAGGGTGCATGTAGGTAAGTACCAGGAGACCATGTCACAGATGTATGAAGGAGACAGGTTGTGGATGGCTTTGTATGTGATGTTTAGGGTTTTGACCTGGAGCCTCTGGATAATGGGAAGCCAGTGAAGAGCTTGGTGAGAGAAGCTCGAGAATAGCAGGGGGACAGGTGGATTAGTCCGGCAGAAGAGTTTAGGGTAGATTGTAGGAGCACTAGAGAGGAGGCCAGAGAGTAGGAGGCTGTAATGGTCAAGGTGAGGGATGATGAGGGTGTGCACCAGTGTTTTGACCAGGATGTTATGGGCGCTGCCTCTCTTCTGACTAATCAGCTGGAGGACTGACGCTGTCTACTTCCAGAATAATGTAACTTGTAGGAGAAACTCAGATCCAGAGTCTGGAAACTGCATCAGACATTTGGGCCCTCCGTTATTTCTGTGAACTCCACATTCAGCACCATGTATTGTCCTGATGGTCGCCCTGTACAAATGATGGGATTTACAGGACTAACTTTCACACTGGTTTTTCTCCTTCCCCATTTAGCATTCATCTCTCTGTGCAAATTCTATCCATGTGTTACTGGAGAAGGCGATGCGGGAGGTGACGTACAGCGGCCTCTGCCTACCTGACGACATCGAGGCCAGAGGATTGGAGACCATCCCTAATTACTACTACAGAGATGATGGGAGGATGATCTGGGAGGCGATGGAGAGGTGCCGTATACATGGTCCCTCCTAGATGGGGATGAGTGCAGGCCATGACCTTCACTAGTAGGGACATGATTTTAGGGACTTCAGTGGATGTTTTGGGGCAACTTTCCTCTTGGAGCTTGAGAATAATGCTCCTGAGTCACTGCAGACTGCTCACATGTTGTATAGAAATGTTGCTGGTATCGTACAGCTCTCAGAATAATATGGAGCGTGGTAGTAAATGTGCAGGTCACACCCCCACATAGACCATGTCTGCCCAAATGGTCATTCTTGGCCCCTATATTTGGCGCTTTACAAGCCTTGGTACTAATGGGGCTGACACTTGACCAGCATAAGGGTGTGGATCAGACAGATGAATGGCATATAATGGTGAAATGTCCTTCCAATGACCAAGGTGCTGGAGACCACACTCTCCATATATAGAGGCTTTAACCTATTCCTGTCTCCCTCCAGCTTTGTGTCCAGCATGGTGCAGTATTATTACAAGGAGGATGAGTCTGTGCGGATCGATCCAGAACTGCAGGCCTGGGTGGCCGAGATCTATGAGAAGGGCTTCCTCCAACATGAATCCTCAGGTACGATGTAATGTTACCACCATGAGAATGGCGGCTCCACCACAGGACAAATGGATGACTGTAGGTCACTTTACTGTCCTCACTGCTGTATATGGTCTAGATGACGACCGCGACATGTTCTCTGCAGGTCAAGAGCTAATGTGAGGAAGATTTGTGGTGGCAGCTGTAGGAAATACTAAACTACAATGCAAAATACTAAGGGAGGGGGATTAAGAGTGCTACAGCTCCTCCATACTGAGGGCAGGGGAAGGGGAGCAATCTACCGGTATAAAGTGACCACCCTGATCTGCAAACCACAGCTGGTGGTCCTGGTCTCATGTGTGGACAGACCCCCTTATAATCAGCCTGATGTATGGCGTCCGCACATCACTTACTCTAGTACTGACTCTTCCCTTGTCTGCTCCTCCACCAGGAATCCCGTCCTCCCTGGAGACTTTGTCCTCACTGGTGAAATACCTGACCATGGTGATCTTCAGATGTTCTGCTCAGCACGCAGCCGTCAATAGTGCTCAGGTGAGTGGAGGAGAATCATTCATGTGTGAGGGACCTTGAATCTCCAGCTCCATATATTAAAGGGATTTTGAACACCATTACTGACCTAACCAAGCCCAGGCACTGTATTGTCACAGCCCAGTGCTTAAATCCACCTTCCTGCTGATTTCCCTCAGTCTCTGCCCTTCTTTGGCTTCATAGTCAGGAGGGCGGAGATTGAGGATCAGTCGGGGTGAATGTTTGGCTGCACCATGATGGCCGTTCTGTGAAACCCTTCAGTGGTTGAACACTTGGGAAATCTGAGGATACAATCTTGGGATGGAGATCAGAGGATGACTTCTCGTTTATTGTACCGACAAATGTCAATTACAATGGACTTCCCACTGACAGATGTGGCCAATATGAATTTGGTGTAAACAGATGTGAGTTATCTCCACTCAGCCATGTTATCTGCTCATCATGAGACATAATGGGGTCTGCAGAACATTGAGCATCCGGTGAGAGAACGGTCTCGGGGTCCTGCTGATTCCTCCCCAGTTGGGTCTGGAGTAATCTTTTCATAGATGTTGAGCACCAACCTTCTCCAGCATCATTGTGATGACATCCGGCTCTGGTAGTGTTGGAATACGGAGGACCTCATGTTTTAAATCCTCTAATGATGGCATCTGCATTCAGATTAATGACTCCCCTGACTGCAGATTTGGGTGACTAAAGGCACAGATGATGTTTGCATGTGTTTTGACCTCTGCTTTGTTTTTCCTCTGCAGTTTGACTACTATTCCTGGATGCCCAATGGACCCTCATCTATGAAGAGCCCCCCTCCCTCAGCCAAAGGGGTCACCACACTACAGACCATCCTGGATTCTCTGCCTGATGTCAATACAACGGCTATTGGACTACTGGCTGTGTGGCAGCTTAGTAAGGAGCCCCAGGATCGGGTGAGTATCTTGCCTTTCTCTCATGTTGGTACCACCAGATGTTGACTTCACACCCTAATGAGGGTCAATGACTCCTCTATCCCAAGTTCTCCCTGTCCCTATGGGGCATGGAGAGGTTACCATGATAAGGTATTGGCTGGTGAGTAATAGTAGCCTGTAAGGCTAGGACCACACTACCATAGTGGCCTGGGGGGTCCTCCACCTCGGTTCTCGTTTCTGGCTCCTGTGAAGGCATGAGGGAAACTAGAGAGAATTCATGTACAATAGTACAAACCCTCCATGACACAAGTTCTCTCCCAATCACTTAGGGTGTGGAGTCAACCATCTAAAAGGTTTCCAAGAAAACAAATCTTTAGAAGACACATTTGTATTTTCCACCATCTTGTACCCTTTGTATTTGGTCTTCGTTCTCTTGTCTTTTTAGAGACCTCTTGGGAGTTACCCTGAGGAGCATTTTATTGAGGAGACGCCAAAGAAACTCATTCAAGAATTCCAGGAGAAACTGTCCGAGATCTCCAAGATAATCCATGAGCAGAACCAGAGCCGGCGCGTGTCCTACCTGTACCTGGACCCCAGGATGATTGAGAACAGCGTCTCTATCTAACATGGAGGCTCCGTCTTGATGTATTGTAGTGGGGCATCTGGCCTGGGTCTTGTGTGGTGAAGCAGAATTGTGCAAACTGGAAAATAAATATAAATATTTAACATTTTGTGCGGTCTGTGAATTATCCATGATTTCCGGCTTTCCGTATTTTGGTGCAGACTGTAGACATTACAAGACCAGACAACTCCTAAGCCAAACTTGTGAATCCTGGTGGATTGTATGGAGTGGGGGGTGATGACTGGTCTACGTCACACACCTTTGTCTTCTAGGCTTTAAAATTCACTTTTTTGAGGCCAAGCAAGGCCAGTTGTCTTCTGGCTGCACACAATGGGTCACCACACACCTCATCTCGGGCACCACATGCTGTCAAGATTGTAAAGTCTGTGCCTGCAGATGTTAATTTACTTGAAGTTACTTATTGGCACTGATTTATCAAGGTGTCTGATGCCCAAGCAACAAACATGGAGGTGGTGTTCTCCTGTTGGAGAATTGCTCCTTCACCCAAATTCCACTGCCATCTTCCATTGCTTGCCCTCGTTCTTTCGAGGTTCACTGTCTACATCTACTCTTCCTCCAACTGGATGTCACTTGCTGCTCCCACTTCATCTTCATTTTCTATCCACTGACCTCCCCATTATCATTGTGTGACTACAACATCCTCATTAATACTTCCACTCGGCTGTCTCTAAGCTTCTCTCACTTCCTCCTTGGGCCTCGCTCAATGATCCCCCTACAATCACCAGAAAGATGGCCACAGAGTGGTGCCGGTCTTCACCCTGTCACCCTTTGTTCCCCATCTAATCTCTAACTTGTGTCTGACCCCAACTTACTCATTCTCTTCCCTCTTATTTCTAAGTTCACATTCCCCACTACACAAATTATGCACATGTCACTACCACGTTACATAATACCACAATAATTAAAGCTCTTAAATCAGTCTCCCCATCGCATACCAGAACTTGTGCAATTACAGGTAACCTTGGCACACCAGCCTGTCTATAGAATGTGGTTGGAATTCTAAGGTTGCTGAGCGGAGTTGGGAGAGATCCCATTCCACTGAGAACTTCATGACATTCCAGTAGGCTCTTACCAATTTCAAGTCCACACACTACTACAAAACAAATCTACATCTCCTCATTGTCTCACAATCCTAAACGGCTATTTAACACCTTAAATTCTCTCCTGTTACCCCAGCACCTGCTCCCTCATCTCAGCCAAAGACCCTGCCTCAATCTTCAAGCAGACAACTTTAGCCCATAGTCCTCATAACTACTCATCCCTCTTCCTCCAAAGCCAGCTTGTCTGTAACCACAAACTTTCTTGTAATCTCCAGGTCACATCTCACCACCTGTGCAGTTCACCCAATCTGATGCCAACTCGCCAGTGTTCATCCCAACCCAAACTCTGCTATTCAACCTATCACTACCTGGTGTCCTCTCCTCATGCTTCAAACATTCCTCAATCACACCCATATACAAAGCCCACCCTCCTGTGTTTGGCTACCACCCCATATCACTTATCCCTTTTATACCTCAAATTTATGGAACAGCATGTCCATCTTGGACCTTCCTTCCTCCAACCTCTTCTCTTGTTCCCTCTTTGAAACCAAAATTGTAACCCACCTCATTAGTCAACCAAAACTGACAAACCTAAAATCACCAGAATGATCTACTACTAAACTGCAAGGATAAGCAACACTGTTATTTTCCTGGACTTGTCCTCGGCCTTCAACACATTAGACCATTCCCTTGTACAGATTCTCTCATCTTCTGATATCAGACTTGGCCCTGTCTTGGCCCTCCTCATACCTAGATGACCAGACAACCCTTGGTCTCCCACTCCCACAATCTCATCATCTCACTCTCCCCTGTTTGTGTAAAGCCCGTGTTTGGGGCCAGGGAATTGTAACTTGCATCTGAGCCCCGAGCTTATGCTTGCCAGCCCCGCGACGCGTGCAGTCCCGCTGGCCACATCTACTTCGAGAGCCGCTCAGTAATGTCCTGCAATATTCACTGCTCAGCACTCAGCTGGTTTCGGCCGGTGTCGGCAGCGTTCATGCTTGGCCATGAACTCGATTGAACTTTGACTGTCGCGATCAGTGTCCGCCCCCTCTGTAGAGACCCTTGTCTGTATGAAGCAGAGCTGACATTACTCTTCATATGTTTACGCCTAATTAAGCCATATCTAATTTAGCATGACACTATGAATTGTGTGCTTAGTACCAGCTGAGAATACAGAGCTGGTATTAACCCCTTATTACCTAGCATGCCACCACCATTGGGGCCCCTGGACAAGCCGGGTAAAGCGCCTGGAAATGGCGCTATAATAAATGCACCATGTCAAGGGGTGGCTGCGGTTCTTAGCGTGGGTGGTGCAAAACGCTTGGGCCTGCTGTTTGGAGACATCTCAGATGTGCATTACCTCTACAGTGTGATCGTATTTCTAGGCTTCCTGCTGATCGTCGTGTGTAATAGTACGGTTATCTCCACCATCGTTCTCCACAAGACCTTACAGGAGCCCATGTATATTTTCATATGTGCCCTGTGTGCCAATGATCTGTATGGCAGCAGTGCCTTCTACCCAAGTTTGTTCACGAACCTTAGTTTGAAGACTCAGAGTATCTCCTATACAGCCTGTCTGCTCCAAGTGTTTTGTATCTACACCTATGCATCCTGTGAGTCCACCATATTGGCCATAATGGCCTTTGACCGCTATGTGTGCATCTGCAATCCACTAAGATACTCAACTATCATGACCCTGTCTACAACAGGTAAGTTATTGGTGTCCGCCTGGGGATATTGCTTTGCCATTATTACAATCCTTGTCGTATTAACAGCCCGGTTGCCTCTTTGTGACAATGTGATTCCCAAAATTTACTGTGACAACTGGACGGTGGTGAGACTCTCCTGTGTGGACACAACAGTGAACAATGTGTTTGGCCTTTTCATCAGTTTGTGTCGTCATTGTGATGCCTCTGCTCATCCTTATATCCTACATTGAAAGTCTGCGCAAAATCCAAGGAAGCCCGGGCCAAGGCAATGCAGACCTGCACCCCTCAGATTATATCCCTGATCATCTTCTTCACTGACTGAATCTTCATGACAATGCTGTATTGCTTTTGTCCCTCCACAGTGCCCTACGGATTAAGGGTAGTCATGTCGGTTCATCTTTGTGTTGCCACCGATTGTCAATCCGATACTTTACGGATTAAAAATGAAGGCGATAAGAGAAGATAAGGTTCCTATCTGCACAGTGTCTATTGGCCTCTGCGTGAGCTGCAATAACCCTAAAACGATAATTCACAAAAAGGACATAATTTCAGGAAAACTCACCCAAAGCAGCCATAAGGTCTGATACCAAATGCACTTGGCAGGATGCGGCAGGCCCCAATGATAAAGGTGGGAGCAACACATGTGCCTTATACCGATGCAACAACCACTCAACCTACCATAACATAGAAGAGGTGATTGATGGTATTTTATATTCACTCGAAGTATTCTATAGGGCATCAGTCACACAAGCACGTATGATGCAAAGTATCTGTATGCAGCCTATTGATCAGGCCCATACTATTAGACCAGGCAGGTTGCCCAGCAGTATATACGTGCACCACACAGAACAGATGTCCCAAAGGGCCTGGCTGCATCCTACATAAAGATAAAGGTGCAATCAAAAATTATATAAAATATGAATAGTAATGTGAGGAATTGGTAGATAGTTTGGCCCAAAGCACGCAAGCTCGTAACCCAACATCAAAGGTGTCCACCCTCTAAAATGATGTACTTTTTTGTGAATTATTATTTTTGAATATAGTGTTAGACTTGTAAGTGTGTAGGCCCTTGAAGTTGGGTTACAAGCTTGTATATTTTGGGCCAAAATATCTACCAATACCTCACACTACTACTCATCTGTGTACATATAAAATACCACCAATCTCCTCCTCCATGATATGGCAGGTTGAGAACGGTTGTCTCATCGATATCTTGCACCTGTATTACCCCCACTTTTATCATTGGGGCCTGCTGCATCCTGCCAAGTGCATCTGGTATTAGATCATATGACTACTTTTGGAATAACCCTAACCAAAGGACTAAGATGTGACATCTTGGACCTGGCTTCCTACTTGGCCATCCAGTGCTCCTCGCACCCCCTTAAGAACCAAGGGAAAATGAAAGAGCACTATAACCCAGAACCCGGGAAGCTTACAGACATAGAAAGGATCTTTGAGTGGGATAATATGAAACTGCAACAACAGAGTGAAAAAGTGATGTACCACTACTGTAAAGTGTGTCACCAGGGTGGCCACATAGGGAACTGCAGCCAGGCAGAAAGATAGACGGATTGTGCAATAAACACCCTCAGCACACACACCCACTAGGAGGAAGCGCCCAACTCGGAGCCCGGGACTCTAGGCGGCCAAGAGATGGTGGGTTTCGAGGAAAGTGGGTGGGGAAGTAGGTCAGGTGACAGAGAGCTTAAATAGAGGAAGAAGAGGAGGAAGGAGTTAGTAGGCCGGAGTAGGCTGAGCTGCAAAGACCCAGCAGGCAGAGTGAGCCGAACAGACAGAAAGTGACACACATCCCAGTGGGGTTGGGCTCCCTGGAGACGCAGAATCCACAGAGTCAGAGAAACAATGGAGAGAAAGCTCGTCCATAGCCGCATCCCAGGGGAGCGTGAGGACAGAGACCGGACCGGTATCACCGGGTCCAAGGAACACGGCAGCACTGACTAACTGGAGGAGAACTCTTTCCTAATTGTGCTGGAATCACATGGGTTAGATGGAGTCTGGTAACACCTTGGAAGATAGGGTTACTGCAGACTAGGCACACACCAGAGTGTCGGCTCTGAGGGGAACTGAAGAAATATTCCGGCTTCCCAGACAAACCGACGGGGAGCTTGATATCCAGGTTGGAGTTCCCAACAACAGGGTTAAAGGCACAGCAGCAACCACGAGGACCCACAAGGGGCCAAGCTGCCGCCATACAACCCTGTGAGAGGACAGAGATGGAGAGAACAGCCTGAAAGGACACTTAGGAAGAGTGAGAGGTCTCAGAGTGACAGCCTGGCTGCAGAGGGATCAAGTGTTCCCGGCGTTAATTGCACTGTGAACTGTTAAGAACTGAACTGTACCGTGAGCTGTGTTAACTGTGAAGACCTTGAAAGTAAACCCGGTGAACCCTGCCTGAGTGTCCGTGTTTGATTCCAGGTATACAGTACTGCTTATCATACCTTTTATCCTGCCAGGAGCAGCCCGACCCGTGGCGGGCTCATCCATCTGGCAGCAGCCCCATCATCCATCCACCCTCCTGGCAGAGCAGCGCTGCAGCAGTGGTCCCATAACTGACCACAACCCGTGGGTGGCGTCACGACAAACATTATCCCCTGTATATATCCCCTTTTACCTGTGAGAACCCGAGACACGGTCCAGACCAGGACCTCCGTGACATCACCAGCAGTACCCTGGTCCGGTACCGAGTACCCCGTCCCAGTGGGCTCCACATAAAGAAATGCTTCCTATCTCCTAGCTAAGGAAAGCAGAAAGGAGTAGGACAGATAAAAGAAACAGCAGAGATAACCGCCTAGCTGACCTCTATCTGACTGGCAGAAATTCAAAGGCAGTATGGCTGTAACTGTAAGTAGAAACCACAAAGAATATTGTGGCACCCCAGGGTTTAAGTGCCACAGTAACATCAACACGGGTTCACTCCCCACACAACACCTGACACTGCACTAGCACATCCAGGCCAGAAGGGGGAGCTAAAGCAGCTCCCTTATATATTCTGGGTCAAGAGGAAGTAGTTCAGTTCATTTCCTGGGAGAACTGAGACACTGTAGTGTAAAGAGGCTGCGTCAGGCTTCTCTACAGTCTGCTCCTCGATTCCAGGCCTAGCCAGAGTCTGAAGGATGGAGTGCAAGAAACTGAGGAGCACATCTGGGAGACTGAGTTACCTCATAACTCGCCCCGGAGGAGCGCACAGACCGGATACCGGATCCGAAACTGTGACTGATACGCAGCATAGTAAACACCGGGATAGTAGAGGTTGTAGATCTACACTGTACCTCAGCAAAGCAACACGGCGGGGTCAGAAGCACACGGAAAGACTCAAGTTACCTAGCAAAGGGGTACCTGTGAGGAGAGACAGTGCCAGCAGCTCAGCTAAAGCAGCAGCAGAGCCACACACACAGTGCAGCAGGAGGAAGCTGAGGACCCGGACAGAGTGAGAGCAACCCGGCCCCGGTACAGACTCCGTGGACAGTACTCTGCTAAAGAATATCTGCAGTAAAGACTGTGTGTGATCCTTGTACTCGAGCCCTAATTTCCCTCACAAGCAGCCACCGTCTCCACTATTATCCCTATCCTGCAACATCTATAGCATCCATCATAGACTTTAACTACCACTGCCCCGGGTAAACCAGGCTCTACCTGCGGAGAGCCGTTCCATCTCCAGATGCCAAGCATCATCCCCGGTGGTTCTGCAGCAGCGGTGGTCACCTTGACCACAACCCGGTGGTGGCGTCACAACAAACTCCCCTGTAAATATCCCCCTATACACTTGCGGAACCCGGGACACGGTCCGGACCAAGACCGCCATAATATCCCCAGCAGTACCCCGGTCCGGTACAGAGTACCCCGTCCCAGTGGGCTCCACAATATCACCATCAGGAAAGATCAGCCAGGGGAAAGTTTAAATAGGTGATAGGACAGACTAAATTAGCAACTGAAATCACCTGTTCTCTGAAGAGGAATGAAACAAGGACAACAGATAATAAGAACCAAGAAAGACATAAAACCCCCTGTTACTCTGAGGACAAAGAAGTAAATCACAAACCACAGGCTGGCAGGTTTGAATCCCAGTCCTGACAATAAAATTAAGGTTTATTAGTGATAGGTCAATCTGACGCGGTCCTGACCTATCACCGGCGGTAGCTGCGTGCGGCTGCACACCGAACCGGAGGGCAAATTAGCCCTCCAGTTCTGTGTGCTGAACAAGTCCAGGGCTGTCAGGTTCATCCCTGACAGCCCCGGACCGGATCATACTGCAGTGTGAAGCCGCTCTAAGGGTACCTTTACACACAGAGATATATCGCTTGCAATTCACTGGTTGCAGTGAAATCATGGACACATTGTTACATTTCTACATGGCAACAAAATAGAACAATGTGTCCATGATTTCACTGCAACCAATGAATTGCAAGCAGTATATTTCTGTGTGTAAAGGTACCTTAAGACATCTGTGCAAAACCTGGATGTGCGAGACTGGCCGTTTTGGGGGCGGTGCTTCTGTGGTGGCACACATCATGTGACATATATTTGCTGTCCGTGTGCTATCCATGGATCCGTGGATAGCACATGGACAGCCTGTCATTTCCTACTTGCTTCCCTCCAGCGCTGCTGTTCCTCTCTCCTCCGGGGACACCGCAGCTCTGATTGCAGTGAATATTAGATGAGTGTAATGAGCGGCCACAGAAGTGAGAGGAACAGGCAGCCCTGGAGGGAGGTGAGCATGAAATCCTTTGTTTTTTTACTTACAAATCTTGGTTCTGGTCCGTGCACACGGATGTCATATGGATGACATTCATGTGCAGGACGTTTTTGCACAGACCCATTGACCTGAATGGGTCCGTGCTTCTGCTGAAAAACGGACATGTCGTAGTGTGGAGCACGTGGATACGCATCTGCTCCACACAGCGACTCGGTCCGTGCAGAATAATGGAGATCTGAAGGGAGCCATAGGGGATCAAGTGTCCCCTTACGTACGTGCCTCCATCATGTGTTGACACGGACCGCATATGTGCTGGAGGCAGGGATGTGTGAGATGCTGGTTCCACACATCCGTGCAAACCACGTATGTGCGAGACAGGCTATATTTGGGGGTGGTACTTCTGTGGTGTCACGCACCATGTGACATTTGTGTGCTATCCACGGATAGCACACGGACAGCCCATCATTGTATACTCACGTCCCTCCAGCGCCACTGTTCCTCTCACTTCCGGTCCGCTGTTAGGCTCAGTGAAGTGAATATTCATGAGACTAATAAGTGGCACCGGAAGTGAGAGGAACTTTCAGCAGTGGAGGGAGGTGAGTATGAAATTCTTTATTTTGACACTTTTGGCCGTGGTCTGTGCGCACGGATGTCACACGGATGACATCTGTGTGCATGGACGTTTTGGGCCAAAACCAGTCCATGGTGCCAGCAAAAAATGGACTTGTCGCCGTGTGGAGCGCACGGACAGGAGTCATCTCCACACGGCCTGTGCCGAATAGAGAATCATATGTCCCCATATGTCCGTGCCTCCGGCATGTGTTGGCAACAGACCACATACTTGCCGGAGGCACAGATGTGTTAGGCTTGTTTCACACATCCGTGAAACGGACGTGTCAGGCAAGGCCATTTGTGGGCGGAGCGTGGATCCATGTGTCACAGATCATGTGACACATGTGTGCTGTCCGTGTGCTATCCGGGGATCCGTGGAAAGCACATGGACAGCCTATCACTGCATCCTCACCTCCCTCCAGCATTGCTGCTCCTCTCACTTCCGGTCCCCTGTTGGGCTCAGTGAAGTGAATTTTTATGAGCCTAATGAGCAACACCAAAAGTGAGAGGAGCTGTCAGCGCTGGAGGGAGGTGAGGATGAAATTCTTTATTTTAGTCCGTGCACACGGATGTAACACGATGAACATTTGTGTGCAGGACAAAAGAGGTCAGTGTTTCTGTAGAAAAACGAACATGTCGCCATGGGGAGCACACGGTCCGTGCGGAATAATAGATATGTGAAGGGAGCCATAGAGGATCATATGTCTCCGTATGACCATGCCTCCGGCATGTGTCGGCACGGACCACATACTTGTCGGAGGCACAGATGTGTTAGACTTGTTTCACACATCCTTGAAACGGACGTGTCAGACAAGGCTGTTTGGGGGCGGGGCGTAGATCCATGTGTCATGGACGTGAGACACGTGTGCTGTCCATGTGCTATCCGTGCATCTGTGGATAGCACATGGAGAGCCTGTCCTTGCATAGTCACCTCCCTCCAGCGCTGCTGCTCCTCTTACTTCCAGTCCGCTCTTAGGCTCAGTGAAGTGAATATTTATGAGCCTAATGAGCAACACCAAAAGTTAGAGGAGCTGTCAGCGCTGGAGCGAGGTGAGTTTGAAATTCTTTATTTTTAGGCTTGTAACTTTCGTCCGTGGTCAAAAGTGGTCTGTGCCTCCACAAAAAAAAGGACATGTCGCCGTGTGGAGCACACAGACAAACATTTGCTCCACACGGCGACACAGACAGTGTGTAATTACGGACATGTGAAGGAGACCATAGGGGAACATGTGTCCTCGTATGTCCGTGCCTCAGGCATGTGTCGGCACGGACCGTACACGTGTCAGTGGCACGGATGTGTGAATGAGGCCTTAGGCCTCTTTCACACATCCGTGTCAAAACGGACATGTAAAGCAAGGCCGTCTGGGGTCGGGGCTTATGGTGGGTTTACACACACCAATCATTGTATCCAATCTCTGAACCAATCTCTGGTTGCAGTGAAATCATGGACACATAGTTCCATTTTGTGGCTGTGTACAACATGGAGCAATGTATCCATGATTTCACTGCAACCAGAGATTGGTTCAGAGATTGGATACAATGATTGGTGTGTGTAAACCCACCATTAGACCCATGTGTCACGGACATGTGACACAATGGGTGCTGTCCGTGTGCTATCCGTGGATAGCACACGGACAGCCTATTACTACATACTCACCTCCCTCCAGGGCCGCTGCTCCTGACACTTCCAGTCCACTCTTGGGCTCAGTGAATGAATATTTATGAACCCAATGAGCGGCACCAGAAGAGAAAGGAGCTGGTAGAGATGGAGCGAGGTGAGTATAAAATTCTTTATCTCTAGGGTATGTGCCCACAGGACGTTTTTGCAGCAGTCCTGAATGCAGCAAAACCTGAACTGCTTTCAAGGATCCTAGAGTCCTTGCCAGGAGATTTGCTGCATTCAGGTACTGTGTTTTTTGCACGTTTTTTGTGCGTTTTTTCTTGCGTTTTTGATGCTGCATTTTTGCCATTGACTCCAGCAAAAATGCAGGAAAAATAGAATATGCCAATTCTCTCCCATCCGCAGCAAAACCATAGGGGTTTTACAGTTCTTGACACTTGCAAAACCAATGTGTGGGCACAGCGTTTCTGTGAAACACATTGGTTTTCCAGGGAATCAAAACTGCAGGAACAAATTAGCATAAAACCAATGGTAAACTGCATGCAGAAACCGCAGCAAAAACGTCCTGTGGGCACATACCCTTAGACTTCTATCTTTTGTCACGGGTGACATCTGTGTGCATGGATGTTTCACTCAAAAGCGGTCCGTGTGTCTGCAAAAAAACGGACATGTCGGCGTGTGGAGCACATGGACATGCATCTGCTCCACACGGCAACACGGTCCGTGCCGAAAAACGGAAGTGTGCAAAGGACCATAGGGGACCATGTGTCCCTGTATGTCCGTGCCTCCGGCATGTGTTGGCACGGACCGCACACGTGTCGGATGTGTGAATTAGGCCTGAAAGAGTCCATAGTGTGTCTCTATCTGGAGCCTCCGCCCGTCTGTCCACAGCTGGAGCTCATTAGTTTCTTATAAAGTGTCTGCTCACCGGCCTGAGCTCATACTGCAGCCACAGAGAGGTGAGTGTGGTGGTGGATTGTGCAGAGGATGATGGGGTGTCAGCATTGTGCAGGTTGCAGCCATTTCTGCTGGTGTCTCCAGTGTTGGTTGTGGACAATGTCCCCTTATCCCCATTACTTATTCTTCTGTGTGTGATTTTTGGAGGTGTTGTCTCTGTATGGTTGTAGAATAGTTGTCACCTGAATGAGGCTCTGTAGTGTAACCTTGAATGATGTGGCCATTTCCATCCTTTTGGGGTGTGTGCGCTCAATGTAATTGAAAGCCTGTTTGAATGGGGTCTTACAACTCTTACTGTGTCATTGAATTTTGCTCTGTTCTCCTGGAGGACACTGCCCATATAACCTATAGTCTCTCCTCCTCCTGGTGACCCCAGTCTTGTTAGGTCCGAGCTGTTCCAGTGTGGAGTGTCCGCTGAAGACATGGCGCGCTACAAGGTGACGGTGGCCACTGGACATGATCTGATCTCTGGGACCATTGACTCCATCTCCATCAGTCTTCTTGGGAAGAAGGGAGAGAGCGCCAAGAAGAAGCTGTCCCACCTGTGGCTGCACGGATCGGTGAGGGGTCTTTATTACAGACTGGCTGTAGTGTGACCTTAGGTGGGGTCTATACAGGGGGCTCCAAGGATAGCCCTCGTCTTGGTGAATGGGGATCATGTTCCAGGGCTCCTGGGGACTTTGTTGTTGGGTTTGATATTGGCCCTGACTATCATAACTCGGCCATTTCATTCAGGAAACTGCCTGTGTGACTATGGGTATAATCCACGTGTGAATACCCTGATATCTCCAGAGGTGCTCAGGTCCTCCATTATCCCTTGGGTTTGGAGGCTCCACATCTGCCAGGAGCTGGTGGGGACTGTCCTGTCTGATGTTATAAGGAGGCTTTTCTCAATCACTCATAGATGTAACGAGATTGTTTAGCATTGAATGATCTTTAGACGACTCCTCACTAACCTCTGACACCGGAGTGGAGCTTCTGACCCTTGGACCAAGGATTATAGATGGAGATTTGGCATTTTTAGGAGTTAGTAGGTTGTTGTATAAGAATAACTAATGTAATTCTATTGGCATAAATTGAATGAATTTGCACACTTTGATTCTTTTTATGATCCATTGGGTCTAAGTTGCTAATTGAAGGCCTTTAACTGTCCTCCATGGGTCTCTAGGTTCTGGGGTTGGGTATCTATTCTGTAATGAGTAAGTTGCTGGTATATCCATAGAATCAGCTGTTGGGGTTTCTCGATGGCCGACTGTCCACACTGCTCCAGACTGATGGCATTCCTCAATATCGGCCATGTAATATGCACAGGAGGGCAGAAGGCTCTTCAGACAGATGACCCAGTGGCCCTTGGGGCATTTATCATATTAAGTCTCCATGTTATCTCTGTGACCAGGTGTGTGACTTTGATGTGACCATTGAGGAGGATGTTGGGGATCTGCTGTCTGTGCGACTCTACAAAGAGACTCATTTCTTCCCGGTTGAGGACGCCTGGTACGGCCGCTATGTCCACGTCACCTCCCCCGATGGAAAGCTTGACTGTTTCCCCGTGTACCGTTGGATCTCTGGTCAGACCAATATGGTGATCCCTAATGGGATAGGTGAGTACCACTACTTAGGATGATGCAGCAAATGTGCTGTTGGGGGGTGGACAATATTAGGGTAAAGATCAGAATATATCTCAGGGCAATGGCTCACCTCTACCATTGATGTATTGTGTTCATGCCAATAAGAATAGACTGTGGACACAGTTCCTGCAGGGGGCGCTACTTAGTGTGACCTTTCCTTGTTTCAGGCAGTATATTGCCCTCCAGCCTTGTCTGCATGGATCATAGGACAGAAGAGCTAAAGAGGAATAGAGAAATCTACAAGTGAGTGAATCCATAGTCCTCACAGCAGGGCGGCCGCAGGATGTGGACTATGGGAGCCACCCATGAGCATGTCTAACTCTAATGTTTATATGCAGGTGGAAGGTGTATGCTCCTGGGTCCCCATACTGCATGGATGCAGACCGCGGTCATGATCTACCCCCGAATGAACAGTACTCCACACAGAAGGAAAGCGGCTTCAACATCAGCTTGCTTATGGCGTAGGTCTTCAGTGTCACCCTTCTCCACCACTTTTTCTACCTTGTCCAGGATGTAGTATTGTAAGGTGTTCTGGGAGTTTCCATCAGTAGTCTAAAGGGCCAGTTACACACAACGATTTCGTGAGTGATATAGTTCCAACGTCACCAGTTTGACGTTGCAGCGATGTCGTAACGACGTGTGTGTGTGTCACGTATCAACGATAAGTCGTTGATCGTAGCTTTATGGCCAGGACCATAAATCTATCGTTGATCGGCCTGCATCGGCGCGTGTGACTGTGGGAGACCAATGATAAACGAGGTCCCAGCGCCAGGTAACCATGTTAAACAGCAGGTAACTAAGTGCCGTGCTCTGCTTAGTTACCAGTATTCACAGGCAGACTCACCAGCGATCAGTTCACAATGTAGCAGTGATCCACATCGTTGGTTGGATCACTGCCACATTGCAGCATGTAATAAGGTCAATTTTAAAGCTTGTATTGGTGGATACTCTAGGTTTGACCCTACAGCCTGTCACATTCCCGGAGTCTGCTCCTGTGACTTCTGCCACCAGGCATCACTGTGTTCACTCAGAAGGTGGGGCTGATGTAATAGTCTGACTTGTGGATGTGTTTGTATGGCTGCCCAGCTGTGGTCACTAACTCTGACTTCAGCCAATTAGGAAGTCCTCCTGCCTATTTGAATCTTGTGTGCCAGATATATTCCCTGGTTCACTTGGCATTTTCCCGATTGACCTCTGCCTGTTTCTGCACTGTTCTCTAGCCTTTTATACTTTTCTGACCTCTTGACTTGGTCCCTACTTGGTGATGCTACTATTCCTGGACTTCAACACATCTATTGGCAGCAACTCCCTGGACTTTGTAGTAAAGCCACAATCCTGTATAGTGGTTAAAGGGTGTCTGGGTATCTCGGGGTTCTCCCTGATTGTGCAGTTGCATGTAGTCTGTATGGGATTCCCCTTTTACCTGTAACTTGAAGGATGTCTTGGACTAGTACTGGTGGCTTCTCCTTGTATATGATCCATGGTGGCCTCCACTGATTGTCAAGATGCTGAGATAAAGCTTCATGTCCTCACTACTTAGGTAATGATATGTCTAGTAAAGCCTGGACCTCTCTCCACACTGGAAACCAATTGATCTTCTGTTTCCCTACAGAGGACTGGAAGTAGGAATAAAAGGTTTCACACAATGCACCGACTCCTGGAGACATTTAGAAGACATCAAGACCGTGTTTTACTTCAATAGAACCAAGACTTCAGGTGCTCTCCAGTCCTAAGAAAGATTTGGAATGGGGGCGGGGGGGGATGATTTCATTGCTCATCCTATATGGTCCACTTCTATTTGGGGTTTTTCTAGCTTTGGTTTTCAAGGTTGCATTGTGTCAAACTACCCGTGTGACCAAAGATCGGTGGGAGAACTGTATTGGGGGTTTTTGTGCTCTCCTCTTCAGGCATTTTCATCCAGCACTTGATGTGGGGTGATGGTCATCTTGATCTTCTCACTATTTGACCAGTTCTCATCTTTCCTCTCCAGATGAGGTCTCCCGGATCTGGAATGAGGACTCCTTCTTTGGTTACCAGTATCTGAATGGAGTTAATCCAATGATGATCAAGAAATGCATCAAGTTACCGGAGAACTTCCCGGTCAGCTGCAGCATGGTGGCCTCCTCTCTGGGCACCGCCACAGACCTAGATAAAGAGCTGCAGGTGAGGGATTGTGATAACCATGTCACTTATGATTCCTCCTCCAGTGAGTGTGAACATCTCCATCGTGTCTTCTGATGTTACAGAATGGAAATGTCTTCCTGGCCGACTACAAGATTCTCCAGGGAGTTCCTCCTAATGAGTCCATCAATGGGAAGCCACAATACATCGCTACCCCCATGTGTCTGCTGTGGAAGGACCCACAGGACCAGCTGCTCCCCATCGCTATCCAGGTATTGTCCAGAAACTTCTGTTATGGGGTTATTTTCAGACTTTGTTGGCCCTCAACATCCTTATGTCTCTGCTTGCCTCTCCTATAGTGGACTCTGTTCAGATAGGATGACTTTAATCTAGATCTATATCTTGAAATGTTCCTGTCCAAGCATTGATACTTGGGTGCATGCACACTTCTGATTTTTGGCTTCGAAATAGTGAGATGCTCAACAAATGGTCAATGTTGGCACGTGGCATTGCATGGAGAGTCATGTGATCAAGCAGATGACACCTATTGTATCTGACCGGTTGCATAACTTGACTCTGCCTTACCCATGTGTTTTCTGGCTGTTGCTGGTTCTTGGCTCTCGGTTAAGCCCACCTCCAGTGGTGATGGTATTATGCACAGATCTGATGGCCTCACAATTACTTAGATATCATTCTCTGGAATATGAGCCTAGAATGACCTCCAGACATCAAATGTACTGAAGGGGATAGGACCACACAACACAGGCCTGAGCCACAATGTACCAGATCAGGGAGGTCTCTGCATGTGTTGGCAGCGTTGTGTAAGTGGCACGGTCAGGAAAACTAGACGCCACAACAGATGCTCTCTAGCAGCCTTCCCCCAATTTCCTGGACAATCAAAACTGAGCAAGGTTAAGGAGAGGCTACATCTGTAAGAGCCAATTTATTAAGGCCATTAGTTAGGTATGCTAGATATGTGTATCACCAGTCTCACTGTCCAACATCTCCCCCCTCACCCCAGCCCCAATAACACAAGCACTAAATGCTACCACCAGTTCCTCATTCGATATATCGGGGCCACACACATACCCAGGCATACCCATACAGATATATGGAGTTTGCAAATCTAAATAAAGGAGCAACCAAGATTAGTTGATGTAAATCCTTACCCCCCCCCCCCCCCCCCCATAAGGGTACACTAGAGTGACAATATTTACAGATATTAGTCCGTTATGCAAATAAAAGGTGGTACATGACAGGCATATGAAGGCAAAAGTAATTCAGTTACTGGGTTCCTTGTTGCTGGTGACCACACAAAGGCAGAGTAGAGCCCCAGGTTTCCTTGGATATACTCCGAACATGTGGAGTCCTCATGAGTAATGGCCAAATCCAGCAGGCGTTGGGCATTCTTATTCTGTAAGTCACAGCCCCTCTCCTGCCCATGGGCTGTCCTGTGATTCCCTTTCCTTGTGATGAGATATTCAAGGAGCTACTATGGGTCATAATGGTCCACCAAGAGGTCCAAAGAGGGGTTCAGATACCATAGGATTTGACAAGCTCTGAACTACAATTGAAGGCCAAATACGGCTTCTCTATCTGGTTTAGTTTTGCCATTCTATAGCTTCTCAACATGGAGTGCTAGAGCGTATTGCGAGGAATGGGTGTGTGCATCTGGTATCACAACCCCATATTAGTTGGCGGTGGCTAGTAAACTCATCTGGAATAATTCCGGAGTCAGTCTGCATCCCATGACAGGATCCCGGTAGGGTCCACAGGCTTCCTTCCCCCATTTCCCTTTAGAGCTGAGGTAAGATGCTTTCTTACCTCCCCCCTCAGACTGCTGTTCATCAGGTGGTATTCTTGGCCTGTGGGTGGAGGTAGGGGCTCTTAGCCTAGGGCTTATCAAGAGTGAAGGGTCAGGGTGGCAATCTGAACCTCTTCACCTTCCGAGGTATTGTTGTGAACAAGACTAGTCAAGGACCCCAAGTCCAGGGACAGACTAGCTCCCCCTAACACCCTTGTCTACCTTACCATCTTGCCTCCTGATTACACATATATTACACCACCCCATGACAGTGGCCCTTTGTTCAGCAAATGCAATAACATCCGGAGTCTAAAAGGGTTCTAAACAATAGTGAGCAAAGGAGACAAATGTAAGAATACACTAGTGATTTATGATCATGGTCAACCCATCAAGCCATATTCTATCCCTTTTTCCTCACAGGCACATTTGAGCTTGCACTCCTCCTCCTTGTCCTCTTTTCTGCCATGTTTTGAAGCTTTCTGGATTCATCTCTTCTGTTTCCATTCCAGTTGGGTCAGACTCCAGGAGAACAGACGCCGATCTTCTTGCCCAGTGACTATGAGTGGGACTGGACCTTGGCCAAGATGTGGGTTCGCACTTCTGACTTCCAGGTCCACCAGGCGGTCTATCATCTGCTCCACACCCACTTGTTCTGTGAAGTCTTTAATGTGGCCACTCACCGGCAGCTGCCTCACAACCATCCGGTGTACAAGGTGAGGCCACCCCATTGCTACATCTTCTCTACCAGATGTCTTGCTCATGATTTCAGCTAAATTTGATAAATCCATAGATCTGACTGTAATCTTCAAGACTAAGTAGGTTACTCAGGTGATGCAGCCTGTAGCAACCACCCTTGATTCTGTGCAATGGATTATGTCTAATGGTGGGTAAAGTCTGTTTCAGTTGAAGGCCTCACTTTTTCTTCTCTCCTGCAGCTTGTTATCCCTCATGTACGCTACACACTGAGCATCAATACTCTCGCCAGACAAGTCCTCATTTCTCCCGGTGGTGTGTTTGATCAAGTGAGTCAATGATTCCATACAACTGGTTATATGGGGGGGAGGGTCTGTGACAACTTGCTGGGCATGAAGCAGGTTGTCACTAGTAATGGTGGGTACTGTAAGAGTGCATGTGTCCTAAACTGACTCCCAGACATTATCAGCCCTGAAAAACCAAGCTCAATGGTGGGAGATGCGAGGATAAGGACCACTGAAGGAGGACATGGATGTCTCCTCTTTGGTTTATGAGCATCTTGTAGAGCAGAGTAATGTAATCTTTCAATAGGCCGTTCAGGAGGGACCATTTCTGTTGCCCCTGAGGATATCGGCCTTCACAAGTAGTGTCCAGCAGTTTGGAATCACTCCTTTAGTTTGGCTTCTATATATCTTAGTCTCTGGTCTCGTGAATATTTGAGGATTGCTTCATTCTACGCCGGTATTGGCCTATAATCTCCAGAGGAGTCAACCTACCAAAACATCCCCAGCAAAAGCACAGGGAGGTGTGAGGAGCTTCTGTATAAATGTCCTGGGACAAACTCTGGAGAATGGACGTCTGTAGTGCTGGAAACACTAATCAGACCAATTCTTTTATAGAACAGATTTGGATTGGAAATGGAAACCCAATGAACCCATTGCCAAGTGTTGGCTTTGAAGGGCTCAACACAACCTTTTCCAAATTCTTGTAGTCTAGATGGAGAAGCCTGTGCAGAATCTAGTCCTGTTGTAGGGTGGACAGTCCTTCTGAAAGATGCCTCATAGCATTTTTGGGCCCCTTAAGACATAGACATGACTTTATTTTGGGGTCTGGAAGCTTTTATTCTTTCCCATGTATCTTCAGTGGAGTATGTGATAAATGGAATAAGCCTCTACTTCCCCCATCCGGCACCTTCAGGAATATCTCTGGTTAAGAGGAATAAATTCTTGGACAGGGGTAAGAGTTTTGCATAACAGAATTCATGAGGTTCATTTATAGCCAAGATCAAATGGTCCAAACCAGACATTATCAAAGCTTTAACCCTGTGTAAATCGTTTGTTAAAAGGGCCGATGCAGGACCTTAATATGTAGGATAAGAACTGGACTAATCGGCCATTGCATGGTTTAGAGATACTGGCCTGACACAGAACCGGTAATCAACTTCATTATAGAGAAGAGTTCGTGGATCTGTTCCTCGTGCCATTGTCACTTTATTATACTCTGGGGTTTTGCCAGACCCAGGAGCATAATAACAATATGATGGGGAATACTGGGCTGGAGATTTAATACTCACTATAGTGTAGAGACTACTCAGTTGGATGTGTTCAGTGGAGTCCATGGCCGGCTCGTGGCCAGCAGTACAGCCTAGAGTCAACAGTAGGCCAGAGATGTGATACAATGGACGACCAGAAGGGAACCCCAGAAAGGTCTGAGGGTTTGTTTTCCCTCCCTGTCGCACCCCTTTCCCCTTACTTGATCTGCTCAGTTTTGCATCTTGTGCTTGTAGTTGGTTTTGGAAATTCTGTTAATGTAGAGACTAATGTACATGAATGTTATTTTCTGGTCTCCACTGATGTACTACGATTTATATGTGAAAAGCGGCATACATAGGTGCAATACAAGGTGCACCCGTGTGTACAGAAGGAGTGGACCCTGCCTGTGGGGGCTCAGTCTACAAGGGATGGGTGAGGATATAGTAGTAGAGGGTAGAGCTGGTCTTGCGGCAGTTTAGTGAACTGGAGGTCACCAGAGGTGATCCTTCAGGTATCTTATAGGTTTCCACAATGGGTGAGAATCTGGGTAGAGTTTCAGGGTATGGGGGAAGCATGGGAGGAATATGGCATAGAAATAGAGGGGAGTAAAGAAGGAGATCTTGAGAGGATTGAAGGGTGCATGTAGGTGAGTACCAGGAGACCATGTCACAGATGTATGGAGGGGACAGGTTGTGGGTGGCTTTGTATGTGATGTTTAGGGTTTTGACCTGGAGCCTCTGGATAATGGGAAGCAAGTGAAGGGCTTGGTAGAGAGAAGCTGGAGAATAGCGGGGGGACAGGTGGATTAGTCAAGCAGAAGAGTTTAGGGTAGATTGTAGGAGCACTAGCGGGGAGCCCAGAGTAGGAGGTTGTAATAGTCAAGGTGAGGGATGATGAGGGTGTGCACGAGTGTTTTGACCAGGATGTTATGGGCGCTGCCACTCTTCTGACTACTCAGCTGTAGGACAGAGGCTTTCGATTTCCAGAAAATGTAAATCATAGGAGAAACTCAGATCCAGAGTCTGGAAACTGCATCAGACATTTGGGACGTCCGTTATTCCTGTGAACTCCGCATTCAGCACCATGTATTGTCCTGATGGTCGCCCTGTACAATTGATGGGATTTACAGTACTGACTTGACGCACACCAGGGGCCAGGGTTACTCCCGGTTTAGACAGGCGATTCTTCTCCTTCCTTGTCACGGGTGGACCGCGCCTGCCGGTAGTGGGGCCCGGTGTAGTGCAGATCAAAATTGAGGTCGTCTTACGGGAACAGATTAAAAAGGGGTTTTAATTTGTTTTCTTCGTGACGCCACCTATGAGTAGATTCGGTAAGGGCTACCGACGCTGCGGAACCTCCCGGGGTGATGGACAGCAGCAAGATGTTACGCTCCCCACAGGCTGAGCGGTGATCCCCGGGGGCTGGAGCTGCTCAAGATGTTGTGCGGCAGCTGCGGTTACCTTAAGTTCATGACGGACAGTTCATAAGGAGACACGGACACAGATAGTCTCTGCAACGGTTCTTTACTGTAACCAGCAGGCAGTACATGGCTTACAGTGGTTGAGTAGAAGACCGGGTGGACTCAGCAGTGATAGTGCTCCTCAGAGATCCGCAGTGTACCTCCTCTCTACCTCCTTAGTTTCTCTTGCCAGCGTCGCCCAGGAATACCAGGTCGGGTACGGGGAGGCTGCTTCAATGCCCTATCCATGATGTACGTTCTGGATTCTTTGGGGAGCCTTGGGTCCCTCGGTGGGTACACCGCTGGTTAGACGACTGGAAACTGGCTGGTGGTGGGGTGCTCCTATAAAGCTGCTCCTCCACGGGGCTGGTTCGCGTGGCAGAGGTGAACTGCTGCCAGCTTCGGTACCAGTGAACCGGCTGTGAGTTGTGGGCACGGGAGTCTTTTGGGAACCCGTGTAGATATGCCCATTCCCGGTTGTTAAGGCCTCAGGTGCTGACACCCGACCGGTGACGGCCCAGGGGCCCGCACGGGGTGCGGAGCCCCCGCTCCACTCCAAGTTCTAGTCTGCTCTCTTCAAGTTCTAGACTACTTCTCCAACTTGTTCTGACTGTCTAGATTATTGTGTTCTCTTCACTACCCTAACACTCCACCCACCAGGACCTATGATTGGTCCCCTGTTCTAGGTGTTGTATGTTGGGTTGGATCTCTGAGTTAACTATTGCACTGCTTTGTCTAGAGAATATTGCGGCTGCAATACTCCCTTGTGACGCACTCGTTGCGGGGCGCCACACTCCCCCTTGGTTAAATCAGCTTGTCCCCAAGCGTCAAACTACTCACATTACAGAGGTTTTTGCATTTTTATACATATATATGACACACTTTTATTAAAGTAGAAAAACAGGTAAAGAAATGCTTTGATGTTATAAGCAAAGAAACAGGTAATCACTTTATGCGGACCCGGCGGGCGGTCGACTGTACTTTAACTAGAGTCCAGGCTGTAGCCGCGAGATCACACAGTCAATGATTAACGGGAACAGAGTCATTGATGAAAGTTCAAGTTTTAAAGTCACTGGCTCTGAGGGTGATGGCGTACCCGGATAGCAAACCACCCATCTGCACAAGCATAGCGCTCATAGGTGATAATATCGCCCCGGTATAGGTCGCGATCGGGATGTCCTCTTGGCAAGTTTGACTCAACGTCCCGGCGCCCCACAAACACCTCCTCATTCAAACCTACCTCCCAAGCGAACCCCCACCCGGTATTTAAGTTAAAGGTGGAAATTCTACCTTCACGGCGGAGTTCATCAGGCAGCGGCGGCTGGCGGCGAGCCTCGGCACGGGCCTCCATGTTGGCGCGTTCTCGGGCTTGCCACTCCTCTCGTCGTCTCTGGCGTACATCTCCGTCGTTACGGCTCGGGGTGTAAAGATGAGTAATGGAGCTGGTGGTTTGGCGGGAAGCTTGAACTTGGCGGGCTGTCTGTATCGGAACCCGGTGGAACGGCACAGGGGAAGGTGTCGGCAGTGCACCCGACCAGTGTACCCGAGCTGTGTGCCCGGAAGGAAGTTCTTTGTTGTCTCCCCAAGCGAACCCGGTGTCGAAATCCTCAGCGGTGCTGTGGGTCTCGTCGTCATCCTCTCCGACCTCTTCCTCGATGATCACATCAGGCTGCTTGTTGATGAAAGACGTTAAAGCTTGTTCCGTTGTACAACGGGGCGGTGGTGCTGCGGATCCTTCCGTAGGGACGTCCTGCAGGGCTTCCAGGCTGCCTGCCTCTTCATCTGTTTCCGCAGGTAAAGGTGTTTCAATCCCGGTTACCAGGTAGGCCTCTGTGGTTGCAGAGGAGGCCTCCGGTTCTAGGGAGAAACAAGCGACAGTCTCGGTAGTGTGGAAACTAGTCGCGGGTTCCGCAGGTGGAACCTGGTAGAGATCGAGTTCTTCCATGGAGCGTGTTATGAGCTCCGGCTCAAGAACGGAATCGGTTGCGATGTTGGTCGCTGGAACGGGTCGAGTTGCGGCCTCCACCGGAATGACACAGTCTATTGGCTCAGGTGACGGAGCAGGACAGGTGGTAGGCGAGGGTGAGGCGGTCGAGAAGCTGGTGACGTCGTCTGGGCTTGGAGAAGCTGCACCCGGTCGGCTCTGCTGCATCGCATGGTGTAGTCGTCTGCCTAGGGTCGCGCTCCAGCTGCGAATCGTCCATTCCACTGTCTCTAGTAACCGCACCCGGAGGTCTTGTAGAGCCTCTAGCCAGAAGTCGGGGCTGCCGTCTATGGTAAGGGCAGGATCCGGACCCGGTTGGCTTATGGCTGCTCTGGCCTCCGCCTCGACCTCCCGCATCAGGTCTTGGAGTCTCATGCTGGCCATTCTTCTTTGGAGGGAAACCACACCCGATCAACCGGTAAGACGTTCTGGTTGAGCTGGTGAAGATGTCTTCTCTCTCTGTCGGTGTGTCTAGGTATGACACTCCCATCTCCTCTGGGCTTTTGTAGTCCAATCGTGGGAAAAGTCTTTGGGGTCCGCCCCCATGGTTGATTCGAGCAATCAGGGCGGACAAAGAGTTTGGCGCCTTTCGTCCTTAGCCCTCCCACAGTGAGGGGGGGGGTTAACTCACTCCTGGGCTTCACGTGGCGGCTTCTTGTGGCGGGAACGCCATCTTGGGCGCCATCTTGACCCAATGGTGTAAAGGCGGGAAAGTTCTTTTAGGGACGAACAAAGTCCAATTGTAGACAATAAAGTCCAGTTTAAGCACAACATACCCGTTGGTAACGGGCCTGCTCGTATCCTGTTCGTGACGCCATTTTCTGACGCACACCAGGGGCCAGGGTTACTCCCGGTTTAGACAGGCGATTCTTCTCCTTCCTTGTCACGGGTGGACCGCGCCTGCCGGTAGTGGGGCCCGGTGTAGTGCAGATCAAAATTGAGGTCGTCTTACGGGAACAGATTAAAAAGGGGTTTTAATTTGTTTTCTTCGTGACGCCACCTATGAGTAGATTCGGTAAGGGCTACCGACGCTGCGGAACCTCCCGGGGTGATGGACAGCAGCAAGATGTTACGCTCCCCACAGGCTGAGCGGTGATCCCCGGGGGCTGGAGCTGCTCAAGATGTTGTGCGGCAGCTGCGGTTACCTTAAGTTCATGACGGACAGTTCATAAGGAGACACGGACACAGATAGTCTCTGCAACGGTTCTTTACTGTAACCAGCAGGCAGTACATGGCTTACAGTGGTTGAGTAGAAGACCGGGTGGACTCAGCAGTGATAGTGCTCCTCAGAGATCCGCAGTGTACCTCCTCTCTACCTCCTTAGTTTCTCTTGCCAGCGTCGCCCAGGAATACCAGGTCGGGTACGGGGAGGCTGCTTCAATGCCCTATCCATGATGTACGTTCTGGATTCTTTGGGGAGCCTTGGGTCCCTCGGTGGGTACACCGCTGGTTAGACGACTGGAAACTGGCTGGTGGTGGGGTGCTCCTATAAAGCTGCTCCTCCACGGGGCTGGTTCGCGTGGCAGAGGTGAACTGCTGCCAGCTTCGGTACCAGTGAACCGGCTGTGAGTTGTGGGCACGGGAGTCTTTTGGGAACCCGTGTAGATATGCCCATTCCCGGTTGTTAAGGCCTCAGGTGCTGACACCCGACCGGTGACGGCCCAGGGGCCCGCACGGGGTGCGGAGCCCCCGCTCCACTCCAAGTTCTAGTCTGCTCTCTTCAAGTTCTAGACTACTTCTCCAACTTGTTCTGACTGTCTAGATTATTGTGTTCTCTTCACTACCCTAACACTCCACCCACCAGGACCTATGATTGGTCCCCTGTTCTAGGTGTTGTATGTTGGGTTGGATCTCTGAGTTAACTATTGCACTGCTTTGTCTAGAGAATATTGCGGCTGCAATACTCCCTTGTGACGCACTCGTTGCGGGGCGCCACAGACTCTCACGGGTTTTTCTCCTTCCCCATTTAGCATTCATCTCTCTGTGCAAATTCTATCCATGTGTTACTGGAGAAGGCGATGCGGGAGGTGACGTACAGCGGCCTCTGCCTACCTGACGACATCGAGGCCCGAGGATTGGAGGCCATCCCTAATTACTACTACAGAGATGATGGGAGGATGATCTGGGAGGCGATGGAGAGGTGCCGTATACATGGATGCTCTAGATGGGGAGGAGTGCAGGCCATGACCTTCACTAGTAGGGACATGATTTTTAGGGCCTACAGTGGATGTTTTGGGGCAACTTTCCTCTTGGAGCTTGAGAATAATGCTCCTGAGTCAGTGCAGACTGCTCACATGTTATATAGAAATGTTGCTGGTATCTTGCAGCTCTCAGAATATGGAGTGTGGTAGTAAATGTGCAGGTCACACCCCCAGATAGACCATGTCTGCCCAAATGGGCATTCTTGGCCCCTATAGTTGGCGCTTTACAAGCCTTGTTACTAATGGGGCTGACACTTCACCAGCATAATGGTGTGGATCAGACAGATAAATGGCATATAATGGTGAAATGTCCTTCCAATGACCAAGGGGCTGGAGACCACACTCACAATATATAGAGGCTTTAACCTATTCTGGTCTCCTTCCAGCTTTGTATCCAGCATGGTGCAGTATTATTATAAGGAGGACGAGTCTGTGCGGATCGATCCAGAACTGCAGGCCTGGGTGGCCGAGATCTACGAGAAGGGCTTCCTCCAACATGAATCCTCAGGTACGGTGTAACGTTACCACCATGAGAATGGCGGCTCCACCACAGGACACATGGATGACTCTAGGTCCCTTTACTGTCCTCACTGCTGTATGTGGTCTAGATGACGACCGCGACACGTTCTCTGCAGGTCAAGAGCTAATGTGAGGAAGATTTGTGGTGGCAGCGGTAGAAAGTACTAAACTACAAGGCAAAATACTAAGGGAGGGGGGGATTAAGAGGGCTATAGCTCCTCCATACTGAGGGCAGGGGAAGGGGAAATCTACCTGTATAAAGTGACCACCCTGATCTGCAAATCATCACAGCTGGTGGTCCTGGTCTCATGTGTGGACAGACCCCTTATAATCAGCCTGATGTATGGCGTCCGCACATCACTTACTCTAGTACTGACTCTTCCCTTGTCTGCTCCTCCACCAGGAATCCCATCCTCCCTGGAGAATGTGTCCTCACTGGTGAAATACCTGACCATGGTGATCTTCAGATGTTCTGCTCAGCACGCAGCCGTCAATAGTGCTCAGGTGAGTGGAGGAGAATCATTCATATGTGAGGGACCTTGAATCTTAAGCTCTAAATATTAAAGGGACTTTGAACACTATGACTGACCTAACCAAGCTGGGGCACTTTATCGTGTCACAGCCAAACACTTAAATCCACCTTCCTGCTGATTTCCCTCAGTCTCTGTCCTTCTTTGGCTTCATAGTCAGGAGGGCGGAGATTGGGATCAGTCGGGGTGAATGTTTGGCTGCACCATGATGGCCGTTCTGTGAGAACCTTCATAGTGGTTGAACACTTGGAACATCTGAGGCTACAATCTTGGGATGGAGATCAGAGGATGACTTCTGGTTTATTGTACTGACAAATGTCAATTACAATGGACTTCCCACTGACAGATGTGGCCAATATGAATTTGGTGTAAACAGATGTGAGGAATCTCTGCTCAGCCATGTTATCTGCTCATCATGAGACGAATGGGGTCTGTAGAACATTGAGCACTAAGTGAGAGAACGGTCTCATTCCTGGGGTCCTGCAGAGTCCTCCCTGAGGGTCTCATAACCCCCAGTGGGGTCTGAAGTAATTATTTCATGGATGCTGGAGAAGGTTGGGGCTCGGCATCATTGGGTTGACGTCTGGCTCTGGCAGTGTGGGAATACAGAGGACCTGATGTTTAATTCCTCTGACATCTGCATTCAGACTAATGACTCCTCTGACTGCAGATTTGGGTGACTAAAGCCACCGATAATGTTTGCATGTGTTTTGACCTCGGCTTTGTTCTTTCCTCTGCAGTTTGACTACTATTCCTGGATGCCCAATGGCCCCTCATCTATGAAGAGCCCCCCTCTCTCAGCCAAAGGGGTCACTACACTACAGACCATCCTGGATTCTCTGCCTGATGTCAATACAACGGCTATTGGACTACTGGCTGTGTGGCAGCTTAGTAAGGAGCCCCAGGATCGGGTGAGTATCTTGCCTTACTCTCATGTTGGTACCACCAGATGTTGACTTCACACCCTAATGAGGGTCAATGACTCCTCTATCCACAGTTCTACTTGTCCCTATGGGCATGGAGGGGTTACCATGATAAGGTTTTGGCTGAGTAATAGCAGAAATGTAGCCTGTAAGGCTAGGGCCACACTAGCATTGTGGCCTGGGGGGTCCACCGCCTCAGTTCTCGTTTCTGGCTTCTGTGATGGCATGAGGGAAACTAGAGGGAATTCATGTACAATAGTACAAACCCTCCATTACACAAGTTCTCTCCCAATCACTTGGGGTACCTTTACACGCCGCTACAACATGGTGGAAACAACCGGGTAGATGAGAGAAATGTATCTTGCAGCGTGTAAGGACAGCTGTTGCCACCCGTCACTTGCGGCACCTGTTTCTGAGCAGTGCTCTAAAACAGGTTGATTTCAACCCGATGGTAGCGGCCTGTAGCAGCGTGTAAATAAGGAACAAGAGGGTTGTTTCAACACCTTGCGATCTACCTGGGGCGTGACACAGGCTCCGAGAAACCGCCCCGCCCCCCCCACCTTCAGCGATCATTGGTGGAAGCTCCTGCGTTACGATTGGTAGTCGCTGCATAGGGCGACATATTTAAGGAGCTGACCAGTCACACTACACAATTGCTCGAGCGTCATGTATTAATCAGCCTCCTGCGCTGCCTGGCCAATCATGATGCTATTGTGTTGTCCTATCAGTGTACGAAATTCTCGTAATCCACAATTCAGGCACGCCTATGTGTTCCTGCTGCACCAGGTCCTCCCATATTACCCTCTGTAGCGGCGTGTAAATGAGGTAAGGTGCTTTTCAGAAGGTAACTTGTGGCACCCAGCGGTGCCTCCAGAGATTCAACCTTCTGTAAAGCACCTTATAGCGGCGTGTAAAGACGGTGTGGGTACCGTTTGTAACCGTGCATGCTCGTGCACGTGAAGCACCCGGTTGTTTTCTACCATGTTGTAGCGGCGTGTAAAGGTACCCTTAGGGTGTGGAGTCAACAATCTAAAAGGTTGCCAAGAAAACAAATCTTTAGAAGACACATTTGTATTTTCCACAATCTTGTACCCTTTGTATTTGGTCTTCATTCTCTTGTCTTTTTAGAGACCTCTTGGGAGTTACCCTGAGGAGCATTTTATTGAGGAGACGCCAAAGAAACTCATTCAAGAATTCCAGGAGAAACTGTCCGAGATCTCCAAGATAATCCATGAGCAGAACCAGAGCCGGCGCGTGTCCTACCTGTACCTGGACCCCAAGATGATTGAGAACAGCGTCTCTATCTAACATGGAGGCTCCGTCTTCCTCTATTGTAGCCAGGCATCTGGCCTGGGTCTTGTGTGGTGAAGCAGAATTGTGCAAACTGGAAAATAAATATAAATATTTAACATCTTCTTGTGCGGTCTGTGAATTATCCATTATTTCCCGCTTTCCGTATTTTGGTGCAGACTGTAGACAGTACAAGACCAGACAACTCCTAAGCCAAACTTGTGAATCCTGGTGGATTGTATGGAGTGGGGGGTGATGACTGGTCTACGTCACACACCTTTGTCTTCTAGGCTTTAAAATTCACTTTTTTGAGGCCAAGCAAGTCCAGTTGTCTTCTGGCTGCACAAAATAGGTGACCACACACCTCATCTCGGGCACCACATGCTGTCAAGATTGTGAAGTCTGTGCCTGCAGATGTTAATTTACTTGAAGTTACTTATTGGCACTGATTTATCAAGGTGTCTGATGCCCAAGCAACAAACATGGAGGTGGTGTTCTCCTGTTGGAGAATTGCTCCTTCACCCAAATTCCACTGCCATCTTCCATTGCTTGCCCTCGTTCTTTCGAGGTTCACTGTCCACATCTACTCTTCCTCCAACTGGATGTCATTTACCGCTCCCACTTTTCTATCCACTGACCTCCCCATTGTCATTGTGTGACTACAACATCCTCATTAATACTTCCACTCGGCTGTCTCTAAGCTTCTCACTTCCTCCTTGGGCCTCGCTCAATGATCCCCCTACAATCACCAGAAAGATGGCCACATAGTGGTGCCCGTCTTCACCCTGTCACCCTTTGTTCCCTATCTAATCTCTCTAATGTGTGTCTGACCCCAACTTACTCATTCTCTTCCCTCTTATTTCTAAGTTCACATTCCTCACTACACAAATTATACATGGGTCACTACCACGTTACATAATACCACAATAATTAAAGCTCTTAAATCGGTCTCCCCATCGCATACCAGAACTTGTGCAATTACAGGCAACCTTGGCACACCAGCCTGTCTATAGAACGTGGTTGGAATTCTAAGGTTGCTGAGCGGAGTTGGGAGAGATCCCATTCCACTGAGAACTTCATGACATTCCAGTAGGCTCTTACCAATTTCAAGTCCACGCACTACTACAAAACAAATCTACATCTCCTCACTGTCTCACAATCCTAAACAGCTATTCAACATCTTAAAGTCTCTCCTCCGTTATCCCAGCACCTGCTCCCTCATCACAGCCAAAGACCCTGCCTCAATCTTCAAGCAGACAACTTTAGCCCATAGTCCCCATAACTACTCATCCCTCTTCCTCCAAAGCCAGCTTGTCTGTAACCACAAACTTTCTTGTAATCTCCAGATCACATCTCACCACCTGTGCAGTTCACCCAATCTGATGCCAACTTGCCAGTCTTCTTCCCAACCCAAACTCTGCTCCTATCACTACCTGGTGTCCTTCTAATGCTTCAAACATTCCTCAATCGCACCCATCCTCAAAGCCCACCCTCCTGTGTTTGGCTACCACCCCATATCACTTATCCCTTTTATACCTCAAATTTATGGAACACCTTTCCATCTTGGACCTTCCTTCCTCCAACCTCTTCTCTTGTTCCCTCTTTTGAAACCAAAATTGTAACCAACCTCATTAGTCAACCATAACCGACAAACCTAAAATCACCAGAATGATCTACTACTAAACTGCAAGGATAAGCAACACTGTTGTCCTCCTGGACTTGTCCTCAGACTTCCACACATTGAACCATTCCCTTGTACAGATTCTCTCATCTTCTGATATCAGACTTGGCCCTCCTCATACCTAGATGACCAGACAACCCTTGGTCTCCCACTCTCACAATCTCATCATCTCACACTCTCCCCTGTTTGTGTAAAGCCCGTGTTTGGGGCCAGGGAATTGTAACTTGCATCTGAGCCCCGAGCTTGGACTTTACAGCTATGGGATGAGATGGGGAGGGGGGGGGGCTGTAAAATAAAGAAAAGCCAATGAACATTCTCATTATGCTTACCCGTCCCGCGACGCGTGCGGTCCTGCTGTCCCCTGGCCACATCTACTTCGAGAGCTGCTCAGTAATGTCCTGCAATATTCACTGCTCAGCAGTCACCTGGTGTCGGCAGCGTTCATGCTTGGCCATGAACTCAATTGAACTTTGACTGTCGCGATCAGTGTCCGCCCCCTCTGTAGAGACCCTTGTCTGTATGAAGCAGAGCTGACATTACTCTTCATATGTTTACGCCTAATTAAGGGTTTTTTTTTTTTTTTTTTTTAGTAGAAATTCACAGCAGCCATATCTAATTTAGCATGACACTATGACTTTTGTGCTTAGTACCAGCTGAGAATACAAAGCTGGTATTAACACCTTATTACCTAGCATGCCACCACCATTGGGGCCCCTGGAAATGGCGCTATAGTAAATGCACCGTGGCTGTGGTTCTTAGCGTGGGTGGTGCAAACCGCTTGGGCCTGCTGTTTGGAGACATCTCAGATGTGCATTACCTCTACAGTGTGATCGTATTTCTAGGCTTCCTGCTGTTCGTTGTGTGTAATAGTACGATTATCTCCACCATCGTTCTCCACAAGAGCTTACAGGAGCCCATGTATGTGCCCTGTGTGCCAACGATCTGTATGGCAGCAGTGCCTTCTACCCAAGTTTGTTCACAAACCTTAGTTTGAAGACTCGGAGTATCTCCTATACAGCCTGTCTGATCCAAGTGTTTTGTATCTACACCTATGCATCCTGTGAGTCCACCATATTGGCCATAACAGCCTTTGACCGCTGTGTGTGTGTGTGTGGAGCCCCCACGGGACGGGGGTACTTGGTGCCGGGGAAGTCACGGGTGGCTTGGTCCGGACCGTGTCCCTGGGCCCGCACAATAAGATGGGGGAATATTTACAAGGGGATTTGTCACGGGTGACGCCACCCACTTGGTGCGGCCAGTGATGGGGCCGCCGCTGCCGCAGAACCTCCGGGGGTGAAGGAATGGCAGCGGAGATGGTATAGTTCCAGTGGGAAGAACTGTATCCCCCGGGGCAGTAAGGGTTAAAGTCTATTGGGGTTATAGATGGTGGAGACGGGGTTAAAGGGGACACACTCACGTTTGGTAGACACAGATGCACTTCTCCTTCTCTCCTGATGCTGCAGAGCTGACAGGCTTGTAGCAGGGGGAAGCTCTCTGTGCTGAATCTGGGGCAAAGGTCGCAATCAATACACACTCAGTTTTGCTGTTTTCCAAAGCTTTACTGCTGATGTTACTGCAGATTATAGTCCATGGAGTCTGTAATGGGGCTGAGCTCTCTTCCCTCCCTGTCCGGGGTCGTCAGCTTCCTTGTGCTGCACTGGGTGTGTGTCCTGGCTGCTGCTATTAGCTGAGCTGCTGGGATTCCTCACGTCTCTCTCTCTGTGTTTTGCTGGTACCACTTGGCTAGGCAACTTGAGTCCTCTGTGCTGTGCTGACCCCTCCGTGTTGCTTCGCTCTGGTACTAGGGGCATCTAGAGATCCCACTGTTCCGGGATTCACTGTGCTGTGGGTGCCAGACACAGTACCGGATCCGGTGTCCATTTCTGTGCGTTCTTCTGGGGCAAGTGAAGGTATCACTCCAGCTCCCAGACGGGTTCCTCAGTCTGTCGTTCTCCTGTTCCTCTGACCCTCACTAGGTCTGCACTGAGCTAACTCTGCTCTCTGTGTGCTCTTCACAGCCCTGCTCCGAGCTGAACTCTTCTCTTCTCCAGGAACTGAACTGAGCTCTCCCTCATGGGCAAGAGTATATAAGGAAGCAGGTGGTGCTCCCCCTCTTGGCCCAGAGGTGGTAGTGTTTGTCAGTGTGTAGTGGGGGAGAGAACCCATGTGATGTTATTGTGGCACATTAACCCATGGGGTGCCACATGTGCATCTGCAATCCACTAAGATACTCAAATGTCATGACCCTGTCTACAACAGGTAAGCTATTGGTGTCCGCCTGGGGATATTGCTTTGCAGTTACAATCCTTGTCGTATTAACAGCCCGGTTGCCTCTTTGTGACAATGTGATTCCCAAAATTTACTGTGACAACTGGACGGTGGTGAGACTCTCCTGTGTGGACACAACAGTGAACAATGTATTTGGCCTTTTCATCAGTTTGTGTCGTCATTGTGATGCCTCTGCTCATCCTTATATCCTACATTGAAAGTCTGCGCAAAATCCAAGGAAGCCCGGGCCAAGGCAATGCAGGCCTGCGCCCCTCAGATTATATCCCTGATCATCTTCTTCGCTGACTGTATCTTCGAGACATTGCTGTATCGCTTTAGTCCCTCCACAGTGCCCTACGGATTGAGAGTAGTCATGTCGGTTCATCTCTTTGTGTTGCCACCGATTGTCAATCCGATACTTTATGGATTAAAAATGAAGGCGATAAGAGAAGATAAGGTTCCTATCTGCACAGTCTCTATTGGCCTCTGCGTGAGCTGGAATAACCCTAAAACGATAATTCACAAAAAGGACATAATTTCAGGAAAACTCACCCAAAGCAGCCATAAGGTCTGATACCAAATGCACTTGGCAGGATGCGGCAGGCCCCAATGATAAAGGTGGGAGCAACACATGTGCCTTATACCGAAGCAACAACCACTCAACCTACCATAACATAGAGGAGGTGATTGATGGTATTTTATATTCACTCAAAGTATTCTATAGGGCATTGGTCAAACAAGCACGTATGATGCAAAGTATCTGTATGCAGCCTATTAATCAGGCCCATACTATTAGACCAGGCAGGTAGCCCAGCAGTATATATCTGCACCACACATAACAGATGTCCCAAAGGGCCTGGCTGCATCCTGCCGTAACCCAACATCAAAGGTGTCCACCCTCTAAAATTATGTACTTTTTTGTGAACTATTATTTTTGAATATAGTGTTAGACTCCTAAGTGTGGAGGCTCTTGACATTGGGTTACAAGCTTGTATATTTTGGGCCAAAATATATACCAATACCTCACACTACTACTCATCTATGTGCATATAAAATACCACCAATCACCTCCTCCATGATATGGCAGGTTGAGAATGGTTGTCTCCTCGATATCTTGCACCTGTATTACCCCCACTTTTATCATTGGGGCCTGCTGCATCCTGCCAAGTGCATCTGGTATTGGATCATATGACTACTTTTGGAATAACCCTAACCAAAGGATTAAGATGTGACATCTTGGACCTGGCTTCCTACTTGGCCATCGAGTGCTCCTCGCACACCCTTAAGAACCAAGGGAAAATGAAAGAGCATTATAACCCAGAACCCGGGAAGCTTACAGACATAGAAAGGATCCTTGAGTGGGATAATATGAAACTGCAACAACAGAGTGAAAAAGTGATGTACCACTACTGTAAAGTGTGTCGCCCCTGCAACCAGGGTGGCCACATAGGGAACTGCAGCCAGGCAGAAAGATAGACGGATTGTGCAACAAACACCCTCAGCACACACACCCACTAGGAGGCAGTACCCAACTCGGAGCCCGGGACTCTAGGCGGCCAAGGGATGGTGCGTTTCGAGGAAAGTGGGTGGGGAAGTAGGTCAGGTGACAGAGAGCTTAAATAGAGGAAGAAGAGGAGGAAGGAGTTAGTAGGCTGGAGTAGGCTGAGCTGCAAAGACCCAGCAGGCAGAGTGAGCCGAACAGACAGAAAGTGACACACATCCCGGTGGGGTTGGGATCCCTGGAGAAGCAGAATCCACAGAGTCAGAGAAACCATGGAGAGAAAGCTCGTCCATAGCCGGCATCCCAGGGGAGTGTGAGGACAGAGACCGGACCGGTATCACCGGGTCCAAGGAACACGGCAGCACTGACTAACTGGAGGAGAGATCTTTCCTAATTGTGCTGGAATCACACAGGTTAGATGGAGTCTGGTAACACCTTGGAAGATAGGGTTACTGCAGACTAGGCACACAGCAGAGTGTCGGCTCTGAGGGGAACTGAAGCAATATTCCGGCTTCCCAGACAAACCGACGGAGAGCTTGAATTCCAGGTTGGAGTTCCCAACAACAGGGTTAAAGGCACAGCAGCAACCACGAGGACCCACAAGGGGCCGAGCTGCCTCCATACAACACGGTGAGAGGACAGAGATGGAGAGAACAGCCTGAAAGGACACTTAGGAAGAGTGAGAGGTCTCAGAGTGACAGCCTGGCTGCAGAGGGTTCAAGTGTTCCCGGAGTTAATTGCACTGTGAACTGTTAAAAACTGAACTATACCGTGAGCTGTGTTAACTGTGAAGAGCTTGAAAGTAAACCCGGTGAACCCTGCCTGAGTGTCCGTGTTTGATTCCAGTACTGCTTATCATACCTTTTATCCTGCCAGGAGAAGCCCGACCCGCGGCGGGCTCATCCATCTGGCTGCAGCCACATCATCCATCCACCCTCCTGGCAGAGCAGCGCTGCAGCGGAGGTCCCATCACTGACCACAGCCCGTGGGTGGCGTCACAACAAACATTATCCCCTGTATATATCCCCTTTTACTTGTGAGAACCCAAGACACGGTCCAGACCAGGACCTCCGTGACATCACCAGCAGTACCCTGGTCCGGTACCCCGTCCCAGTGGGCTCCACATAAAGAAATGCTTCCTATCTCCTAGCTAAGGAAAGCAGAAAGGAGTAGGATAGATAAAAGAAACAGCAGAGATAACCACCTAGCTGACCTCTATCTGACTGGCAGAAATTCAAAGGCAGTATGGCTTTAACTGTAAGTAGAAACCACAAAGAATATTGTGGCACCCCAGGGTTTAAGTGCCACAGTAACATCAACACGGATTCACTCCCCACACAACACCTGACACTGCACTAGCACATCCAGGCCAGAAGGGGGAGCTAAAGCAGTTCCCTTATATATTCTGGGTCAAGAGGAAGTAGTTCAGTTCATTTCCTGGGAGAACTGAGACACTGTAGTGTAAAGAGGCTGCGTCAGGCTTCTCTACAGTCTGCTCCTCGATTCCAGGCCTAGCCAGAGTCTGAAGGATGGAGTGCAAGAAACTGAGGAGCACATCTGGGAGACTGAGTTACCCCATAGCTCGCCCCGGAGGAGCGCACAGACTGGATACCGGATCCGAAACTGTGACTGACACACGGAGCACAGTAAACACCAGGATAGTGGAGGTTGTAGATCTACACTGTACCTCAGCAAAGCAACACGGCGGGGTCAGAAGCACACGGAAAGACTCAAGTTACCTAGCAAAGGGGGTACCTGTGAGGAGAGACAGTGCCAGCAGCTCAGCTAAAGCAGCAGCAGGGCCACACACACAGTGCAGCAGTGGGAAAGTGAGGACCCGGACAGGGTGGGAGCAACCCGGCCCCGGTACAGACTCCGTGGACAGTTCTCTGCTAAAGAATATCTGCAGTAAAGTCGTGGAAAACTTCAAAAACCGCAAGTGTGTGTGATCCTTGTACTTGAGCCCTAATTTCCCTCACAAGCAGCCACCATCTCCACTATCATCCCTTTCCTGCAACATCTATAGCATCCATCATAGACTTACCACTGCCCCAGGTAAACCAGGCTCTACCTACGGAGAGCCGTTCCATCTCCAGCTGCCAAACATCATCCCCGGAGGTTCTGCAGCAGCGGTGGTCACCCGGACCACAACCTGTGGGTGGCGTCACAACAAACTCCCCTGTAAATATCCCCCCATACACTTGCGGAACCCGGGACACGGTCTGGGCCAAGACCGCCATGATATGCCCAGCAGTACCCCGGTCCGGTACAGAGTACCCCGTCCCAGTGGGCTCCACAATATCACCAGCAGGAAAGATCAGCCAGGGGAAAGTTTAAATAGGTGATAGGACAGACTAAATTAGCAACTGAAATCACCTGTTCTCTGAAGAGGAATGAAACAAAGACAACAGATAATAAGAACCAAGAAAGACATAAAAGCCCCTGTTACTCAGAGGACAAAGAAGTAAATCACAAAGCACAGGCTGGCAGGTTTGAATCCCACAGCCTCACAATAAAATTAAGGTTTATTAGTGATAGGTCAATTTGACGCGGTCCTGACCTATCACCGGCGGTAGCTGCGTGCGGCTGCACACCGGACCGGAGGGCAAATTAGCCCTCCAGTTCTGTGTGCTGATCCAGTCCAGGGCTGTCGGATTCATCCCTGACAGCCCCGGACCGGATCACACTGCAGTCTGAAGCCGCCCTAAAGGTACCTTTACACACAGAGATATATTGCTTGCAATTCACTGGTTGCAGTGAAATCATGGAGACATTGTTACATTTGTACATGGCAACAAAATAGAACAATGTGTCCATGATTTCACTGCAACCAATGAATTGCAAGCAGTATATTTCTGTGTGTAAAGGTACCTTAAGACATCTGCGCAAAACCTGGTTGTGCGAGACTGGCTGTTTTGGGGGGCGGGTCTTCTGTGGTGGCACGCATCATGTGACATACATGTGCTGTCCGTGTGCTATCCGTGGATCCGTGGATAGCACATGGACAGTCTGTCATTTCCTTCTTGCTTCCCTCCAGCGCTGCTGTTCCTCTCTCCTCCGGGGACACCGCAACTCTGAGTGCAGTGAATATTAGATGAGAGTAATGAGCGGCCCCGGAAGTGAGAGGAACAGCCAGCCCTGGAGGGAGGTGAGCATGAAATTCTTTGTTTTTTTACTTACAAATTTTGGTTGTGGTCCGTGCACACGGATGTCAGATGGATGACATTCATGTGCAGGACGATTTTGCACAGGACCATTGACCTGAATGGGTCCGTGCTTCTGCTGAAAAACGGACATGTCGTCGTGTGGAACACATGGATACACATCTGCTCTACACAGCGACTTGGTCCGTGCAGAATAACAGAGATCTGAAGGGAGCCATAGGAGATCAAGTGTCCCCTTATGTACGTGCCTCCGGCATGTGTTGGCACGGACCGCATATGTGCTGGAGGCATGGATGTGTGAGATGCTGGTTCCACACATCCATGCAAACCACGTATGTGCGAGACAGGCTGTATTTGGGGGCGGTGCTTCTGTGGTGTCACGCACCGTGTGACATTTGTGTGCTATCCACAGATAGCAGACGGACAGCCCATCTTTGCATACTCACGTCCCTCCAGCGCTGCTGCTCCACTAACTTCCGGTCTGCTGTAGGGCTCAGTGAAGTGAATATTCATGTTTCATGGACGTGAGACACGTGTGCTGTCCGTGTGCTATCCGTGCATCTGTGGATAGCACACGGAGAGCCTGTCCTTGCATAGTAACCTCCCTCCAGCGCTGCTGCTCCTCTTACTTCCAGTCCGCTGTTAGGCTCAGTGAAGTGAATATTTATGAGCCTAATGAGCGACACTGAAAGTTAGAGGAGCTGTCAGCGCTGGAGTGAGGTGAGTTTGAAATTCTTTATTTTTAGGCTTGTAACTTTCGTCCGTGGTCAAAAGTGGTCCGTGCCTCCGCAAACAAAGGACATGTCGCCGTGTGGAGCACACAGACACACATTTTCTCCACACGGCGACACAGTCAGTGTGGAATTACCGACATGTGAAGGAGGCCATAGGGGAACATGTGTCCCCGTATGTCCGTGCCTCAGGCATGTGTCGGCATGGACCGTACACGTGTCGGTGGCACGGATGTGTGAATGAGGCCTTAGGCCTCTTTCACACATCCGTGTCACCACGGACTTGTAAAGCAAGGCCTTCTGGGGGCGGGGCTTAGACCCATGTGTCACGGACATGTGACACAATGGGTGCTGTCCGTGTGCTATCCGTGGATAGCACACCGACAACCTATTACTACATACTCACCTCCCTCCAGGGCCGCTGCTCCTGACACTTCCAGTCCACTCTTGGGCTCAGTGAATGAATATTCATGAGCCCAATGAGTGGCACCAGAAGACAAAGGAGCTGGTAGAGATGGAGCGAGGTGAGTATAAAATTCTTTATTTCTAGGGTATGTGCCCACAGGACATTTTTGCAGCAATCCTGAATGCAGCAAAACCTGAACTGCTTTCAAGGATCCTAGAGTCCTTGCCAGGAGATTTGCTGCGTTCAGGTACTGTGTTTTTTGCACGTTTTTTGTGCGTTTTTCCTGCGTTTTTGATGCTGCATTTTTCCCATTGACGCCAGCAAAAAACGCAGGAAAAATAGAATATGCCAATTCTCTCCCATCAGCACCAAAACCGTAAGGATTTTACAGTTCTTGACACTTGTAAAACCAATGTGTGGGCGCAGCCTTTCTGTGAAACACATTGGTTTTGCTGGGAATCAAAACTGCAGGAACAAATTAGCATAAAACCAATGGTAAACTGCATGCAGAAACCGCAGCGAAACCGCAGCAAAAACGTCCTGTGGGCACATACCCTTAGACTTCTATCTTTTGTCCGTGGTCTGTGCACACGGATGTCACACGGGTGACATCTGTGTGCATGGACGTTTCACAACAAAAGCGGTCTGTGTGACCGCAAAAAAAACGGACATGTTGCCGTGTGGAGCACATGGACATACATCTGCTCCACACGGCGACACGGTCCGTGCCGAAAAACGGAAGTGTGCACAGGACCAAAGGGAACATGTGTCCCTGTATGTCCGTGCCTCCGGCATGTGTTGGCACGGACCGCACACGTGTTGGATGTGTGAGTTAGGCCTGAAAGAGGCCATAGTGTGTCCCTATCTGGAGCCTCCGCCCGTCTGTCCACAGCTGGAGCTCGTTAGTTTCTTATAAAGTGTCTGCTCACCGGCCTGAGCTCATACTGCAGCCACAGAGAGGTGAGTGTGGTGGAGGATTATGGGGTGTCAGCATGGTGCAGGTTGCAGCCATTTCTGCTGGTGTCTCCAGCTTTGGTTGTGGACAATGTCCCCTTATCCTCATTACTTATCTTCTGTGTGTGATTGGAGGTGTTGTCTCTGGTTGTAGAATAGTCTGTAGTGTAATCTTGAATGATCTGCTCCTGTCCTGTCTGTCCCTGCCCATATAACTTATATTCTCTCCTCCCGGTGACCTCAGTCTTGTAAGAGCTGTTCCAGTGTGGAGTGTCCGCTGAAGACATGGCGCGCTACAAGGTGACGGTGGCCACTGGACATGATCTGCTCTCTGGGACCATTGACTCCATCTCCATCAGTCTTATTGGGAAGAAGGGAGAGAGCGCCAAGAAGAAGCTGTCCCACCTGTGGCTGCACGGATCGGTGAGGGGTCTTTATTACAGACTGGCTGTAGTGTGACCTTAGGTGGGGTCTATACAGGGGACTCCAAGGATAACCCTCGTCTTGGTGAATGGGGATCATGTTCCAGGGCTCCTGGGGACTTTGTTGTTGGATTTGATATTGTCCCCTGACTATCATAACTCTGCCATTTCATTCAGGAAACTGCCTGTGTGAATATGGGTATAATCCACGTGTGAATACCCTGATATCTCCAGAGGTGCTCAGGTCCTCCATTATCCCTTGGGTTTGAAGACTCCACATCTGCCAGGAGCTGGTGGGGACTGTCCTGTCTGATATTATAAGGAGGCTTTTCTCAATCACTCATAGATGTAACGAGATTGTTTAGCATTGAATGATCTTCAGACGACTCCTCACTAACCTCTGACACAGGAGTGGAGCTTCTGACCCTTGGACCAAGGATTATAGATGGAGGTTTGGCATTTTTAGGAGTTAGTAGGTTGTTGAATAAGAATAAGTAATGTAATTCTATTGGCTTAAAATGACGGAATTTGCACACTTTGATTCCCTTTATGATCCATTGGGTCTAAGTTGCTAATTGAAGGCCTTTAACTGTCCACCATGGGTCTCTAGGTTTTGGGGTTGGGTATCTATTCTGTAATGAGTAAGTTGCTGGCATATCCATAGACTCGGGAGCTGTTGGGGTTTCTCGATGGCCGACTGTCCACACTGCTCCAGACTGATGGAGATCCTCTATCGGCCATGTAATATGCACAGGAGGGCAGAAGGCTCTTTGGACATATAACCCTGTGGCCCTTGGGGCATTTATCAATAGTCTCCATGTTATCTCTGTGACCAGGTGTGTGACTTTGATGTGACCATTGAGGAGGATGTTGGGGATCTGCTGTCTGTGCGACTCTACAAAGAAACTCATTTCTTCCCGGTTGAGGACGCCTGGTACGGCCGCTATGTCCACGTCACCTCCCCCGATGGAAAGCTTGACTGTTTCCCCGTGTACCGTTGGATCTCTGGTCAGACAAATATGATGATCCCTAATGGGATAGGTGAGTACCACTACTTGGGATGATGCAGCAAATGTGCTGTTGGGGGGTGGACATTATTGGGTAAAGATCAGAATAAATCTCAGGGCAATGGCTCAACTCTACCATTGATGTATTGTATTCATGTCAATAAGAATAGACTGTGGACACAGTTCCTGCAGGGGGCGCTACTTAGTGTGACCTTTCCTTCTTTCAGGCAGTATATTGCCCTCCAGCCTTGTCTGCATGGATCATAGGACCGAAGAGCTAAAGAGGAATAGAGAAATCTACAAGTGAGTGAATCCACATAGTCCTCACAGCAGGGTGGCCGCAGGATGTGGACTATGGGAGCCACCCATGAACATGTGTAACTCTAATGTTTATATGCAGGTGGAAGGTGTATGCTCCTGGGTCCCCATACTGCATGGATGCAGACCGCGGTCATGATCTACCCCCGAATGAACAGTACTCCACACAGAAGGAAAGCAGCTTCAACGTCAGCTTGCTTATGGCGTAGGTCTTCAGTGCCACCCTTCTCCACCACTTTTTCTACCTTGTCCAGGGTGTAATATTGTAAGATAGAGAAGTTTCCATCAATAGTCTAATACACCTGTAACATGAGGTCCATGTAAAGCTTGTATTGGTGGATACTCCAGGCTTAACCCTACAGCTTATTGCATCCTCTGTCTGCTCCCGTGACCTCTGCCACCAGGCATTGCTGTGTTCCCTCGAAAGGTGATGTAGTAATCTGACTTGTGGATGTTTAAATAGCTGCCATCACTAAGGCTGGCTTCACACCACGGGATGAACCTGACAGCCCTGGACCGGATCAGCACACCAAACCAGAGGGCTAATGTGCCCTCCAGTCCAGTGTGCTGCCAGACGCAGCTGCTGCCGCTGATTAATCAGGATGGCGGCTAGCAGGGAGTTGGCTGCGGTCGTGAAATAGCGGCCACTGTTCTGTTGCCGGATTGCACCAGATCTGGGAGAATCCAGGATACGGCAAAATGGGGAGATTTTTCTCCCCAGACACAAATGTTGCTAGCGATGCTTTTGTGTACAGTGAAAAATCCAATTTCTTCCGGAGAGATGGAAACCAGATGGCGGAGAGCTACCATCCGGCCCCATAGGATACTATAGGGCCAAAATCTGGTCCGGGGCTGTCTAGTTTACACTGGACAGCCCTGGATCGGATCTTACCGTGGTGTGAAACCGGCTGAACTCTGACTTCAGCCAATTAGGACGTCCTGCTGCCTGTTTGAATGTTGTGTGCTCCTGCTGGTTGCCAGATATATTCCCTGGATCACTTGGCATTTTCATCTTAATACTGGCTTTCTGCACTGTTCTCTAGCCTATTTTATACTTTTCTGACCTCTTGGCTTTGTCCCTGCTTGGTGACGCTTGTATTCCTGGACTGCAACCCATCTACTGGCAGCAAAGCCACAATCCTGTATAGGGATTATAGGGTGTCTGGGTATCTCGGGGTTCTGCCTGATTGTGCAGTTGCATTTATTCTGTCTGGGATTCCCCCTTTTTCCTGTAAATCAGATGTTGCACATGTCACTGCTGTGGTACCGGTGGCTTCTCCTTGCAGATGATCCATGGTGGCCTCCACTGATTCTCAAGATGCTGAGATAAAGCTTCATGTCCTCACTAATGGGTTAGTGCTGAGTCTAGTAAAGCCTGGACCCATTTCACAGCCATAGCTCCCCAATTGCTTGTAGTAGAACATGTTTCTAAGGGTACTGTCACGCGTGGCGACAGCACCGCTGATTTCTTAGGCGATGCAGGGGAATGGCATATCAGCACCGATACCGCCCCTGCGTCGCCTAATGTAAATAGGCGATGGTGACGCATTAGCGTGGTCGCCTGGTTTCAGAGCAGCGCTCTGAAACCAGGCGACCACTCTACATGGGGTGATCTTTACACATCGCCCCATGTAAACGGGTGACTGCGATCTGACATGCTATGTACTGCATCGCCACTGGGGTTTTAAGACACCTGCCGCCTGTCATCGCCGGAGGTGTCACCCCCATCTAAATGGGGGACGCTGGCAGGGTGCCAAAAACATGCGCGCTCCCGCCCAACGCCGCCAACATCTCCGGCGACATAGCCAGGTGTGACATGGCCCTTAGGGTACCTTTACACGCCACAACCAGTGGAGACCTTTTTGGAGGCGATATTTCTCTCTGGGAATATCGCTGCCAAATTCCCGAATTACACGCCGCAATAAGGAAGCCATTTGGCAGCGATATATTTCCAGAGGAAAAAAATGTCTCCACTGGTTGGTGTGTAAAGGTGCCCTAACGCCATGTGCACACGCTGAGTATTTGAGTTTTTTTTTTTTTTACCTCAGGATTTGTAGCCAAAACCAGGAGTGGATGATTAAATACAGAAGTGATGCAGGTGTTTCTATTAGACTTTTCCTCTGATTGCTCCACTCCTAGTTTTGTCTACAAATCCTGAGGTAAAAATTCGCCAAATACTGAACCTGTACACATGACCTTAGATTAATGATATCTAACCCTCGTTGTCCTGTCTATAAGCCTTATTTTCCCCGTTTTGGTTCTCCACACTGGAAACCAATTGATCTTCTACTGTTTTTCCCTACAGAGGACTGGAAGTAGGAATAAAAGGTTTCACACAATGCACCGACTCCTGGAGACATTTAGAAGACATCAAGACCGTGTTTTACTTCAATAGAACCAAGACTTCAGGTGCTCCCAGTCCTAAGAAAGATTTGGCATGGGGGGGGGGGGGGTAGATGATTTCATTGCTCATCCTATATGGGGTTTTTCTAGCTTTGGTTTTCAAGGTTGCATTGATGTGTCAAACTACCCATCTGACCAAAGATCGGTGGGAGAACTGTATTGGGGGTTTTTGTGCTCGCTGCAGGCATTTTCATCCAGCACTTGGTGTGGGGTGATGGTCATCTTGATCTTCTCACTATTTGACCAGTTCTCCTCTTTCCTCTCCAGATGAGGTCTCCCGGATCTGGAATGAGGACTCCTTCTTTGGTTACCAGTATCTGAATGGAGTTAATCCAATGATGATCAAGAAATGCATCAAGTTACCGGAGAACTTCCCGGTCAGCAGCAGCATGGTGGCCTCCTCTCTGGGCTCCTCCACAGACCTAGATAAAGAGCTGCAGGTGAGGGATTGTGATAACCATGTAACCTATGATTCCTCCTCCAGTGAGTGTGAACATCTCAATCGTGTCTTCTGATGTTACAGAATGGAAATGTCTTCCTGGCCGACTACAAGATTCTCCAGGGAGTTCCTCCTAATGAGTCCATCAATGGGAAGCCACAATACATTGCTACCCCCATGTGTCTGCTGTGGAAGGACCCACAGGACCAGCTGCTCCCCATCGCTATCCAGGTATTGCCCAGATACTTCTGTTCTAGGGTTATTTTTCAGGCTTTGTTGGCCCTCAACATCCTTATGTCTCTGCTTGCCTCTCCACTAGTGGACTCTGTTCCGATAGGATGACTTTAATCTGGATCGATATTGTGCACTGCTTTCTGTCTAAGCTTTGACACTTTGGTTCCTCAGGATTTCCAGAAGTGGAACATATAATATGTATGCACACTTCTGGTTTTGGCTTATAAATGATGAGATGCTCAACAAATGGTTAATGTTTGCATGTGGCCTAGCATGGAGTCATGTGTTCAAGGACATCTACTATTGTATCTGACAAGTTGCACAACTTGACTCTGACTTATCCAGGTGTTTTCTGGCTGTTGCTGGTCCTTGGCTCTGTTAGGCGGCAGTCACACGGTTCAATATCGCTAGTGATATTGTTAACGATCACGTGGACGCGCGATCGCTAACAATATCGCTCACATCGCTGGTGAGCTGTCACACCGACAGACTCACCAGCGATGTGAACCAGCGAGATCGCAGGTAACTATGGTACACATCGGGTTACTAGGCGCTGCGCGGCGCTTAGTAACCCGACGTTTACCATAGATACCATCTCCCAGCATAGGCTCTGCCGCTGGGAGATCGTTCATCGTGGTGTCACACACCACGATGAGGCAGATTGATCAAGCGTTTATAGCTAGATCTGAGCTCCGGCTCACAAATCTGCGATCAAGCGATTTTTTTTTTTTTTTTTTTTTTTTTTTTTTTTTTTTCATTGTAAAATCGCTTGATTGCACGCAGCGATGCACAAACTATCGCTTAAGCGATATTGTGCATTACATTGAAGCATGTGACGGCCGCCTAAAGCCCACCTCCAATGGTGATGGTATCGTGCACAGCTCTGATGGCCTCCACGATCACTTACTTATATATGATCTGGAATATGGGCCCAGAATGACCTCCAGACATCAGATGTACTGAGGGGGATAGGACCACATAACACAAACCTGAAACACAAGGTATCAGATCAGGGAGGTCTCTGTGTATGTTGGCAGCATTGTGTAATTAGCACTGTCAGGAAAACTAGACCCCACAACAGATCTAGTGCGCGCCCCCACCCAATTGCCTGGGCAATCAATATTGAGCAACATCCCCCAGTAACACAACCACAAAATGCTGCCACCAGTTCCTTGTTCGATATAAGCAGGTCAGTGATTAGGTGTGTGCCCGGATATAACCTCAAACAAGCACACACGGGGATTTTGCAGATCGCGATAAGACCAACCAAGATTAGTTTATGTATTTAATTCCCCATAAGGGCACACTAGAGTGGTGACCATATTTACAGATATTGGTCAGTTATGCAAATAAAAGGTGGTACATGACGGGCATCTGAAGGCTGAAGTAATTCAGTCACTGGTTGTCTTGTTGCTTGTGGCCAGATGAACGCAGTGTAGAGCCACAGGGTTTCCTTGGATATACTGCAAACACATGAGTCCTCAGAGGTAATGCCGAACTCCAGCAGGGTCGGGCATTGTTCTGTAAGTTGCAGCCCCTCTCCTTCCCATGGGCTGTCCTGTGATTCCCTCTCTTTGTATTGTGATATGAAATGCTCAAGGAGCTACTATAGGTCATAATGGTCCACCAGGAAGTCCAAAGTGGTTCAGGTCCCAAAGGACTCGACAGGCTCTGCACTACAAATGGAAGACCAAATACGGCTTCTCTACCTAGCTTACATAGAATGGTGAATATATCTTCTCAACATGGTGTGCTAGAGTGCATTGAGAGGAATGGGTGTGTGCATCTGGCATCACAATTCCAGTGATGTTGCAGGTGGCTAGTAAATATAATAAATTCATTTGGAATAATTCCAGAGTCGGCCTGCATCTCATGACTGTATCCCAGTAGGGTCCGCAAGTTTCCTCCCCTTTTCCCCTTGGAGCTGAGGAGAGATTGCCTTCTCACCCAGGGTCACTGCTCACAATGAGACTAGTTTCCTCCTTATGAGAAATGTCACCTACCCTATGGGACAGTGGCAGCTCTTCTCCTCCCCCCCCCCCCTTCCCCATTCTACTGTTCATCAGGTGGTATTCCTGGCCTGTGGGTGGAGGTAGGGGCTCTTAGCCTAGGGCTTATAAAGAGTGAAGGGCCAGGGTGGTGATCTGAACCTCTTCACCTTCAGAGGTACTGTCTGGAACAAGGCTAGTCAGGGATCCCAGGTCCAGGGCCAGACTAGCTCACTTGCCCACCTTACCATCTTGCCTCCTGATATATTACACCACCCCATGACAGTGGCACTTTGTTCAGCAAATGTAACATCCTGGGTCTAAAAGGCGCTGTAAACAATAGTGAGACAAATGTAAGAATACACTACAGTGAGTTGTGATCATAGAATGTTGCTTGATGGGTCGAATCTCCCTTTTTCCTCACAGGCACATTTGAGCTTGCACTCCTCCTCCTTGTCATCTTTTCTGCCATGTTTTGAAGCTTTCTGGATTCATCTCTTCTGTTTCCATTACAGTTGGGTCAGACTCCAGGAGAACAGACGCCGATCTTCTTGCCCAGTGACAATGAGTGGGACTGGACCTTGGCCAAGATGTGGGTTCGCACTTCTGACTTCCAGGTCCACCAGGCGGTCTATCATCTGCTCCACACCCACTTGTTCTGTGAAGTCTTTAATGTGGCCACTCACCGGCAGCTGCCTCACAACCATCCGGTGTACAAGGTGAGGCCACCCCATTGCTACATCTTCTCTACCAGATGTCTTGCTCATGATTTCAGCTAATGGACCCCTAGATCTGATCTGTCTTCAACACTAAGTTGATGTTCAGTAGGTAATTATTCAGATGATGCAGCCTGTAGCAACCACCCTTGATTACTGGTCGTTTCTGTGCAATGTATTCTGTCTAATGTTGGGTAATGTCTGGTTCTATTGTCATTGAAGGCCTCACTTTCTTCTCTCCTGCAGCTTGTTATCCCTCATGTACGCTACACGCTGAGCATCAATACTCTCGCCAGACAAGTCCTCATTTCTCCCGGTGGTGTGTTTGATCAAGTGAGTCAATGATTCCATACAACTGGTTATATGGGGGAGGGGCTGGGCTGACAACTTGCTGGACATGAAGCAGGTTGTCACTAGTAATGGTGGGTACTGTAAGAGTGCATGTCTCCTAAACTGACTCCCAGACATTATCAGCCCTGAAAAACCAAGCTCAATGGTGGGAGATGGTGGATAAGGGTCACTGAAGCAGGACCGGAAACCACTGAAGGAGGATGTGGATGTCTCCTTATTTGGTTTATGAGCATCTTGTAGAGCAGAGTAATGTAATCTTTCAATAGGCCGTTCAGAAGGGACCATTTCTGTTGCCCCTGAGGATATCTGCCTTCACAAGCTTGGATTCACTCCTTTTAGGGCTCGGACACACTCATCCGAGTTTGCCGGACGTGACTCTGAACAGGCTGGAGCAGTAACCCTGAACAGCTTCTCTCTCTGGACGGGGAATGACGGCTGCTTGTTTCTGTGCAGCATCGCATTCCCCATTCAGGGTCACTGCGCCAGCCTGTTCAGAGTCTCGTCCATCAAACTCTGAGTGTCCGAGCCCTAAGTTTGGCTTTTATATCTTTGTCTCTGGTCTTTATAGCCAAGATCAAGTAGTCCAAACCCAACATTATCAAAGCTTTAACTTTTCAAAGGGCCGATGCGAGACCTTTATCATGTAGGGTAACAACTGGACTAATCGGCCATTGAGTTGGTAGATCTGTTCCTCATAAAATTCATGTCACTTTAATATACTCTGGGATCTTGCCACACCCAGGAGCATAAGATGGTGAGCATAAACCTCCAGCCCAGTGTTTCCTATAGTGTAGAGACCACTGAACACTTCCAACTGTGAGTCCATAGCCGGCTCGTGGCCAGCAGTACAGCCCAGAGTCAACACTAGACCAAAGATGTGATGCAAGAGAAGGTCAAAGGTCTGAGGGTTTGTTTTCCCTCCCCTGTCGCACCCCTTCCCCCTTACTTGATCTGCTCAGTTTTGCATCTTGTGCTTGTAGTTGGTTTTGGAAATTCTGTTAATGTAGAGACTTGTGTGCATGAACATTATTTTCTGGACTCCACTGATGTACTACAATTCACATGTGAAAAGGGGCATACATAGATGCAATACAAGGTGCACCCATGTGTACAGAAGGAGTGGACCCTGCCCATGAGGGCTCAGTCTACAAGGGATGGGTGAGGATATAGTAGTAGAGGGTAGAGCTGGTCTTGCGCCAGTTTAGTGAACTGGAGGTCACCACAGGCTGTAGATTTGTCAGAGGAGAGCCTTCAGGTATCTTATAGGTTTCCACAATGGGTGAGAATCTGGGCAGAGTTACAGGGTATAGGGCAAGCACGGGAAAAATCCTGTATGGCATAGGAATAAGCAGAGTAGAGGAGGAGATCTTAAGAGGATTGAAGGGTGCAGGTAGGGAAGTACCAGGAGACCATGTCACAGATGTATGGAGGAGCGAGGTTGTGGGTGGTTTTGTATGTGATGTTTAGAGTTTTGAACTGGAGCCTCTGGATAATGGGAAGCAAGTGAAGGGCTTGGTAGAGAGGCTGAGGAGTACCAGGGGGACAAGTGGATTGGTCAGGCAGAGTTTAGGGTAGATTGTAGGAATGCTAGAGGGGAGGCCAGGGGTAGGAGGTTGTAATAGTCAAGGTGAGGGATGATGATTAGGGTGTGCACAAGTGTTTTGACCAGGATTGTGGGCGCTGCCTCTCTTCTTCCTACTCAGCTGTAGGATGGAGGCTACAAACTTCCAGAAAATATAAATCATAGGAGAAACTCTTATCCAGAGTCTGGAAACTGCATCACATTTGGGCCCTCCGTTATTCCTGTGAACTCCACATTCAGCACCATGTATTGTCCTGATGGTCGCCCTGTACAAATGATGGGATTTACAGGACTAACTTTCACACTTTCTCTCCTTCACCATTTAGCATTCATCTCTCTGTGCAAATTCTATCCATGTGTTACTGGAGAAGGCGATGCGGGAGGTGACTTACAGCGGCCTCTGCCTACCTGACGACATCCAGGCCCGAGGATTGGAGGCCATCCCTAATTACTACTACAGAGATGATGGGAGGATGATCTGGGAGGCGATGGAGAGGTGCTGTATACATGATTCCTCTAGATGGGGATGAGTGTAGGACATGACCTTCACTAGTAGGGGCTTGATTTTAGGGCCTTCAGTGGAAGTTTTGGGGCAAATGTTCTCTTGGAGCTTGAGAATAATGCTCCTGAGTCACTGCAGACTGCTCACATGTTACATAGAAATATAATTGTGCTGGTATTTTGCAGCTCTCAGAATATGGAGCGTGGTAGTAAAGGTGTGGTCACACCTCCAGATACAGAGAATCTCTGACCAATTGGTCATTCTTGATCCCTATAATTGGGGCTTTACAAACCTTGGTACTAATGGAGCCAATACTGTACCAGCATACTGGTGCTGATATCACTGTGTCCAGATGACTGGCATATAATGGTGAAATGTCCATGCAATAACCAGTGGGTTGGAGATGAACCCCCCCCACCCTCCCCAAAATATAGAGCGACTTTAACCTATTCCTGTCTCCTTCCAGCTTTGTGTCCAGCATGGTGCAGTATTATTACAAGGAGGATGAGTCTGTGCGGATCGATCCAGAACTGCAGGCCTGGGTGGCCGAGATCTACGAGAAGGGATTCCTCCAACATGAATCCTCAGGTACGACATGGTAATGTCACCACTCCACCGCAGTACAAATGGACAACTCTAGGTCACTTTACTGTCCTCACTGTTCTGTGGTTGTGGAGCCCACTGGGACGAGGTACTCTGTACTGGACCAGGGTATCATGGGGGTTATCACGGTGGTCTTGTGACGCGCACCCAGGGCTCGGGTACTCTGCTCTCTGGCGGGTTCAGTCTGTCTGAGATGTCAGAGGTGGCTTGCCTGAGGCAGTGGCCCTGGGGGTCTGAGCCGTGTAGGAACTTGCAGTTGCAGGCTTCAGTACCCGGTTTCCTTCTTGGGGGCAAACTTTTCTGTTACTCAATCCTCTTTTTTTTTTTTTTTAGAGTGAGCTTGCAGTAGAAGCTGCCTTTTTCCTTTCTGCTGGGATCTGTCCTGTTCTAGGTCCCTCAGCCGAGGAGACCCTCCTTGCTCCTACTCCATCTTCAACTGTTCTCTCACTGACTCTCTAGTTTCCTCTGGAGGTTTCTATCTATCCTCTGAGGGTCCCTCCCACCTACTACTCTAGTGTGTGGGTGTGACTCTAGGGTTCCATCTAGCGACCATTGTTCCAATTGCAGTGGGGTGTCTACATCGCTTTTCTGGGTGCAGTACACCTTTTGTGGCACCTACATAATGGGGCACCACACTTGGTCCATACAGTGTACCGAGCCCACAAGTAAAGGCTGGGGGTTATTTACAGGGGAGAAAGTCGTGACGCCACCTATGGTATGTGGTCAGGGTGACCACCGCTGCAGCAGAACCTCCGGGGATGATGGGTGGCAGCCTGTGATGTGACAGCTCTCCACAGGCAGAGTCTGGTCCCCGGGACAGTAGTGATGAAACAGTTTGAGGGAGAATGGGGCTCGAGCGCAAGGATTAGACTCGCAGTGTTGTAGTTTTCAAAGTCTTTTACTGATGGTAATTCATCTGAGTACTGTCCACGGAGTCTGTACAGGGGCCGGGTTGCTCCCACCCTGGCCGGGACCTTTGGCTCCCTATTCCTGCACTGTGTGTGTGGCCCTGCTGCCGCTTTAGCTAAGCTGCTGGCCCTGTCTCGCTTCACAGGTACCAACTTGCTAGGCAACTTGAGTCTTATTTTTATGTTCTTGACTCTACCGTGTTGCTTCGCTGGATCCTACTGCAGAACTGATAGTCAAGATGTGGGACCTTCACTAATCTGGTGTTCACTGTGCTGTTTGTTATGCATAATCCCAGATCCTTATACGTTCTGTGCGCTCCTCTGGGGTGAGTTTCAGGGAACTGTCTCCCAGGTGTGTTCCTCTGCTTCTCCTTCTCCTTTCCTCAGGCCCTGGCTTGGCTTGGAACTGGACAGTGGACCGTGTGGTGAGCCTAACGCAGCCCTTTTACACCCAGGTCCTTCTTCCTCAGTGCTGCCCTGCACTGAACTGCCCACTTCCTCTCCACACCAGAATATATAGGGAAGCTGCTCTAGCTCCCCCTTCTGGCCTGGAGGCGCTAGTGTAGTGTTGTGGGAATTTTTGTGGTGTTACTGTGGCACATGAACCTTGGAGTGCCACATGGTCTAGATGACAGCAACGTGTTCTCTGCAGGTCATGAGCTAATGCGAGGAATAACTGATGGCAGCTGTAGAAAGTACTAAACTACAAGGCAAAATACTAAGGGAGGGGGGGATTAAGAGGGCTACAGCTCCTTCATATTGAGGGCAGGTGAAGGGGAGCAATGTACCAGTATAGAGGAACCACCCTGATCTGCAAACCACATTTGGTGGTCCCAGTCATGTGTGGACAGACCCCTTATAATCAGCCTGATGTATGGCGTCCGCACATCACTTACTCTAGTACTGACTCTTCCCTTGTCTGCTCCTCCACCAGGAATCCCGTCCTCCCTGGAGACTTTGTCTTCGCTGGTGAAATACCTGACCATGGTGATCTTCAGATGTTCTGCTCAGCACGCAGCCGTCAATAGTGCTCAGGTGAGTGGAGGAAAATCATTCATGTGAGGGACCTTGAACCTTCAGCTCCAGATATTAAAGGGACTTTGAACACAATGACTGACCTAACCAAGCTGGGGCACTTTATCGTGTCACAGCCAAGTGCTTAAATCCACCTTCCCGCTGATTTCCCTCAGTCTCTGCCCTTCTTTGGCTTCATAGTCAGGAGGGCGGAGATTGGGATCAGTCGGGGGTGAATGTGTTTGGATGCACCATGATGCCCGTTCTGTGAAACCCTTCATAGTGGTTGAACACTGGGGGAAATCTGAGGCTACAATCTTGGGATGGAGATCAGAGGATGGATTCTGGTTTATTGTACCGACAAATATGTCCATTATATGACTCTCCATAGCCGGGTTCTGCACGTCTCAGGCGTTGACTCTCCTTGTCACGGAACCGCGGCTGTGGAGTCCGGTGGTCAAGATCAATAGGGGGGATGGCAGAACAGTAGGGGTGATTTGTCTTCGTGACGCCACCTGCGGGTGTTCCGGTGACTTCACCGGCGCTGCTAAGTCTCCGGGGGATGTTAGGCAGCAAGATGGGACGCTCCCCACAGGACGAGCAGGAGTCCCCGGAGCCGGGAGCTGCACAAGATGTTGTGAGGCAGCTGCGGAAATGCTGCTGTTAGGCCCAGGAATCAAACGCAGACACATCAGTCTTTTTAGTACCTTTACTGGTGGTTTTCAGGTACACTCGGACCGGGATAGTGAAGTTGACACTCCTGGAGATTCACAGCAAGCAGTTTGTGTAGGCTTCCTTCTCTCTATACTTCTGGTGCTAAGGTCAGGTGGATGTGAAATCCAGCCGGACCGGGCAGTATGTTCAGTGGAACGGATTTCACCTGGTTGTCTGCACTGAGGGCACTGTAAAAGGGTGATGATAATTCTATCTTCTTCCCTGGGCTCTCGTTGGTAGGTGCGACAGGTGAACAGGGGGCTAGACTCCCTGTGAAGTATGCTGGTTCTCTGCAGTGGCTAGGTAGCTTCCACAGCTTCGGTTCCAGTAACCGGTTATTAAGGAAAGAGTTATGATCACTCTGGTATCCCTGAGAGGCGCTTCTCCTTCTCCTCTAACCCCAATTGCAAGGGTCTCCTCACTGGCTGGATGGCTGGTGGGGCCTAGTGTGTGTCTCAGAATGCCAGAGATTACACACACCCTGCAGCTCTCCTAGCGTCTGCACACTCTTCACAGTTCTGAAGTGACTGCACACTCTGGTGTTTCTCCCTCCAAGACTCTATTTATAGGGGGAACTGGCTCAAAGTGACCAGTGGAGCTCCCCCTAGAGGCTCGGGGTGAAACCAGGTGTTCTAAGGTGTTTTGTTGTTAGGTGTTTGAGTGATGCTTTGCTGTTGGCTCCATTCATGCCCCAAGGATTTCTGTGGTGCCCAACAGGGTGCCACAATTACAATGGACTTCCCACTGACAGATGTGGCCAATATGAATTTAGTTTATACACATGTGAGGAATCTCCACTCAGCCGTGTTATCTGGGGTCTGCAGAACATTGAGTATCAGGTGAGAGGACGGTCTCCTTCCTGGGGCCCTGCAGAGTCCTCTGAGGGTCTCATTGCTCCAGACACCACTAGGGGTTTTCTTTTCATAGATGCTGAGCTCCTACCTTCTCCAGCATCATTGTGATGACGTCCGGCTCTGGCATTGTGGGGATACAGAGGACCTGATGTGTTAATTCCTCTGATACCATCTGCATTCAGACTAATGACTCCTCTGACTGCAGACAATGACTTGGGTGACTAAAGCCACAGATGATTGATGTTTGCATGTGTTTTGACCTCTGCTTTGTTGTGTTTCCTCTGCAGTTTGACTACTATTCCTGGATGCCCAATGGCCCCTCATCTATGAAGAGCCCCCCTCCCTCAGCCAAAGGGGTCACCACACTACAGACCATCCTGGATTCTCTGCCTGATGTCAATACAACGGCTATTGGACTACTGGCTGTGTGGCAGCTTAGTAAAGAGCCCCAGGATCGGGTTAGTCTCTTGCCTTACTCTCATTTTGGTACCACCAGATGTTGACTTCACACCCTAATGAGGGTCAATGATTCCTCTACCAACATTCTACCTGTCCCTGTGGGGAATGGAGAGGTTACCACAATAAGGTCTTGACTGGAGAGGGTAATGGGGATAAATGTAATCTGTAAGGCTAGGGCAGTGATGGCGAACTCCAGGCCTCGAGTGCCACCAACAGTGCAGGTTTTCAGGATTTCCTTATATTGCACAGGTGATAATATAATCACCTGCACTGGTGATGATTCCAACCTCTGTGCAATGCTGAGGAAATCCTGAAAACCTGCACTGTTGGTGGCACTCGAGGCCTGGAGTTCGCCATCACTGGGCTAGGGCCACACTTTCGTTGTGTCCTGGGGGGTCCACCAAAAAACCCAGGATCCTGGCAGCATTACTGTAGTTTAATTGAGTCCCATGTATAGCACATGCAAACACCAGCACATAAGTGACGGAGTTTGAAGTCTCACAACAAGGAGCGTTTTCCTGTGCGCTAAAAAAAACACGAGATTTCAAACTTGCCGGTGGGTGCTATAGACTCCGTCATCTATGGGACTCCATTGGCAGCATATATGCATTGTTGCACTATGGTAATACTGCCAGAATCCCCTTCTTTTTTGTTTTTCTTTTTTTCTGTGCCCAAATTTGGAGACTGCCAACCGATTTTGTTGTGCCCAAAAATCGAAGCAATTAGGCCAAATCCGATCCTCTGCTTTAACATGGGGGCCTATGGAGCACAGGTCCGAGGAAACTGCTGGTCAATCCTCGGACCCAATTTTAGTGTTCTGAGCATGCTCTGTACACTAAAATTGCTCCTAACCATCTAATTTCACTTCTGCAATGTATATACATTACAGAAGTGAAATTAAGTAAAAAGGGTTAAATAAGAAAAATCACTATGCTCACCGATCCAGTGTCTCCAGCACCTCCTCCTGCCTGTAGGACCTGTCGTGATGTCATAAGCCGGCAGCGTCCTCAGGTCACATGACCGCAGTGCTGCATGGTGTCCAGTCAGTAACTTCTCCAAACATTAGCAGATAACTCTCTACAGATGCCACCTCCTCAGTTCTCATTTTCTGGTTTCATGGCATGAAGGGAAACTAGAGATGATACATGTACAATAGGTATTACCAGTAAACTGACTCCTAGGAAGCCCTCCATGACACAAGTGTTCTCTCCCCAGCACTTAGGGTGTGGAGTCAACCATAAAGGGGTTCCAAGAAAACAAATCTTCAGAAGACAAATCGTATCTTCCATCTTGTACCTTTTTGTATTTGGTCTTCATTCTCTTGTCTTTTAGAGACCTCTTGGGAGTTACCCTGAGGAGCATTTTATTGAGGAGACGCCAAAGAAACTCATTCAAGAATTCCAGGAGAAACTGTCCGAGATCTCCAAGATAATCCATGAGCAGAACCAGAGCCGGCGCGTGTCCTACCTGTACCTGGACCCCAAGATGATTGAGAACAGTGTCTCTATCTAACATGGAGGCTCCGTCTTCCTCTATTGTAGCCGGGCATCTGGCCTGCTTCTTGTCTGCACAATTCTGCTTCACCACACATCAACTGGAAAATAGAAAATAAAAATGTTTCAAAACGTCTTCCCTTGTGCTGTCTGTGAATTATCCATGATTTCCCGCTTTTTGTATATTGCTGCAGACTGGCTTAGGCGTTGTCTGGTCTTAATGTCTACAGTCTTGATTGTATGGAGTGGGAGGTGATGACTGGTCTACTTCATACACCTTCATCTTCTAGGCCTCAAAATTAATTTTTTTTTTTTTTTTTTTTGTAGGAAAAGCGACTCCAGCTGTCTTCTAACTGCACAAACTAGAGGTCACCACACACATGTCTAATACCAAATCAACAAACATGATGGAGTTTGTTCTCCTTTTGGAGAATTGCTCCTTCACCCAAATTCCACTGCCATCTACCATTGCTTGCTCTTTTTCTTTCGAGGTTTGCACTGTCCACATCTACTTCCTCCAACTAAATGTCATTTACCGCTCCCACTTCATTGACCTCCCCATTGTTATTGTGACTACAACATCCCATTAACACTTCCACTCGGCTGTCTCTAAGCTTCTCTCACTTCCTCCTTAGGCCTCGCTCGTAGTTATCAGACTTCAACGCAGCTAAGGATTCCTCTATACGAGGTAACGGGTATCGGGTAAGCATCCTTGTGTGTTATGCGGTTTATTTGCCTATAGTCAACACACATTCTCATACTGCCATCCTTTTTCCTGACTATGACTAATGGGGCTATCTCGTATAACCCCTGCGTTCTTCATGTCCTGTAGCATTTCTTTGGCTTTCTGATAATGTGCAGGTGGAATAGGCCTATACCACTCTTTGGTGGATGTGTACCTGTGGGGATATGATGTTGTACCCCTTTTATCCTACCAAAATCAAGTGAATGCTTACTAAAAACTTGTTCGAATTCTTGGACTACCCGGTACACACCTTGCTTCTCATACACAGGAGTGGTGTCAGTTCCGACATTGAGCTGCTGGCACCAGTCCCCCAGTGGACCAATTGTTTCAGGGTTTGCCCCTTCCTCGTGGGGTATGGGTCCCACTGTCTGGATCTCGTTGTTGCTGACTGTGTATAATTTGGCAACTGTGGTATACCTGGGTAATTTAACCTCTTCACTGCCACAATTTAAGATGCGAATAGGTACTCTACCATTGTGTACGTCCACCACCCCCCTGGCTGTCAACAGTGTGTAGGTCTGTGCTGACCGGCTCCACTAACGCTTGATAGTCCTGCCCTCCCTGACCTATAGCTGCTCGACACCAAATTATCATTTCACTCATCGGGGAAATCACAATAGGTATCGGGTCTGTCACCCGTGCAGTACCAATCTCGTCACCTGTAATTGTTACCTGTTGATGGTGTAGGATGGCTCTGATCTCACGCTGGAGAACCTTCCTCTGATCAGGTCTGGCAGTGTCTGTGATCTGCTGATGGTGCAGGATGGCTCTGATCTCACGCTGGAGGACCTTCCTCTGACCTGGTCTGGCAGTGTCTGTGATCTGCTGAAGCAAAGACAAAACTTCCTCCATGCAATTGCTAACAACATTAGTACCCACTATGATATAAGGATCATTTGCATTACTGTCTTCTGCTACTACAAGGACCCCTTGGTTCTGTAATTCCACCCTCCCCACCTTTATGGACACTTCTCTAACCCCCGTCACAGTGATTGGTTCACCGTTAGATGCATTAAGGGTAAAGTCTAGGCTGTTTCAGTTCTGAATCAGTCCAATACTTATTATAAAGGATAAAGGGGACGAGGGTCACCTGCAATCCAGTGTCCAGTAGAGCAGGTACCGGGATGCCATCCAGTACAATGGACAAACTGCCTCTGTCCGATGACGGTCTTGTACCAGGTGGCTGGGCCCTGTTGATCTAGTCCTGAGATTTGGCCCCGGCCCCCAGGGACTGCCGTTTAAAGGACAGCGCCTGGCGAGGTGTCCGGTGCGATTGCAGCTGGGGCAGATGGGCTCTCCAGTGGAGCTGTAGCGGTCGGTAGCTCTTCCTCTGTAGGCTGCAGCTTGCTTCCCTCGCATCCAGGGGACGTCATCTGGGCTGTCGGCAAGTTGAATCAGCGGCCGAGGCTTGGCTTGGGGTCTTGGTGCAGGCTATTGGCTTTGCTGTAACTGCATAGCGTCCATCAGTTTGGAGATGTTTTTGTTTATCTGGCGCATCTCAGCCCACAGGGAATCATTTGTCAGGCTGAGCAGATTGAACATTGTGCGTGGCTGCAGACACAGGTACTGGTTTTGGAGTAGCTGTACCTCACCACCACCGTTTCATTGCAGCTTCATGGGTCTCTACTGGCTTTAACCCTTTGATGGCCATTTCTTTCAAGGTGCTAAAATCAGCATCTGGATTAATGACCACCAGCGTACATTTTTACTGTCCTCAGGGGATAACAGACCCCGGGTAAACTGTTCAATGAGGAGCTTGTTTTCATCTCGTGCACTGACAGGGCTGACCTGTATGAGGGTGCGTAGTGCTTTCTCCAGGCGCCAGGCATAAGCTCTTACATGGTCCCCCGGCCTCTGGTAGCAGTGATGGAAGCGCATGCGTATATCAGCCTCATTACACTCCTCAAAGGCAGCTCTCAGTTTATCAAATATAGCAGGGGCTAATCTGCATTTAGTAGCAGACCAGGATGCACTTTCTTTTTCTGCTGCCCCAGATAACTGCCCAAGCACCACCATAGCATGTTGTTGGTCGGTCATAGCATACATGTCCAGGACGCCTTCACTCTTTCTTTTGAACTCATCTAGTCTATCAGGGTGGCCATCTTACTGGGGCAATCACTTGGCCCCCGGGATGTATGGAAATTACATGGGCATTATCGGGGCTACTGTGCCGGAGCGCTGGAGGTGCTGGCAGTGCTACCGGGGGCAGCCATTGAGTGTCCGGGGTAGTTCTGGGGGTCAGCGTACGCAGCCTTGTCGTCGCTGGAGGAGGCCGACATGTTGGAGGCCCCCCTAGTGAATTACAGCCAGTTGCTGAAGGGTTAAACATTTCAGGAGTTTCCGGACTGCAGCACTCAAGAATGCTTGGTTGAGCGAGGGGCAGGGTTTCAGTTTTGCGTTCTGCAGACTGGCACCCCCCCCTATTTTTATGCTCTTCGGCGCAGTAATGGCAGAACTTAAACAGTCACACGTTAGTCAAACGGCACACAGTACCCAGAAATACCGGGCAACGGATCCTGTTCGTGATGCCAGAAAGGTATGTTGCACCCCAGGGCAAGGGGTAGTCGGGCATCAGGCGGCAGTGGGTTAACTCTGTCTTACGGGGAATGGTGGCCGCGCCTGATCCCGTGTCCTGGGGAGTGGTGCTCTTGAAAAAGGGGTATTTACAGGGATTATAGACACTGCAGGTGGCGTCACGACAATCTTATCTGGTGAGGGGTCACCAGCGGTGCTACAGTCCTCCGGAGGTCGGTGGGATTGCGGCAGTGATGGTATAGGCCCCGCAGGCAGCACTGGGACCTCCAGGGCAGCATAGTTAGGTGAACAGTTTGTAGCAGAGCTGAGGTGGTGCAGGGAGAGTAGGAAAAGTCTCTATAGAGGGGCATGGTGAGGGAGAGGAAAGGATGCACGCACACAGCAACAGTCTCTTCACCTTTTTACTGGTGGAATTCAGGGAAATTGTCCAGAGCACTGACGGGTGACCAGGCTGCACAGTGGGCTCCCACAGCAAGTGGGTATAAGGCCTCCTTCCTCGTGTATTTACTGAAGCACAGTCTATTGTATCCTGACTTCTGGGGGTATCAGAGGCTTCACCTTGTGTGGTTGTGAGAGTCACAACCACTATAAAAGCAGATCACGGTTGCTGCAGTTTGTAACATGGAGGATAAAGGATTAAACACCACGCTGCCGTACTCCTTGAGACATGAAAGGGTGAATATAATATTTATTAATCAGTGCATTTTAGGGCTCCCCAGAAACTCCCTGAAACATGGCAATATGACATTGATTTGTTCTCAGGAAGAGGCCAGGAAGGCCTAAGATGCGTTGACTAATAAATCAATATTCCATTCACCCTTTGATGTCTGTCTGGCGGAATACAGCAGCGCGGTGTTTAAACCTTCATCCTCCTTACTTTAATTTTCTGAGATAATGATCTTTGGATTTTCATTAATCATCAACAATAACATAAACACATGAAATAGATCCCTCTGTGTGTAATGACTCTATATAATAGATGTGGTCACTTTATGTATTGAATTACTGAAATAGTCACTTTTTGATGATCTTCTCATTCATTGAGATGATCCTGTAGATTATTAAAGATTCTGATCTTCTAAACTCCCTGTGAAATATCAATATCTATGTTTTCTGTATCATCAGCATATTCCCAGACTAATTTACCATTATTCTTTGCATTCGCTCATCTGGAGGATTCAGCTCCCCGGTGATTTCAGACTGGAGACTTTACACTGTATTTACTGTATATAAATACGCAGGAGCTGAGGACGATGTCACAGAGATCTCAGCATTCAGAGAAGTCACCAAGACAAGACATTATAGAGATTACAGAGCTGGAAGATTAGGTCCATAGAACCGTGAGTGTCACAAGACGGTCTGTACATAAGTGTGAGAGTCACAAGACGGTCTGTACATAAGTGTGAGAGTCACAAGACGGTCTGTACATAAGTGTGAGAGTCACAAGACGGTCTGTACATAGGTGTGAGAGTCACAAGACGGTCTGTACATAATGTGTGAGAGTCACAAGACGGTCTGTACATAATGTGTGAGAGTCACAAGACGGTCTGTACATAGGTGTGAGAGTCACAAGACGGTCTGTACATAGGTGTGAGAGTCACAAGACGGTCTGTACATAAAGTGTGAGAGTCACAAGACGGTCTGTACATAAAGTGTGAGAGTCACAACACGGTCTGTACATAAAGTGTGAGAGTCACAAGACGGTCTGTACATAATGTGTGAGAGTCACAAGACGGTCTGTACATAAAGTGTGAGAGTCACAACACGGTCTGTACATAAAGTGTGAGAGTCACAAGACGGTCTGTACATAATGTGTGAGAGTCACAACACGGTCTGTACATAAAGTGTGAGAGTCACAAGACGGTCTGTACATAATGTGTGAGAGTCACAAGACGGTCTGTACATAAAGTGTGAGAGTCACAAGACGGTCTGTACATAATGTGTGAGAGTCACAAGACGGTCTGTACATAAAGTGTGAGAGTCACAAGACGGTCTGTACATAAAGTGTGAGAGTCACAAGACGGTCTGTACATAAAGTGTGAGAGTCACAAGACGGTCTGTACATAAAGTGTGAGAGTCACAAGACGGTCTGTACATAGGGTGAGAGTCACAAGACGGTCTGTACATAAAGTGTGAGAGTCACAAGACGGTCTGTACATAAAGTGTGAGAGTCACAAGACGGTCTGTACATAAAGTGTGAGAGTCACAAGACGGGCTGTACATAAAGTGTGAGAGTCACAAGACGGTCTGTACATGTTTGAGTTTCATTAGGTTCAAAGATAAATCATTACAATCATTTATAATCAAAAACAGGGTAAATAAAAGGAACTTTAAGACATGTTTACATGTTTCGACTTGGTCAAGATTCAGAGCTTGCAGCTTGAAACGTGTAGACGTGTTGTGCCACAATACTCTGTCTCTCCTTTTTTTTAATAATGATTTAAATGTGATGTTTAATTTTAAACCTAATCTGTCACTTGTGGTTGCTTGATATTTTGCTTTTCTAATCTATCAGTGAGATAGTTGTGTGTTCCCTTATTCCATGCTGATATACAGAATGACCAGAAGAGTGTTGGAACGACTTTTTGATTTAATGGGGACTCATTCTGCAGTCTATTGTGGGCAATGGTACATAGGGGCTGTAGAAACCAAACAGTTTTTTTTAATTACCTTCATCTCAATCTGCGAGCCTAGACAGGTCCGCCAGTGTCTTCTCCAAGATTTGATAGGTCCACCATCGTCTTCTCCAAGCCAACATAGGTCTACCACAGTCTTCTCCAAGCCTACATAGGTCTAACAGGGCCTTCTCCAAGACTAGATAAGGCCAACAGGGTCTTCTGCAAGCCTAGATAGGTCAACCAGGGCCTTCTCTAAGCCTAGATAGATCCTCTAGGGTTTTTTCCAAGCCTAGATGGGTCCACCAGGATCTTCTCCAAGCCTAGATAGGTCTAGCAGTGAATTTCCCAAGTCTAGATAGGTCCAGCATGGTCTTCATCAAGCCTACATAGGTTTACCATGGTCTTTCCAAAACCTACATAGATCTATCAGGGTCTTCTCCAAGCCTATATAGGTCCACCAGTGTCTTTTCCAAGCTTAGATAGTTCATCCAGGGTCTTCTCCAAGCCTTGATAGGTCCACCACCTTGGACCTATTCATGATAGATCTACCATGGTAGATCTGGTGGACTTATCTAGGCTTGGAGAAGACCCTGGTGGACCTATCTAGGCTTGGAGAAGACCCGGTTGGACCTATATAGGCTTGTAGAAGACCCTGGTAGGGCCTTCTCCAAGCCTAGGTAGATCTACTAGGGTCTTTTTCAAGCCTAGATAGGTCCACCAGGGTCTTCTTTAAGCCTAGATTGGTCCACCAGGGTTCTTTCTTAGCCTACATAGGTCCACCAAAGTCTTCTCCAAGCCTAGATAGGTCCACCAGGGTATTTTACAAGCCTAGATAGGTCCTCCAGGGTCTTCTCCAAAAATAGATACACTAACATTCAAACATTTGGGGTCATTTAAAAATGTCCTTATTTTTTAAAGAAAAGCTCCTTTTTTTTAATGAATCTAACATTAAATGCATCAGAAATAAACTGTATACATTGTTAATGTGGTAAATGACTATCCTAGCTTCAAACGTCTCGTTTTTAATGCAATATCTACATAGGTGTAGAGAGGCCCATTTCCAACAACCACCACTCCAGTGTTTTAATGGTACATTGTGTTTGCTAACTGTGTAAGAAGGCGAATGGATGTTTAGAAAACCCTAGAAAACCCTTCTACAAGTATGTTAGCACAGCTGAAAACGGCTTAGCTGATTAGAGAAGCTATAAAATTGACCTTCCTTTGAGCTAGTTGAGAATCTGGAGCATTACATTTGTTTGTTCTATGAAACTCTCATAATGTCCAGAAAAAGGGAAATTTCATGTGAAACTAGACAGTCTATTCTTGTTCTTAGAAATGACGGTTATTCCATGCGAGAGATTGCCAAGAAACTGAAGATTCCCTATAACGGTGTGTACTACTCCCTTCAGAGGAGAGCACAAACAGGCTGTAACCAAAGTAGAAAGAGAAGTGGGAGGCCCCGCTGCACAACTGAGCAACAAGACAAGTGCATTAGAGTCTTTAGTTTGAGAAATCGACTCCTCACAGCTCCTCATCTGGCAGCTTCATTAAATAGGACCCGCCAAAGGTCTGCAATGCTGTAACTACTGCAAGGGAGCATTTTGTCTTTTTTCAGTGATTGCCAAGCTCTACAACACTTTTAATCCAATGCCAATACAAAGTTGTTACTTAGCAAATAAATGGATGCATTCAAGTTAAAAAAAAAATCCATTGAAGGTGCTCATATGATTTGGACCCTATACAATTAAAAGAAGAAAGATCATATCAGAGTGCAGAAGGTTTACATTAAAGAGGTTGTCCACTACTTAGACATTGATGACCTATCCTTGTGATAGGTCTGATACCCGTCATCCCCGCCGATCACCTATTCCTGTTACCACCGGCGGGAGTCTGTGGCCGGAGAGGCTCAGTTCCGGAACTGCTCCATCTTCAGTAGATGGGCGTTGATGGATGCTAACACATCTGCCTACTATTGATTTGATTAGGTGAATGTGTAGTACCCAGCTGCGTCCAGCATCGGAAGACGGGCAGCTATGGCTGCCACCAATCATCCAATCAGAAGCGGTGCCAGATGGCTGCCCCTGGCCGATCAGACATTGATGACCTATCACAAGGAATTGGATACGTCATCAACGTCTAAGTAGTGGTCAGCCTCTTTGAAAATGAGATCTTGTACTAAAAGTCACAATGAGAACTCCTAATGAGAATATTTCACGTCATCATACCCAACCATCCAAGGAAAGACCAACTCAACGTCTTTCCCAAGATGACGAAACCTTACTAGCCATTAACAACATACATGTTTGAAAATGTTGACTTGTATTTATAAAAAGGATAGATATAGTATATGCAGGTTTACCTAGCCTACCTAATAAAGGGTTTGGATTCACCAGAATTGGGTGCTCCACTTTTATGGGATCCAAAGTAGCTGCTGGAACGTACGAACAAACTTGGGTCCAGCCAAAAGCAATCCCTCCCAAAATTAAAGAGTGGGACAGATTTATCCTGTAGGTGATAGTTGGATTGTATTGAGTCCTTTGGACAAATGACTTAAACCATCATTGTTCCAGGAGAACCGTGAAGGAGATCATTAAACCGGCAAAGAAGACTTGGATGCAATGGTGAAAATTATTGCTTGCAATTGGGTTTCAGTGGAAATTTTGCCAATGGTGCAACATTTTTTAACGAAACCCAATTGCATGCATTAGGTAAGGTGGAGGACCCCTTTAGGGAGCTTAAGATTGGGAAGTTTGATTCATGTTGACTGATCTCTATCTTCTCATTGGAATAACCAGAAGATTCTACTGGCAACCTACTCCCCAGGTCCCTACAGAACCCATTTGTTGGGGGGGGGGGGGGGGTTGACAGAGATGGCTGTTCTTCCAAAAGCTACAGTGTCTAATGAGTAGAAAGTCATCAGCCTGGTCATCTGGGTCTTAGGAGGGAGGTTGGGCTTCATTTTTAGTTGACGATTAACAATTTTTGTTCTTGATGACTCTTTGACACAGTTTCCTCCTACAAAACCCATTTTTTGGCCGGTTGACAGAGATGGCTGTGAGAAACTACTCAGCATCAGAAAAAACAGCAAAAACTTACCATCAGTAGCCATATACAAAACCAACAGTGCACTTAGCAGGTTGCGGTCAGACCCCCTTATATGGAGCCCAAGTGCAGGCTGATAAAATCACCTCTACCTACAACACATGTAGGAGGTGACTTGCCATTGGGCTTGCATAGGACGCTATTCACACGGATACACATGATGCGGAGGGTCTGATAGCTACCCATTGACCCAGCACGATACACCCGCACCACTGGATGAACAGCGCCCCAAGGGGCCCAACCGCATGTCTTAGCCAGTCACCTCCCACATGTGTTGTAGGTAGAGGTGATTTTATCTGGCTGCACCTGGGCTTGCTCCACATGAGTAGATAGTCATCAGCCTCATCATTGGGTCTTCGGTTGGGCTTCAGTTTTAGTTGATGATTCCCAATTTATGACTCTTTGACAATGCATGCTGTGTGGATACAGTTGTATGACTATTTGATACATTTCCTACTTTCTGATATTTAGGATCCTATGTTTGAGCATCTCCAGTTCGAAAAGAAAAAAGCAACATGGAAAATGCATTCAACATTAGCAAAAATCTGGTCCTCCTGGGAATTCTGGAAATGGAAGGACTCCGATATCTGTACTGCGTCCTATCTATTGTCCTCTACTCGTTCATTGTACTCTTGAGTTTTATTATTGTGTTTGTCGTCATCACAGATACAAGGTTACATGAACCTATGTACATCCTCATAAGTAATCTGGTCCTTAATGGAATGTTCGGCAGCTCGTCATTCTTCCCGAAGCTGATAGTTGACCTCATCACTTCATCCGCCACCATCAGTCATGAAAATTGTATCGCTCAAGCCCTGTGTGTTACATTATTTGCTATCTATGAGATGAGCACCTTCTCCATTATGGCGTTTGACCGATACTTGGCCGTTTGTCACCCGCTGAGATACGGCATCTCGGTAACGAATGAGAAGGTCGTAAACCTCAGTGTGGGATCATTCCTGGTGGCCTTTATACTTGTCCTCACCGCCGTGCTCCTCACCTGGAAACTTCCTCTGTGCGGGAACAGGTTGAACAACATTTTTTGTGACAATATGTCCATAATTGTCCTCTCCTGTGTGGACTCTTCCATCAGTCAACTCTTCTCCGCTGCTGTGGTCGTCTTCTACTTGGCCGTCACCATCTCTTTTACCGTTTTCTCTTATTTGAAGATATTTTTGGTTTGCTTGAAAGTCTCGGGAGAATCCCGTCAGAGAGCCGTCCACACCCTGGTCACCCATCTACTCAACTTTTATATCTTTTTAATTGGCTTTTTATTTATTTTCATCAGGTACCGGCTGAGTAGAGTAAGGCTCCCGGTTGTCCTCCACGTTCTGCTCTCAGTAACGACTCTAATTGTTCCACCTTTGTTCAATCCCTTGATATATGGAGTCCGGACACATGCCCTGAAGACGAGGGTAACTCATTATTTACGGAAAACCCATGCTTGGCCAACGTGGACTGAAATATCTAAGCCTTGTATGACTGTATCTGTCATAGGTAGCAACCGGGGTCATTGAGTAGGTGATGCCTACAGGAGCTGTAATATGGGTATCGTTAGGGTTATGGTGTATTGTTTCTGTCAATTGTAAGAGTAATGTGCTATCAGAAAATGACTTAAAGCAAGTTAAACATTAGTGATGAGCGAGTAATGCTCTAACCGAATACTTTGAACTGTTTCAATACTCGTTACTTGTTCTAAGCAAGTCAATGGGGAACTCAGATCCGAATACTGAAACAGTTCAAATAAAAAAGCCAAGAAGCCAGCGCTGCCTAAGGTTAGCACGCAATACAAAAAGTGCATGTGCACATAATTTCTAACTGTACTTTAAACTGAGACATTTGGCAAACAATTAATCAATTCTTTGAGCTACCCCGCCACGTCACGGCATTCTCAAATGGGCAGTCCTACTCTACATTTTTTAATTCGCTGTGCCATTACGGCCTCCTGAATCCATTAAAAGCAGAACCATATCAAATGCACATGGTTCTGCTTTTAATGCATTCAGGAGGCCGTTATGGCACAGCGAATTAAAAAATGTAGCGTAGGACTGCCCCATCTGAGAATGCCGTGACGTGGCGGGGTAGCTCAAAGAATTGATCAATTGTTTGCCAAATGTCTCAGTTTAAAGTACAGTTAGAAATTATGTGCACATGCACTTTTTGTATTGCGTGCTAACCTTAGGCAGCGCTGGCTTCTTGGCTTTTTTATTTGAAACAGTTCAAAGTATTCATTTAGAGCGATCTGAACCCGAAAATCTTACTACTCATTACTATTAAACATTGAATTTTTAAACAATTTAGGATTATCTATATTAAGAAAAAATAATAAACACGAAAAATCCAGAAATTTTCACTACTTTTTCTGTACCGATCATTTTCCAGTAGTTATCTCGTTAACATCGTGGAGGATTAATGTCATGACTCTGAGGCACCCCCCCGGGTGATGGGGTACTCGGGACCAGGCCTATCTGCTGTTGTCTCTGGGGGAAGTCACATCAGTCGTGACCCAGTTCTGTGCCCTGGGATTCAGTTGAAAAAGTGGTTATATACAGAGATGTTTTCATGACGCCACCCGTGGTGTGTGGTTAGGGGTGGCCACCGCTGCTGCAGAACTTACAGGGATGATGGATAGCAGGCTCTCCATGGGTAAAGCCAATCCCCGGGGCAGTGTATGGCAACAGGCGCAAGTAACAGGCAGACTCACTGTTTTGTAGTTTTCTCAGTCCTTTATTGGAGCAGATCTTAGTGATAGCTGTCCACGGAGACTTTGAGAGCAACTTGGAGTATTTTCCATCTGGCTGGGTCTTTGGTTCCCTTACTGCTCTGTTTACTGGCTTCTGTAGTTGCATAAGCTGAGCTGCTGGCCCTGTCCCTTCCTACGAGGTACCGGTATGACAGTCAACTCGAGTCCTTTCCTTCTACCCTGTTCCCGGGTGTCAGTGTCTCTGAACTCTCTACAATGCTGTGTCTGTGGGTACAGTGTAGCTGAGGAATCTGGAATCCCCACCTTCTAGTGTTGACTGCCGGGACATGAGACCCTGCACAGTCTCGGATTCCGGTGTCCTTTCTTTGTGCCTTTCCTCTGGGTGAGCACGGAGTCGCTCAGCCTCCCAGGTATGTTCTTGCTTCTCTCCTCAGACCCTAACCTTAGGCCTGGAGCTTGTTAGCGGACCTTAGGATGAGCCTAGCACGGCTTCTTTCCACCCAGGTCTTCTTCACAGTCCTCCCAGGAATGCACTGAACTCGCTCCTCCTCAGATCAGAATTTATAGGGTAGCTCACCCTGAACCTGGGCTTGGTCTCCCCCTTCTGGCCTGGAGGTGTAAGTATTGTGTGTGTTGCCTGATGAGAAGACCCTTTGTTTCTCTCTGGTGACCTCACCACCCGGGGGCAGTGATGACACTGTGGCACTTTGACCCAGGAGTGCCACAACTCTTCCGTTCAGTGTGACTTGGGTGCAGTGAGTGACAGTTTTGCTGCCGAATGGAATCAGGCTGTGCTGAGCTGTCAGTTTGGTGAGTGACAGCTTAATAATCCAATCAAGTGCTGGGGCGTGTTAAGCTGTTTGAGTGTTGATTGACAACTCTGCCAACCAATCTGAGACTGGGAGGTGCTGAGCTTCTCCAAGTGTTCTGTGTTCGCTCTGATTGCCCAGCTACTTAGCTACGCAGTCAGTCTCAGATCATCTCCAGATCATTTGATCTGTTGCTGCCACCCTTGAATCTCCTCTTATCATCCATTTGCCTTGTCCTTTGCTTTGATCCACTATCCTCCTGGTATTCTGACCACGGACTGTGACCTGACTGCACCTTTGTCTTTTCTCTGTATTTACAACATGCTCTATTGGTATCTGACCCTGGAATGTTTGTGTCATGAGGTGGTGTAACAGACAGGTTAGTAAGGCAGCAGTGAAGGGCAAAAGTAATCAGGGAACTAGACTGACCCTTAAACTGGGGGTCCCTGGCTCACCCTATTCCCAGAATTACCTGTGAAGGTGAGGATGTCTCAGCCACCATCCTTGCCCTTGATTAGCCCTAGGATAAAACTGCTCACCTCCACCCACAGACTGTGAAGAACAGTAACACCCACAAAATAATTAAAACTCTAGGAAGGTTTCAGCATGAATTGCACTAATGTCTTCACAGCTCACTGTCTTGGCCGAGAATAAACTGTATCAGTGACATCAACTGGTGTAATTGGTAACTATTTAATGACCATGGGCATAAACTACTGGGTAATCTGACACACACCTTCACCTGAAGAGCCATAACAGACCATACACTACAGCAGCTTCTGACATTAACTCTGAAGTTACCAACAGGAATTAAACATACTAAATCATTGCAGAGCAGTTCAAGAAGATTGCAGTGCAGGATACACGTAATAGTTTGACTAGTCTCTAGTCTCTAGTCTCCCCGGGTTCTCACTGCTTCTCCTGTCTGTGATCATGCTCCGTCACAGGAGTGCAGAAAACCCTGCCCCCTCCAGTTTCTACGTGTCCCGGTGTCTGTGATCACAATAGTGGTGAGCTCAGGCACATGGGAGCCTAACATTGTGCTATCTCCATGCACGGTGTCAGACGTAGTGTGCCTGTTATATAGGGACAGTAAGGGAGAGGGAGGAGGAGGGTTTGGCTTAGAACCCATGGGGGAGTAAGAAAAGAAACTCAACCTCACATAGTGACACAGTGCTGCACACTTGATAACGTGCTGCACTGTTTCACTGTTTGATAACACTTTTCTCTGCAATCAAACATGCAATCATTGAAGTAAAGGTATGATTGCACTCAGTATCCCAGAGCCTGTAACGCACCAGCTTCACTTTATAGCCCTAAATCCTGCTGGTTGGTTCCATTTAGTGTTCCTTATAATCAGTACAAATACATTGAGAGAAAAACTGAAATAATTTTGAGGGGAAATAAAAGAAAAACTAAAATAATGTGATTGCGTAAGTGTGAACACCCTCTTATCATTGGGATGTGGTTGTGTTCAGAATTGGCCGATCACACTTCCCCTCATTTTACATAATAGTCCGCGCTCGGCCGCCGTCATTTATTCAGGTGGATTTTCCTGACATTTCCTGATCTGTAAACTACTGACAACACAGCAAAGGATCTCAATGTGGAAAGTTTTTATATTATTCACTAATATAGCACCAATAATTCCACTACCACAAAGAGCAGCACCCCACTTTTCAAGAGCACCCACTGACAAGAAATAGCGGCCAACAGAGCACAAAAGGATATGTATCCAGGTGACTGAATTGTCCCAACCTGGGTTCTCCAAGCAAATTTATGGGCTCAGTGTTGGGCAGTAAAGCAGTTATTTGGTCCTCCAGTTGGATCCATAGATCCTAGGCTGAAGTCCTGTATAAATATGAGCATGGTGACAGGATCAAGACCCTTTTTATACCCCTCAGTTTTATTTCAGGATATTGTGCCTTACAGGATTGGTGGGAGATGGCTGTCCCCTCATTGGTCACTGACTGCATTATCCAACTGCATAACGTTCCTCTGAATGATGTAGTCAAAGGGCTGGGGCAATCCACAAATCAACAGACAATAGGTGTCATAACTACTATGGATACATGGGGAACCAGCGTGCCTGATCTGTCCCCCAAGCTAGGGAGTTCTGAACTCTCCCTATCTCAGGAATACTTTTGATGGTGGAGAGGCCTGGGTTTCCACCATGGCCCTGCTCCTGACCAACCTTGAACTGATTACCACTCTCCCTTCCCCAAGAGCAGGGGAGTAATGAAACCCATAGTTAAGGACAGACATGGAAAGACCATAACTCAAATTCACTGCACTCACACACACCGGAAGAAGACAATGTGTTATTAGGGAGAAATAAAGCACAAGCAGGAGTTAACTAGTGAGCACAAAACAGCCAATGCCCTTACCCAGGGTGAGCAAAAAAGAAGCACAAGGTTCCTAATCAGACACCACTGACATCACAGAAGATGCCATGACATCAAGTGAGTGCAAAACGGAACAACGTATGACAATAGGTCTCTTGTCAGTCTGACATGAAACAGAGGCTAACTTTTGATTTACCAAAAAAAGGAAAAATACGTCTGGCCTAATTAAGAACAATTCAACCCCTACATAAGCAGCCAGATGCTCAGTCATCACAATTACCCCTTTCACATACATTTGCTCCTCCTCTTCCTCCTAATTCCCTACATACCGCTGAGTCGCGAAGTAGTCAGGAACTTGCAGCTCTCTAGCACCCCCTTATCCTGCTGGCCAATAAGGGTATTGACAGAGGATAAGAAATTGAGCACTGCTGCTCTAATTTATGCAGAATATTGAGACACCTGATGTGAAGGAATGTATATATATATATACGCCCAGTTCCAGCTAGGAATATATACAGTGCCTTATGAAAGTATTGAACTTTTCAACCTTTTGCCACATTTCCGTCTTCAAACATAAAGATATAAATTCTCATTTTTTTGTGAAGAATCAACAACAATTGGGACACAATCGTGAGGTGGAACCAAATTTATTGCATATTTTAAACTTTTCAACAAATAATAAACTGAGGCGTGGGGCGTGCAATATTATTCGTCCCCTTTACTTTCAGGGCAGCAAACTCCCTCCAGAAGATCAGTGAGGATCTCTGAATGATCCAATGTTGTCCTAGATGACTTGTAAGGCTACTTTCACATTGCGTATTTTTTCCTGTCCGTGGGATCCTACTTTTTGTAGGATCACACGGACAGGAACAGACACCACAGGAGGTGACCTATTTCTGTGTCCGGATCCGTTATTATCATGGATCCGGACACAAAATGAGCTGTGCGGGGTAATTTCACTTCCACAATGTATATATACATTGCAGAAGTGAAATTTAAGTGAAAGCAAGTGTTAAAAATAAAAAAAAATCGATCCTCACCTGTCCAGCGATCCCCCAATGTGCGGCATCTAGCTCCAGATGCTGAAAGGACCTGGCTGGGCGGGCTACTCGCTCAGCGTCATCGGTCACATGACCGCTTACCGCAGTAACCGGTCATGTAACTGTGATGTCATGCCAGGCCCTGTACATCCGGAATTGCCACACATCGGGGGATCGCTGGACAGGTGAGAATTGATTTTTTTTTATCTTTAACACTTGCTTTCACTTAAATTTCACTTCCGCAATGTATATATATACTAGCTGTACTTCCCGGCTACGCCCGGGTTAATAAATCACTGCTGTTAGCTATAACAAAATAGAATTTGAATATGTCATATTAATGACCTGTAGGAAAATAGAAGCTGAGCTGTGATTGGTTGCTATAGGCAGCCTAATAAATCTCCAGCCAATAGTAAACCCTCCCCCTGGCCGGGCAGTATATGTTACCTCACACATACACATAATAGACAGCTCATGTGACTGACATCTGATATAATTCCCTATATGGCACATGTGTTGCACATTGGCTGTTTTTAATCAGATGTTTATTTTTGGAAAATAAAGATAGCACACGTATGAGGCGAGTTGTGTGAGGTGATTTGTGCACATCTGTGTCTGTCTGTGTGGTGTGTGTGTCCCTGGGGTGTGTGTGTCCCTGGGGTGTGTGTGTGTCCCTGGGGTGTGCGTGTGTCCCTGTGGGGGGGTCCCTGTGGTGTGTGTCTTTTTGGGGGGAGGGGTGTCCCTGTGGTGAGAGTCAATCCCAATGGGGTCTGTGTGCTCCTGTGGGGTGTGTGTGTGTGTGTGTCTCTATGTCCCTGTGGGGTGTGTATGTGTGTATGTCCGTGTGGTGTGTGTATCCCTGTGGGGTGAGTGCATGTGTCCCTATAGGGTGTGTATGTGTGTGTGTCCCTGTGAGGGGGTGTCTGTGTGGTGTGTGTGTCCCTGTGGGGGGGTGTCTGTGTGGTGTGTGTCTCTGTGTTGTGTGTGTCTCTTTGTGGTGTGTGTGTTTGTGTTCGGGTACGTGGTGAGTATCCAATGTTGGGACTGCACCTTAGCTGTTACTCTTTGTGTGCATGTGGTGTGTATACATGTCCCTGTGCGTGGTGAATATTCCATGTCAGGGCCCCACCTTAGTGACTATATGCTGGTATGTGCTGTTAGTCTTTGGTGCTGTCATTAAGCTCCTCTCATTCACATCTGTCAACTGGTAACTGTCACATTTTCCCCATTATGTAGATAGGGCCAAAATTGTTTGGTGAATTGGAACGCGCGGGGTTAAAATTTCGCCTCACAACAATCTATGACACTCTCGAGATCCAGACGTGTGACTGTGCAAAATTTTGTATATGCAAATAGAGTCTGTGGAGCCTCATTTAGGAGTCTCAACACAGGACTAGCCAGATCTTCCTCTAGTGAAGGACCTAGCCATGATAACCACCATATTAAGTGGCCCTTTGAGTCAATATCCAGCTCTTTACAAGCTTAAAGATATGACAAGGGAATTCCAAGGCCAGGTATCCATCCACAGACAGCTGTTTCGGGGTGTTGCCCCTCATCAGTGTGGAGTAGGATTCTGGCTAGGTGGGAGCAAGACCTGGCAGACCAACATCACAAAGCATTCACTGATCTCAGGGAGACCTGAGCAAAGTTTTGTGGCTGTAGTTGCGACGGTGTAGATGCCAATCCCAGACATACACACACACATACACACATTCAGCTTTATATATTAGATTGCGTAAGAGAAATTAGATGGTTAGGAGCGATTTTAATGTACTGAGCATGCTCACCCTCAGTGATGCTGAAGCAACCATCTAAAACACAGTTTACACTCAGGAGGCCTGGAAATGGAAGTCGCTGAGCCAGGTGCAGAGCAGTTTTACTGACAAGTCCCAAACTGTCCAGAGCACTGCTACAATGATAAATGTGGAAGCTACAAGAGCTTGTAAAGCAACAAGTTTATGTGCAATGAGGTTGGCAGGCAAAAACTGAGGCAGAGAAAATAGCACAGAGCAACTTGTAACTGGAGTGGAGCTGGCAGCACGTGTGGAAAGCTGATCCTCAGGTATGCAGATACTGAAGAGCCAAACTGGAAGTGCAGGAGGAGGTAGTGCTACAAGTTGCTGGGATTCAGACAGAATACTCAAGTAGGGCTGAAAGATGGACTGGATCTTATAAAGGCAAGGGAGAAGAAGCACATGAAGAGAAATAAAGCAGAAAATGTAATCTTAGAATAGAGCAAAATGCACAAAAAGGTCATCTGAAGATCTGGAGTCTTGACAGCATTTTAGCTAAAAACAGAGAGTCTTTTACTGGGGTAGAAGATGAAAAGACACAATATATAACTGGCACCACACTGGATGGAGTTCAGCGATGAGAGTTTTCACATAGAGCGTTATACATGGCAGTACTTTATATTTTTTATTCAATACAATCTCACACTCATATGAATTCATTTTTAGCAGAACCCTCCTTTACTCCTTCCTGCACACCGGCTCCAGCAGCCTCCTTTTCAGATGCCTCCATGAGGCAAGAATTCTTTCTCTAAACCTTCCACACTCCACTGTTGTTATAAGGTGACCTCGTCCAGTCTACAAAGGTCTCAGGACTACCTGAAACTCTGCTTCACCATTGGGCCCACTTATGCTCCTTTTTAGGCCTCTCCCAGCTCCCCACTAAGCTGTAGTCACTTCCAGGATAATGCTTCAGTCACTTTTTCTCTATTTTTGTTCTTATACAATCGTCTTTCTGTGTGGCTGATGCTCACTGAGCTGTAACTACAGGCACTCCAGTGAATTAGGCTTCAACTGCCTTCAATCTCCTATCCTCTGGGATTCCGTGCACTAACACATCCGATTATCCATCACCTTCGTATCCTTCAGACAGAACTTGAAAACCCATCTCTTTAGGTAAACTACAGCCTGCAATGACCAGCTGCTTCTTAACCACCACCAGAGGTGCTGCCTCACCGTCACCACCACCTGATCTGCCACCACACCACTTCCGGATCTGCCACCTCACCACTTCCGGATCTGCCACCTCACCACCAGAATGGCCACCTCAAAACCACTGGAGCGGCCCCCTCACCATCACCATCCCCGTACAGCCGCCTCACCACCACCGGACCTGTCACAACCCTCCACCTTTCCCATGATTCTATAGAATGTAAGCCCGCAATGGCAGAGTCCTCTTCCCTCTGTATCGGTCTGTGACTGTTAATTCTTCACTGTAACCAACATCTGTATTTTGTATGAAACCCCTTTCATATACAGCACTATGGAATTAATGGTGCAATATAAATAAATAATAATGATAATTGCCACCTATATAGCTAAAGCCCCTTCCTGAGCTTCCTACCAAAAGTCCTGCAGCTAGCATCAGTGTTCACTACACACTTTATAATAAATCAATGCATCAACTGAGAAATGTATCAATATAATGCATTAACATTAGTGATGAGCGAGTACTAAAATGCTCAGGTGCTCGAAGCTCGGGTCGAGCATCCCAAGATACTCGTGTACTCGGCCCGAGTACCGAGCCCAATGTTATCCTATGGGAGACACGAGTATTTTTATTAAATGACTGCCGGCAGCATGTAGAAACCCTAAAATTTCACAAAAGTCTCAGAAGAGTGCTGAAATGACATGGCAACACCATGGGGAAGACCCCTGGAAGCATTTCTCACTCAAAAGTCACAGCGCTGAACAATGTTGTCCGAGTTTCACGCCAATTTTACGGAGTCTCCAGAAAACCTTCCAAAATGACACCAAAATGAATATTCAAGGTGGAAATGTTAAGGGCACATATCCAATAGTGAGATACAGCTGGTGTATGTTACTTTTTGTGATTACATGAAAGATTTTACGTGAAAACATTGTGCGGCACTCCAATGACCCTGACAAGAGACGAACAGTAAGCCCTGTCTTGACATAATGTGCCCATTTTGACGAAGTGGGTGTATTGTAGTATTTTCCTTTGCCAGGGCAGTCCAAAATTGGGAGGTTCACCAATGCCCCTGGATAGAGACGTGCATGAGGGCCTGTAAACCTGAAGTGGGTGTATTGGAGTATAGCCCTTTGGCCAGGGCAGCCAAAAACTGGGAGGCTCCACATTGTCCCAGGATAGAGACGTGCAGGAGGGCCTGTAAACCTGAAGTGGGTGTATTGGAGTATAGCCCTTTGGCCAGAGCAGCCAAAAATTGGGAGGCTCCACATTGTCCCTGGATAGAAACATGCATGAGGGCCTGTAAACCTGAAGTGGGTGTATTGTAGTATAGCCCTTTGGCAGGGCAGCCAAAAATTGGGAGGCTCCACATTGTCCCTGGATAGAGACGTGTATGAGGGCCTCAAAACATTTTTCCCATTGAAAAGGAGCGGGTCTCCTGTCGTTGTAATGCCCATTCTAAAAGAATGGGTGAAAAAATTTACCACTGCGGGTAAACCTGAAACAACAGCCTAACTATTGTAACGGTCATCATGGTGGCGCATGAGGAGAAGGAGGAGCACTCCAGCGATTAGCCAAAGTCCAGAAGTGTGTACCCATGGGTGAGTGGAGGTACATGGCAAATTCCCATAAAAAAATTTAAATTCCGCTGTCATTTGTTGGTGGTGTGGTGACATCTGGCCCAATCCAATCCTTGCTCATCTTGATCAGAGTCAGCCTGTCAGCATTTTCAGTTGACAGGCGGGTGCGTTTATTAGTAATGATTCCACCTGCGGCACTGAAAACACGCTCTGACAAAACGCTAGCGGCAGGGCAGGCCAGGACTTCCAAGGCGTAGAGAGCAAATTCATGCCACGAGTCCAGCTTGGAGACCCAATAATTGTAAGGCACAGAGGAATCTCGCAGTACAGTTGTTCGATCTGCAAGGTACTCCTTCAGCATCTGGCCAAACTTAGCATTTCTTGTGGCACTACCCCGCACCTCAGGGGCTGTGGTACGTGAGGGGCTGAGAAAACTGTCCCACATCGTAAAGACTGTTCCCCTACCTCTGGCGGATTGGACTTGTGCCCCTCTCGGCCGTACGCCTTGGTTGTCCACCGATTCCTGACCTATGCCGCTTGCGTTTTGTGAGGGGAATGCTTTGCCTACTTCCGTGACTATGGCCTTCTGGAACTGCTGCATTTTGACTGACCTCTCCGCCTCAGGAATGAGAGACATAAAGTTCTCCTTGTAGCGTGGGTCTAAGAGTGTTGCCAACCAGTACTGATTGTCGGCCAAGATGTTCTGAACGCGAGGGTCACGAGCCAGGCAGCTTACCATAATGTCAGCCATGTGCGCCAGACTCTTAACAGCCATCACTTCAGTATCCAGACCAACACGATGACTGAACATGCTGTCCTCCTCCTCCTCCTCCTTCTCATCTCCCCTGTCCTCTGGCCAGCCACACTGAAGCGAGGGTATGACTGGTGTGCATGTCATATCCCCAATTTGGCCAGAGAGTTGCTCCATGTCTTCATCCTCCTCCTCCTCGTCATAGTCCTCCACTGCACGTTGTGATGAGATGAGGCAGGGCTGTGGGTTATCACCCACACCCACTACTGTTTCTTGCTCAAACTCATCGCGCTCCACCTGCAACGCATCCTTTTTGTTTTTCAGCAGAGACCGTTTTAGAAAACAGAGTAGCGGTATGGTGACGCTAATAATGGCGTCATCGTCGCTCACCAAGCCTCAAAGTTTTGGAGGACGGTACATAGGTCCGACATCCATCTCCACTCCTCAGGTGTTATGTGTGGAGTTTGATCCATTTCCCGACGGCTTAGGTGATGTAGGTAGTCAACAACTGCCCTCTTCTGCTCACATATCCTGACCAACATGTGCAGAGTTGAATTCCAACGCGTGGGGACATCACACACCAGTCTGTGGGCCGGAAGATCCAAATGGCGCTGAAAGCCGAAAAACCCGGCTGAAGCAGCAGGTGACTTGAGAAAATGTGCAGACAGGCGGCGAACTTTTACCAGCAGGTCAGACAGCTCTGGGTATGACTTTACAAACCGCTGAACCACCAAGTTGAGCACATGGGCCACGCAGGGAACATGCGTCAGCTGGCCTCGCCTCAAAGCTGCCACCAGGTTCCGGCCATTGTCACACACGACCTTTCCTGGCTTTAGGTTCAGAGGTGTGAGCCAGTGATCTGCCTGCTGTTTCAGAGCTGTCCACACCTCTTCTGCATTGTGGGGTTTGTCACCGATGCATATTAGCTTCAGCACAGCCTGTTGCCGCTTCGCAGAGGCAGTGCTGCAGTGCTTCCAGCTTGGGACTGGTGTGGAGGGTAAAGTGGATGAGGATGCGCAGGAAGAGGAGGAGGAGGCTGAGCAGCATGATATTCCGGAGCTGTAGAGTCTGGGTGAAACCATGACTAAGGTAGGGCCTGCTATCCTTGGTGTGGGAAGGACGTGTTCCGTCCCTCGCTCAGACTGGGTCCCAGCTTCCGCAATATTAACCCAGTGTGCCGTCAAGGAGATATAGCGGCCCTACCCGCAAGCACTTGTCCACGTGTCTGTGGTTAGGTGGACTTTGGCTGAAACAGCGTTGTTCAGGGCACGTGTGATGCTTTGTGACACGTGGTTATGCAATGCGGGGACGACACATCTGGAGAAATAGTGGCGGCTGGGGACCGAGTAACGTGGGACAGCAGCCGCCATCAGGTCGCGGAATGTTTCCGTCTCCACCAGCCAGAAAGGCAACATTTCTAGCGCAAGCAGTCGCGAAATGTGATCATTCAGGACTGTGGCATGTGGGGCGTTGGCAGCGTATTTGCGCCTGTGTTCAAAGGTTTGCTGAATGGATAATTGAACGCTGCGCTGGGACAAGGACTTGGTTGATGGTGGGGTTATTTGCGCGTGGACGACGTCAGGTGCAGGGCCGGAGGCTTGTTCGCGGCCAACATGGGCAGGGGATTGGCTCGCACGCACAACACGCGAAGACGTAGCAGTGACATCAGCAAGCACCGCTCCTCGACTCTGTTGTACTTCCCACAAAGTCGGGTGCTTGGCTGACATGTGCCTGATCATGCTGGTGGTGGTCAGGCTGCTACTTTTCCATGGCAGGTGTTGCAAATGGCCTTTTTAGAGTCATCTGGAGCCAACTTAAAAAACTGCCAGACTCGGGAAGACCTAACATTTGCACAGGCACCTTGTGTCGTGTTGTTATTCCGGGGAACGGTTGCCTGCCTTCTGCCTACGGACCCGACCCTGCTTCGTACTGCCTGTTGGGATGCTACGCCTTCCTCCCCCTGTGCACTGCTGTCCTCGCTCTGCATATCCTCCTGCCAGGTTGGGTCAGCTACTGGATCATCCACCACGTCGTCTTCCTCTTCCGCACCCTGATCCTCCTCCTGACTTCCTGGCAATTGTGTCTCATCATCGTCCACACCCTTGTTGAGACACGTTGCCAAGGTTCCCTTCGTGAGAACGTGGCTGCTCAAATATTTGGGCATCTGTACATACCATCTCCTCATCACCCACTTCAAGAGGAGCTTTCGAGAGGCCAGATTCTGCGAATGGATACGTGAACAGCTCTTCCGAGTGTCCTAGTGTGGGATCAGTAATGTCCGTGGACGTGTACTCGTCCTGGTGGTAGGAAGGAGGATCAGGTTGGGAAATGTGCAGTGCAGTATCACGGCTACTGACACTTGACCGTGTGGAAGACAGGGTGTTTGTGGAGGTGCCCATCTGACTTGAAGCATTATCCGCTATCCAAGTAACAACCTGTTGACACTGGTCTTGGTTCAAGAGTGGTGTACTGCTGCGGGCCCCAAGAATTTGGGACAGGACGTGCGAGCGAGTAGATGTGCCACTTTGTTGTTGCGAAATTAGTGCTTGCACACGACCTCGGCCTCTGCCTGCACCACCATCACGTCCACTTCCTTGTCCCTTGCCAACGCCCTTGCGCATTTTTCCTGTATACAGCTACAACAGTCTGGTGACTGTTCTGGTCACAGGAAAGCTGGATTTTAGACCCTGCCTGTATAGAGCTAGTCAGCTACAACAGTCTCCTGAGGACTGTTCTGGTCACTGGAAAGCTTGGACTCCGATCTGGATCACCCTGCCTATATCCTCCTAGATTAGTCCTGAGGAGGACTGTTGTGGTCAGCAGCATTTTGTAGCCCTGCTCCGGATCTACCTATGAGGGCCGCAAATCTGTCCCTAAGCAGCAGCAGACACTCTCCCTACACTCACTGTTTGGATGGCTGTGTGCAGAGCACAGCGCGGCCGGGTCTTATAAAGGCTCGGTCACGCTGTGCAGGGCGGCCAATCACTGCTATGCCACAACTAACAGGGCTGTGGCATTGCAGTGGTCTGCCAGCCAATCCCTGCATGTAAGCTGGCTCTCTAAAGAGCGCCAACATGCAGGTATGAGGACCCCTAGTACAGCACGAGTATCGCGAGATTACTCGGTGCTCGCCGAGTAGCCCGAGCACAGTGATACTATAGTTTGCCTTGATTTGGGTGTCTTCTTGCTACCATTTGAAGCTGGCGGTGCTCCTACCCTGTGAGCCCGTTCAGTCTTACATCTGGACGTCAGTCCCAGAGCCTCCGGCAGTTCCTTTTCAAATATTGTGTCCAGGGAGAAAAATCTCCCTAAATTGAATCCTCCCGGATCCGGGGCAATCCGGCGCTCCCTAACATGGGCGTCTATGGGGCCGGATGGAGCCAGATGGCAGCTATCTGCCATCCGGATTCCATCCGCCCGGGAGGATCCGGGTGTATTCGGATTTTTCTGCTGCTTGCACCATTTTTGTGTCCGGGGAGAAAAATCTCCCCAAATTGAATCCTCCCGGTTCCGGGGCAATCCGGCACTCCCTAACATGGGAGTCTATGGGGCCGGATTGCTCCGATCCAGCAGGATCCGGGAGGATCCGGGATCCAGACACCTGCAGCTGAAGTTCAGCACCAGGGAGCTGTCCCCTGTGAAGCGGTTCAGTACCATTTCGCAGGGGACAGCTTGGCTGCATCCGGCTACAAACAGGACCGGAGGGCGAATTAACCCTCCGATTCTGTTTGCAAATCTGGTCCGGGGCTGTCAGGTTCACATCGGATTGTGCCGTGGTGTGAACCCGGCCTTAGACTAACTCTTCTACGTTACCATTCAAGCTGCTTTCATTCAGTTGCCGGTCATATATGACTCAGTGAATGCAAACCCTGTATTTGTTATGGCAGGCTTGACATTTCCAATACATATAATAGAAATCAAGTCTTTAACCACATTCTATTTGCTTGGTATCGTGCTATTAATATTGCTTAATCACATATTTTTTGTTTATATGTTTTTGCTTTTTCTTAAGTCACTAGATACAGTATGTTCATATTATTTTCTATATATGTATGTGATCATGTATATGTTTATTACATTTAATATATGTATCTGTACATGTACAGTATATGTAATTGTATTGCTTTCTGTATCTGTTTATAATTGTATTTAGTATTTGTTATATGATGATTTTGGTTTCTTATGTGTATTATATTTAGTTTTGTGTTGGATTTTATGCTTTCTGCACTTCTCACTGACAGGCGTGAAAAAGGACAAACTATCAGAAACGCATTGCCGTTCAGCGACGCTCCTTGCCATATCTGATCCATGTTATAAGAGCCATTGTGTTTTTATCTGGAGCCTGTTATGGCCACTTTACACACGGCTACATTTGTAGCTTATCCACAGGTAACTTACTGGCTGCAGTGAAATCATGGAGACATTATTCCATTTGTACACAGCAACAAGATAGAACCTTGTCTCCATGATTTCACTGCAGCCAGTAAGTTACCTGTGGATAAGCTAGAAATGTAGCCGCGTGTAAAGTGGCCATTACTGATAAAGCATTTTGAATAAAATCAAGTTTTGCATTTCATCTCCAGGAGCTGGACCATCCTTTCTTCGTTACCCCTTATTACCCAGCTTGCCACCACCACCAGGGTCACAGGAAGAGCCTTGGTAAAGCACTTGGAAATGGTGCTACAACAAATGCGCCATTTTCAAGGGCGGCTGCGGGCTGCTATTCTTTAGTGTGGGGGGTCCTAAAACAATTAGTCGTCACGCCGCTGAGAATACCAGCCGTCGGCTGCTTAGTTTTACTTTGGCTGGCAATTAAAAATACACTTTTTTTTGCTAGCCTAGGTAAAATTACGCAGCTGAGGGTGGCATCTCGCAGCTGTCCGCTTTCACTGAGCTGGACTTAAAAATACAGCAAAACCCAAATTATTTATTTATTTAACACTCTATGATGGCAGGTTGGTTGCCATACACTAATGTGTATGGCAACCAAGCACAATCACTGTCCAGATTGTGGAATGCACTCTGACTGCAAGAGCCAATCACAGAGGCTCTCACAGAGTGTGAGCACCTATGATTGGCTGTTTGCCTGACAGTGTTGTGAATATACAAGTAGTTTAATAGGTGGCCCCGGAAGTGATTCCATGGTAGACTGAGCAACCCGGAAGCAGCAGCAGGAGTCTGGTAAGCCTGATCTATCTGTTCTATCTGTCTATGTTCACTAGGTTCTGTCACAGCTGTATGGCAGAACAGTATGCGGACAGTCTACACTAAGTCTGTATACTGTTTCCTCACATTTTAAGCAGGTTCTCAGCCATCTTTTTACAGCCCTCCCAGAACGAATACACAAGTATGACGAAGTACTCGTGATGAGTATAGCGATTGTGAGTATTACGGTACGCGCTCATCACTATTTCTGATGTATGGCCATATTTTATATGACATATTAGAGATGATCCCGTTCTTTGTGTTGTCCTCTCAGCTCTTCCAAGTGATTGACTCCGCTCTCCGGGGGACGGGATATTACGCTTCATTATACATCATAACTTCATATTAAACATCTTCATCGTCTCTGAGTCTATATATTCCCAGCCTCATTTACTGCTATTTTCTGTACCGATTTCCCTGGAGGAAACATCTTGAACATTTCCACTATATAAACTCATGGTAATATCCAGACACCGAGCACGATCCCGACCGGCATAGATCACTGTATTCAAGGTCCCTGATATGCTTCCATGTATTTGCTGTGATACATGACTTCTTTTTACATATAGGGTAAGGGTTACATTTTTTCCGGTTTTATGCAAGCTCCATAGTAAACAATGTATCTATTTCTTTATTATTATTTTCCTGTAGACATGTGCTTTGCTAGTAAGAAGATAAATATGAATAAAAAATGCAGAAACAATGCAAACCTTAAAGATAGAGTTTAATATCAGCACTGATAGTCAGTGACTCCAGGAAACAACGCACATAACAATAACCGGCATCTTGTGCATTCATCATTCATATAGTCATATAGTTTATTCTATTATTTTTACATCCAAAGTGAATCCTCAAATTCTGCAGTGAATGACATGATACAAGGATGTGCACATGTGATATTTGGGTTGGTACATATGATGTATTGGGACATGTGTTATATGGATGGTACAAGCAATGTATGGAAGAGTACATGTGATATGTGGATGGGTACATGCGATATATGGATGGGTACATGTGATATGTGGATGGGTACATGTGATATGTGGATGGGTACATTTGATATGTGGGTGGTTACATGTGATATGTGGATGGGTACATGCGCTATATGGATATATAAATGTGATATGTGGAAGGGTACATGTGATATGTGGATGGGTACATGTGATATATGGATGGGTACATGTGATATATGGATGGGTACATATGATATGTGGATGGGTACATGCGATATATGGATGGGTACATATGATATGTGGATGGGTACATGTGATATATGGATGGGTACATATGATATGTGGATGGGTACATGAGATATATGGATGGGTACATATGATATGTGGAGGGGTACATGTGATATATGGATATATAAATGTGATATGTGGATAGTACATGTGATATGTGGATAGTACATGTGATATGTGGATGGGTACATGCGATATATGGATATATAAATGTGATATGTGGATAGTACATGTGATATGTGGATAGTACATGTGATATGTGGATGGGTACATAGGATATGTGTTTGAGTACATGAGTTATGTGGATAGGTATATGCGATATATGAATATATGCCTGTGATATGTGGATGGGTACATGGGATATTTGGATGAGTGCATGTGATATGTGGATGAGAACATGTGTTATGTGGATAGGTATATGTGATATATGGATATATGCATGTGAAATGTGGATGGGTACATGTGATATGTGGATGGGTACATGTGATATGGGGATAAGTACATGCAATATTTTGATGAATATGTGAGATATGTGGATGGATACATGTGATATATGTATGGGTACATGTGATATGTGGATGGATACATGTGATATTTTGATGGGTAGATACAATATATGGATAGGTACATGTAACATATCGATGAGAACAAGCAAAGTATTGATGGGAACATGTGATATGTGGATGGGTAGATTAAATATATAGAAGGGTACATATATGTGGATGGGTACATTTTATATATGGATGGGTATATATGATATGTGTTTGAGTACATGTGATATGTGGATAAGTACATGTCATATATGTATGGATACATGTGATATGTGCATGGGTACATGTGATATATGGATGGGTACGAGTGCTTTGTGGATGGGTACATGTGATATGTAGATAAGCACATTTGATATGTGGATGGATACTGTTGCACATGACACCAAACTCCCCTGTTACAGCATGCCTGGGAGGGCCACAGAGATTTCTGCTGCAACCACAGGGGTTGAGGCAGACTTAGCTGGTAGGTGGTCAACAGGTGCAACCCCAGGTAGTCCAAATGCAATGACTGCTGACACCATGGGGTCAGCGCGAGCAGACATAGTCCCTAGAAGAGATGGTGCAACAAAATTGTAGAAGTTGGTCAGCAGCAGGACACTGTGGTAGCGAGCAGGTACAGGCTCGTTTACGGCACGGCAGATACGGACTTGAATATGGCAAGGCAGGTAAAGGCTGGTTCACGGCACGGCAGGTGCAGATCCTGTATATGGTAGGGCACAATGGTAGCAGGTAGGGCTCTAGGACTAGACACATTGTTAGTGACAAGGCACAAGACAGCAGGTAGCAGGTACAGGGCATAGGAATACGAGACAGGGATCTGAAAACTAGCAATGTCTCTAGTGTATGACTACATTGCTCAGGCATCTTAAAAACACACTGCCCTTCTCAATCATAGGCTGAAAAGACTTTCTAGGTTTAAGGGTGTCCTGGCCCTTTAAAACTCATGAGCATGCGGTGCGCACCACCTAAGAGCTGTCCCAGGAGACATGTGCAGAGGACGCAAGCCATGGGAACTGGGAGCGGCCAGGTGGTGCGGGAGCGCGGGCAGGGGAGTACACAGTGGATGCAGATCTCCCAGCCCCATGTAGACCGGTGCCATAGGTACATGTGATATGTGGATGGGTACATAGGATATATTGATGGGTACATCAGACACATGTTGAGTATATGCAATATATGGATGGATACATTCAATAAATGGACAGTACATGTGATATATGGATGGTCACAAGTAATGCTCTTTATGTACAATTGCATCTTTTCAATCGTTCAGGTCTAAGATGTAAGGACCTGATTATTTTCATGAAAACCAAAGAACTGTCATGAAAGAGAGAAGCGTTTTATCGATAGTTCTCAGGTCATCAAAGACGTTCCTTTAGAAACCAGCAACAACTTTACTGTCAAATCAACCCGATCATTGGGTTTGATGAAGGCTTCAGTTCCACCATGAAGTAGATGTGAAAATTAACATCTTAATTTAACTGAAAATTGTGACTACAGCTGTGTCCCTCATGATACCAGCCCACTGTGTCCTTGTCTCCATGCTATGTGTATGGAGAAATGATGGGACCTGTGTGCAGAGACACAAGAGTTTTCTATGCAAGTTCTCAGGGTCATCCTCAAGGTCGTCCTCAGGGTCCTCCTCAGGGTCGTCCTTAAGGTCGTCCTCAGGGTCGTCCTCAGGGTCCTCCTCAGGGTCGTCCTCAGGGTCGTCCTCAGGGTCCTCCTCAGGGTCGTCCTCAAGGTCGTCCTCAGGGTCCTCCTCAGGGTCCTCCTCAGGGTCATCCTCAGGGTCCTCCTCAGGGTCGTCCTCAGGGTCGTCCTCAGGGTCCTCCTCAGGGTCGTCCTCAGGGTCCTCCTCAGGGTCCTCCTCAGGGTCATCCTCAGGGTCCTCCTCAGGGTCCTCCTCAGGGTCGTCCTCAGGGTCGTCCTCAGGGTCCTCCTCAGGGTCCTCCTCAGGGTCGTCCTCAGGGTCCTCCTCAGGGTCGTCCTCAGGGTCCTCCTCAGGGTCGTCCTCAGGGTCATCCTCAGGGTCGTCCTCAGGGTCATCCTCAGGGTCCTCAGGCTGTTCAGGGTCCTCAGTCCAACCCTGACCTTATATGCTACATCTCAGCATTGAAGAATTGAAGGTCCTCCCAACACTGAGGCAACGTTTCAAGCAACTGGTCTATTACTACATGTCAAGAAAGAGTGTAAAGGTTTTCAGAATAATATTCCTGCATGAAATACATTGTTTTGTATCAGCAGTTAAAATATCCAGTATGTTTTGCACTGTGTCACATGAATTAATAGGTTTTAAACTGAAATTAGTTCCATAGTGCTTTACATACATTTTGCAAACACGAGGAGAACATACAAAGTCCTTGTAGGTGTTGTCCTTGGTGGGAATTGAACTCAGGACCTCAGTGCTGCAAGGCTGCAGTGCTAACCACTAAGGCATTGTGCCATGTTTTCCCCTCATGGTTAGTGGTTGCGTGAAGCCATTTTGTCATTATTTTGCAACACTGTCTTTCTTGGGGCTCACAATCTAAACCTCCTGTCAGTATGTCTTTGAAATGTGGGAGGAAACCGGAGTGCCCAGAGGAAACCCACGCTGGCATGGGGAGAACACACAAACTCCTTGCAGATGTTGTCCTTGGTGGGAATTGAACCCAGGACCTCAGTGCTGCAAGGCTGCAGTCCTACCCACTGTCATGTTTTCCACTCATGGTTAGTGGTTGGGTGAAGTCATTTATTGTCAAACTCCTGTGTTTTCTCTTTATAAATCATAATGACAACAAAAAGCATCAAAATTACCCTGATCTAAGGTTCCTATGGCCCAGTTCATAATACGGTGTATTGCCCAATCTAACATCAGTGATAGCTTGAAGTCTTTTGTGGTAGTTGTGGATGAGGCTCTTTATGTTCTCAGATGTAAAGCTGTCCATTCTTCTTAGTAAAAAGCCTCCAGTTGCTGTAAATTCCTGGGCTTTCTTGCATGATCTGCGCTTTGCTTGAGTTCTCCCCAGAACCTTCACTTTTGGGAAAAAAACTGACCATGATGTAAGAGGCCACCGGATCGAGCCCTGAGGCATGACAGTTGGCAATTATCTCATAAGAATGTAATACTTCATTAAATGGGGTCTTCTATAAACATGTACATATTTATGATTAATGTTCTTTTTGGTATCTGCTATATGTCGCGCCCAGGGCCGGGTACTCTGGTTTCAGGCGCGAGGTCCAGGGGGATCACTGGTGGCAATGCCTGAGCCTGTGACCCTGGGGGAACTCCTATTGAGGGTAGTAAATTGAAGGTGATTATTATTATTATCAGGTGCGGACTGGCCCAGGTGGCAGGGGGGCAAGTGCCCCCTGGGTTGGTGGTATATCCCTCATCTAGGGCCTCACCCCCACAGACGGGCCGGCGGCGATTTGCTGCTGGCGTCGTGAATGCACATGAGACGCGGCGGCCTGCGGCAGAGACGGCACAGTGAGTCTGACAGCATTCCCCCCCCCGGGCCTCCGAAAATCTCTGCCAGCAAACCTGGTCCTCACCTAAGGGCTGGCGAAGTAAATCTGCCACCCAGAGTTTTCATCCCCAGCCAGCCCCTGATTATTATTATGATTATTATTTATTTATATAGCGCCATTATATTCCATGGCGCTTTACATGCTAAAAGGGGCAGACTAGGACAAGTGACATAGTAACAATACAAGTAACAATAAATGTGGACAATTCGGTCGTGCAGATACAAGAGGGGAGAAATCCTGTCCGCGAGGGCTCACAGTCTACGAGGTGATGAGGTAAAAGTTATTTCGTGACGCCACCTGTAGTACCTGGTGAGGGATCACCAGCGTAGCTGCAGTCCTCCAGAGGGCATTGGTATTGCGGCTAGGCGGTATAGCTTTCTACAGGTAAAGCTGGACCTGAACGTTAGGTATAAGTAGAGAGGTTCAATGTCGGTAGCACAGAGACACAGAGACAAGTTCACTCTCTCCCGGTACTTTACTGGAAACAAGCATCTACTGATACAGCATTCACAGTTCAGTACAGATGTATAACAGGTAACCTTCCGGGTGGCTGTAAGTGGATGCAAAGCGGTATGGAGGTACCCGTGGTGTACCTTAGTTGACCAACTGGTGTCCTGTGTTCCCTGCCTGGGTTAAGTCCTTTCCCTGTTCCCTCGAGGTAATCCCGGGGCTCCTTTCCTTCCTTCCTGTCTTTCAAACTTCAACCCCGACCTCTATGGGATGACGGGTGGACCACTCCGTAAAGGCAGAGTGTCGTGGCCGGTAAACAAACTGCAGCAGCCGGTTGATGACTTCAGAGCTGGACCCTGGCCGTTTCCTCGGATCCGGCTTTCCATGGTGGACTGGGGGAGCTCCCCGGAGTATTGTTGCTCCGCACTGTGGTTCCCCCATTCTCTCTCGGGCTAAGACTCATGCTTCAGGCACCCTCTCTCAAGATCCCCTTAGGGCCCCCTTTCATCTTCCCTCAGGTACAGTCTGCAACTTTCCTGTTCTGTCCTCCCGACTCTCCTCCCTCCTAGGGTATGTGCATCTTCCATCCCCTAAGTCGGTGTGGGAGTGCTGGGATTGGGTCCCTCCCACCTGCCTCTGCATCCACTTACAGTTGGGGATAATTACACCACTTTTATGGGTGTAATACCCCGGTGTGGACGCCACATACATCCCTGATGAAACATACTCGTCCGCGAGTATAGGCACCTAAAAACCGGGGAGAGAAAAGTTTCTTTTTCTTTCATCATCAACAACGGGTAAACTATATACAATCAAGCATATTTAGTTTTCTTCCTGCTACCAGGAGGCACATTATCTTTAAACGTTACTAACATACAGCAGTCATTATGTTAGACCCCACAGCCCTCGGGTCACCCACTGGTCAAGATCTTACTCTCCGGTTAACGTTCTGCTTATATTCAGCTTTAGAGTCCACATCGGCCCAACGGGGACAGGTACCAACTGTGCGGGTCCGGCGGTAACTGCTATGCATTATTATAACGACACAAAAGAGTCTATGGTTACTCGTTGTTTGAACAAAAAGGAGCAATGTTCATCTTGCAACAATAAAATGGGCTATGTACATATTGAGTCTTTATATGAAGATCTAGTCAAAACAGGACACAGGAATGGCAAACCAGCCCATTGGTCCTGCATGCCTTTCACATGTCACTTGCTCACCTTGGTAGAGATCACAGTCCGAGAGACTGCGCCGCAGATAGGACTCTACATCTTTCCTGGTGAAAAAGACATTTTCTTTTGATCCGGACTCTCGGATAAATCCCCATCCTTCGTCCTGGTACGAGGTTACGACTGTTCCTTGTCTGCGTAACTCCAAAGGAAATGGGGGCTATGCGCGTGCTTCATCGCGGAGCCGCCGGGTAGCTTGTTCTCTTTGCCACCTTTCTTCCCTTCATCGTTGCCGTGCCTGTTGGTCACGCTGGTTCAGGGGGGACTGGTACTCAGGTGGGGGCGAGTTGCCGGTTGGGACTTGTGGCATTGCTCTGGTTTCTGCCGCGCCCACGGAAATGGAGACACCTCGCCGGTGTTGCTGCCATACAGTCCACCATGCAGCTTCCGGGGTGCTCCCTCCTGAGGCTCTCTCGCCGTCCTCCGTGTCCTCAAAGTTAGTCTCATCTCCCTATTCCTCAGCTCCTACCACAACGTCGGGCTCTGCTGTGGACGGCTGCGCTGGCTCTATCTGGGAACAGTTGCAGGATTGGGAAGGTGATTCAGCAGGGGTTTCAGTTTGGGTCCATGCGTTCCGGGTTTGGGCGGGCGGCGGTACAGGTAGTAAGGACGCACGGTATTCTGCAATCGCTTGCACTGCGACATGGGACATGCGACATGGGAGTCTATGGGCACCAGATCTGTAAAAAATCGGATTGTTTCCTGGATCCAATTTTTTCAACAGAGCATGCTCAAAAATATACTGGTGTTCTAACTTCAGCACTATGGACAGCAGTATTTCATGCACAGGCTGTGAATTCAGCACCTTGGATCCCAGACCATATTTGGCCACATTTTGTGCACATCCTGTGTTGTCAGGTTCTGTCCGGTGGATCCTGCAAAAAATCAGGATCCACCCTGACAGACAAAAACCGTGGTGTGAAGCTAGCTTAAAGGTATCGTTACACGCTTCAATGTTGTAACGATCTCACCAACGATTTCACAGGAGCGCGGTAGTTAGGTGTTAGGACATCGTTTAAAGATCGTTGGTGAGATGTCACACGTATAGATATCGGGAATCGTGATCCAACGATTTATCGTAGTCGTATCTCGGTGTTACACGCAACAACGTCCTAACGATGTCGTTTGAACGACTCCTAACCCGTGATGTTTCAGCGATATCGTTCACGATATCTTACTGTGTAACGGTACCTTTATTAGAAGAAAAAGGTTTGGTACCGTGTTAGCCAGTTGGGAAAATGTTGATTGCTCTCAGTGTGAGAAACAAGATACAAATCTTGTAGTTGTGATACCTTTTAATGGCTAACAAAAATAAAATAAATGATGTTATAAGGCATTGAGCTTTCGAGACGACTCAGGTCTATTCATCAGGCGTGGTATGACAAGATATTGAATGAAACTCAAAACATATGCATGCACAACTAAAATGATTGGACATTTGACTAAATTAACATTACAAAGACTGGACATTTGGCAAAATAAACAAAGCAGCCTTGGAGAGGATCTTCAATCAGGCAGGCCCAGTGATCATAAAGTCTTTAAGACACTAAATTGTAAGAAAACTGTCACTTGTCAAACTGTCAATTGTCACGATGACTTAGTCAGGACCTGCAGCTCTCTGGCACCCCTTAGCCTGCTGGCCAAATCCGGTATTGCCAGAGGATAAGAAAGGAGCCCAGCTGCCCTAATTTATGTTGTCTACTGCGGCACGTGATGTCACGGGATGTATATATACCACCAGTTCCTGCTAGGAACGTATATATACCTCGACCCAGTCACCCTCAGGCCCACAATATCACATAAATACCAAAATTAAGCTGCCACCAGCGATCTTTTCAGGTAGACCGGTAACCTGTATGATAGCGTTAAACGAACTGTGAGGTCGTGAGAGCTCGTTCATAGGACAAGGAGATCGAGACTAGTAAATTATAATATTTTACTCCCAAAGATGGCAGTGTTTATATAAAAGATTTACAGAATATTACATAAGAGACAATTTACATGTATGCATAAAACAGTTATAAAAATAAAAGGAATAAAAGAGAACTTGCCAGACCTAGTCACGCCTGGGTAAACGTAGTTCTGTGGGGGGGGGGGGGCAGCTCCCCAGAAAGGTAGGATTCTGCCACACAGCTGGTAGGGTCTTGCTATGTCCGTGCCCCTGAATGGAACCTTTAGTCCCATCTTTTTCTCATTGGCAATTTTCATTTCATATCTAGATAATAATAAATTGGATCTTTAGATAAAATGATAAAAGTCGTATTTTTTCTCTTCCTTTTGTTTCAGGATCCCGTATTGAGTCATGTCTAGTGGGGAAAAAGTCAACATGGAAAATGCATTGAACGTCAGCAGAAATCTGGTCCTCCTGGGACTTGTGGAGATGGAAGGACTCAGATATCTGTACTGTGTTCTATCTATAGTCCTATATTCATTTATTTTACTCTTGAGTATTATTATTGTATTTGTCGTACTTGTTGATCCAAGGTTACATGAACCCATGTACATCCTCATTAGTAATCTGGTCCTCAATGGCATTTTTGGCAGTTCATTGCTCTTCCCGAAGCTGATAGTTGACCTCATCACCTCATCCACGACCATCACTTACAGTGGCTGCCTCGCACAAGCTCTGTGTGTAGCATTGTTTGCTCTCTGTGAAATGAGCACTTTCTCCATAATGGCGTTCGACCGATACTTGGCCGTTTGTCACCCGTTACGTTACGGCATCTTGATAACTAATGAGAAGGTTATAAACGTCTCCATTGGGTCACTAGTGTTCACCTCCATACTTGTGCTCATTGCAATGATCCTCACGTGGAATCTTTCTGTATGTGGAAACAAAATAAACAACATTTTTTGTGACAATATGTCCATAATCGTTCTTTCGTGTTTGGACTCTTCCATCAGTCAACTCTTCTCAGCTTCCGGAAGTGTCGTCTACTTGGGTGTCACCATTTTTGTTGCCATTTTCTCCTATCTGCATATATTTTTTGTGTGCTTAAAAGTGTCAGGAGAATCCCGACAGAAAGCCGTCCACACCCTGGTCACCCACCTACTCAACTTTTGTATCTTTTTAGTTGGATTCTTATTCGTTTTCATCAGGTATCGGCTGGCCAATGTGAAGCTCCCGGTTGTCCTCCACGTCCTTCTATCAGTAACTGCTATCATCGTTCCACCATTGTTAAACCCCTTAATATATGGAGTCCGGACGCACGCACTGAAGACAAGAGTTATTCTTTTTTTACAGAAAACTTACACTAGGTTAAAATGGACTAAAATACATATGGACTCTACACCGATATCTGTCATAAGTAACCACCCAAGGTGCTGAGTAGATGATACCTACAAGAGATAGAGCTTGCTCATCACTAATTACTATATCATGCTCAGTTACTTGGTACTTGTAAAAGCACTTTAATGCCCAGATGGTCTTGACTGATTTACCGCGTATAAAGGAAGTCAACGGCTCAATGGAATCTTCCATAAAATCATTTGAGTTTACCATTGACTTCCATTATACCGGCTAAATGAGCAGTGATCATGCAGGCGTCAAAGTGCTTGTTACAACTAATAAGCTGACATAGTAGAGGTTTTGATGGATTGTTTAATATAAGACCTCCCCTGAAAATAAGACCCTTTTTTTTAAGCTTGCCCGGCGAACAGAAGGCCAGGGCATGCAGTTGTAATTATACCGGAACCGTAGCGCCTTTGCTCAGGTGAATGCCGCTGCATGTATTTCGGGCTCCGCTCTGAGCTCTCTCCTGCCATAGATGTACGGGAATCTGCCGGACAATCAGAGGCCAGCAACAACCGGCCAATCAGAGCCCAGCAGCTAACGTCAGCATATGACGTAACATATGGGTCTCTGATTGGCCGGCGGCTTCCAGTACATCTACAACAGCTGAGAAAGCTCAAAGGTGCCTGAAATACATGCAGTGGTGGACTGCTGAGAAAAGAGGTGTGTGTGGGGGTATGTGTGCTTGAGTGTGTATGTGTGTGGGGAGGTTGTGTATGGTATGGTTGTGTGTGAGTGTGTGTGCTTTTTTGCAGGCACCGTAATGGGGATATTAGGGGCTGCAGGGGGTGATGGGGATATTGGGAGTTGCAAGGTAATGATGGGGGCTGCAAGGGGATGATGGGGATATTGGGGCTGCATAGAGATGATGGGGGCTGCATGGGGATGATGGGGGCTGCAAGGGAAAGAAATAAGACATAGCACATCTTTTGGAGCAAAAATTAATATAAGACACTGTCTTAGTTTCAGGGAAACAGGGTACAATAATAAAGGTCATTATTAGATATAAGACATTCGTTTTTGCATTTTTCCTGGTTTCCTAGTGGTGTCAGCTTTGTGGTTTTCTCTGAAAGTTTACTCAAAGGATGAGCAGTGCGAGAACCTGTCTTTAGTAATATTTGCCAGAAGCTAAATTTCTTGACAGTTTAAAGGCAACACTTTTCTATAGGGATATTTTAGTGTATCTGAATTATTATTATTATTATTCATTATTATAGCACCATCTATTCCATGGCGCATTACATGTGAAAAGGGGCATACACACACAAGTACAATAGTCATGAGCAATACAAGGCACACACAAGTACAGAAGAAGAGAAGACCCTGCCCGCGGCGGCTCACATTCTATAAGGGATGGGTGAGGATACACTAGGAGAGGGTAGAGCTGGTCATGCGGTGGTTCAGTAGACTGAGGATCACTGCAGGGTCTTCAGGTTCCTTTTGAAGGTTTCTACCATGTGGGCGATAGTCTGATATGTTGGGGCAGAGAGTTCCAGAGTATAGGGGAAGCACGGGAGAAATCTTGTATGCGGTTGTGGGAAGAAGAAGTAAGAGGAGAGGAGAGAAGGAGATCTTGAGAGGATCGCAGGTTGCGTGTAGGTAAGTACCAGGAGACCATGTCACAGATACATGGAATAGACAGGTTGTGGATGGCTTTGTATGTTATCGTCAGGGGGTTTTGAACTGGAGCCTCTGGACAATAGGAAGCTAGTGAGTGAAGGGCATAGCAGGGAGACAGGTGGATTAGTCGGAAAACAGAGTTTAGGATAGATTGGAGTGGTGCCAGGGTACTAGAGGGGAGGCCAGAGAGCAAGAGGTTGCAATAGTCGAGGCGGGAGATGATTAGGGCATGGACAAGTGTTTTGCTGTTTCTTAGTCAAGGACTGTACGGATCCAGGAAATATTTTTGAGTTGGAGTCGGCTGGAGGTGGAGAGGGCTTGGATATGTGGCTTGAAAGAGAGTGTGGAGTCGAGGATCACCCCGAGGCTCCGAGCAAGCGGAACTGGGGAAAGTGAGAAGCCAATGACTTTGATGGATAGGTCTGATGGAGGGGTAGAGTGAGATGGGGGAAGATGATGAATTCTATTTTGTCCATGCTCAGTTTTAGAAATCGAGCAGAAAAGAAAGATGAATTAGTGGACAGACACTGTGGGATTGTGGTTAGTAAGGAGGTGACGTCAGGTCCAGAGAGGTAGATCTGTATGTCATCAGCGTAGAGATGATACTGAAAGCCACGGGACTCTATGAGCTGTCCCAGGCCAAAGGCGTAGATGGAGAAATTAAGGGTCCTAGAACTGAGCCTTGGGGGACACAAAGAAGATAAGGGGCAAGGTGATGAGGTGATGTGGCAAAGGGAGACACTGAATGTCTGTTAGATATGAAGAGATCCAGGTGAGGCCAAGTATGTGATGCCAAGAGATGAGAGAATCTGTAGCAAGAGGTAATGGTCCACAGTGTCAAAGGCGGATGACAGGTCCAGGAGGAGGAGGACAGAGTAGTGTCAATTGGCTTTGGTGGTTAGTAGGTCATTGGTGACTTTAGTTAGGGCAGGTTCAGTTGAGTGATGCAGCCGGAAGACACATTATAAGCAGTCAAAGAAGGAGCAGGAGGAGAGGTGGGAGGACAGTTCAAGATGGACATGCTGTTTCAGCAGTTTTGAGGCATAAGGGAGAAGTGATATCGGGCGATATCTAGACACAGAGGATGGGTCGAGGGAGGGTTTTTTGAAGATGGGTATGATTGAGGCATGTGAAGGATGAGGGGAAGACACCATTTGTAAATGAAAGGTTGAAGAGATGTGTTACAACCCAGCCAGGGTGCTGTATCTCCAGGGTTTGCAGCTTGGTCAGCTCCAAGGTAACTCGGATCCACTCCACTGAGACACCATTCCTTGCTGCCCATTCTTACTACGCAATTCTCCTCCTTCCCTGCGTCTTTGTGCTACCGATCCCAAGGCAGGCAACTGCGGGCCCTGTTGATCGACGGCCTGGCATGTCTTCTTGACCCTTTATAATCAATGAGCCCAGGATAGTTCATGGTGGTGGCACCTGCGCCTGCAGTTTAGTGGCCTCCGGTTCCTTGGCCTGGTCTTGCAGATTCTAGTCCAACTTGGGGTGGGCAAACCTGTGCAGCCAGTTCTTCTACCCGAACTGGACAGTCAGCTGTAGATTCGGGGCTCTCAGAACTAAGGGTTCATGGCTGACCTAACCACTGGTCCCACTAGGCCCCAGCCCCAGTGTCCCCTAGGACTCCATCTCACTCCTGCTTCCTTCACTTCTACTCAACAACTAACTACTCTCTTCACCCCCTAAACCTACTCCTTCCTCCAGACAGCAGATGGGGTCTGCTCTCTCAAGGAGCCCCTTCCGCCCTGCAGCTCCCTGGTCTGGAGTTAGGATGGGTGTTGGATGTGGTTTTGGTGTGTCTCAGTTTTGTGTCCCCTGCTTACCTGAGAGAATGGCACCACACCTGTGGAGTAGGAGCAGTACCACTGTGGCGACCAACCCGCAGGGGCGCCATATTTCCAACCCACTTCAAGCTCCTTGAAGAAGACCTGTCAGGCCTGATAACATTATAAAGATGCAGATATAGGGTTAATCTACAGATTAATTGCATTAGGAATTTTATTCAGCTACCGGCTTTCAGTCATAGAGGCGTGGCATCAGTCACTGCTTAATAGACTGTGAGTGTTGGCAGTTTAACTAACAGCCAAATGTGCATGGAGGCACTGAAAAAAGAGCAGTCAAAGTGCCAGGACGTGCTTACAGATGTTGCTAACGTTGTACTGGGAAGTGACTGAAGTCACACCTCTATGACTGAAAGCCGGCGGAGAAATAAAGTTAATTTTCTTATGGGTTATGCACTTTCAGTACAGCACTTTTATGATTCTATTAACTTGCATAATAACCCCATATTGCAAGATAATAGTGTTCTGACCATCCTCGGGTATATGGCTATGAGTAAGTAGTTGGTAATTGATGGTAACAGGCAGCCTGATTAGTAACACACTGCCCTGAAGGGGTTTACAGATGTTTAGACATGGATAATTAGCTTTTTCAGAGTTATGGCCAGCTTTGGGACTTGGTGTGACATTGAAAAAGCAGCATACTTGCAGTTTAAGCAACCAAAGGTTCATGGCCATGAGAGGGGGGCGTCATCACAATGGGCGGAGAAGCAGGAATACAATCGGTGGGACCAAGTGCCCAAAATTGATGGGTGTGAGCTCATGTGTAGAGCGCGTGACTGCTCTGATGTGGTGAGCGTGTCCTCGGTTTTCATAAAGTAAGGAGATAAACATTATTTCTTGAATCCACATGGTCATAGACTTATTTAGAATATAAGCATGGGTCGCTTTCAGACGTTCTGCATCATTTGTATCTGTGTGAATGGTGCTCTAAGTGGGCTCAGTGTATGCATGGCGGATCGCCTCCCACATCTTGCTGGTAGAGGTGATTTATCAGCCTGCAGCTGGGCTTGCTTCACATTTGGGCTCTGACTGCAGCCTGAGAGTGCATATTGATTCTGCTTTTGGCATACATGGTGAGTTTTTTTATGCTGCTTTTTTCTAGTAGTTTTTTGCACACGTTTTTGATAGGACTGATGAGCATGGGATTCCTTGTCGTGGATCATCAGCTTAAACGTCTTGGCCAATGAATGAACCACAATCCCATTTGTAAAAGTTTTTTATTCATCATATAAGAGACTTTTTGCACTTTTTATCTATCCAGGGTGCAGTTGGGCCCCTAGGGGCGCCATTCATCTAGTGGTGCAGAGGTATCGTACTGTGCGACCCATCGCTCAAGCAGCGGCGTAGGATGGGTAGCTTTCAGACACTCTGCATCAACTGTATCTGTGTGAATGGTGCTCTAAGCGGGCTCAGTGTATGCATGGCGGATCGCCTCCCACATCTTGCTGGTAGAGGTGATTTATCAGCCTGCAGCTGGGCTTGCTTCACATATGGGCTCTGACTGCATCCTGAGAGTGCATTTTGATTCTGCTTTTGGCATACATGGTGAGTTTTTTGATGCTGCTTTTTTCTAGTAGGGTCTGGGGGTAAGACTTCCAGGCAGGGAGGGTGCAGAGGCCGTCACGCCATCTAAATGTAAGCTCACGCCCATCAATTTTGGGCGTTTGGTCACACCCATTGTGTTCCTGATTGTTTGCCCACTGTGCCCCAAGCGGTGACACCGTCTCTGTCAGCTACGCCCCACTTTCACGGTCATGAACTTACGGACACTTAAACTGTAAGATTGCGCAAAAAAAACAACAATGACTTTTTAACAAACCTTCCAAACCATATCTCTTTTTGCGAACAGTTTCAGGATAACATACACTGTAAAGCACAGCCGTAAAAGGCTGCTACTGAACCGAGTGGACAAGCAGGAAATTGTGTGTGTGGCTGTCTATCAGTAGTGGTGGTGACAACAGCCGCACAATATAAAACATGGTGGACCAGGCAAAGAAATGTTTGGCTGTGTAGCGCCATCACTGGCAGCCGGAGGCAGAAGAAGAACAAGATAGTAATAGAACCCAATGGATGGCAAGAGATGTGTGGTCAACTGCAGTTACAGTGGCAAAGGGAGCAACAGCTCAATAAAGCCCAGTGGTCCCCAACCTTCCTGACTTTGAGACCCACCTCCAGCTCTGAAAGATGGTCAAGAGCCACATTTCATTGTAAGAGCGGTTTGTAAAAGAAATCCAGCTCCTGACCCCTCACAGTGGTGATGGTAAGAGCCCCATTACCGGTATAATGACACAGAAATCACACAGAGGCCGTATACCAAAATATAGGGGTTCGTACCTCAACCCCATTCAGATCTTCTCTTTTGTGTGGCTACTTACCAAAGTCACTATCGTGAGACCTTCTCTTCATAGCTGATCTTAAGGGTACGTGCACACGGTCCGGAGGAGTTGCGTGTTGGACGCAGCTCCTCCGGACCGGAGGGAAGCCACTAGTGGCCGCAGGGAGACCGCAGCCGCCCTGTACTCACCGTGTGCGGAGGGTGCAGGGTGGCTTCTCTCTGCAGTCACCCGTTGGGAGCCACTTCCAACTCCGTTGGGAGCGGACTTCCGGCAACCCGCACCGCAGCTCCAAACACGCTGCAGGCGGTTTACGCATAGTGAGGATGAGATTTCAAGAAATCTCATCCACTATGCTAGTACTGTACAACGCAGTGTTTTGGACGCAGCGGCAAGACACTGCGTCCAAAATGCTGCATACATTGATCGTATGCACGCACCCTTAGACCTAGTGCTAATCCACCAAGTTAGAAAAGAGTCGCGAGCCACATATCGCGAACCCTTGAGCCATATGTGGCTCCCAAGCCACAGGTTGGGCACCCCTGATATAGAATATTATGGGATGGGCAATTAAATATCTTTCTTTGTAGGGCAAGCACTCTCATCCCCAACAGCAGTATAGCCTTCATAGAACACAATAAAAAGACAGGACATATGTGGCTGTTAGAAATAAGCAACTTTATTCGAAGCGAATCAAATTAGTTTAGAATCCGTTGAAATTCCATTCGCATGAATCATCCAAAAAAAATGGCAGCGTCCACTTTTAACAAAGTAGAGGATTGCATGGCCTACAGACATCAGATATGACCTCAGGGATGGCCATAAGGGCTGCACCAGGCAGAAAGTATGACCCTGTAACATAAATAAGAAATAAACTGCTGGCACTCCGTAACCTGCAATGTGAACAGGTGCTAACTGAACATAATGTAATGTAACAAAGAAGACAGCTACACTCTGCAATGCTAAAGCATGGGAACATGAACATGGAACGTGGAATTGCATTATGGCTAAGGAAGTATGTAAAAATAAGACACTTAGCATATAAAAATGGCCATCTCTATATCAGCCCAGTAGCCACATTGAGGCGTATCTCTTTACTCGGTACCTACACTGGAGTTAATGTCTCTCTCTGGGTGAAAAAAAAAATTTTTTTGTATGGGCGAGTAGGAACCTGCTAAATAAAGGATAAAAACACCTGAGACGAATGGGGAGAGGTGCACAGACAGGAAGTATGATCCCGTAACATAAATAAGACAAAACTGCCGACACGTCCTGACTTGCAATGTGAATAGGTGTTAACTGAACATAATATAATGTAACAAAAAAGACAGCTACACTCTGCAATGCTAATGCATGGAAACATGAACAAAGAACATAGAACATGGCATTGCATTATTGCTAAGGAAGCCTTTAAAAATTACACACTTAACATATAAAAATGGCATCTCTATATCCGCCCAGTAGTCTCAGGTGTTTTTATCCTTTATTTAGTAGGTTCCTAATCGCCCATACAAAAGGAGGTTTCTTTAACCAAAGAGAGGCATTAACTTTAGCATAGTTAGTTACCCAATAAAGAAATACACCTTGACATGGCTACTTGGCGGATATAGAGATGTCCATTTTTATATGCTAAGTGTCTCAAATTTACATACTTCCTTAGCTATAATACAATTCCATAAGCTCAGGTGCTTCCAAACAGAATGATATGAGCTGATGTTTCAAGCACAGGAAATAAAGCCTATCTCAAATAAACTGCACCTCACACCACCAGTTCCTGTACAGACTAAAACTTCCAGCTGCACTGTCTCTGGTGGCTCCTGCACAGACTGGGATAACACTAGCCACCATACTAGGAAAGTGAAAGTCAATGCTGGCTTCCTGATAGGCTGTCGAGTGTATCACCTACCTTCTAAAGAATCAAAGGGAAGTAGCAGAGCACTGTAACCCTAACTAGGGAATGTGTGCAGATATAGGAGAATTACTAGAGTGTGGAAACATAAATATGTGTGATATAGAAAATAGGAGATATAATAGTAGCAAGAAATTTCACCTACTAGAACTTTAATATAGAGGAAAGAAATGTTTAGATAGATGAGTAAAAAAGAAAAGATCCTAAGCTGTCTCCATCTGCAGGCAACAAATCTTTGGCAATAAGGTTGGAAATCCTAGGCAGGATCCACACAGGAACATAGCCAGCAGTGCAGATCAGTAAGGGGAAGGTATAAATAGCTGCATCCCCAAAGTGATAGGACAGACTATATGATACATGGAAACACCTGCTGACCAAAACGAATTAAACAAGGATAAAAAATAATTAGCACTCAAAAAGAATTTGAATTTACTGTGGCTCTGCAGAGAAGGAACCCAATTTCATAGCACAGGATCACCGGATGAAATCCCAAAGTATGACACAGAAGAAGTGAACCAGAGAACAGTGGGGTGATTTTTTTATTCCTTTGCATGTTTGTCACTTAAATGTTTCAGATCAACAAACAAATATAAATATTAGACAAAGATAACACAAGTAATCACAAAATGCAGTTTATAAATGAAGGTCTTTATCAGTAAGGGAAAAAGAAATCCAAACCTACAGGACCCTGTGTGAAAAAATGATTGCCCCCCACCCTCATTAAAACATAAATTAATTGTGGTTTATCACATCTTTAGAAAGCTGAGTTCAATCTCCCTAGCCACTCCCAGGCCTGATTACTGTCATATCTGTTCTCAAACAAGAAATCACTTAAATAGGACCTGCCTGACAAAGTGAAGTAGACCAAAAGATCATCAAAAGCTATACATCATGCCTCAATCTAAAGAAGAGATGGGACTGTCTGCCTGAAGATGCTTTTAACCTGTATGTAGTTATTGAATAAAGGATTCATTCTCAAAAAGTATATTTGATGTGGGTCCAGCGCTAAAAATGGCTATCGATTAACCATACCAAGACTATATTAATTAACCGTTATTCCGGATGTTTATTTAACCATTATATTTTCATGTGAATAATAAAAAATGCTATAAAAATTAAATAAAAAATTATTTTAATAAATACTTATAAAAATATTAAAACCAAAATACAGATATTCCTCGATTATTATCACGCTAACGATTTATTCTTGTACTAGGGATGTATACTTTCTTTGATGGCCTTGTGGCTCCCCTGGGATGTCTGTGGAGTCCTAAAAATATACAGTATATTAGTATTTATGTATAGATCTCAGCTTTCCTCTGTTTATCTATAAAATGGCCTTTTTACCTTTTTAGAAGTCATTACTCCTTCTAATGAGTGCTTGGTTTAGATTAGGATTCTTCTTTCTTCTCTCTGCCAAGGACATATATTATAAATACCTTCTCTATTCTTAATAGCTATTCAGTTTTTGTATTAAGGAAAACTGCTACCTGTATCATCAAGAGTCTTTTTTCGTGGTTACAGGTTTTCTTAATTTCTACACCATAATCCATTCCATTTTAACAAATATAATTCCCTATGTCAGTACGGTGTTAATACATTCTATACAACAGATATTCGGTGTAAATACCTTATTGTTCACCAATAACAATATGGGATCTTTATCTCTTTGAACAATAAGGTATTTACACCAAATGTCTGTTGTATAGAATGTATTAACACCGTACTGACATAGAGAATTATATTTGTTAAAAGGGAATGGATTATGGTGTAGAAATTAAGAAAACCCGTAACCAAGAAAAAAGACTCTTGATGATACAGGTAGTAGTTTTCTTTTCAATATCCTTTTGTTAGAGCTAAGGGAAAGTTTTTCGTATTCTTTGGGGTAACAATGGCTCTGTGCTGATTTTATAATTCTTTTAGACTTGTCATGTAGAAATGATTAATATTAAAACTTAAAAAAAACTTTAGAAATTAAATGTTGACTCATTAGAGGGGAAAAGTCCAAAATCCATTCTCAAAATTGTGTCAATTTTATTTCCAGCTACAGGAAAGTGGTCTGCGCTCTTACGCAAAGGTAAAAAAGTAAAAATTAAACAATCTGTCAAAATTAAATTTTTGCAATTTACTCCAATTTTGCCATGAAACTCATTTTGCATCAAATGTATTATTGCAAATTGAATGTACAATGTTTCTCCAGACCACAAAACATAAGCAGATGTAAAAAAACTAAAGTATACTCGCTCAGCCCACACTTATCACTCTGCACAGACCCAATCCGGTCCGATCACTTTTTTTCTGAGTCTTTTTGCTGAATTTTTGGAGCAAAATCCAAGCAGAACCTCTAGATAAAAATCTGAACAGACCCTCTATATTAAATCCGAGCATAACCTCTGTGTTAAATCTGAGCAGAACCTCTATATTAAAATCTGAGCAGAACCTCTATGTTAAAATCTGAGCAGGACCTTTATAGTAAAATCGAGCAGGACCTTTATAGTAAAATCCGAGCAGAACCTCTGTTAAAATCCGAGCATAACCTCTATGTTAAAATCTGAGCAGAACCTCTATGTTAAAATCTGAGCAGAACCTCTATGTTAAAATCTGAGCAGAACCTTTATAGTAAAATCCGAGCAGAGCTCTGTTATAATCGAGCAGAACATCTATGTTAAAATCTGATAAGAACCTCTATGTCAAATCTGAGCAGAACATTTATGTCAAAATCTGAGCAGAACCTCTATATTAAAATCCAAGCAGAACCTCTATGTTAAAATCTAAGCAGAGAAAAAATGGGAGACAAAGAGGTGCAAATGGGTATTAACGTTTTACGGATAAGGTAGTACAGTCATAGGTGTATGTGCTCACCTGATCTAGTTGTGTTTCCCTACAACTGGTAAATTTGCTCAGACAGCTGCTGCTGGACCCTCACTCCCACGTAACAGTGGTGATGTATCCAGGAAAAAGACCAAGAGAGATCGTGCTTTAGTGATCCGAATAAATGCCAGGGAAGCCAAGAGTATGCAAGCTGCTTCTTTATTCCATCAGTATTTCCATCCAACGTGTGTCGGTACAGATATTGTACCTTCCTCAGGGTGTGCATATGCATACTAATGGAATAAAGAAGCAGCTTGCATACTCTTGGCTTCCCTGGCATTTATTCGGGTACGGTGGGACGGCAGCACGGATCACTAAAGCACAATCTCTCTCTGGTCTTTTTCTTAAAATCTGAGCAGGACCTTTATAGTAAAATTTGAGCATAACCTCTATGTTAAAATCCGAGCATAACCTCTATATTAAAATCTGAAACCAAAGAATATGAGTCTGCACACATTGGAAGCAGCAGTGTGAACTGCGACCAATCCCCACCAAAAACATGAAAAACCAATGCAAAAACCGTGTAAGTGTCACACAAAAGGCGCTCTGCTGTAAAAATATAAATAGCCAGTGCCGTGACAAAAAACAGGGCCTTTTGGTTTATACGTTTTTGCAAAAACCTACAGTAAGCTGCCTCACCAACTTCACGGTGGGCCCTGGTAGAGACAGTCCTAACTCTGTCCTAGATGCTACGTTTAAAAACTGCCAGTGTGTACATACCTCTAGGCAGGGTGCGGGAGAGCACAGGAGAATCTCACCTTGTAAGGGTGTGTGGCTGGCAGCTCTGTGTGCAGACTTCATTAGGGGAGGGGCAGGTGCCTCCAATCTCTGCTGGACCAGCAGGGGTGAACATGAAACCAAACAATATGAGTCTGCACACATTGGAAGCAGCAGTGTGAACTGCGACCAATCCCCACCAAAAACATGAAAAACCAATGCAAAAAACGTATAAGTGTCACACAAAAGGCGCTCTGCTGTAAAAAATATAAATAGCCAGTGCCGTGACAAAAAACAGGGCCTTTTGGTTTATACGTTTTTGCAAAAAACGTACAGTAAGCTGCCTCACCAACTTCATGGTGGGCCCTTCATCAGGGTGTTCAGGTGCCAGGAGAGGTGCCGAAACGCGTTGGTGAATAAAGGAGATCGTTGTTTTGGAACCTTGCCTTCCTTGTGACTTCTTGGAGACATCCATCCCTTGTGATTCCATTGAGACAGCGGCGCGGACCATGAAACACCATCTTCCCTATATATGAGCATTTTTCCACGAACGAGTGGTTAGTGGAGGTCCTGCAGCAGCTATAAACCGAAGGCTTATAAACCAGTTGTGGGTCACACAACTGGACCAGGTGAGTGTACACCTATTGATATACGCAGTGTGCCACTAGTGATAGGGCACTATCGCGCCTCTTGTCTTCCCCCTTTTTGGATTTCCAGAATTTATCACCTGATTTCTTGTATTGCTCTTGAGCCGAGGTAAGTGATTCCTTAAGAACATCTAGATTTAGTCTCAAGGTTGTCAACCTCTCTTCTATTGCTGGAACCGGATGATCAATCAGAGATCTAGGTAAAATACTTGGATAGTAACCCAGATTGGTCAAGTAAGGTGTTACGTTAGTAGAGGCACTCTGAGAGTTGTTGTAGGAGAACTCAGCTAAGGGAAGTAACTCCTAAAGATCATACTAAAGATGGCTGACATAGACCTGCAGGTATTGCTCCAAAGTCATCATTTGTCTAAGGGTGGTATGCAGAAGAAAGACAAACATTAATATTGAGGGCAGAACACAACCCCTTCCAAAATCTTGAGTTGACCTGCTTTCCTCGGTCCGAGATGATTTCATCTAGAACCCAATGGTGCCAAAAAATGTTCTGAATCACCAAATCCACAGTTTCTTTGGTTGAGGGGAGGCCAGCACGTGGAAAAATTGAGCGCTTTAGTTAGACAACTAACCACCACCAGGATCGTTTGCAAGCCACCAGATGTGGGCAACTCGACAATGAATTCCATCGATATAAAGCTTCAAGGGCGGGATGGAACAGGTATAGGTTGAAAAAAACCCATTGGCAAAGCGGAGGAGTCTTATAATGTCGACATACCTCGCAAGAGAGAACATTGTCCTTAACATCCTTTAGGCAAGTCAGCCGCCAGAAAAAAACCAGGAACTCCTGTGTCTTCTGTGTTCAGTGAATTGAACCAAATCCGAACGTCAAAATTATCGCTCATCTCTAATGAAGACCACATTTTATTGAAATTTTCTTTTAGCATTCAATCAAATAATCCAGGTAATTTCATAAATGTTCATTTACTTTATCTTAGAAATGAATTTGTCCCATGTGTAAACACAGGGCAAAGTGGGTGCTCTCGTCTGCTGGCCGACAGCTTCTAGACTGAGGTCACGCAGAGTATGAAATATGATGTTATCCTGGCAGCCAGAATCGAAATTCCTAGGCTGAGGTTATGGTCTTCCAACCGGGTCACAGACCCTAGATTGAATGCATGTGGCATAACAAGACGTGATGTGACCTCCAGTTGGGGCCGAAGTCCCTAAACTGAGGCCACAAAAGAGATGGAAACCTAGTGAATGGAAGCAAGTCCTTTTTATAACCAGAGCCTACACCTCAGGGTATATTGTGTTATTCCAGGATTGGTGGGCTAAGACTGTTTTCTTATTACCGTATATACTCGTGTATAAGCCGACCCATGTATAAGCCGACCCCCCCTACTTTTGCCCCAAAAATTGGGAAAACCTATTGACTCGCGTATAAGCCTAGGGTGGACAATGCAGCAGCTACCGGTACTGAAAAATTTAAAAATGAAAATAGATACGAATAAAATGTTGAACTTGTATTTTAAATAGAAACAGTAAACTACCAATGCAGCAGACCACCGTTCTGTTATAAAGCCCCCTATCACTGGTATATAGCCCACCATCCCTGTATATAGCAGCCATCACTGGTATATAGTGGCCATAACAAGTATACAGTTGCCGCCATCACTGATATACAGTCCCCAGCAGTGGTATACAGGCCTCTCATCAGTGGTATACAGGCCCAGCAGTGCTATACAGCCCCAGCAGTGGTATACAGGCCCAGCAGTGCTATACAGCCCCAGCAGTGGTATACAGCCCAGCAGTGCTATACAGCCCCAGCAGTGGTATACAACCCAGCAGTGCTATACAGGCCCAGCAGTGGTATACATGCCCAGCAGTGGTATACAGGCCCAGCAGTGCTATACAGCCCCAGCAGTGCTATACAGCCTCAGCAGTGGTATACAGGCCCCTTGGCAGTGCTATACAGCCCCAGCAGTGGTAATACAGCCCCAGCAGTGGTATACAGCCCCAGCAGTGCTATACAGTCCCAGCAGTGGTATACAGGCCCAGCAGTGCTATACAGCCCCAGCAGTGCTATACAGCCCCAGCAGTGCTATACAGCCCCAGCAGTGCTATACAGGCCCCTCGGCAGTGCTATACAGCCCCAGCAGTGGTATACAGGCCCCTCAGCAGTGCTATACAGCCCCAGCAGTGGTATACAGCCCCAGCAGTGGTATACAGGCCCAGCAGTGGTATACAGCCCCAGCAGTGGTATACAGCCCCAGCAGTGTATACAGGCTTCTCGGCAGTGCTATACAGCCCCAGCAGTGCTATACAGCCCCAGCAGTGGTATACAGGCCCAGCAGTGGTATACAGCTCCCCTGCTGTCTCACTGCCCCCCATGTATACAGAGGCCCCCCCCAGCATTGATCCATCTCACCCCCTCGGTGTCCAGGCACCCGGGTCCTTCAGCTGCTGCGTCTGCGTGCCCCGCAGCTTCTAATACCGGCGTCCTCCCCGCACTTCCTGTTTGATTGCGATCATGTGACCGCGGGTCACATGGTTACATTCAAGCAGGAAGAGCAGGGAGGACGCCGGTATTAGAAGCCGCGGGGGCACGCAGACGCAGCAGCTGAAGGACCCGGGTGCCTGGAGACCGAGGGGTGAGATGGATCAATGCTGGGGGGGCCTCTGTATACATGGGGAGGGCGGGGAGACAGCGGGGGAGGCATATACTGTGCAGGGGAGCAGCAATATACTATGCGCTGCTCCCCATGCATAAATAATGAGCGGCACCACGTGCCTTCCCGTCATTCTGCAGCCTCCCCCCGCCTCCTCCTGCAGTGCCCGGACACAGCCCCCACCACACTAGTATATGACTCGTGTATAAGCCGAGGGGGGGTCTTTTCAGCCCCATTTTTGGGCTGAAAAAGTCGGCTTATACACGAGTATATACGTTAGTTGGATTTCAAGCCGCATACATAATTTTCCTTCAAGTCATGACAGTCACTGAAAAAGGGGTGTGAAGTAATTTACATTGAATTAGCAATACACAAACGAGGACAATGGAAGGCTCCAAAGAGTCTGCAATAAACAATGACTTAGCAAACATGTATTAAAAACCAAAAAGTCAATATGTCAGGCCAATTAAGAAAAGTAACCCCACAACATGCACTGAGAAAAGCTGTGTCATCACATCCCCAATTCAGCCAAACCTACAGCACTGTAGATATCAGTGGTTTTTCTGTAACTCCTTCACATTATATTGTTTGGTGGCGCTCATCATTTACGAGAAGCCAATTCCCCTGTTGTTAAATATCCATGATGCTGCCAGAAGAAAATCCATAGCTGACCAACACTAAACCCTAATTGCTTTATTCCATCCAGTTATTTACGGCGATTGACGCTTATGACAGATATCGGCATGGTGTGCCTCTTTATTTTAGTCCATTTGGACCAAGTGTTGGTTTTCTGGAAATAATCAAGAACCCTAATCTTAAGAGCGTGTGTCCGGACGCCATATATCAAAGGGCTAACAACGGTGGAATAATGAGAGAAGTGCTTGAGAGAAGGACATGGAGAATAACCGGGAGCTTCACATTGGCCAACCGGTACCGGATGAAAATAAATAAGACGCCAATCAAAAAGACAGAAAAGTTGAGTAGGTGGGTGACCAGGGTGTGGACGGCTTTCTGGCGGGATTCTCCTGACACTTTCATGCAGACAGTAAATATGTGCAGATAAGAGAAAATGGTGACAAAGATGGTGACGCTCAAGTAGACGATGACACCAGAAAATGAGTAGAGTTGACTGATGGAGGAGTCCACGCAGGAGAGAACAATTAAGGACATATTGTCGCAAAATACATTATTAACTCTGTTCCCGCACAGAGGAAGCATCCATACGAGTATAACGAGATGAGCACAAGTGTAAATGTCACCACAAACGATCCAACCATGAGGTTTATAACCCTCTCATTAGTTATCATGATGCCGTATCTCAGCGGGTGACAAACGGCCAAATATTGGTCAAAAGCCATTACGGTGAAAGTGGTCATTTCATATAGGGAAAAAACGGAGACACACAGAGCTTGGGCGAGGCAGCCAACATGAGTGATGGTCATGGACGAAGTGACGAGGTCAACTATCAGCTTCGGGAAGAACGACGAGCTGCCGAACATTCCATTAAGGAGCAGATTACTAATGAGGATGTACATAGGTTCATGTAGCCTCGTATCTAGGAATACGACAAATACAATAATAACACTTAAAAGTAAAATAAATGCGTATAAGACAATAGACAGGACACAGTACAAGGACTTGAGTCCCTCCATCTCCACAAGTCCCAGGAGGAGCAGAGTTTTGCTGCCGTTGAATGTATTTTCCATGTTACCCAAGTATAAGATCCGGAAGAAAGAACGTTCAGAAGAAGTCCGATTACTATGGAAAGATCTGATCAGCTGAATGTATTAATTGAATGAAGATCAATCCTTAATTTGAAAGTAGAATTTTTTATTATAGACATTTTGTGAGAAAACATAACTCAACGGAGAAGACAATTCGGCTTGAAGAAAAGACGGAGAAGTTGTTGGATGGGGACAACCGTAGACGTCATCAACATCATCGAAAATCCTGAAGAGCCAACGAGTAGAAAGATAAACCTTACAATAAAAGAATGGATACAAATCTTTACTTATCATGGACATATTACCAGAACACTAAACCCAATTGTGACATAAATGGTAAAAAGGAAAAAACAAAGTCAATGACCATCAATGAGATGACAAGTCGGTGAGTGTGAACCTGTCAATGAGAATTATGAAGACCCAACAAGAACACGGAAAGGTCTAAACACACACTGATCCATTTATCAGAACTGTCTCAATCCTTCAAATACTCAAGTACAGATGGGAGGATCTTTATTAACTTAAGGAATTTTCCCCAAACAATTCTTTCACAGTAGATAAATTAGCAGGAATCTCAATACTGAAAACTTGTAATTGCTTAGAAAATACACATGGGAAGAAAAGTAAGAGAGAGGACACCGCTGACCATAAGAGTCACTTAGACCACTCATAAGAGAAGAGAGAGAGGACCTACTGACCATAAGAGCTTATACTCTACAGGAGAGAGAGGACACCGCTGACCATAAGAGATTATACTCTACAGGAGGAGGACCCCACTGACCATGAGAGGTTACACTCTACAAGAAGAGAGAGGACCCCACTGACCATAAGAGGTTACACTCTACTGAAGAGAGAGATGACCTCACTGTCCATAAGAGCTTATACTCTACAGGACAGAGAGAGGACCCCACTGACCATAAGAGCTTACACTCTACTGAAGAGAGAGATGACCTCACTGTCCATAAGAGCTTATACTCTACAGGACAGAGAGAGGACCCACTGACCATAAGAGGTTACACAAGAGAGAGAGATGACCCCAATGACAAGAAGAGTTACAATCTATGAGAGAGAGAGGGGACCCCGCTGACCATAAGAGCTTACACTCTACTGAAGAGAGAGAGGACCTTACTGACCATAAGAGCTTATACTCTACAGGAGAGAGAGGACCCACTGACCATGACAGCTTACACTCTACAGGAGAGGACATTGCTGACCAAAGAGCTTACACTGTACAGGAGAGAGAGAGGAGACCCTGCTGGGCCGAGCTTACGCTTTACATGAGAGAGAGGAAGAGGACCCTGTTGTCCATAAAAGACTACATTTTACAGGAGAGAGGATCGTGCTAATGTAAGTAGTTAATACAAAGAAACCCGCTGACCATAAGAGCTTACACTCTACATGAGAGAGAGAGGACCCTGCTTATCATAAGAGCTTACACTCTACAGAGAGAGGGAGAACTCCACTGACCATAAGAGCTTACACTCTACAGTAGAGAGAGAGAACTCCATGACCATAAGAGCTTATACTCTACAGGAGAGAGACAGAACCTGCTGACAATAAGAGCGTACACTCTACATGAGAGAGAGGACCCTGCTGATCATAACAGGTTACACTCTACAGTAGAGAGAGAGAACCCGCTGACCATAAGAGCTTACACTCTACATGAGAGAGAGAGGACCCTGCTGACCATAAGAGATTACACTCTACAGGAAAGAGAGAAGACCCTACTGATAATAAAAGCTTACACTATACAGTACAAAGAAAAAACTTACAACTCTATATGAGAGAAGAAAGAGGAACCTGTTGTCCATAAGAGGTTACACTCCACAGGAGAGAGAGAGAACCCTGCTAAACATAAGAGCTTACACTCTACAGTAGAGAGAGAACCCGCTGACCATGAAAGCTTACACTCTACAGGAGAATGGACCCTGCTAAACGTAGGAGCTTACACTCTACAGGAGAGAGAGAACTGGCTGACCATAAGCGTTTACACTCTACACTAGAGAGAGAGAACTCGCTGACCATAAGAGCTTACACTCTACAGGAGAGAGAGAACCGGCTGACCATAAGCATTTACACTCTACACTAGAGAGAGAGAACCCGCTGACAATAAGAGCGTACACTCTACATGAGAGAGAGAGGACCCTGCTGACCATAAGAGCTTACACTCTACAGTAGAGAGAGAGAACCCGCTGACCATAAGAGCTTACACTCTACATGAGAGAGAGAGGACCCTGCTGACCATAAGAGATTACACTCTACAGGAGAGAGAGAGGACCCTACTGATAATAAAAGCTTACACTATACAGTACAAAGAAAAAACTTACACTCTATATGAGAGAGAGAAAGAGGACCCTGTTGTCCATAAGAGGTTACACTCCGCAGGAGAGGGAGAGAACCCTGCTAAACATAAAAGCTTACACTCTACAGTAGAGAGAGAGAGCCTGCTGACCATGGAAGCTTACACTCTACAGGAGAAAGGACCCTGCTGATCGTAGGAGCTTACACTCTACAGGAGAGAGAGAACTGGCTGACCATAAGCGTTTACACTCTACACTAGAGAGAGAGAACCCACTGACAATAAAAGCTTACACTCTACAGGAGAGAGGACCCTGCTGACCGAGCTTACTCTTTACATGAGAGAGAGGAAGAGGACCCTGTTGTCCATAAACAGACTACATTTTACAGGAGAGAGGATCGTGCTAATCGTAAGTAGAGAGAAAGAACCCGCTGACCATAAGAGCTTACACTCTACATGAGAGAGAGAGAGGATTCTGCTGATCATAAGAGCTTACACTCTACAGTAGAGAGAGAGAACTCCACTGACCATAAGAGCTTACACTCTACAGTAGAGAGAGCCCGCTGACCATAAGAGCTTACACTCTACAGGAGAGAGAGAAGAACCCACTGACAATAAGAACTTACACTCTACATGAGAGAGAGAAGACCCTGCTGAACGTAAGAGATTACACTCTACAGGAGAGAGAGGACCCCACTGATCATAAGGTTTACACTTACAGTACAAGAGAAAAAGCTTACACTTATATGAGAGAGAGAAGAGGACCCTGTTGTCCATAAAGGTTACACTCCACTAGAGAGAGAGAGAACCCTGCTGAACATAGAGCTTACACTCTACAGTAGAGAGAGAGAACCTGCTGACCATGAAAGCTTACACTCTACAGGAGAAAGACCCTGCAGATCATAAGAGTTACACTCTAAGGAGAGAGAGAACCGGCTGACCATAAGAGTTTACACTCTACACTAGAGAGAGAGAACTCCACTGACCATAAGAGTTTACACTCTACAGTAGAGAGAGAACCGGCTGACCATAAGCGCTTACACTCTACACTAGAGAGAGAGAACTACACTGACCATAAGAGCTTACACTTACAGGAGAGAGAGAACCGGTTGAACATAAGAGTTTACACTCTACACTAGAGAGAGAGAACCCACTGACCATAAGAGCTTACACTCTACAGAGAGAGAGAACCAGCTGAACATAAGAGTTTACACTCTACACTAGAGAGAGAAACCCGCTGACCATAAGAGCTTACACTCTACAGGAGAGAGAGAACCGGTTGAACATAAGCGTTTACACTCTACACTAGAGAGAGAGAACCAGCTGACCATAAGAGCTTACACTTACAGGAGAGAGAGAACCGGTGAACATAAGAGCGTTACACTCTACAGGAGAGAGAGAACCACTGACCATAAGAGCTTACACTCTAAGGAGAGAGAGAACCGGCTGAACATAAGAGTTTACACTCTACAGTAGAGAGAGAGAACCCGCTGCCCATAAGAGCTTACACTCTACACTAGAGAGAGAACCGCGAATAGAACTACACTCTACGCAGAGAGAGAACGCTGACCTAGATTACACTCTACAGGAGATCGAGAGGACTCCACTGACCTAAGATTTTACACTCTAGTCTTAATCCAAGACATGAATTTCCTTGCCTCACCTAGAATTCATATGGAAAATACATGTTGAAAGGTCTAAATAACAAAAAAGATACAAATCTAAACCTACTTACTAAACAATACAGATTGTTACAATAAGAAATAGAAAATAGAACAGATGAATTGTTCTGAGACGATCATAATTATACAGCCCATAAAACAGCAAAGCAGGCAAATATCAACTGCCTAAATTGTATGAATTTTTTTTTTAGTTATCTATTGATCAGTATTTGGACAGTTCTGAATGTTAGTAATATATTCTCTTACCTAGTCTTACTTCATTTTCTCCCAAATACCATGTGGAATGGCTGTTTCTTCTGCCTTGTTCCTGCACTTAAAGCAGCTGTTTTATTCAACAGTTGTAAAATCAATCACACAGGGATGGAAAGACCAGGAGAGATGTGACCCCTGCTATCCATAGGTCCCTATTCAGACAAAAGTCCTAGATCTCACTCTGGGTTGTCCATGCTTGACCACAAAGGTTGACCACGAACCTGATGAAGGCGTGACTGCTATGTTGACCAAGAAGGTTGGCACCCTAAGTTATACAGTGGTGTCCCCACTTAATGTTGGCTTACCCTGAGTTTCCTTATCTGTACCCTCAACTATAAACTAAGTGTAACACAAAATAACCTAACCATTAGGCAAAGGGTGAAAACACAGGGCTAAAAAAAAGGTGTGCTGGAAGCTTGAGATCCACACTCAGACCTTCATACAGGGAAGGTGGAGGAAAGCTGAAAAAAATCCAAAAATATTATTATTATTTATTTATATAGTCGCCATTAGTTCCAGGGAGAAGAGGAGGGAGAACAAGGACAAATACAGTGTATACAGACAATCAAGTCTTGCAAATTCAGGATGGGAGAGGACCCTGTCCACGAGGGCCACAGTCTATGATGGGAGGGCGAGGAGACAGAAGGAGGGTGAAACTCCGAACGGTGGCAGCGCAGCGACAGGTCTCATCATAGGTTGTAAGGCTTGTTGGAAGAGGCGATTCTTCAGGTTTCTTTTAAAGACGCCAAAGGTAAGCAAGTGTCTGATATGTTGGGGGAGTGAGTTCCAGAGAATGGTGGAAGCACGGGAGAAGTCTTGTAGGCGGTTGTGAGAGGATGAGATAAGGAGGAGTGAGAAGGAGCTCTTGGGAGGATCGTAGGTTGCGTGCGGGAGACCACTGTCAGAGATGTATTGGGGGGACAGGTGGTGGATGGCTCATGGATTAAGTGGACCCCCTCCAAATCCTAAATGAATCAGAATGAAAAAATTCTGGGAAGGGAAACACACAAATCAACCTCAGAGAAAAGCAAAAATGATAACAGCAAGGTTATCCTAACTGGACAGCAGCGACCTTGCAGTATAGCCAGCACTGAAGGCATGTGCATGGAGAGTATAAATAGCCCCTCCCAAGATGTGATAGGACCAACACAATGATGAAGTGATAAAACCTGAAAAGAAATAAAAAAGGAAAGGAAGACAAAGGAAAGGAAAGACAAGAGAACTATCAGCACTTGGACAAAGACAAAGACTGTGGTCTAACAGCAAGGGAAACCACACAACCAGAGGTCACCAGATTGAGCCTGGAACATATCTGAACTCCTGATTCTCTACTCCCTTCTGCTGGGCTCAAAAACAGATGGTGTCTGAGCACGGAGGAGGAGAGCAGAGAGACTCAGAGATATCAGTCTGACCTTCCATTCAGAACAGCTACCCGAGTACACGAGCAAGGAAGCAGAAAGAGCTCTTTCTCCATGGAGGTTGGAAGTAAAGAGCAAAATAAGATGATGGAATATATCACAAAGATTCATATCAAAGAATATGATAAAAAAATAAGTTTAGTTATTCTGTAATAAGGCTGATGAGCCATAATACTAACTGTAATACATGGAAGAGCATCTGTCTCCTCACAGGACCTCGTATAAAGTGTTCTCTGCCGGTCAGGATCACACTTGGCTTCTGCATCTTTATATACTTATATATAGTGGAAATGCTAAAGACTGAAGTCACAGGGAAGCAAAGGCCTCCAGAGGAATCAAAGCAGAAAATAGCAGTAAATGAGGCTGGGAATATATTGACTCAATGCACAACACAGAATAATGATGTTTAATATGAATTTAGGATTTATAATGATATATAGTGATGAGCGAATAGTTTGACATTCGGGTTTCGGATTGCCCTTACTGAGTACTTTGACCTGTTTAACTCAATGGGAACCCGACCGTTGTTGCTGTAAAATGGTTGTAGTAAGACTAGGGTGCTGCAAAATGAAGCAAAATGGGAGTACTTGCCCTACAAAGAAATGTGGATAGGGAATATTTTTTTTTTTTAAAAACGACGTGGTGTCCCCCTCATTTTTGATAACCAGCCAAGGTAAAGCAGACAGCTGCTGGCTGATATTATCAGGCTGGGAAGGTACAGGGTTGTTTGGCCCTTCCCAGCCTAAATGTATGCGCTCACAGCTGACTTAAAATTGGAGAATCATAACTGGCGCTTTGTCGAGCTCTTCCCGATTGCCCTGCTGCATACTTTTTTGGGTTCATGTAGTGCCAGCTGACATCGAATCTCTTTGGGACGAGGCTTACATAGGTCACTTATGGGCAGTGGCAGGCACGAGGGTGAGAAATTCTTGGTCTACCACTGACCTGGAATGACTTATGGAGCCTCGTTCTCACAATGACTCATGTGTGTCATGGGACATTACACCATTGCATTACTTTGATTACTTTTAAATTAATAAATTGGCAAACAAGGAAGTGTGGAGGAGTCTTTATTCAAATAAAAAATGTTTTCCTGTGCGTGTTTTTGAACTGTACACATTCTGGGTTAATAATGGGGGTGTCTGATAGACCCCTCTCCATTTTAACCCCGGGACTTGATGTCAGCTGACATTACACTGCTGACATCAACCCCATAAAACCTATTACCCTAATTGCCACAGCTACAGGGCAATTGGAAAAGCCAAGCAAAGTAGCAGAATTGGCACATCTTATCATAAGGCCAGCAGCAGTCTCTATTGTGTATTGTCTATTGTATGTACAGGCTCAGCCATTGTGTATTCAACCCACAGCAATCTCAAGGGTGTGTGTGTGTTTAATATATAATAGAAAGAAAGAGTGTAAAAAAAGGAAAAACAGCACAAAAATATACAAAAAAGTGGACTTTATTGCCCAATAGCGTGGCCATGCATTGGGCAATAAAGTCCACTTTTTTCTATTTTTTGTGCTGTTTTTGATTTTTTCACTCTGTTGTAAGGAACCATCTGGATTGCTGGTTGGGAAAGCTTTGCACATAAATTGAGGTAATTTTTGGTGCTGTTCCAATTTTTCACTCTAAATATAATGTATGTTTGGGTGGAGGCGGAGCATGGGTGGAAACAGAACATGAGTGGAGGCGGAGCCAGGTGGAGGCTGAGTGGAATCTCAGGGGGGGCCCAACATTTTGGCAGTAAGGGGCCCCGAAATTCCTAGTGGCAGCCCTGATCTTATGCATGTGCCGCTTCTTGTGCAGATACAGGCTTGTATTTTTAGGTTGGGAAGAGACAGATAATCATGGCACTTCAAACCCTGATAATACCAGCCCACAGCTGTATGCTTTACCTTGGCTGGTTATTAATTGAAAGGGAAGATTCTTGCTGTGTTTTTTAATTATTTAAATAATTTTTTAAAAATTGTTGGGGTCCCCTCTTTTTTTGATAACCAGCCAAGATAAAGTAGATAGTTAAGGGTTGCAGGCTACAACTGTCTGCTTTAGCTGAGCTGGTCATCAAAAAAAGGGTGGGGCCCACATCATTTTTTTATGCTCAGCAGTGTTCAAGCATCATCTAAATGCCATAAAGCTTACTGATTGGCTGTGCTGCAGCTGTTCAAAAATTTTATTAGCATACGAGCAGTACCCAAACTCACAACCTTTTAATAAATCCATGTTCAGGTCCAAAGCCCAGACTCCATCTGTCTGTTTCAAACCCCAAACTTTATCGTTCAGCTTTGCTCATTCCTATTGCTAATCTCAAGAGTCACCAGGGAAGCTGGCAGGTAGTTTCCGGTCCTCTGTTCTATCCAACATGAGATACCTAACAATGCAACTTCTGGACCAGGGGTCTCATTAATTGTATAGCTCAAGTCTCCAAAGAGGAGATGTATGTGTAGATCCAGTAATTTACAAGTAAAATAAAACCTCTAATTCTGGCTTCAATCATAAGCTGGATGGCCCTTTCCTTAATAAAATGCTGTATGATCCCTCTCCTCGATAACAATCTGGATGAACCCTTTCCATGAAAACAACCTGGATGGTCCCTCTCCTTGATAATAAACTGGATGGTCCCTCTACTCTGTAACAAGTTGGATGGTCCCTCTCCTCGATAACAAGCTGGATTATCCTTCTCAATAAACAGCTGAATAATTCTCCTCAATAACAAGCAGGATGGTCCATTTCCTCGATAGCAAGCTGGATGGTTCATCTCCTTGATAATCAGTAGGAAGGTTCCTCTCATTTGATAACAAGCTGGATGGTCCCTCTCCTTAATAACAAGCTGGAAGGTTCTTCTCCTTTTATACAAGCTGGATAGTCCCTCTCCTCAATAACAAGCTGGATGGTCCCTCTCCTTGATAATAAGCTGGATGGTCCTTCTCCTCGATAACAAGCTGGATGGTCCCTCTCATGATAACCAGCTGGTTTGTCCCTCTCCTTCATAACATGCTGGATAGTAACTCTACTTGATAACAAGCTTGATGGTCCTTCTCTTCGATAACAAGATGGACATTCCCTATCCAGCTTAATCTGCAGGACCTAAAGTCTGTGGTCTCCATGAAGAGTTTTACATTTTGATTTATTTGACCACAGGACAATTTTCTATTTTGTCTCCACCAAACATTGGCCCAGTGAGGATGGCAACTTTCCAAGATTCTGCTAATATCTGGCTTCTTCTTTACATGAAGAATCTGTAACTTACATGTTATTATTATTATTATTATTATTATTTATTTATATAGCGCCATTGGTTCCATGGCGCTTTACATAAGGAGTGGGGGTAACAAGGACAGGTACAGTACATATGAGCAGACAATGCTTGCTGATACACGACGGGAGAGGTTCCTGTCCACGAGGGCTCACAGTCTACGGGGGTGGGGGGAAGACACGATAGGGGGGGTGAAGCGCCAAGCGGTTGGTGGAGCGGCGCTGGGTCTCATCATGGGTTGTAGGCTTGTTGGAATAGATGAGTTTTCAGGTTCTTTTTGAAGCTCTTGAGGGTAGGCGAGTGTCTGACGTGCTGGGGGAGGGAGTTCCAGAGTCTAGGGGAGGCGCGGGAGAAGTCTTGTATGCGGTTGTGGGAGGATGAGATGAGGGGGGAGGAGAGGAGGAGTTCTTGTGAGGAGCGTAGGTTGCGTGCAGGTTGGTATTGGGAGACCATGTCGGAGATGTAAGGGGGGGACAGGTTGTGGATGGCTTTGTAAGTCAGGGTTAGGATTTTAAATTTAGATCTTTGGGGGGTGGGGAGCCAGTGAAGTGCCATGCGGAGAGGGGAGCTAGGGAAGTAGCGAGGAGACAGGTGGATTAGACTTGTGCATTATATGATGACCTGTGATCACTGACCATGACTTCCAAAATTGTTAGGTTTCCATGATCCCTCTCCTGGATAACACGCTTGTTTATCTCTCTTCAATAACAAGTTGGATGGTCCTTCTCCTCAATAGCAAGCTGGATGGTCCCTCTTCTTGATAACAAGCTGGATGGTCCCTCTCCTCTATAACAAGCTGTATGGTCCCTCTCCTTGATAACAAGTTGGATGAAACCTCTCCTAGATAACAAGCTGGATGGTCCGTCTCCTCTATAACAAGCTGGATGGTCCCTCTCCTCTATAACAAGCTGGATGGTCCCTCTCCTCTATAACAAGCTGGATTGTCCCTCTCCTTGATAACAAGCTGGATGGTCCCTCTCCTCGATAACAAACTGGTTGGTCTCTCTCCTCAATAACAAACTGGATGGTCCCTCTCCTCAATAAAAAACTGAATGGTCCCTCCTTAATAACAAGCTGGATGGTTCCTCTCCTTGATAACAAACTGGATAGTCTTTCTCCTCAATAAGAAGCCAGATGATCCTTCTCCTCAATAACAAGATGGATAATCCCTTTCCTTGACAGCAAGCTGGGTGATCCCTCTCCTTGATAACAAGCTGGATAGTTCCTCTCTTTGATAATAAGCTGGAAGGTTCCTCTCATTTGATACAAGCTGGATGGTTATTCTCCTCAATAACAAGCTGGATGGTCCCTCTCCTTGATAAGAAGCTGGATGATCCTTCTCAATAACATGCTGGATAGTCCTCTCTCCTTAATAATAAGCTGGATGGTTCCTCTCCTTGATAATAAACTAGAATGTTCCTCTCTTTTGGAAACAAGCTGGATAGTCCCTCACCTCGACAACAAGCTGGAAAGTTCCTCTCATTTGATATAAGCTGGATTGTCCCTCTTCTCGAATAGAAGCTGTAAGGCTCCTCTCCTTTGATACAAGCTGGATTGTCCATCTCATTTGATACAAGCTGGTTTGTCCCTCTCCTTGATAACAAGTTGGATGGTCCCTGTCCTTCATAACTTGCTGAATGGTTCCTCTCCTTGATAATAAGCTGGATAGTCCCTCTCCTTCATAACAAGCTGGATGGTCCCTCACCTCATTAACAAGCTGGATAGTCCCTATCCTTCATAACAAGCTAGATAGTTCCTCTCCTTGATAACAAGCTAGATGGTCCCTCTCCACCTGAATCTGCAGGACCTAACATCTGTGGTTCTATAAAGAGTTTTACATTTTGATTTATCTAACCACAAAACAGCTTTCTATTTGGCCTCCATCCTCTATAACTAAACATTGACCAGAGAAGGTGGCAACTTTCCAGGATTCTGCAGATTTTTGGCTACTTCTGTACACGAAGGATGTGTAACTTACATTTGTGGATCGTACAAGGACCTATGGTGGATGATAGATATAAGTTTTTACAATTTTACGCTGCGGAACATTTTTTAAAAATTGTCTCACATTTTGATAGATGACGAAACATCTGTTACAAGTTTCCCTTATAAATGCAACGCCAACAGTTTTAGGTTTGACGCGGGATTTCTGTTACAGAGAAGCAGACAGAATTACCCGCAGATGGCCACGACCCACTACTCCCTGGCAGGTTGGCGGCGGAGTCGTCCAACAATATGGCGTCCGCTGGCGGCAGTGGTGCCACACATTGCCGCCAGCGGAACCCCTGCCACAGGCACCTGCCGCTCCGTCCTCCCCCCTTGCCCCCCTCCGTTCTCAACTGTGCCTGGCTTTAGTGATGCTGGGTGCTGAAGGCTCCAGGAACAGAGTGTCACTCTCTATAGCGGTCATGTGACAGGGCGCCTGATGTAACATCACACAGCGGGCCCTGTCACATGAACGCATCCACTGAGTGAGACTCGGTTCCTGAACATCAAAGCCAGGCACAGGTGAGACAGGGAGGGGGGTAGCGAGCAGCCGCCAGGGGTAAGAACGAGGGGGAGCCTGCCTCTACCCCCATTTGATTCTGCCCCTCTCTGCTCCCTCTTCATTCTACTCCACTCCATTCTGCCCCACTCCATTCTGCCCCTCATCTCCATTCTGCCCCCTCTTTATTCTGCCCCACTCCATCCTGCCCCTGATCTGCTCCCTCTTCATTCTGTCCCAGCCATTCTGCCCCACTCCATTCTGCCCCACCCATTTGCCCCCACTTAATTTTGCCCCTCTCCATTCTGCCCCTCTTCATTCTGCCCCCCATTCTGCCCCCTCTTCATTTGCCCCCGCTGATTGGTCGCGCCCCAGCCATGAACAATGACACTGCTGCATACCAACACCACTGACCACCACAGCACCACTAACCCCCATTGAACCCACACTGCCCCACTCTGCCCGCTCAGCACCCAGTCACCCCACTCAGAACCCCCAGTCACCCCCACTCAGCACCCAGTCACTCATTCAGCACCACTCACCCAGCTTAAACCCACTCACCCCGCTCAGACCCACTCACCCATCTCAGAACCCACTCCACCTACTCAGCACCAGTCACCCCCACTCAGCACCACTCATCCCGCCTTCTGCACCACTCACAGCTCAGGGACCCATCTCAGCCCGCTCAGCATCCCTCATCACCGCTCAGCACCCACTCAGCGCCGCTCAGGCATCCACTCACCCGATCAGCACACACTCACCCGCCAGCACCATCACTCACCCCTGTCAGCATTTACTCACCACTTTCAGCACTCACTCAGCCCCGCTGAACACCAACACTGCTTACACCAACACCACGAACACCCACACCCGATGCACACCGACAACGCTGCACCGACACTGCTGACACACCAACACCGCTGAACACTGACATTGATGTACCCAACACCACTGAACACAGACTGCTGCTTACACCACACTGCTGTACATCTGACATCGCTGTACACCGACACCTGCTGCACACGACAACGGGCCGCGCCCGAATCAGCAATATTGGCAGGGATTTAAAAAACACCTTCGCATTGCATTATTCTTAAATTCTTCATAAATATAATATACGGTACATACATATTCTAGAATACCCGATGCGTTAGAATCGGGCCACCATCTAGTACATATATACATAAGCAGGGTTAGATGATGTAGTAAATACGACAGGTGACATAAAGCAGAGTCAGGCTGGGGAGGGGGAGAGGAGCTGGGGAAGTAAAGTCAAAGTTCCGAGATAAGAGGAACAGCAACAGGAACCTTCCCTGCAACCAGAACAGGTGCAAAACCTCCATCTATAATGACACCGGGACAAAATAAGGATTCCTGGGACAGATCAGGACTACAAGATCCCAGGTAACTTCAGCTGTATCACAAGCAATGTGGTGTATTTAACTATATATACCAAATGTGTGAGCGGGAATCTATATGTAGGTGAGATGGGACAACAACTCAGAACTAGGATGAAATCTCATCACCTTACAATAAAGGAAAGAAGGACAGATCTTCCTGTGCCTAAACACTTCTGTAGGCCTGATCACACAATATTGGATATGAAAATACTAGTTCTAAAAGGTAACTTCAGATCACAGCGACACAGAAGGGTGGGGGAATATAAACTGATAATGAACTTTGACACTCTTAAAGCAGGAATAAATGTCTCACATGGATTTATTTATTTCTACATTCACTGAGGAATTTTCAGGTCTCGACCAACCACCAATCATAGAACAATAACAATCTGTGCCTCTTACTGTATCTCGGACTTTGATTTTACCTCCCCAGCTCCTCTCCCCCCCCCAAAAACTGACTATTATTTTCTGCTTTATGTCACCTGACGTATTTACTGCATCATCCTACCCTGTCTATGTATATATGTGTGTCTTCAGAATTGGTGTCATTATAGCCGGATGAAGAGACCTTAGTGTCTCGAAAGCTTGCTATGTTACCATCTTTTCAGTTCGCCATTAAAAGGTATCAACCCCTGAGGACTCTCAGATTCTAATATTTTCCAAACTATTCCTGAATTTCTTTATATTTTAATCCCAATTAATTTTTGGGGGTTTATTGGGATATATCAACACTAAGTAGCAAATGTGCAGACCCGAAGGTCAATGTTTGTTCTTGTCCACTGGCATGGGAGTCTTTAGAAAGACCACCCGAGGCTGGGGCTCATCCCAGTGAATGCCCACACTCCTCTATGGGCAGGACACTGCTCAGGGTGTTCACACTCCGGTAACACTTTATTGGGTCGCCAACAGTCAACAGCATGTAGTATATTTGCAGCAAGGACACAAGTTGGTGCATGTGACAGAGTCTCACCTTCCGATGGCTCACCAAGGGATCAAAACCATCAGAACATTGGGGAATACACAACCAACTACCACAGCCAACAGAACCCCGCTTTTGGTAAGGCAGCCACTGAGAGGAGGTAACAGCAAGTTGATGGAGACGACCAGGCGCAGTGGGAAATGTGGCAAGGTGATAGAATTGTTCCAACCTGGCTTTGTGGGCTCAGTGTTGGACGTAGAGCAGTTCTGTAATCCCCCAGTTGGAACCATGGTCCCAGGGCAGAGGTCCTGTAGAATACCAAGGAGCAGGCCCTTTTGTAAATTCATCTGCTCCCATTTCAGGGCATTGTGTCCCACAGGATTGGTGAAAGATCATTATGGCCATTCCTTCATTGGTTGTTAGTTCAATCCGACTGCAAAATTGTCCTCTGAATGATGCAGTCTGGTATACCGCAGGGTAGAAGGATGTTGAAAGCTCAGGCGGAGTTACCATGTTAAAGAGTTCTGCTATAAATGATTTTGTGATTGCTGGGACCAGCCTTCTATTTTCACAGTATTATTTCCAGGTGGACCACATTCCTTACCAATAGAGTGGACCTGTTGAAGCTCACCTGAGAGAAATGTATGTCGTCCCTGGAAGCGTATCCCGCATCCCCCGGCACGCCTGCTTGCCAAGATCACCTTGGTGAGTGCTGCTCATTCTTATGTTTGCACCATCCTTTTATTTTGACAGTATTATTTCCATTTGGACTACATTCCTTTAGGAATGGAGTGCTGCTCATTTATATACATTAGTACACTGCAGGGGGCTGATGCAATCCACAATTAGCAGGCATTCCACAAATTAACAGACAGAAGGGGACACTGAACAGTCTCACATGAAACAATGGCTCATATCTCTTGACTTGCAGAACAAAGAAATAGTACATGGTTCATCGCTGCACAAGTGGCAAGAGGCTGAGTCATCACAGCATGTATTTGTGAAGTGTAAAGGAAATTATATATGGTTTTCTAAATATTAAAAAATATCTCATTTTAAAAATTGTGACATATATTTGCATTCAGCTATTTGTAGGTCTGATACCCCTAAATAAAATCCTGAGTGTCCAATTGCCCTAGAAGGTCACCTATTTAGTAAATGAGTTCACATGTGTAATTTCATCCTCAGTATAACTACAGCTGTTCTGTGAAGACCTCAAACAGCATAATAAAAACCAAAGAACACACCTGACAGGTCAGGGATAAAAATGTGATAAGAGTAAAGAGGGTTAGGTTATAAAAAAAATGGCCCAAGCTCTGAGCATCTCACAAAGAAATTTGTACAATCTTTATCCAAAACATGAAGGAGTATGGCACAACTGAAGTCTACCAAGACTTGGCCATCCACCAAGACTGGTATCCCAAGAAGGAGAGGAATAATCAGAAAAGCAGTCGAAGGGTCCATGGTCGCTGGACATGCCGCAGAGATCACAGCTCACGGGAGAGAATTGCCCATAGGACCAGTGGCGGAACCTTGAGCCCAGAGGGCCCTGGTGCAGCCTTGTTGCGGCCGGGAAGGGGTGGGGTTGGGGGTGCTGGCGGCCGTCGGCAAGGACAGAGGTGGGGTTGGGGGGGTGCTGGCGGCCGTCGCGAGGTGCGGGGGTGGGAAGCCGTTATTGGAGATGCGGCTCTCCTACCTGATGAAGCCGCACCGGGTGCTTGCAGAGAGTGGCAGAGGAGAGAAGGCGGTCAGGCAAGGGAAGAGGAAGCTTCCTGTTTCCCTGCCTGACCCTCCTCTCCTCTGACATCGGGTTATGGGGGTCAGCTGGGGGTCCCCCTGCAGGCTCGAGGGGCCCCCTAGCCGGTCGAGGCCCTGGTGCAGCTGACAGCTGCACCACGGTAGGTCCGCCCCTGCATAAGACAACTATATGTCATATACTCCACATAATCTGGCCTTTATGGAACAGGGTCAAGAAGAAGGAAGAAGACATTTTTGAAAGCATGAAGCCATAAGTCCTATTTGCAATTAGGAAAAAGCCACATAGGGGACACAGCAAGCAGTGGAAGAAGCTGCTTTGATCAGAGGAAGCCAAAGTAGAATTTTGGGGATAAATGTAAAATGCTAGCTGAGGGGAAAACTAACACTGCACATCACCATGAAAACACCATCCCCATCATCACACATGGTGGGGGGCTTTTCTCAAGCAGGGGCAGGGATTCTGGTCATAGTTGTGCAAAGATGGTTGGAGGTAAGTAAAATGCAACCCGGAAGAAAAACTGTTAAAGGCTGTAGAAGACCTGAGACTGGGGTGTAGGTTCATTAAACATTCTGCAGATCTACAATGGAGGGTTTAAATCAAAGCATGTTCCTGTGTGTGAACAGCAGTCATCGTCCAGACCTAAATCCACCCAGAATCTGTGACATCACAGACGTCTCCATCCAATCACTGAGCGAGAGCAAAGAAGAAAAAAGGTGAAAAAGGTCCTTTTCATATACGGCAAAGCTGGAGACACAGACCCTAAAAAGATGGAGAAAGGTGGTCCTACAAAGTGCTGACTCAGGGGCTGAATACTAATACAAGACAGAGAAAGGTGGTCCTACAAAGTGCTGACTCAGGGGGGTGAATACTAATACAAGACAGAGAAAGGTGGTCCTACAAAGTGCTGACTCAGGGCTGAATACTAATACAAGACAGAGTAAGGTGGTCCTACAAAGTGCTGACTCAGGGGCTGAATACTAATGCAAGACAGAGAAAGGTGGTCCTACAAAGTCTGACTCAGGGGGTGAATACTAATACAAGACAGAGGAAGGTGGTCCTACAAAGTGCTGACTACAGGGGGTGAATACTAATACAAGACAGAGAAAGGTGGTCCTACAAAGTGCTGACTCAGGGGGTGAATACTAATACAAGACAGAGAAAGGTGGTCCTACAAAGTGCTGACTCAGAGGGTGAATACTAATCAAGACAGAGAAAGGTGGTCCTACAAAGTGCTGACTCACGGGGTGAATACTAATACAAGACAGAGAAAGGTGGTCCTACAAAGTGCTGACTCAGGGGGTGAATACTAATCAAGATAAAGAAAGTGGTCCTACAAAGTGCATGACTCTGGGGTAAATAAATGAAAGACAGAGCAATCTGGTCCTACAAAGTGCTTGACTCAGGGCTGAATATTTATGCAATCACAGTTTTCCGATTTATATTTGTAATAATTCATAAAACAGGCATTTCCTTTACTCGCCCAAATTCATCCACTTACTGCTGATATCACATAAAATCCAATAAAATACACTTAAGGCTTGTAACTTGAAAACTGTGGAAAAATTCACAGTATGAAATACATAAGGTGTGAAAAAGGTCACCCCCCACTTCCTGACTTCTTATCTTTTCCATGTTGTCACTTAAATGTTTCTGATTACAACAAAATGTAAATTTCAGACAAAGATAACACAAGAATCACAGAAGGTGGATTATAAATGAAGATCTATATTAATAAATAAAAAAGAAATCCAAACCTGCAGGGCCCTGTGTGAGAAAGTGATTGCCCCTAATCCTAATAACTGGTTGGGCCCTTAGCAGCAACAACTGCAAACAAGCGTTTGTGATTATCGGCAATGAGTCTTTACGACGCTCTGGAGGACATTTGGACGCTCATAATAATAATAATATAATAATCTTTATTTATACAGCGCCAACATGTTCCGCAGCGCTTCACAATACAGAGGGTTATATTCCAACAATCATAAGTAACAGATATCAGAAGTACAATACAATACAAAATACAATACAATAATTAGAGCAAAATAATGAAGGCCCTGCTCATAAGAGCTTACAATCTAACAATGAGGTGGGGGTGACACAAAGTACAGGGCCTTATTTACAATGATGGTATAGTCAACTTGAGGAGATGGGAACAGATAGGAGCAGTATACGTGGCCACCAACCATTATTTGTGATGCATGTGAGACTGGTGGAGGCTATGTCTAGATGACTGACTAGGATTCATGATAGACTGCCCTAAAAAGATGTGTTTTTAGGGATCAACTGAAACTATGTAAGTTGTGGATCCACCTAATTTCTTGGGGTAGAGCATTCCAGAGAATTGGTGCAACTCGGAAGAAGTCTTGGAGCCGGGAGTGAGAGGTTCAGATTAATGCAGAAGTGAGTCTAATGTCCAGAGTGTAGAGAACTGATGGGGTGATAGACAGAGATGAGGGAGGAGAGGTAGGGGGGTGCTGCACTGTGAAGAGCTTTGTGGGTGAGAACAAGCAGTTTGAATTGGATCCTATAGTGTATAAGCAGCCAGTGCAGTGACTGGCACAGAGCGGATCCTATAGTGTATAGGCAGCCAGTGTAATGACTGCACAGAGCAGAAGCCACCGAGTAACGGTTAGCTAGATACAGTAGGTGATCCTGACTGCTGCATTAAGGATGGACTGGAGAGGGGAGAGTCTGGTGAGGGGGAGGCCAACTAAGAGAGAATTACAATAGTCAAGGCGGGAGTGGATCAGGGCCACAGTGAGGGTTTTTGTGGTTTCCAAGGTGAGAAAAGGGCAAATTCTAGAGATGTTCTTCAGGTGCAAGTGGCAAGAGCGGGAGAGAGATTGTATATCTGGGGTGAAGAAAAGATCAGAAGCAAACATAACACCCAGACAGTGAGCCTGCTGACTAGGCGTTATCGTGGTGCCACATTGATCAGCCACATTGGAGGTTTCCGCCTTTTTAAGGTCACAGTTAGAGACGAGCAAGTATATTCGCAAGTATTCGGTACTCGGCGAGAAATGCGGTACTCACGGTACTCGGAACATAGTATTTCACTACTCGCCACGCAATATTCGGATCTCCCGCCCAGCATTAGCCAATCACAGTAATGCCATAGCTTTCTTGGCTGTGATTGGCTGGCCACCCAGCGTCATACATGACTCATAGGCTCTATATAGGCTCTGACACCGCCATTTTCTGCACATTGCATGCAGAACACAGCTAGTGTAGGGAGAGTGTGAGCAACTGATAGGGAGAGATGTGCTCATGCAAATTGTCCAAAACCCAATCACTCTTGTGAGAGCTCCCAGTATTGTAGCACTAGGTGACTGCAGTTCAATATAGAGGATGGTCAGTTTCTTGCCCCGTGATAAGTTTATCCAATCAGCTGCTGAGGTATGATGTGATGGAATCCTGATGATTTGATTGGCAGGGTGGATTTGAGCGGGAACGGAGTCTACGTAAACCCAGCTGTCTGTCAGAGGTGTCAGTCCAGCTGTGAGGAGATCAAAGAAAACAACCTCCATGCACAATGGACGATTTATTCCGCCAGTTTTCTACAATGGACCCAGGGTGAAGAGGGCCAGGGATGTCTGGAGGCTTTCCTGGATAAGGCTGGGACCCCCCCTGTTCGTTTGGTCCCTGACACTGCGGGTACTGCTCCTTCTGCTCCAGCAGTTGGCATTGATGTGGTGCTAGAGTGGGCGGCGGGTCAAGATCTGCGCCCAAAAAGGACCAGGAGGGAGGCCTAGTCTCCGTCGCCACCGCCGCCCAGGAAGCAAAAGAGCAAATCTCATGCCGGTCATCGCGAGGCTTTGCGTTCTCACGAGAGAATGTGGGATTCCCGTCCTGCAGAGAGTGCGGCCCGGCATCCTGGGTCTTCAGGCGGCTCACAGCAATCGTGTGGCCAGCAATCAAGGAGGGACACTGCGGAAGTGAGCAGCCGGCACCCAGAGCAGGCACAGAAGATCTGACCGCATCTTCTGCAGCTGTGGTGACACAGGCCTGGTGGCATCCTGAGGATGTTGTGGAAGAATTGGAGACAGATGGACCTTCAGGACTTCTTGACTCAGAGGAGCCCCACTGGAGTCCCTTCCGTTGCCGAAGTGGAACCTGGGGCAGGACCAGGCTTCTCTTTTGGGTGGTGAGATGCCCTCTCATGTTACCCCTCTCTAATTTAAAGCTTCTTTAAAGGGTCAAATTGAGCATTTGGTTAACTTAGCTATGCTCAATGTATTTAAATTACCTCAGCAGGTTAAGGAGTCATGTGGGCCTCCGGTGGCTAGGAGCGGGGTTGTGGAGGCTTGTTTAAAGGAAGCCTTAGCATGTGATATTTTTCCCTTCAGGTTTTCACTTATCAGCATCAGTAAAAGATTAAGTTTGGAATGGGGATTACCGTATGTGGATGTCTATTCATTGCGTCCTAGCAGGGATGTAGTACCTGGTAAAAAAGATGATAAGGGTGATAGCGGGAAGAAACGCCCTATCAATTCATTTTTGAATTGGTTACAAGCCTTTAATATTCATGCGGCAGTGATGGGGGAGAACAACCCCAGTTTTGTAGTGGTCTTTTTTATCACATGGATTCTACCTTGGAGGCCTATCGCCAGTTTGGCGGTATGGCCTGGTTAGTTTATGATGAAACATTTCACCAAAATATGTCGTTTCATAAGAAATTGGTATGTGGTACCAAAGACGTTGGCCTTTGGCTTAACGTGTTGTTGCCATAGAGGAATGCTGCGCAAAAACAGTCGCCTTCCCAAGGACTAAAAACAGGGGTGTGCTTCGCACATGAGTCCTTGTGCAAGTGGCTTACCAATTGTCTCTTTCGCCACGATTGTTAGTGCTGTGGAGGTACACACCCCATGTTCAAGTCTTTCCGGAAGGCTAATCAATGGGAACCAATGGGATTAAGGAGGAAATTCCCAAAGGGTTGGACACCGGTGAGGGTAACCGCAATGCTCCCGAGGTTAGAACTCTATCCCGACCGGCTGAAAGCTCAGCTCATTTTTAATAGTTTTTCGATGGGTTTTCCTGTGCCAGTATTTCCTGGGACTGGTTGTCTTGTATCAGGTAATTTACCGTCTGCAAAGCGATTTCCGGAATCAAAGGAAATTAAATTGGGTAGAGTTGAGGGCCCGTTTGTTGAGCCTCCATTTCCTAATTTTCGCGTTTCTCCTTTGGGCGTTGTCCCAAAACATGATTCACCACCTTTCATTTCCTAAGGGCAAATCGCTTAATGATCAAATTGATCCGGATGCTTTGTCAGTATCCTTACGCATCCTTTGATATGGCGGTTAGTTTATTAAGGAATACGGGTGCGAATGCATGGTTGACTAAATCGGATATCCAATCAGCATTTCGTTTACTCCTGGTTCACTCCCTGGATTTTCCGTCTTTGGGTTTTTGTTTTGATTAAACATTACCAATAGGTTTTTCATTGTCCTGTTCTTATTTAGAATGCTTTTGATCTTTTTTGCAATGGTGCGTGTGGTTTGAGCGTGGTGGAGGACGAATATTGCACTACTTGGATGACTTTTTATTTGTGGGACCTGCTACTTCTGATGAATGTTCCCAATTGTTATCTAAGTTTGTGGAGCTCATGGACTTGTTTGGCGTTCCATTGTCAGCTGAAAAAATGATTCCGGCTGGTAGGTTGTTCCTTCGGAGTTGGTATGATGCGAAGAATTTTGTTCCCCTAGATCGCATGTTCGGGTGACTAGTGCGATGAGGGATGATCTTGTTTGGCAACTTTCAATGGTTCTTCCTTCTGGCAGGCTGATTTTCAGTCTTCCACTTCCTTACCATGGTTCTTTGCGGTTAGTTCTGGTTTTGGCAACTCAATGTTGCTGTGCCATTGGCCCTCTTCTTGGATTTCTTCTGGAGTTACACGTAATACTATGGTTCTGGAAGTATTCGCTATTCTGGCTAGCGTGTCCTGTTGGAATCCCGAACTTCGGAATAGGAGGATTTTGTGTTATACCCCAAGTAAAGGAGTTAACTTCACTGTTAACACCGTGAATTCGAAATCAGTCATGGCTTCTCGGATATTGAGGAAGATTGTATTGCTGTGTTTGCAGAATAATATATGGTTGAAGTGTTCTATCTCTCAGGCCGGTGTGAATGATGCAGCTATTTTTCTTTCTCGTCAACAGGTTTTGGAATTCCATCGGTTGGTGCACCGGGCAGAAGAAGTCGGTCGCTGGTGTCAAGCAGGTCTTTTTTTGTAAAAGAATGTTTACCAGTACTGAGGAGAGGAGCCGGGTGGGGGGGGTGCTGTCAGGCACCAGCAGTTTGAGAAGCGGGATGGTGGGAATGGGGGTGGGGGTGTTCAGGCACCGGCAGCTTGAGGAACGGGGGGAGGGGGGTATGGGTGCTGTAAGGCACCGGTAGCCATGATTAAGAAGTGGGGGGGCTGCTGTCAGGCGCCGGTGGCTTGAGGCGCCGGTAGCCGTGATTAAGAAGCGGGGGGTGCTGTCGGGCACTGGCAGCAGCCGTGATTGAGGAGCGGGGGGGCGGGGCTGCTCACAGGCTTCGGTGTATGGCAGTCCCCATATAGCTCCGCCCCCTCTGCATATCTTCTGGTACGCCGTACCGGCACGTACCCCCACAAAAAAAGCACTGGTGTCCGGATCTTCTATGGGAGGTGATTTAACTGTGCCTCTGGCTTTTGTAGCTAATTCTTTAGCTCCTAGGACGCTAGCCAGTTTAAAAGGCAACAAAAAAGAGCATTTTTCTGCAGATACTAGACGGGCTTTTTCTCCGGAGTTATTGGAAAACATTTGTTTGGCGTTACCTACGTACGAGTGCTTGTTGTCATTGAGGATTAGCGAAATTGTCTCGTCTAATAAGCATTCCTTATCCGGTTTAAAGGTGTCTTGACGTGACTCTTAATCTCAACGTTTTATCAATTTTTATTGCGAGATCCAAAACTGATCAGGTTGGCCGGGGCTCGTCTTTACATCTTCAGGCTGTCGTAGGTTCTCCTATTCGTCTGTTTGTGACTGTCCGTTATTGGCTAGCTGTTAGAGCCGGTGGTGGCATGGGTCCTCTTTTCATTCATGAGGATGGGTCCCCTGCCACCAAATACCAGTTCAATTTTATTCTGATGGAATGTTTGGTAGAGTTCAATTTGCCACGCCTTAATATTTCATCTCTTTCTGAATTGGGGTTGCGACTACCGCTGCCCAATGGGGCTTAGCCACCCCCTCCTTAAAGAGATTAGGGAGATTTCTTCTCTTGTCTTGTTTCGTCGTAGGTCCTAAGATTGTGTGGGTGGTCGGCCATTCATACGTACATTGGGGCCAGAAGGGAGCAGAGCAATGTTTTTACTCCGAAAATCTTTCCTTCCCGACGAGTGTTGTTCAGGTATTCTGGCATGGGGTTCGGGGTTTGCAATGGATACCCGGTGTTTATCATAGTTACCAGTGTTCTCCCTCCTTACAGGCAGCGCTAAGCAGGGAGGACGCTGGTAACCATGATAAACACCGGGTATCCAGGCAGCGCACCCTGCCTGGATACCCACTGTTTATCATAGTTACCAGTGTTCTCCCTTACAGGCAGCGCTAAGCAGGGAGGACGCTGACATTGCTTCCAGCGATGTGGGAGGTGGCTCCCATGGCCTGATCGCTGGGGAGATCTGTATGTCTGACAGCTCCCCAGCGATCAGGTAACGACGCTCCAGCGATCCCGGCAGCTCGTTATCGCTGTCGGGATCGGAGGAGCGATCGTTCAGTGTGACAGGGCCTTAAGTCTTTATTGACCACGAGGACAGATAACACATAATTCAGTACAGTGGTATAAGATAACTAGTGTAACATCGGACGGTGCAAGGATAGGAGAGGAGAAAGACACGGCAGTGGAGGCAGGAGATGCCCATGGTATGGCAAGCCTAGCAACTACTGTCGAGTCCCGATGGGGAGGGTGGGATATTGATATAAGGTAGTGACAATCACTCTACCAGTGCCATTCCCATCCACAACCCTAAAGTGCAATACCTGTTACTAAGCTTCACCTACCCATTGTGATGGGATCCTCCTTCTCAACAGCACGTGTCACAGCCCCAACATGTGTTTCGCATGTGGCTGCTTCAGGGGGCATGGGGTGATAGTGCTGGATCAGCTATTTATCTATTTATCTGATGAGCTGCGCATGAGATTGTGCACCACACCAGCGGCCCCCAGCAGGAGGTGAAAGCTTTCCAGGGAGCACGGGGCAGGAAGAAAACTTCCAGTGACGTCATCAGCCCCGTGCGTCCAATCAGGAAGCCCCAAACATCCCAGGTGACCGGCGGGGCAGTGCGCATGCACAGTATCGCTCCACCATCTTGGTTAAGGGCAAAACACTCCCAAGTCACAGTCATGGAGTGTGTGGAACCACCTCTCATTTGTAAACTGATCTAAGGAGCGTTATTATACTAATAAGGGTTGTAAATCTAAAGTGCAAATGCATACAGTAAGAAAAGATAAGGGGAAAAGGGGGAGAAATACAAATAAACATCAGTTTATGCACCTATTTTCACAGGTATAGTTCTAGATGGAGCAGAAGCTACATCTCTTATACAATATAGATTATACATAGATATAGTGGCCATAAGGTGCATCGGGGTTGTTCTCCTCATAGTCTCCATCCATAGCACTCTCCATTTACTCCATTTAATGTTGGTTTAGGGAATGTTGTTGAGCAATGGCCGGGGGAAGTTGTAAATAAAATGTATTTAAGTAACTCTCAATAAAGGCACCTCGGCCATTTTCAGCAACATGGAGCATTCTATTTTTATTTATTATTAAGGTTTTATGATATGTAAAGTATATTGAAGTTTCGGGATGTGGCCCTGAATCCCCATAGCATGCAAGTACTGCACAACTGACACATAGCCAGCACCACTGTCTTGTGTGCTGACCGGCGAGCGTAATCTCACCATAAACTTCAGGGCTGGATATGCCCTCCTGTCACACTATATGCCCCCTGTGCTGGATATGCCGCCCCCCCCATCACGCTCTATGCACCCCTGTGCTGGATATGGCCCCCCCGTCACGATCTATGCACCCCTGTGCTGGATGGGGACCCCATCACGCTATATACCCCCCGTGCTGAATATGGCCCCCCACGTCATGCTCTATGCACTCCTGTGCTGGATGGGGACCCCCATCACGCTACATGTTCCCCTGCCGGCGTGCACACATTAAAATAAGAACCGCTGTTACTTACACTCCGTCGCTCACTCCGTGCTCCCAGCTCCTCGGTCTCTTCCAGTGCCTGTGCCGGCATTCGATCATGTGACCTCCTGCAGCCTGCAGCAGTCCATGGACACCGCTCTAGTGCCCCCCCCTCCACTACAGCACAGCACATAGTAGCTTTGGATTGTAAAACGCTCCCATTTTCTGCCGAAATTTGGGGAACAATAGTGCATCTTATAAACCAAACAATACGGTTTTGATGATTTTTTGGTCTACCTCACTTTGTCAGGCAAGTCCTATTTATGTGATTTCCTCATTGAGAACAGGTGTGGCAGTAATCAGGCCTGGGTGTGGCTAGGGAGATTGAACTCAGCTTCCCAAAGGGTGGGGGGGATAAAACATACAGAGAAGCACCCTTGTGTGTAGCTGGTAGTCTAGTGGGGATTTTTAGCGGAGGGGGTTTGTGAGATCACTCACTGTGCATGGTTGTGGGTTTCTGGTGTGTAATCGCACACTGCACAACCAATCAACGTTCAGGCTGGGCCGGTCTCGTGGGAGTGACGTCACCGCAGGTCCTAAAAGGATCTGTATCTGGATGCTGGATTCATGCGTAATACCAAAAAAACGCATCCTTACCTCTGTACCACTGAAATCCCAAAGGGGTGGGGGGGGGCACTTTTTCACACAGGGTCCTGTAGGTTTGGATTTCTTTTTTTGTGTTATCTTTGTCTAATGTTTACATTTGTTGATGATCTGAAACGTTTAAGTGTGACAAACAAGCAAAAGAAGAAGAAATCAGGAAGGGGGGGGCAAACTCTTTTTCACAGCACTGTAGGTGCTAAATAGTTGCAAGTCAAGTTTTTGTATGAGATAACCAAGATGATTGTTAATAAAATGAAGGTAGTCTCAAGTACAAAGCTGTAAGTGGATGGTGAGATACGGAGCCTCAAGGTGAAAAGTTCCAAAGCATTGTTACCCTTTGCTCGTTAGTGTATATTAATAAAAGATGATCATCGCAGTAGAGTTCATGAAATCAGCTAGACCTCATCTGTCTGATACTAATTGCTCATTTCTTAATACTGATTAATTTGATCCTTTGGGGGGTTTCTAATCCAGGAAACTCGAGGGAAACAAGGAGGAGATATAAATATAAGATGTTCGTTGAGACTTACACAGGGGAAGACGTAACAAGCCGGAATCACACAGATAGAATGCGGCTCCCCACCGATCCGGCAGCATTGGTAAGCGGTGGCGGGACGGTGGTCCCTGGGACTTGCATTTTTGGAACCTTGAGGAGGATGTTCATATGAAGTTGAAAAGACAAAAAGATGACTATTACCATTTTGCATTTCTCGTCTTGGTCCTCTTAGTTGGCGTTGGCCACAGGCCTGTGGAGCCGGTAAGCCAAACATCTCACTCTGACTCTTCCATTTCCCTGAATCAGACTCCAACTCTACCTAAATGGACACTGACTCCAACTCCACAACCAAGGCTGTGAAGTCGGTAAGTCAAACATCCGACTCAGAATACGACACCTCAATTTCCCTGAATCCGACTCTACAGCCCTGGTTGGCCAGGTAGTCAATCATGACCTACTTTCAAGTAGCGTTTCTAAATCATCTCTCTCTCTCTACGGCAGCACACAGTCCACAGCTCAGCTACCTCCGGCCTTTTCTTTCCTTCAGCACACCCAAAAAAAAACCTCTTTCTGCATTTTACTATGCACTAGGGCCTCCAGTGCCAAGTAGGCCTCAATGTCACAACATGCATCGCCCGGGGCACTGATGAAGCTTTGAGTGACACTCATAATGAGGTTGGAGACTTTCTTGGCGATGGATACCCTAGTCGAACGTAAAGATCCAGCACAAGAACATTATGTGCCACGTTAAAGGAAAGAGGAGTCCGTCCAGAGCTGCGTGGAGAAAAGCAGGCGGTAATGAAGTGTGGGGACAGGTGGGTGCACAGTTATTTTTTTTCATCCTAAATTTAATACTCTCCGAGGTCCAGTGAGATCCCATAATAAAGTATATTTGATTTGCATGAAATAACTTTAGTGGGTGGATATATTTGGCTGCTGCTTTAATGGTGACGGAATTGCATAGTATCAGACGTCTGTGATTTACGTGGGGCATTACGGCACCATTTTGGAGTACATGTATTTTTTATACTGATATTTTCTGATAACCCCATTTTTTTTATCATCAAAGCTGTAAGAGACTTTGTTTTATTTGCTGGATGAATAGATAGTTGCTTTGACAATTCCTTCGCTCAATGTGTCCTGGATACAGCTAGTGACAGTTTGGTGACTGACAGCTCTGTCATCGGAGCTGTTGGTGTGTTGATTGACAGCTCAGCCATCCAATCTTAAGACTGGGAGGTGCTAGGCTTCTTCTAGTGTTCCCTGTTCTCTGTGATTGCCCAGCTACTTAGCTAAGCAGTTACAGTGCCTACAAGTAGTATTCAACCCCCTGCAGATTTAGGTGGTTTGATAAGATGCAAATAAGTTAGAGCCTTCAAAATGCAAACGAGAGTAGGATTTATTAACAGAAGCATAAATCTTACAAACCAAAAAGTTATGTTGCTCAGTTGAATTTTAATAAATTTTAAACATAAAAGTGTGGGTCAATTATTATTCAACCCCTCAAACCACCAGCATTCTGTTTGGTCCCCCTAAAGTATTAAGAAGTAGTTCAGGCACAAAGAACAATGAGCTTCACATGTGTGGATTAATTCTCTCTTTTGCCAGCCTTTTCTGACTATTTAAGACCCTCCCCAAACTTGTGAACAGCACTCATACATGGTCAACATGGGAAAGACAAAGGAGCATTCCAAGGCCATCAGAGACAAGATCGTGGAGGGTCACAAGGCTGGCAAGGGGTACAAAACCCTTTCCAAGGAGTTGGGTCTACCTGTCTCCACTGTTGGGAGCCTCATCCAGAAGTGGAAGGCTTATGGAACAACTGTTAGCCTTCCACGGCCTGGACAGCCTTTGAAAGTTTCCTCCCGTGCCGAGGCCAGGCTTGTCCGAAGAGACAAGGCTAACATAAGGACAACAAGGAAGGAGCTCCGGGAAGATCTCATGGCAGTGGGGACATTGGTTTCAGTCAATACCATAAGTAACGTACTCCACCGCAATGGTCTCCGTTCCAGACGAGCCCGTAAGGTTCCTTTACTTTCAAAGCGTCATGTCAAGGCTCATCTACAGTTTGCTCATAATCACTTGGAGGACTATGAGACAGACTGGTTCAAGGTTCTATGGTCTGATGAGACCAAGATCGAGATCTTTGGTGCCAACCACACACGTGACGTTTGGAGACTGGATGGCACTGCATACGACCCCAAGAATACCATCCCTACAGTCAAGCATGGTGGTGGCAGCATCATGCTGTGGGGCTGTTTCTCAGCCAAGGGGCCTGGCCATCTGGTCCGCATCCATGGGAAGATGGATAGCACGGCCTACCTGGAGATTTTGGCCAAGAACCTCCGCTCCTCCATCAAGGATCTTAAGATGGGTCGTAATTTCATCTTCCAACAAGACAACGACCCAAAGCACACAGCCAAGAAAACCAAGGCCTGGTTCAAGAGGGAAAAAATCAAGGTGATGGAGTGGCCTAGTCAGTCTCCTGACCTTAACCCAATTGAAAACTTGTGGAAGGACCTCAAGATTAAAGTCCACATGAGACACCCAAAGAACCTAGATAACTTGGAGAAGATCTGCATGGAGGAGTGGGCCAAGATAACTCCAGAGACCTGTGCCGGCCTGATCAGGTCTTATAAAAGACGTTTATTAGCTGTAATTGCAAACAAGGGTTATTCCACAAAATATTAAACCTAGGGGTTGAATAATAATTGACCCACACTTTTATGTTTAAAATTTATTAAAATTCAACTGAGCAACATAACTTTTTGGTTTGTAAGATTTATGCTTCTGTTAATAAATCCTACTCTCGTTTGCAGTTTGAAGGCTCTAACTTATTTGCATCTTATCAAACCACCTAAATCTGCAGGGGGTTGAATACTACTTGTAGGCACTGTAGTTCCAGATCACTGCCAGTTGTAGCATTTTGCTCATTGGTACATGTTAGCCTCATTCATCTGTGCTGTGTTTTGACCTGGTGCTGCCAGACCTTGTTCTTCCTCTGACTAGCCGATTGCCTTGTTCCTTTTTTTGATCAGCTATCCTCCTGATCTTCTGACCTCCAGACCATGACCCAACTACACTTTGGTTTATTCCTTTAGTCCATAACATACTTTCTTGGTATGTGACACGGGAACTTTTGATTACCCTATCTTACAGTACTTGTCTGCTATTACGGTGAGTCAAATGTTACGGGGTCCGATAACGAGAACACATCGTTGACTTAGTGAATAAACCAAGGTGTATTTAGGTCAAGGTCTGGAGGTCAGAATACCAGGAGGATAAGGACAAGACAAATGGATGAGAGGAGGTGAAAGGGTGGGCAGCAACAGATCAAAACACAGAACAGAGGTAAGCAAGGCCAACATGCACCAATGAGCAAATGCTACAACTGGGATTGATTGCTCAGCTAAAGGCCGGGTTACATGCGTCAATGTGTCTGTGAACCGACCAACAATCCGACTTGACCTACATCACTGGAACGACACGTTCATTGATCGCTAGTGATGTGCCACACGTACTGATATCGAGAACGACGCAGCACCGATTCCGTGACAAGCGAACGATACTTGCGGTCAATTGGTTGCCTACGTCCTTCAGTTCTGAATAGGCGAAGTCGTAAACGACAGCGTTAACAAGGTGTCACACACAACGATGCTGCAGTTTGAACATACGATCAACTGATTTATGGTCCGGTTCATAAACCTCCGATCAACCGACTTATCGTTAGTCGTGTTGACGTGTCACACACCAACGTTGTTACGACATCGTTTGAACGTCTCAAAGCCTGTGATGTTTCAATGTTATCGTTCACTATATTGTAGCGTGCGATGGGGCCTTAAGTATCTGGGCAATCATAGAGAACAGGGAATACCTGAAGAAGCCCTGTATATCCCAATCTCAGAATGGATGGCAGAGCTGTCAGCCAACACACTGACAGCTTAGCACACCACTGTACAAGATTGGAAGACTGAGCTGTCACTCATCAAACTGACAGCTCAGCATGACAGTGATTACAGTGCACCAAACAGTCACTCATTGCATCCAAGACCCACTGAGAACAGGAATTGTGACCGCTGGATTAGTCTTTTTGTTGGAGTTCGTATGACTTTTGCATGCAGAATTAGTTTTAAAAAATTTGCAATTTTGGCTCTGGTATATATCCTGTATATTTTGGGGTATTATGTCGTGTTACCTTTATTCTGCAGTTCGATAATCTTATGTTAAATCCACATTTATATATTTTCTTTGAAGAATAAAAAACATTTAAAAAGTGTGCCCAGAACATTTTTATTTTTTCAGTCTTAAGTGGGGGGTGAAGGCTTGTGTTTGTGTAAATTTGCAGTACACAATTGTCACATACCCCCTTCTGAGCACGTGACTTGGGGTTGCGCCTGTAAGGGTTAATCCATCTCCTCTCACTCAATCCAACACTCGACCTGTGTCCTATGCTGAAAGGGAGCATCAATCACGCCCCGACACAGACCGCACACGCCTCTTCACACACGCTACTACCACTCACCGGGTTTTGGGGCGATGAGTCCCCTAAAACTAAGACTAAAACTATCAAACAATCAACAAAATTGCACCCTCTCTAGGGTTATCGGTTCTTTAGAGCATACAAGGTTCAAACTTACTAAAGGTTAAAAACTTTAATATAAAAGATACAGTTCCTTCAGGAAGATATAAAAATAAGTGTAAAAATGAATGACATACAAATATGCAAGAAAAGTTATAAAATAAAAAGGAGAAACTTCCAGACACCTAAACTTTCGCAGCTTGAATTCTGTAGCCCAATGGGGAGGGCGGAAAATGTAGGTGGTTCACAGCAGTGTTTCAGCTACCCAAAAATCTGTGACAAAGAACTCTTGGCTGGCATACGTTCTTGTAGGGTCTGGGTGAACTGTTTTAGAGCGCGGCCCTGAGCTGCTTGGTGTCCACTATCTTTCGTGACGTGGTGTACATGGTCTTTCATGTAGTAGTGTCCATTGTCTTTCTTGTAGTGTAGTAGAATTCACCCCTTCAAATACATATTTCACTACAACTATGTTTATCTCTTTTAATTCTGGTTTTATTCAGGCTGGACAGCAATATTGGCAGGTTTTATTCTTTCACAGGGGTCATCATGCTGCCTAAAATGTCATAACATAGTAGTTTGGGTCGATACGGATGTGATGCCAGTCATGTGATTTTTTTTATACATTAAAAATGTAATATATAAAAGAATATAAAAAAAATATTCATTATCTAAAAAAATATATATGTATGTATATTATATACTGTATATTTTTTTGTACATAAAGAATACTTTTTTAATGGGAGAGAGCTGTTCCTTTTTAGGGATGTTTGAATATGCAAATAGAGTCTGTGGAGCCTCTGTTAGGAGTCTCAAACACAGAACTAGCCATATATCCCTCCAGGGAAGGACCCAGCCAAGGGGTGGCTCCTTGCGGAGAACACCATAACCACCATATGAAGTGGCCCTTTAAGTCAATATCCAACTCTTTTACAAGTATACAGATATGACAAGGGAATACCAAGGCCAAGTATCCATCCACATACAGCTGTTTCGGGGTGTTGCCCCTCATCAGTGTGGAGTAGGATTCTGGCTAGGTGGGAGCAAGGCCTAGTAGACCAAGATTGCAAAGTATTCACTGATCTCAGGGAGACCAGTCCAAGAAAACACTGCGGGCAGCTGGCTAAAGCGCTCAAACACAGTGAATTCCTAGGAACATTGCCCCTGGGAAATATGAATATGCAAATAGAGTCTGTGGAGCCTCTGTTAGGAAACAGCTGTATGTGGATGGATACTTGGCCTTGGTATTCCCTTGTCATATCTGTATACTTGTAAAAGAGTTGGATATTGACTTAAAGGGCCACTTCATATGGTGGTTATGGTGTTCTCCGCAAGGAGCCACCCCTTGGCTGGGTCCTTCCCTGGAGGGATATATGGCTAGTTCTGTGTTTGAGACTCCTAACAGAGGCTCCACAGACTCTATTTGCATATTCATATTTCCCAGGGGGCAATGTTCCTAGGAATTCACTGTGTTTGAGCGCTTTAGCCAGCTGCCCGCAGTGTTTTCTTGGACTAGTCTCCCTGAGATCAGTGAATACTTTGCAATCTTGGTCTACTAGGCCTTGCTCCCACCTAGCCAGAATCCTACTCCACACTGATGAGGGGCAACACCCCGAAACAGCTGTATGTGGATGGATACTTGGCCTTGGTATTCCCTTGTCATATCTGTATACTTGTAAAAGAGTTGGATATTGACTTAAAGGGCCACTTCATATGGTGGTTATGGTGTTCTCTGCAAGGAGCCACCCCTTGGCTGGGTCCTTCCCTGGAGGGATATATGGCTAGTTCTGTGTTTGAGACTCCTAACAGAGGCTCCACAGACTATTTGCATATTCATATTTCCCAGGGGGCAATGTTCCTAGGAATTCACTGTGTTTGAGCGCTTTAGCCAGCTGCCCGCAGTGTTTTCTTGGACTGGTCTCCCTGAGATCAGTGAATACTTTGCAATTTTTAGGGATGTTGGTTTTTAGTCAATGAGAAGACAGAAAATTTCCAGTTTGGGAGAGGGGGGCAATTAGATTTCTGGTTATAGTCTATAGCCCATTTCACAATAGTGGAAATAGTGATTTTTAAAAACAAGAAAATTACCCCACCTCGGCTGTAGATGTGTATTAGATGTGCATCAAAATTCCCCCAAAGATCCCTCATATAGCACCTTTTCAGTCTCTGTGCCTGCTGAGTAGTCAGGTTCTTCCTGGTGGGATGACAGAGTTGTCCTATGTTGTCTGAGTCAATGTTATGCACAGGTGGCAACACACACAGGATGATAAGGCTTTAATCTACTGCACCCAACCCAACCGGTTCCTGTACAGACTAATGTTCCTATCTGCACAGTCCCTGGTGGCACCTGCACGGCCTGGCATAACCCTAGGTGCAGAACTAAAAGATGGCAACTTGGACCTGGCTGCCAAAAAGGCCGTTGAGTGTTTCTCATACTTCTTAAGAACTAGAGGAAGATGCAGAGAAATATAACCCTGAAAAAGGAGGGAGTGTAGAGATTAGGGATGAGCGAGTAGTGAAATATTCGGACGAGTAGGTTCTAATAATCGTGTATTCGTTGTGAATAGTGAGTACAATGTAAGTCAATGGGAAATGCGAGTAATTTTCTGCTGGACCCTACAAAGTGGTCTGGGGGCTTGAGGAAAAGGCTGAAATGGATGCACTATCGTTTAAAAGCCAGGCAATAAGACTGTGTGGTCATGGTCTGGAGGACCTGCGTGTTGGACGCAGCTCCTCCGGACCGGAGTAAAGCCGCGGGTGGCCGCAGGGAGACTGCATCCGCCCTGTACTCACCATGTGCGGCGGGTGCAGGGTGGCTTCTCCCTGCAGTCACCCGATGGGAACTGCTTCCAACTCCGCAGCATGAAATAAACATGCTGCGGAGGAGCGGACTGCCGGCCACCCGCACAGCAGCTCCAAACATGCTGCGAGCGGGTTACGCATAGTGAGGATGGGATTTCTTGAAACCCCATCCACTATGCTTGTACTGTACTACGCAGCGTTTTAGACGCAGCGTCGTCAAGACACTGCGTCCAAAACGCTGCGTACACTGATCGTGTGCACGCACCCTAAAAAGCCGGTAAAAAGCTGATGCATTAGCTGATCATTTAAAATAACAGGTGGGCTCGCTTCTATCCACCAATTCCAGTCTTTTTTTTCCATTTATTGGTTGCAATGGTCTTGATTTGGCCTCAAGTAACATCAAGTCGTCAAGGGCGAACTGTGTCAGGAGGCTTTATGAGTAACAGACGTTGAGATGGGAATATAAAAGAAAAGACTGGAGTCAGGAAGAGAAAGCAGGGGAAGCAGAAAACAGGACGGGAAGCGGAGAACCGGGCAGGGAGTGCAAAATCGGTCAGAGGTGGAGGACCAGGCAGGGAATGGAGAATCGGATGGGGAACAAAGGACGGGGCAAGGAGCAAAGGACCGGGCGGGGAGCAAAGGACCGGGCGGGGAGCAAAGGACCGGGCGGGGAGCAAAGGACCGGGCGGGGAGCAAAGGACCGGGTTGGAAGCAAGGGATCGGGCGGGGAGCAAAGGACCAGGCGCAGAGCATGCATCAGCAAAATGGCCGTCATCCCGCTATGGCCTTCCCCAACCTGCCACCTGTACATCCTTGTTATTAAATAAACAAATAAAGAAGAGTATATATTTTTGTACATCTGAGTGAGTGCCTATTTTCTCTTCTCAATCATTCTATGTTTTATGGATGGTGATTTATGAGCAGAGAAACACCAATGCTACCATGATATAAAACAGCTGCACAGAGAGAAAGGAAAGAAACTCTATGCTTAATAGCATATAGATCCGTGTCAAAATTCAGTGGTGCATATGCTATTTTTGAACTTACTGCAAGAAATAATGGCCTCCTTCTGCCTAAATACTGACATGAGAAAAGAGTAGGATTGAAAGATATAACAGTACACAGATTAAACCTAGCTGGTCTCTATCTGACAGGCATAAATCTGTGGTAGTATGGCTGGAAGTCCAAACAGGATCCACTTAGAAGTATAACCAGCATACAAGACCAGCAAGGGGAAGGTATATATAGCCACATTGCGATAGGACATTGTGATGACCAAAAATAATGACATAAAAGGTAAAATATAATCAGCATTTGGACAAGGACTGAACCTGCTGTGGCTCAGTGGAGAATAAAACCAAGCACACAGCACAGGGTCGCTGGATAGAATCCCTATCCGGCAAATAGTCAGAGGTTTCTACACCGCAGCTCCTCTCTCACAGCATGCAGTCTCACCTATACTGAAAGATTCTTCAGCTGCATCTCCCTCCTCCCTCTCCTTATGAACATTTACAGAGATACTACAGTTGAGGAAAGGGGAACTACAGTCTACAGGAAGAAGTCATTGTCACTTAGTAAGATATATCACACAGTGTCACATTCACATCCATTACTGAAAATAAAACATGTATGATTTAGTCTTACTTATTGAATGTAAAGAGCAGTGGCGTAACTTGCAGCTCATGGAGCCCTCAATTATTGGAAACCTTTAATAGCAATAGTCTTTTTCCATAGGCCAAAGGGACTACTCCAGGGCCGGGTGCAAATACAACCCCCTGCACCTGTTGTGATAGTAAAGAGTCTTCATGATGTAATTCTGTTCTATATCTCGTCCTCACCAGATCGAGTCAAGCTGAGTTCAAAATATGGAAAACAGATCTTCAAGCAAAATCAGCTTTGAGCTCTTGGGTCTCCTGGAGATTGAAGATTATAGATTCCTCTACTACGTGTTTTCTCTCGTTGTGTATGTCACCACCATGGGCTTGAGCGGCTTCATTGTACATTTGATCCTGACGGAGGAAAGTCTCCATAAACCAATGCACATCCTCATATGTAATCTGCTTTGTAACGGCATCTTTGGGAGCTGCTCATTTTTTCCAAAGTTTTTGATAGACCTGTTGACGTCTTCTAAGACCATCTCCTACGATGGTTGTCTCATCCAGTCTTTGAGTCTCTCACTTTTTGCCTTTTATGAAATCTCAACCTTTACCCTCATGGCCTATGATCAGTATCTGGCCGTGTATCATCCATTACAATACAACAGCCTGATGTCCAACAAGAAAGCCCTTCATCTTCTCGCTTGGTCTCTAATGTCCACCTTCATCGTGGTCCTGGTGTCCACTCTCCTGACTCTCAGGGTTCCTCTATGCGGGACACAAATCAAAAATATTTTTTGTGACAACATGTCTATATTTATTTTGGCCTGCATCGACACATTCATCAATAATATCTATGGGACAGTCATCACCATCGCCCTGTTCCTCTTCTCCACCATCTTCATCATCTACTCATACCTTCGGATCTATCTCGTTTGTCGGAAGTTAACAGGGGAGTCCAGCCGGAAGGCCATGCACACGCTCATCACCCACCTAATCAACTTCTCCATCTTTCTGGTTGGATTCCTATTTGTCTTCATTCGGTACAGAGTGGGTAGCGCCAATCTCCCGATTACTGTCCACATCCTCCTGTCTACACCCTCCCTGGTGTTACCCCCACTACTCAACCCACTGGTGTTTGGGGTAAGGACGAAAGCTTTAAAGGTAAAAATGATTCGTCGACTTAAAGAGATGAAAAAGTGGAGATTTTTGTCAATTTGAATTTAAGAAAAATGCTAACTTTGCAAATTTTTACTATCACTCCTTGTTAGCTTCACAAAACTAGACTATAAAGAAAACATTTTTGGAAGATATCATGACCCCAGAGCGGAAATGGTGCTCTAGAGCTACCCAGCCCAAATTATTGTACATGTACCAAGGAGCAAACTGCTACAACTGGCAGTAATCTGGAACTAACTGCTCAGCTACATAGCTGGGCAATTACAAAGATGTAGCAAGAAACCGAATATATCCATGGTCACATGAGCCTGAGAGGAGTTACCTTTTTTATTATTGCACATGTACCAAGGAGCAAACTGCTACAACTGGCAGTGATCTGGAACTAACTGCTCAGCTAAATAGCTGGGCAATTACAAGGATGTAGCAAGAAGCCGAATATGTCCATGGTCACATAAGCCTGAGAGGAGTTAACTTTTTTATGATAATTACTAGTGATGAGCGAACAATACAATGAACGGGGGCTCAGCAGAGTCCCCCATTGACAAAAGTTTGTGTATTGCAAATGTAATTATGTCAAAGATGGTCATGACTCAAAGAGAATTAAGTATGCAAGTTTTCCATTGTATTAGGTTGTGTATTGCTAATTTAATTTAAGTTACATCAGCCGCTATTGTTTTATTTTGTGGATTGCAGACTAAATAAGCCTCAGACCCTTTTTGTCCACATCATTTAAATGAACAATATCCAGTCGGATTGAAATTCATCCGGTAAGACAGCAGACTTGTACATCTGATCCTACAAGAACACAATATGCCTAGAGGTGTAGGCTCAGGGTATAAAAAGGACTTGCTTCTATTCACCTGGGGTTCATCTGCTTTGGCCTCAGTCTAGAGATTCCAATCCCGCCTGTGGGTTCACATCGTGTGTTCATGTGCTAGACTCGGCTGGGATATCAGAGGCTACGTAAGGAAGAAATCCAATTTGGGACAATTCGGTTACTTGACTACAGATTTCGCAGTGCTGGGTCAGCTTCCTAAGCTTGTCGCCATTCCTTTCTTGGTGGGCGCCCGCCGAAAGCGGGGTGCTGCTGGATTGGAGTAAGTGGCCCTGGAAGCCCTGAGGGCATGAATATCCTAATCCCTGGGGAGCCAGCAGAAGGGTGAGACTCTGCTGCTTGTTACAATTTATGTTTTGCTTGGTTGTGTCTCATATGCCTTTGACTGTTGGGGATACAATAAAGAGAATTTTGTTTACGTACCGTAAATTCTTTTTTCTTGAATCATCAATGGGAGACCCAGACAGTGGGGTTTAGGGCACTGCCCTCCGGAGGCCACACTAGGTACTACAAGAACTGTAGACACCGCCCCCTCCGCTTATAAACCCCTACCGCAGGGAACATCCTCAGTTTGGTCCATAAGCTGCGAGGAGACAACAGAAAACCACACCCGAAACCTCGGGAAGACACCGTGAACAGACGGTTCAACAACCCGGATAAACTGCCCCAACAGGGGACAGATCAACCGTAACATACAACGGAACACTGGGTGGGTGCTGGGTCTCCCATTGATGATTCAAGAAAAAAGAATTTACGGTACGTAAACAAAATTCTCTTTTTTCTGATCATCATAATGGGAGACCCAGACAATGGGGATGTCCTAAAGCAATACCCCAGGGCGGGAAAAAGTTCCTCAAAAGACGTTTGCATACGCGGTCCCCGTCAAAGGTGGGCAACCGCCGCCTGGAGGACCCGCCTGCCCAAACTTGCATCCGCAGAGGCATGGGCATGCACCATATAGTGCTTAGAGAAGGTGTGCAGGCTGGACCATGTGGCCGCCTGACACACCTGCAGAGCAGAGGCGCGATGTCGCAAGGCCCAGGAGGCACCGACAGCTCTTGTCGAGTGTGCCTTCAAGCCTACCGGAAGAGGCAAACCAGAAGACCGGTAAGCCTCTTGAATGGGTGCCTTGATCCATCTGGCCAAGGTTGATTTTGACGCCGCTGACCCCTTACAGCGACCTGCCGTCAGTACGAACAAGGAGTCCGAACTCCGGAAGGAGGCAGTTCTGGACACATAAATGCATACAGCCCGTACGAGGTCCAGAGTGTGGAGGTCGCGCTCAATCTGATGAACAGGAGCGGGACAAAATGATGGGAGCACAATCTCCTGGTTCAAATGAAAAGTGGAAACCACTTTTGGTAGGAATTCCGCCCGCGGGCGCAACACCACCTTGTCTTGGTGAACCACCAGAAAGGGTGACTTGCACGATAGTGCCGCCAGTTCAGAGACCCGTCTCAGGGACGTAATAGCCACCAGAAAGGCCACTTTCTGTGACAAATAAGAAAGAGAGACCTCTCTCAATGGCTCAAAAGGTGGTTTTTGCAAAGCTGCCAAGACCATGTTGAGATCCCAAGGGTCCAGAGGTCGCCTATACGGCGGAACCACTCGAGACACCCCTTGGAGAAATTGACGAACCTTTGGGAGGAGTGCCAAGCGCCTGTCGAACAATACAGACAGTGCTGATACCTGACCCTTCAGAGAACTGAGGGAAAGGCCCAACTCCAAACCTGACTGCAAAAAAGCCAATAGGGTCGGGATCGACAAAGGCCAAGGTACATGTCCCCCAGAGGAGCACCAGGCGAAAAAGACTTTCCACGTTCTGTGGTAAATCTTCCGCGACGTGGGCCTTCTAGCTCTGTTCATGGTGGAAACCACCGCAGGAGAGAAACCCCTGGATGTTAAGAGCCAGGCCTCAAGAGCCATGCAGTCAATCTGAGGGCCCTGGAATTGGGGCGGAAGAAGGGGCCCTGCGCGAGAAGATCTGCGCGGTCTGGAAGAGCCCACCGGTGTCCGCCGGACAGTTGCCACAGATCCGGATACCAGGACCTCCTCGGCCAATCCGGAGCCACTAGAATGGCTGCGTGACATTCTGTTTTGATTTTCCACAGGACCTTGGGCATCAGTGCCAGGGGCGGGAAAACATATGGCAGGTGAAAATCTGACCAACTCAGGACTAGAGCATCTGCCCCCAGAGACTGAGGGTCCCACGATCTCGCCATGTATTGTGGCACCTGATGATTCAGCCGGGAGGCCATCAGATCCACATCCGGGGTCCCCCATCTGATGCAGATGTCCCGGAAGACGTCCGGATGGAGAGACCATTCTCCGGCGTCCATCCCCTGTCGGCTCAGGTAATCTGCCTCCCAATTCTCGACACCTGGGATGTAGACTGCGGAAATCAAGCAGCTGTTGGCTTCCACCCATGATAGAATGCGGTGGACTTCCGCTAGAGCCTGTGCACTCTTGGTTCCTCCTTGGTGATTTATATAGGCGACAGTCGTCGCATTGTCGGACTGAACCCGAATCGGTTGTCCGGATAGGAACCTCCGAAAGGCCAGGAGTGCCAGATAGACCGCCCTGAGCTCCAGCACGTTGATCTGCAACGTTGTCTCTGAACGTGTCCAGAGACCTTGAGCTCTGTGGTGTAAGAACACCGCGCCCCAGCCCTTCAGGCTGGCGTCGGTGGTCACCACTAACCACGATGGCTTCAGGAAGGATCGTCCCTTCGACAGGTGACTCGGCTGAAGCCACCACTGCAGAGCATCCCTGGTCGGCTGGGAGAGGACCACCAGCTGATTCAGAGAGGACGTCCTCTTGTCCCACCTCTGGAGGATTTCCAGTTGCAGAGGACGGAGGCGAAACTGTGCGAAGGGCACCGCCTCTATTGCTGCCACCATGCGTCCCACCAGCTTCATCAATACTCGTAGGGATGAATGAGGTGATCTGAGGAGATCGTGTACTCCTGACTGAATGGCCAGTTGTTTGGCTCGTGGTAGGGACACTAGAGCAGAGTCCATGTGGAAGTCCATGCCCAGATACGTCAGTGACTGGGTTGGAACCAGGGTGGACTTCTGGATGTTGAGAAGCCACCCGAACTGCTCCAGAGACTGCATGGTCGCCTGCAGGCTCCGCTGACACAGGTGTTCCGATGCATGGTCGCCTGCAGGCTCCGCTGACACAGGTGTTCCGATGGCGCTCTGACCAGCAGGTCGTCTAAATAAGGAATGACGGCGTGTCCCTGCGCATGCAGTAAGGCCATCATCGATGCCATCACTTTCGTGAACACCCGGGGAGCCGAGGCCAACCCGAAGGGCAGCGCCACGAATTGGAAGTGCTCTTCCCCCACTGCGAATCTCAACCATCGTTGATGAGACGGTGCAATGGGCACGTGAAGGTAAGCGTCGCGGATGTCTATGGACACTAGGAAGTCGCCCTGCGACACAGCCGCGATCACGGAGCGCAGGGATTCCATGCGGAACTTCCGAACCAACACATGACGGTTGAACAGCTTGAGGTCCAGAACCGGGCGGAAGGAGCCGTCCTTCTTCGGGACGATAAAGAGGTTGGAGTAAAAACCCTTGAACCTCTCCCCAGTGGGTACTGGGACCACAAATTCGTCTCTGCGGAGTCCCTCCAACACCAGATAAAAAGCCTGAGCCTTTTCTGGAGATGGAACAGACCGATGGAATCGGTGTGTGGGTTGTGATGACAGCTCTATCCTGTATCCTCTGGAGACTACGTCTCGAACCCACTGATCTTGGATGTGGAGTCGCCATTTGTCTTGAAATTGAGACAGGCGACCCCCAACCTGTGGGGAGGCAGGAAGAGGGAGCGAGTCATGCGGAAGTGGGTTTGGGAGCGGCAGCTGTTGTACCTGCCGACTTCTTCTGGCGACTCTTGGGACGCCACTGCTGAGAAGTTTTGGCCCCACGGTCCGCGCGAGCGGAAGACGCTGACGGCTGTGAGCTGGAACGAAAGGACCACTGTTTAGGGTTCCTCTTCACAGTATACCTAGGCTTAGGTCTGTTCTGTGGAATCTTGGACTCCGTAGAGTCTTTGATCAACTTGTCCAGCTCTGCACCAAACAGCCTGTCACCAGAGAAGGGAAGATTCTGCAGAATCTTCTTTGACGTGGCATCTGAGTCCCATAGACGTAGCCACAACAATCTGCGGATCGCTATCGCATTGGCCGAAGCCACAGCTGAGCGAGTGGCAGTCTCCAGGGACGCCGTCCTGGCATAATCTGCATAGGCTTTTGCTCTCTCTGTAAGTGCCAGGACTTCAGAGTTGAAACCTGCCAGGCCAGCAATACCATCCAGACAGGATGTGATCGCCTGCAGAGTCCAGACCGCAGCAAAACTCGGGGCAAATGACGACCCCACAGCCTCATAAGACGACTTGGCGAGTTGTTCGACCTGTCTGTCTGTCGCATCCTTCAGTGAGGAGCTATCAGAGGCAGAGAAAAGGGAGCGTGCAGCAATCCTGGTCATGGAAGCGTCCACTTTCGGGGACTGCGACCACTCCTGAAGCACCTCCTGAGGAAAGGGAAAGCGGTTGTCCTTGGATTTGCGGACATAACGCCGTCCAGGGTGTACCCTGGGAGCTCTAACCACCCTTTCAAAGTTAGTATGGTCCAAAAAGGAACCACATGGTCTAGCCTCAGGTTGTAACCACTGATAGACCTCCTTCGGGTGCACGGCTGTCTCCTGAGGGGGTAACCCGAGGCGTAAGGTCTCGTTGATGGAGGACACCAGATCCTCCACCCCTTCAGCTGGTTCAGACACCGACCCGAGGGTTGAACCCCCATCATCCTCGTCACCGTCAGAGTGACGCTCCTCCTCAGAGAGGACCTGGAGCTCGGGTGAATCATCACGGCGAGCCCGCTTAAGGGGTCTCACGGTGGAAGATGGAGACACCCGGGGGTAGCTTGAAGGAGTAACTGGAGCATCCAGTCTCCTTGTTAGTGCCTCCAGGGATTGCGACATGGAGGACAATTGGGACAACATAGAAGCATTAATCTCGCTTTGTTTTTCCCATGGCCCTGGGATCACCTGAACCTCAGGGTACAGCACCGGAGCTGCTGACTCAGCAGTGACAGTCCGGGCGTCTGGACGTCCGCAATTATTGCAGGACCCCTCCACCAGTGTCCCTTTGCATGTAGCACAGACAGGTGTGGTACTGGCCGTCTTAGCAGCGCCTTTCTTCCCTGAGGACATACCCACGGTAGGGGATATCAAACAGGAGAAAATTCACCGGAAACCGGTGGCTTACCGACCGCTGCACAGCGGTGGTGAAGGGAGCGGTGTGTGTGTGGCCTCCGCGAGGAAAGAAGACCTGGTCTCCCCTGGAGTGCAGCAGAGCAGTCTCCAACGATCCCAGCAGGAAAGTGAGGGGAAAAGATGGCCGCCGCTGTAGAAGCAGAGGGCGGGGCCGAAACACGCGGGAAGCACACACACACGCCCATCCAGGTCACATGGGCCGCTCCACATCTCTCCCGGCCGCCATTACAATAATGTAAGCGCCGGGGCCCGCAGCGCGGGAGGTATAAACATAAATACCCAGGCTCACAGACAAAGTCTGAAGCCCACAGCCGCAGCCCCTGTGACACACAGGGCGGTCAGCCAGGGTGACCCCAGCACAGGGTCACCGCCAGAACCGCGGACCCGAAGGCAACGCGCGGTCTGAGTGTCATGAACACACTAGTGCCAGACACTGCCCCCAGGCACACCGGAGACACCGAAGTATCTCAGTGCCGGTCCGGTCTGTAAGCACCATATCATGGGAGGCCTCGGACGGGGGTTCAGCACCAGTCCGGTCTGTAAGCACCATTTAGGGAGGCCTCGGACTGGGCTGGCTCTAGTCCGGTCTGTAAGCACCATTTAGGGAGGCCTCGGACAGAGCTGACTCCAGTCCGGTCTGTAAGCACCATTTAGGGAGGCCTCGGACGGAGCGGAGCTGTGCAAGGCTCCTATCTCCCACTTCCCAGAGCCCCCAGGGGGGATGGGAAGGAGCACGGCAGCGTACCGGGAGACACAGTGTGCCCAGGCACTAGGCCCTCCGGTACCTCGACCTGCGTGTTCCCCGAAGGTTAACAGGGAGACTGCCGGAGGTCCCTGACTGGGACCTTCTTTTACCTTGTCTTCATACGCCATCACGAAAGCTGTGAGAATGCAATGAAGTGCAAGCAAAGCGTGTGGTACCTCCGAGCACACTAAGTTTAAAACTGAGGATGTTCCCTGCGGTAGGGGTTTATAAGCGGAGGGGGCGGTGTCTACAGTTCTTGTAGTACCTAGTGTGGCCTCCGGAGGGCAGTGCCCTAAACCCCATTGTCTGGGTCTCCCATTATGATGATCAGAAAAAAGTCTTACCATTGTGTGGTTCCCTCACCCTGTGTAGTCTAAGTAGTGTTCTGCCCGTGGCTAAGGAGTTCAGACGTTCAGTTGGGATGAGCCCTGGTCTATGCTGTCTTTCTAAAGGCGAACAGGCCAGCGGATGGGAGCACCCACTGGCCCCCCGTGTGTCCACAGAGGAGAGCACCCACTGACCCCCGTGTGTCCACAAAGGAGAGCACCCACTGACCCCCGTGTGTCCACAGAGGAGAGCACCCACTGACCCCCGTGTGTCCACAGAGGAGAGCACCCACTGACCCCCGTGTGTCCACAGAGGAGAGCACCCACTGACCCCCGTGTGTCCACAGAGGAGAGCACCCACTGACCCCCGTGTGTCCACAGAGGAGAGCACCCACTGACCCCCGTGTGTCCACAGAGGAGAGCACCCACTGACCCCCGTGTGTCCACAGAGGAGAGCACCCACTGACCCCCGTGTGTCCACAGAGGAGAGCACCCACTGACCCCCGTGTGTCCACAGAGGAGAGCACCCACTGACCCCAGTGTCTCCACAGAGGAGAGCACCCACTGACCCCCGTGTCTGCACAGAGGAGAGCACCCACTGACCCCCGTGTCTCCACAGAGGAGAGCACCCACTGACCCCCGTGTCTCCACAGAGGAGAGCACCCACTGACCCCCGTGTCTCCACAGAGGAGAGCACCCACTGACCCCCGTGTCTCCACAGAGGAGAGCACCCACTGACCCCCGTGTCTCCACAGAGGAGAGCACCCACTGACCCCCGTGTCTCCACAGAGGAGAGCACCCACTGACCCCCGTGTCTGCACAGAGGAGAGCACCCACTGACCCCCGTGTCTCCACAGAGGAGAGCACCCACTGACCCCCGTGTCTCCACAGAGGAGAGCACCCACTGACCCCCGTGTCTCCACAGAGGAGAGCACCCACTGACCCCCGTGTCTCCACAGAGGAGAGCACCCACTGACCCCCGTGTCTCCACAGAGGAGAGCACCCACTGACCCCCGTGTCTCCACGAGGAGAGCACCCACTGACCCCCGTGTCTCCACAGAGGAGAGCACCCACTGACCCCCGTGTCTCCACAGAGGAGAGCACCCACTGACCCCCGTGTCTCCACAGAGGAGAGCACCCACTGACCCCCGTGTCTACACAGAGGAGAGCACCCACTGACCCCCGTGTCTCCACAGAGGAGAGCACCCACTGACCCCCGTGTCTCCACAGAGGAGAGCATCCACTGACCCCCGTGTCTCCACAGAGGAGAGCACCCACTGACCCCTGTGTCTCCACAGAGGAGAGCACCCACTGACCCCCGTGTCTCCACAGAGGAGAGCCCCCACTGACCCCCGTGTCCCAACAGAGGAGAGCACCCACTGACCCCCGTGTCTCCACAGAGGAGAGCACCCACTGACCCCCGCGTCTCCACAGAGGAGAGCCCCCACTGACCCCCGTGTCTCCACAGAGGAGAGCATCCACTGACCCCCGTGTCTCCACAGAGGAGAGCACCCACTGACCCCCGTGTCTCCACAGAGGAGAGCACCCACTGACCCCTGTGTCTCCACAGAGGAGAGCATCCACTGACCCCCGTGTCTCCACAGAGGAGAGCACCCACTGACCCCCGTGTCTCCACAGAGGAGAGCACCCACTGACCCCTGTGTCTCCACAGAGGAGAGCACCCACTGACCCCCGTGTCTCCACAGAGAGCACCCACTGACCCCGTGTCTCCACAAAGGACATTAGTTATAATCTGAATGAATCTGAATGCATTTTATCTATTATTACTGCCTTCGTTGTGTTTAGTACATACTCTCTATCGTGCTGGCTAGTGGCATGCAAAAGAAAAAACAAAGGTTGCGCCACGCTGCATTGGGGAATCTAGATTAAGCGATATTCAGGATTTTCACTCACCTTTACTAGTTGTGCCGTATCCGCACAACTAGATTGTGGATATGTGGTGAGTGAAGGTTTATATTCACTGATCTTCTGATCTTTGGTGTTCCCCTTCAACGTTTTTAATATAAGATTCCTGCCTTCTCCTTAGCTGGCTCGCGTGAAGGATCATGTGCCGATTTTAAGGATGGATAAATGTAGCCAGGTCCTGCTCCGGAGCAGCTCACAACACCACGCTCCCCGAAGGGAGATTGTAGATAAGCCGATGAATAAATGTGGTATAATAATAGTAAGCGCTGAGAGCTAAAACAGGATACACAATGCTCTTAAATATATTACCTTTGAGTTTTATTCATTCAACAAATAAAAGCCCTCCTGCCACAACGCGTTTCGACGCGGACTGAGTCTTCCTCAAGTGGACTAGTGCTGGCTAGTGGGACAGAGATAAGTTTTGTACTTCTTCACCTCCTTCCATAGAGGAGCACAGGAAGAGCTGACAATCTACTCCCACCCCTTCATGGTTCCTGTCTAACAGGACAACTTTCTCCTCTCATTTCCTCCCCCTTCAGCTATTTAGTATAAGCCCAAGAGAGGTGGTTTGAGGGGTTGCCAGAATCCTAAGAAATTGCCCATGAGCAAATCACAGGCATTTGGTGTTTGGTCTCAATCAAAGGATAAAATCATAGGCAGAAAAATGATGCTGATATCTTTTGCCTGTGACCTTCAAGACTAAACATATGGACAAAAGGAGAAATTGATAACTTTCAGGATTATATGTACCTCCTAGAGACAGCCCATATAAGAGGTCAGCAGAGTGGGAGATCAAGTTTTAGATTAGAAAGATAAAAACACGGAGGGAAGAGGAGCGGAGGTTATACACTAGGGGAAGAGGAGCGGAGGTTATACACTAGGGGAAAGAGGTTATACACTAGGGGGAAAAGAGGAGGAGGGTATACACTAGAAGACAAGAGGTTATACACTAGGGGAAGAGGAGCGGAGGTTATCACTAGAAGACCAGAGGTTATACACTAGGGGAAGAGGAGCGGAGGTTATACACTAGAAGACAAGAGGTTATACACTAGGGAGGAAGAGGAAGCGGAGGTTATACACTAGGGGAAGAGGAGCGGAGGTTATACACTAGATGATCAGAGGTTATACACTAGGGGAAGAGGAGCAGAGGTTATACACTAGAAGACAAGAGGTTATACACTAGGGGAAGAGGGCGGAGGTTATATACTAGAAGACCAGAGGTTATACACTAGGGGAAGAAGGGCGGAGGTTATACACTAGAAGACAAGAGGTTATACACACTAGGGGAAGAGGAGCGGAGGTTATACACTAGAAAATCAGAGGTTATACACACTAGGGGAAGAGGAGAACAGACGGTTATCACACACTAGGGGAAGAGGAGCGGAGGTTATACACTAGAAGACCAGAGGTTATACACACATAGGGGAAGAGGAGCGGAGGTTATACACTAGAAGACAGAGGTTATACACACATAGGGGAAGAGGAGCGGAGGTTATACACTAGAAGACCAGAGGTTTTAACACTAGGGGAAGAAGGAGCGGAGGTTATACACTAGAAGACCAGAGGTTATACACTAGGGGGGAGAGAAGGACGAGGTTATACACTAGAAGACCAGAGGTTATACACTAGGGGAAGAGGAGCGGAGGTTATACACTAGAAGATCAGAGGTTATACACTAGTAGACCAGAGGCTATACACTAGGGGAAGAGGGAGGCGGAGAGGGTTATACACTAGAGAGATATAGAGGATTATACACTAGAAGAGACGTGAGGTTATACACTAGGGGAAGAGGAGCGGAGGTTATACACTAGGGGAAGAGGCGGAGGTTATACACTAGGGGAAGAGGAGCGGAGGATAAAAATTAGGGGAAGAGGAGCGGAGGATATACACTAGGGGAAGAAGACGTGAGGTTATACACTAGGGGAAGAGGAGCGGAGGTTATACACTAGGGGAAGAGGAGCGGAGGTTATACACTAGAGGATCAGAGGTTATACACTAGGGGGAAGAGGAGCGGAGTTTATACACTAGAGGATCAGAGGTTATACACTAGGGGAAGAGGGGCAGAGGGTATACACTAGAAGATCAGAGGTTCTACACTAGGGGAAGAGGGGCGGAGGTTATACACTAGTGGAAGAGGAGCGGAGGGTATACACTAGAAGATCAGAGGTTATACATTAGGGGAAGAGGAGCGGAGGTTATACACTAGAAGACCAGAGGTTATACACTAGGGGAAGAGGAGCAGAGGCTATACACTAGAAGATCAGAGGTTCTACACTAGGGGAAGAGGAGCAGAGGCTATACACTAGGGGAAGAGGAGCGGAGGTTATACACTAGAACATCAGAGGTTATACACTAGGGGAAGAGGAGCAGAGTTATACACTAGAAAACATCAAGACGGGTTATACACTAGGGGAAGAGGAGCAGAGTTATACACTAGGGGAAGAGGAGCAGAGGTATACACTAGGAAGAGAGGAGGTATACACTAGAAGAGATCAGAGGTTATACACTAGGGGAAGAGGAGCAGAGGTTATACACTAGGGGAAGAGGAGCGGAGGGTATACACTAGGAAGATGCAGAGGTTATACACTAGGGGAAGAGGAGCGGAGGATAAATATAGGGCAAGGATGGCGGAGATTCAGGCGACGTGAGTATACCGGACAAGGGTCGGATTATTGCATTAGACAGTTGGAATCAATTAACAACTAAATCAAGGAAATCACTGAAAGGACGGTGCGGTACACTGAGGATCAGAGTTCATCACCACTAGGGGAAGAGGCGGAGGTTATACACTAGAAGACAGAGGTTATACATAGGGGAAGAGGAGGGGAGGTTATACACTAGGGGAAGAGGAGCGGAGGTATACATAGAGACCAGAGGTTATACACTAGGAGAAGAGGAGCGGAGGTTATACACTAGAGATCAGAGGTTATACACTAGGCAGGTAACAAGGGAAGAGGAGCGGAGGTTATACACTAGAGGACAGAGGTTATACACTAGGGGAAGAGGAGCGGAGGTTATACACTAGGGGAAGAGGAGCAGGCTATACACTAGAAGATCGAGGTTTACACTAGGGAAGAGGAGCAGAGGTTATACACTAGGGAAGAGGAGCGGAGGTTATACACTAGAAGATCAGAGGTTATACACTAGAAGACCAGAGGTTATACACTAGGGGAAGAGGAGCGGAGGTTATACACTAGGGAAGAGGAGCAGAGGCTATCACTAGAGTCAGAGTATACACGGGAAGAGGCAGAGCTATACACTAGGGGAAGAGGAGCGGAGGGTTATACACTAGAAGACAGAGGTTATACACTAGGGAAGACGAGAGGTTATACATAGGGGAAGAGGAGCGGAGGGTATACACTAGAAGACCAGAGGTTATACACTAGGGGAAGAGGAGCAGGAGGTTATACACTAGGGAAGAGGAGCGGAGGGTATACACTAGAAGATCAGAGGTTATACACTAGGGGAAGAGGAGCGAGGTTATACACTAGGAAATAGCGGAGTTATACACTAGGGAGAGAGCAGGGATAGCAGAGCTTCTACACTAGGGGAAGAGGGCGGAGGTTATACACTAGAAGATCAGAGGTTAAACACTAGGGGAAGAGGAGCGGAGGTATACACTAGAAGACAGAGTTTATACACTAGGGGAGAGTAGCGGAGGTATACACTAGAAGATCAGAGGTTAAACACTAGGGGAAGAAGGGCGGAGGTTATACACTAGAAGACCAGGTTATGTACTAGGGGAAGAGGGGCGGAGGTTATATACTAGAAGATCAGAGGTTATACACTAGGGGAAGAGGGGGGCAGAAGAGGCATTATACACCAGGGAAAGAGGCGGAGGTTATACACTAGAAGACCAGAGGTTATAGGATAAGAAGGGCAAAGCTGGGTGGCGATGGGGCAGAAAATACACATTGGCCGAATTATATACACTGTGGGGCAATTAGAGTAAGAAAGTGAAATTCAATGATTTAGAAGTGTCCAAATACTTTTCTCCACAGAGTGTATAGTGTATTAGTGCTTTGTGGGTGAAGAACCTTCTGCCATCAGTGACTCCCGATAGGAAGATTGTACAAGTGAATTGCAAAATGAATCATCCCCAAACACAAATATAATAACCAGAGTTTATTTTGAACACCAGTTACACGATAAATCACAATAAAAAAAGAAATACAAAGTACTTACAACAAAAGTCTGTAGAAAATCAATGAACATCGATATAACAAGGTAAACATGAAGAACGAGCAAGTGTATACAGCTTTCGTATATGAGGATATAACAGGGGGTCTAAAATTACAGTAACGTGGCTACTTTCTTCAAAAACAGCCACGGTCTAACTGCAATACCACACAAATCCTGCAGACAGGAGTGGCACTGTTTCTGGAAGGAAGGGGCCACGTTTCTCTAGTTTTGACATCCCCTTTAAAGCTTATCGGCAGTGTAACCGTGTGTAGTGATTGGTTTTGCCCCCACAATCAGCTCAGTTAAACTGGTGGCCAAGTGAGGGCCGGCGGTTGGTGACTGGCCTCTTCGACAAGGTGGTTGTCGAAGCATTAAAGACTTCTGTTTAGAGGAACCACCGTGGCACCAAGTATCTTCTGCCCAACCTTAGCGGTCATTCTGATGTCTTCAGACCATGTAGTTGAGCAGAGGAACCAGATGTTGAAAGCTTCAACTCCAGGGCCTGGTTGGTGCTGACTCTTGACAAGAAGGTTGCCAAAGCTTTGAAGACTTGGGGGCAAATAGGTAGAGAGACGGTTGTGGGGGCAAATACAGGTTTACAGAGCAGCGATACGTTCTCATCCCATGGATGAATGATTAAAGAAAAGGTCACAGAAACGAAGTGCAAGCCGAATCACGAGCAACCATAAAATAAAGCATTGAACTGTTCTCAACCTCGTTCTCCGTAGAACCTTGAAGACGGAGGACTTTACTACAGTCCTCTCCAATACAAAGAATAACCGTAGGGTCTATGCACTTATAGGCCCCGCTAGTGCAATATACAAAACAGCTGTCCTGTCCTCAACCATGTAACCAAAGGAGGACATTAGTAGAATTGTGCATTAAAACTATCATAGGGTTGTAGCAATTTGTGGAGACCTCTGTCAACAGAGTCAAGAATGACATACGGACAACGACTAGGAAAGACCGTTGGGACGTTCTATCACCCACTGGAGATGGAAGAACCCTGGACCAGAACTGGTTTTGTTTGGGGAATCGGTTAGATGTCCTCATCGTAGAGCCACATTGTGGAACCCTTAGTCAATGAGGTCAAGGATGACATATGGCCAACTATTGGTAAAGCCCAATAGGACATTGTAACGCCTACAGAAGATACTTGGACCAGGACTGGTCTTGTTTGGGGAAATAGTTTGATGTCCTCATCGAAGAGCCACACTGTGGAAACCTCAGTCAACAAAGTCAAAAATGACATACGGACAACTACCAGTGAAGGCCAATGGGACGCTTTAACGCCTACAGGAGATGGAGGAACCATGGACCAAAACTGGTCTTGTTTTAAGAATTGGTTAGATGTCCTCATCGTAGAGACACATTTTTGGAAACCTTAGTCAACGCGGCCAAGAAAGGCCAACTACTGGCAAATCCCAATAGGACATTCTACACCTACAGATGGAGGAAGCTTGCACCAGGACTGGTCTTCTTTGGGGATGTAGTTTCATGTCTTAATTGAAGAACCACATCGTGGAAGCCTTAGTCAATGAAGTCAAGAATAACATATGGCCAACTACTGGTTAAGCCTGATGGGACATTCTAACTCCTACAAGAGATAGAGGAACCTTGGACCAGAGCTGGTCTTGTTTAGGGAATCGGTTGGATGTCCTCATCGAAGAGCCACACTTAGTCAGCGAAGCCAAGAATGACATATGGCCAACTACTGTTAAAGGCCAATGGGACGTTCTAACGCCTACAAGAGATGGAGAAACCTGGGACCAGAACTGGTTTTGTTTGGGGAATTGGTTAGATGACTTCATCGTAGAGTCACAATCATTGTGCGGGCGTACAATAAAGCAAGCAGGCTTCCCCCCATTCTCATGGCTCTCCCCAACAACATCAAGAGGGAAGCGTGTCTGGAGAGGCCAACGAGGTTGACAGGGAGTAGAGAGCTTTTCTTTGGTTTTACAACTGGGCGACACATTCCCCATAACACTTGGTGAGGACCTCAGGTTGGTCATCTCCACGTGGGCACAACGCAGCTTATTCTTGGGGGTCCTTTTTCTGATTGTCAACAATTTAAAGGATTTGTCCACTATCAGGATAGGATAATGAGGGATCAATTTCAGATCACTCATCTGAGTAATGCCCCCAATGATCAGAGGTTAGTAGCTCCTGCAGCGACCGGATGTACCAGTTAGTGGCCCCCAGGTCCAAGAACGGAAGCTACAACGTGTACGGAGCCGAGCTGTTCTGCCTCTACATCATGGACATCCACCGAGGCCAGAGCTACTCACAGCTGATCGGTGGGGAGCACCTACTAATCCCATATTGGCCCATATCCGAGCCACGGATAACGAATGTCATTGAGCTCCAAAACAGCCGCTACCTGATAGACGACCTGATGGATCCAAGAAGTGGTCATCAATATGGAGGGAAAGCAAAAGGAGGACAAGAAGGGGTGCGGGCACTTTGGTAGCACATATAGTATTGCACTGGGAGAGGGGCTGCCTCTCGGATATCAGACCGGGGTACACACAGCAGCTGAAATCTCAATCTGGCTACAACCTAGGCACATGGCGGCGCCCCCTACAGGACGGTGCATCTATACATAGTGTTCCATCACAGGACAGACCGGAGCAGTGCAATAAGACATAGTGCAAAAAGGGTAACCCCGGAGGGAGCATGAAAGTCAGAGCCGCGGGGGAAGACATGACCCGTCACAGTGCAAAGACGTGGAGGACACTGACGTTACCGCGCAGATCACTGGACACCAAGCGGCTGCTGACCGACAAAATCCTCGTGATGGCGACTCCTCCAGGTGAAAGCTACATCCAATCACGAGCCAGAAGCTCCAGTTACATCCAGAGCTGTAGTCAATATGGCTGCCGGCACGAGTGCTGACGGCTGCAGCCAGGATAGCGGATGTTTGCTCCCATAATGCACTGCAGCCTATTCTATATCTGTTTACTGAATGCTACCTCTCCCATAATGCAATGCAGCAAAGCAGTGTGGTAATTCACCCTGAGGCTTGAAGGAGGGCACCATTATGAATGCAGCTCTGGAGGTGAACGAAAGTTTTGCAGGCTCAATAGCATGTCTGTTCTCCCAAAATGCACCACAGCTTCACCCCCGGACAGCATGTGGTGCAAAAACTACATCTCCCACAATGCAATGTAGCAATGTGTGATCTGTAAGTGAACAGGAAAGAGGGAGAATGGTGGATGCAGCCCTGGATGTGACTGGAGTAAAGGCTCCTGGACACTGGATATCACCGGGCTTCGCGGGACGGACAGACGCAGCAGCTTTACATTTATAATATGGAGGATAGTGGTGTAGACGGCGCCGAACGAGGGAGGAAGGTGCTGGATATAAAGTGCAGAGAAAGTCGAACATCTGATGAAAGAGACAAACCAGGGTCAGAAATGGAGGCTCCGAGGGCAAAGAAAACACAGTACGAGACCCGACAGAGGACAGAACGCTCCGGCGCCACCGAAGCATAATCACCTTATACACAACATCTCAGGATCTCTGCTTGCTGTCAGTCTGAAAACCGATACTGCAAATACACGGAGGCTGGACCATGTTGCAGCAGCTGTGCCCCTCATGTGTGGCCCCGTGATCCTCCTGTCCCCGAAGCCTCTTCTGATTAGTAGGCACTGTCTATACTTCGTGTGTGCAACGTACGGTCCACAATGTACTTAATTATGGGATCCCCCGTCCCAGTCCTGGACTATAGCATCTGCCCCTAACTTACCATCGGAAGCAACACTTGTCACTGCTGAGGGTACGGTACAATGTATGTATATGGACCAGGTCAGGACACAAGGACATTTCCATTCACTGACAGCAAGCAGAGATGCTGGAAAAGGTGAAGAAGTGAGAAGCAACATCCCGCAACGTCTACAACCCAACCTGTGAGGAGACTACAACTCTCATGGTGTCCGGGCATGCTGGTAATTGTAGTTTTGTTACAGTTGGAGACCCCTCTATGGAGCGCTGACATCCCCTTCTCGTGCCCCACCGTGACTATCGGCATCGGTCCATAGTCAAAAGCGAGGAAATCTCAGAGCAGCAGAACACAAGGAACGATCCTGACATAATACTCAGCAGAAAGTAATAACTTAACACAGAACAAAACGACATAAAAGAAACAAGAACTCAAGTTTTTCCATCCTTAGTGGTCGCATCGTCTCCGCACCACGACCTGCCGCCATTCTCGGCTTTGTAGCCATAAAACGCCAGTCTGGTGACCGTGTCCCTGTAAGGACCTCAGCAGCGATCAGAGCTGACCTCGTCTTAAAGACATTGCAAAAATAACAAAAAACATTTGGTCGAAAGGGAACAGAACCGAACACAAACCTTAAACTGAAGGAGGATGTGGACTATACCTTTAAGACACGTGCCCTATGGTGTAATGATGCAAGCAGGCACCCACAATGCTTTGCATCGGATCACACACAGTAAGTACATTGAATATTCTGGACAGTGATAGGTTATTTCTCCACCAGGGGTACAGCGGGGACGGAGGTGACGATCACAGGCTCCTCCAGATCAGACCGTTCTTACTGGGCTCCAGGAACTCGTCCACCAGCGCCTGAATCACCTTCTTCAACTCGTCCTCCAGGAAAAGCCGATCCCTGCAAGACAAGAGGCGTCAGCGAGGGGGGTGCTACTCTGCTGGGACAACCGCGGCACCCGGGGAGAGGCATGCGCGAGCCCCCCGGCACCCGGGAGAGGCATGCGCGAGCCCCCGGTACCGGGAGAGCATGCGCGAAGCCCCCGGCACCCGGGAGAGGCATGCGCGAGCCCCCGGCAGCCGGGAGAGGCATGCGCGAGCCCCCGGCGCCGGGAGAGGCATGCGCAAGCCCCCGGCAGCCGGGAGAGGCATGCGCGAGCCCCCGGCAGCCGGGAGAGAGGCATGCGCGAGCCCCCGGCTCCCGGGAGAGGCATGCGCAAACCTCCGGGGCTGAGAGAGGCACAGCCCGAGCCCTTAGCGCCAGGGAGAGGAAAAGCCCAAGCCCTCGGTGTCAGAAAAAGATAAGTCAGAGTCCCTGTGTCAGGGAAGAACAAGCCCAAGTCCCCGGCGTCTGGGAGAGGCAAGAGATTGTGTAACAAGTGTCTTAGGAGACTCGAGGAGCTGGTTTACAAGCCTTACCCCTGCCCAGGAGCCCCGCACATCTCAGCGTAGTACTTGATCTTTGGTTCGGTGCCGCTGGTTCTCAATGTGGCCACGCAGCCGTTCTGGAAGGTGAAGGTGATCATCTGACTGTTCTTACTGACGGGGAGCAGCTGTAAGAGACGATCCGGGTCATTGTGGCACCGCCACCCCTCACTGTGTACATGGAGGACATTATGGGACGTATAGTGCGGCTCTTACACATATCTTGTCCTGTTGACTGCTGTCGTATCCCATGGTCACATCCCGCACATGGAGGACACCGTATGCCCCGCACGCCCGCTGGGTATTGCTTGGGACAGCTGTAATTCCGCAGTCGCTCGAATATCCTCTTGATGGCGGCCGGATCGTAACACAGAAAGTATGACGTCTTGGAGATGTGATAACCATACCTGAGAACGGGCGAGAAGGAGAGGTGAGACAATATGGCTGACGGCGAACCAAGGGCAGCGGAGCGCCCCATGCACAATATAGGGGTGACGAGATAACATGGCTGACAGCAGAGAGCTCCAGTCAGACCATAGGGGGTGACAGGTAAACATGGCCGCCAGAAGACAGAAACCGAATGCTGCCACATCTGTGACCGGCGCTGATGGATTACTAATAATTGTGGAAGAAAAAATTCCTCAATTAAAAAAAAATACTAAAAATACGGCAGTGCAGTAAAAATATACAATATATAGGCGGAATTACTATTGCATTAACCTTATATAAAGAATAGAAATAGAGAAAGTTACACTCAAGACTTGTGCTCCAAAAAAGGTTTGAGTATGTTAATGCCACTTGTGACCACCAGGTGCGCTGTTGTGAAATCCTCGAAATCATCAGGAATGAATGAAAATATAAACCTAAAAGACTCCAGAACCAATCTGTGCACCCCCAGAACCAATCCTGCACCCCCAAACCATCCGTGCACCCCCAGAACCAATCCGTGCACCCCCACTCCAGTCCGTGCGCCCAGAACCAATCCGTGCACCCCCAGAACCAATCCGTGCACCCCCAGAACCAATCCGTGCACCCCCAGAACCAATCCGTGCACCCCCAGAACCAATCCGTGCACCCCCAGAACCAATCCGTGCACCCCAGAACAGTCCGTGCACCCCCAGAACCATCCGTGCACCCCAGAACCATCGTGCACCCCCAGAACCAATCCGTGCACCCCCAGAACCAATCGTGCACCCCAGACCAATCCGTGCACCCCCAGAACCAATCCGTGCACCCCAGAACCAATCTGTCACCCCAGAACCAATCCGTGCACCCCAGAACAATCCTGCACCCCCAGAGTCCACAAATATATCATATGCAAAAGTGCTTTTATTCAAAATCCATAAATATATAATTTACACCACAGTGACAAGCATGATACCAGACTGAGGATACAAATGAGACTGGATATACACAATCAGTAGCACAATAACACAGGACTATTACATACTTATAAGGGGGTGCACAACCAAAATGTAAGAAAATGAATTAAATTAGTGCTACTTCCTGCTAACCTCTGACTATGGACCCCAACCGGTATTAGTGTTCTTACACAGACCCCCCTATACTAGGCAATAAGAAAGGGATACCCATCCCCTTAGTCACAAGGTTAACCAGCAGTCATAGGCTATACTTTCATAGAGCCCTATATTTGTGCCTCCTGACTCTGGGGGTGCACGGATTGGTTCGGAGGTCTTTTTAGGTTTATATATTTGGTGATCCACTGGACTTATAGTCCATAATTAGGTTATAATGAATGATAATATCTCAATTCAGTAAGGAAGTGGATGAACTCCAGCGCCACCTATAGGCAGCTCCTCAAGTAAAGTCACATTCTGACAAGCTTTTTAATATGACTATAGAGATAGCAAAGCTCCCAGACCTTGTCTTAGCCTCTCACACAGCCAGATCAGAACCCCAACTACAACGCTGCTTTCGGGGTTCGGCCCCCTCATCAGTGCAGTGTGTGGGATATTCTGATCTGGCTGTGTGAGAGGCTAAGACAAGGTCAGGGAACTTGCTATCCCTTAGTCATATTAAAAAGCTTGTCAGAAAGCAACTATCACTTTGAGGAGCTGCCTATAGGTGGCGCTGGAGTTCATACACTTCCTTACTGAAGTGCAAATTTGCATATTTCCTAGAGGAGGGATGTGGCTTTAAATCTCCTTATCTACTTAACCGTCTTATTCTTATGGTTGCAGGAAAACTCCTCTCCATAAAAGGTAAATAGCAAGTTCCCAGACCTGAAAATATCTCCAAATTGCAGTCATGGAGAGGAGGCCCGAGACAGGAGGGGGGCAGAGGAGAGAGGCCCGAGACAGGAGGGGGGCAGAGGAGAGAGGCCCGAGACAGGAGGGGGGTTGAGACGAGAGGAGGCCCGAGACAGGAGGGGGTTGAGACGAGAGGAGGCCCCGAGACAGGAGGGGGGTTGAGACGAGAGGAGGCCCGAGACAGGAGGGGGGTTGAGACGAGAGGAGGCCCAAGACAGGAGGGGGGTTGAGACGAGAGGAGGCCCGAGACAGGAGGGGGGTTGAGACGAGAGGAGGCCCGAGACAGGAGGGGGGTTGAGACGAGAGGAGGCCCGAGACAGGAGGGGGGTTGAGACGAGAGGAGGCCCGAGACAGGAGGGGGGTTGAGACGAGAGGAGGCCCGAGACAGGAGGGGGGTTGAGACGAGAGGAGGCCCGAGACAGGAGGGGGGTTGAGACGAGAGGAGGCCCGAGACAGGAGGGGGGTTGAGACGAGAGGAGGCCCGAGACAGGAGGGGGGTTGAGACGAGAGGAGGCCCGAGACAGGAGGGGGGTTGAGACGAGAGGAGGCCCGAGACAGGAGGGGGGTTGTAGACGAGAGGAGGCCCGAGACAGGAGGGGGTTTGAGACGAGAGGAGGCCCGAGACAGGAGGGGTGGTTGAGACGAGAGGAGGCCCGAGACAGGAGGGGGGTTGAGACGAGAGGAGGCCCGAGACAGGAGGGGGGTTGAGACGAGAGGAGGCCCGAGACAGGAGGGGGGTTGAGACGAGAGGAGGCCCGAGACAGGAGGGGGGTTGAGACGAGAGGAGGCCCGAGACAGGAGGGGGGTTGAGACGAGAGGAGGCCCGAGACAGGAGGGGGGTTGAGACGAGAGGAGGCCCGAGACAGGAGGGGGGTTGAGACGAGAGGAGGCCCGAGACAGGAGGGGGGTTGAGACGAGAGGAGGCCCGAGACAGGAGGGGGGTTGAGACGAGAGGAGGCCCGAGACAGGAGGGGGGTTGAGACGAGAGGAGGCCCGAGACAGGAGGGGGGTTGAGACGAGAGGAGGCCCGAGACAGGAGGGGGGTTGAGACGAGAGGAGGCCCGAGACAGGAGGGGGGTTGAGACGAGAGGAGGCCCGAGACAGGAGGGGGGTTGAGACGAGAGGAGGCCCGAGACAAGAGGGGGGTTGAGACAGAGGAGGCCCGAGACAGGAGGGGGGTTGAGACCAGAGGAGGCCCGAGACAGGAGGGGGTGAGACGAGAGGAGGCCCGAGACAGGAGGGGGTGAGACCAGAGAGGCCCGAGACAGGAGGGGGTGAGACCAGAGAGGCCCGAGACAGGAGGGGGGAGACCAGAGAGGCCCGAGACAGGAGGGGGGAGACCAGAGAGGCCCGAGACAGGAGGGGGGAGACCAGAGAGGCCCGAGACAGGAGGGGGGAGACCAGAGAGGCCCGAGACAGGAGGGGGAGAGGAGAGAGGCCGAGACAGGAGGGGGAGAGGAGAGAGGCCGAGACAGGAGGGGGAGAGGTGCGAGGCCGAGACGGGGGTTGAGACGAGAGGCGCGAGGCCAAGACAAGAGAGATGCCGAGTAAGGGGGGGGGGGGGAAAGGGAGAGGAGAGAGGCTGAGATGGGGGAGAGAGGCCTAGATGGGATGGGGGGGAGGGGGGGGGGGGTGAGAGAGGGGGAGACGGGGGAGGGGGAGGTCGAGATATCGGGGGAGAGCCTAGATGGTTGGAGGGGGAGAAGAGGATGAGACAAGGGAAGGGAAAGGCCGAGAGCAGAGGAGAGGAGGGTGACAGGGACCAGAGGAGAGAGGCCAGGACGAGAGGTGAGAGGCCAGGGGGGGGGGGGGGGGGGAGGAGAGAGGCCAGGACAGGTTGCAATAGTAGCAACCGTGCAGCTGCGAAAACGTATTAGGTTATGATGATTTTTACTCATTCCTTGACTGGAAGCAGAGATCCTACATGGTGATTAGTGAATCCACTAAATATTAGGGCACTGCAGAGCGTTGCACAGTGACTTACGTCTCGTATATGCGGATGAGCTGACGCTGCAGGGTCAGGTTCACACTGTCCAGATACGTCGCCAGCTCTGCTACAACCACCGCCGCGCTCACACCGTCCTTATCCAGCACAGCCGAGCCACACATGAAACCTGGAGGGAAAGAAGAGTCAGAAGGAGCGGCCCGCGGAAGAAAAGGACGAACGGCCCGCAGAGGGATAATAGGAGGAACGGCCCGCAGAGGGATAATAGGACGAACGGCCCGCAGAGGGATAATAGGAGGAACGGCCCGCAGAGGGATAATAGGAGGAACGACCCGCAGAGGGATAATAGGAGGAACGACCCGCAGAGGGATAATAGGAGGAACGACCCGCAGAGGGATAATAGGAGGAACGACCCGCAGAGGGATAATAGGAGGAACGACCCGCAGAGGGATAATAGGAGGAACGACCCGCAGAGGGATAATAGGAGGAACGACCCGCAGAGGGATAATAGGAGGAACGACCCGCAGAGGGATAATAGGAGGAACGACCCGCAGAGGGATAATAGGAGGAACGACCCGCAGAGGGATAATAGGAGGAACGACCCGCAGAGGATAATAGGAGGAACGACCCGCAGAGGGATAATAGGAGGAACGACCCGCAGAGGGATAATAGGAGGAACGACCCGCAGAGGGATAATAGGAGGAACGACCCGCAGAGGGAATAAACATAGGAGGAACGACCCGCAGAGGGATAATAGGAGGAACGACCCGCAGAGGGATAATAGGAGGAACGACCCGCAGAGGGATAATAGGAGGAAGACCCGCAGAGGGATAATAGGAGGAACGACCCGCAGAGGGATAATAGGAGGAACGACCCGCAGAGGGATAATAGGAGGAACGACCCGCAGAGGGATAATAGGAGGAACGACCCGCAGAGGGATAATAGGAGGAACGACCCGCAGAGGGATAATAGGAGGAACGACCCGCAGAGGGATAATAGGAGGAACGACCCGCAGAGGGATAATAGGAGGAACGACCCGCAGAGGGATAATAGGAGGAACGACCCGCAGAGGGATAATAGGAGGGACGACCCGCAGAGGGATAACAGGAGGGACGACCCGCAGAGGGATAACAGGAGGGACGACCCGCAGAGGGATAACAGGAGGGACGACCCGCAGAGGGATAACAGGAGGGACGACCCGCAGAGGGATAACAGGAGGACGACCCAGAGGGATAACAGGAGGACGACCTGCGGGATAACAGGAGGGACGACCTGCGGGATAACAGGAGGGACGACCTGCGGGATAACAGGAGGGACGACCTGCGGGATAACAGGAGGGACGACCTGCGGGATAACAGGAGGGGACGACCTGCGGGATAACAGAGGAACGACCTGCGGGATAATAGGAGGAACGAACTGCGGGATAACAGGAGGAACGACCTGCGGGATAACAGGAGGAACGACCTGCGGGATAACAGGAGGAACGACCTGCGGGATAACAGGAGGAACGACCTGCGGGATAATAGGAGGGTCTCTGTTGCTCACTGACCTATAGATTCCTCGAAGGCGAACAGCACGCTCTTCTTCTGCTCCAGCAGCGTCTTCACGCGGTTCCCGATCCACTTAAATCCGGGCAACGTCTCCTGTAAGAGAAGACAAGAAGATCAAGGGGCCCCGCCACAGTCACAGGGGCCCTGACACAGTCACAGGGGACCCACCCATCACACTTCACCCCAGGACGCACCTCATACTGGAATCCCTCTTTGGCGGCCACAGCGCGCAGGATGGCAGAGGATACGGTGGTGGCCAGCATGTAGACGTCCTCCACCGCAGACACCGGACCCGACTGGACCCAACAGAAGTAGGACCACCATCCGAGGAGCGCAGCCAGCTCGTTCCCGGAAAAGACCCTCCAGCGCCCACTGAGGGAGAAACGGCCATAAGATAACACCTGCACACAATCCACTGACCATAACACAACACCTGCACACAATCCACCGGCCATAACACAACACCTACACACAATCCCACCGGCCATAACACAACATCTACACACAATCCACCGGCCATAACACAACACCTACACACCATCCACCGGCCAGAACACAACACCTACACACAATCCACCGGCCATAACACAACACCTACACACAATCCACCGGCCATAACACAACACCTACACACCATCCACCGGCCATAACACAACACCTACACACCATCCACCGGCCATAACACAACACCTACACACAATCCACCGGCCATAACACAACACCTACACACAATCCACCGGCCATAACGCAACACCTACACACAATCCACCGGCCATAACGCAAAACCTGCACACAATCCACCGGCCATAACACAACACCTACACACAATCCACCGGCCATAACACAACACACCTACACACAATCCACCAGCCATAACAACGCCTACACACAATCCACGCCCATAACACAACACCTACACACAATCCACCAGCCATAACACAACACCTACACACAATCCACCGGCCATAACACAAACACCTACACACAATCCACCAGCCATAACAACGCCTACACACAATCCACCGCCCATAACACAACACCTACACACCATCCACCGGCCATAACACAACACCTACACACCATCCACCAACCATAAACACCTACACACAATCCACCGCCCATAACACCTACACACAATCCACCAACCATAACACAACACCTACACACAATCCACCGGCCATAACACAATACACCTACACACAATCCACCGGCCATAACACAACACCTACACACAATCCACCGGCCATAACACAACACCTACACACCATCCACCAACCATAACACCTACACACAATCCACCAACCATAACACCTACACACAATCCACCGCCCATAGCACAACACCTACACACAATCCACCGGCCATAACACAACTCCTACACACAATCCACCGGCCATAACACAACACCTACACACCATCCACCAACCATAACACAACACCTACACACCATCCACCAACCATAACACCTACACACAATCCACCAACCATAGCACAACACCTACACACAATCCATCGGCCATAACACAACACCTACACACAATCCACCCGCCATAACACAACACCTACACACAATCCACCGACCATAACACAACACCTACACACAATCCACCGCCCATAACACAACACCTACACACCATCCACCAACCATAACACCTACACACAATCCACCAACCATAACAACACTACACACAATCCACCAACCATAACACAACACCTACACACCATCCGCCGCCCATGACACAATACACCTACACACAATCCACCGGCCATAACACAACACCTACACACAATCCACCGACCATAACACAACACCTACACACAATCCACCGACCATAACACAACACCTACACACAATCCACCGGCCATAACACAACACCTACACACAATCCACCGCCCATAACACAATACACCTACACACAATCCACCGCCATAACACAACACCTACACACAATCCACCAGCCATAACACAACACCTACACACAATCCACCGCCATAACACAATACACCTACACACAATCCACCGACCATAGCACAACACCTACACACAATCCACCAGCCATAACACAACACCTACACACAATCCACCGGCCATAACACAACACCTACACACAATCCACCAGCCATAACACCTACACACAATCCACCAACCATTACACCTACACACAATCCACCAACCATAAACAAACACCTACACACAATCCACCGCCCATAACACAATACACCTACACACAATCCACCGACCATAGCACAACACCTACACACAATCCACCGGCCATAACACAACACCTACACACAGTCCACCGGCCATAACACAACACCTACACACAATCCACCGACCATAACACAACACCTACACACAATCCACCGGCCATAACACAACACCTACACACAGTCCACCGGCCATAACACAACACCTACACACCATCCACCAACCATAACACCTACACACAATCCACCAACCATAACACCTACACACAATCCACCAACCATAACACAACACCTACACACCATCCACCGCCCATAACACAATACACCTACACACAATCCACCGGCCATAACACAACACCTACACACAATCCACCGGCCATAACACAAACCTACACACAATCCACCAACCATAACACAACACCTACACACCATCCACCGCCCATAACACAATACACCTACACACAATCCACTGACCATAACACAACACCAACACACAATAAATAATAACATTAATATATTAATAGGATTATATATATTAAGCTTAGATAGTGAAATTCTATTATGGTATTTGGTTAATAATTACTATGCCTTTTCATATTTCTAATAATCAATATTTTTTAAATATTTCATTTCTTTTCTCCTCCCATTGTGAACTTGCAGGAAGAGAGGGGAATGGTAATAATAATAATAATAATAATAATAACTATTATTATTCACATATATGTTAACTTTTTTATCAATTTCGTAATTATTTTAAACAAATGCGTTAAAAATATTAAATAATAAAATAGGATAATACAAATAAAAGAATATAATAAATATAAAAACAAAGTACAATAATGATAAAACAGGGATTTTTGTGTACTCACCGTAAAATCCTTTTCTCCTAGCTCATCATTGGGGGACACAGGACCATGGGTGTATGCTTTTCTGCCACTAGGAGGCGACACTAAGTAGAATTAAAAGTTAAGCCCTCCTTCCTGCAGTATACACCCGTATGTAGGCGTAGCTATTCAGTTTTGTACTAGAGCAGTAGGAGAGCAGGTAAGGAAATACTGTACAACTAGCGTAAGGTAAGGTACTGTACAGACAGAGTACACGTAGTGTAGGGCAGTGTACTGTACAGAGTGTTGAAGAATTAGAGGGTGGGTGCTGTGTCCCCCCAATGATGAGCTAGGAGAAAAGGATTTTACGGTGAGTACACAAAAATCCCTGTTTCTCCTTCGCAACATTGGGGGACACAGGACCATGGGACGTCCTAAAGCAGTCCCTGGGTGGGAATCAGTTGAGTAGTGGTCGCGCATCGTGCGCAGGTTGCTTACGGATGCACGACTGTTGCCTGCAAAATATTTCTACGTAGGCTTGCGTCTGAGGATGCCTGGGTGTGAACATTGTAGTGTTTGGTGCAGGTATGCAGGCTGGACCAAGTTGCCGCGGCCTGGTGCCGAATAGCCTATCAGGTGCTCACTGATTGAGTTGAGTTGAGTGCTTTTTCACTCCTTCTGGAGTTGGCTTGTTTTTGAGGCAATAGGGATGCTGGGTCGCGGAGTCAATTCATATTGCCAATGTGGAGTGAAATGCCACTTTTCTTTATCTCGGTCCCTCCGGTATGGCGAATAGCGTTTCTGTTTTGCAGAATGGAGCTGTTTGGGTAGAGGGACGGGAGGACGATGTCCTTGTTAAGGTCGATGTGGGATACCATCTAAGGCAAAGACGTGAGCCGTTCGGATGAGTGCTTATCTTTGTGGAAGGATAGGTGGAGGCCGACAGGATAGGGCGGCCAGGTTGACCACGCGCCCGATTGACGGAATTGCATTTAAGAAGGCGATTGTAGACGAGAGATGGGATATGGGTACCTCCTTCCGAGGTTCAACTGGAGGCTCCTGAAGAGCACCTAGAACTAGGTTTAGGTCCTAGACAGCCACGGGTTGTCCTGTCAGAAGCCGTGTGCGAGAAGGTCCTTGGGTGAAGGTCAACATCCGTGGTTTGGGGATGATCCTTCTTGGAGGAGGACACTTAGGGTTTACATTTTGCCTTTTATGGGTTTTGTTGTGAAGATCTAGATCCAGGGTTCCGTCGCCACGCGGTTAAAGACAGGGCTTCTGAGTTATGTGGTAAAAGTGGGGGGGGGGGCCAGGGATAGGGGGAGGGTTCAGCAGTTTGGGAATGGGCAGGGCGCGTCGGCGGGGAGCTGTACGAACACTGTGTGCCGTGCCCGTCGTGGCCTGTCTGTGGCGATTAGAATTACTTGAGGCCCCTCTACTGTTGATCTTCCCGATTTCTGGGGGGGGGGGATTACCGCGAGTGGAGGAAAGATGTATGGGAACTGGAATCGACGCCAGGGGAGGACTAACGCGTCCGTTCTTTAGGGTAAGCGGGTCCCGGGGCTTGGTTACAAAAGTCAGGACTTTTGTGTTCATTCTTGGCGCCATGAGGTCCACGTGGGGGGTTTTTCTAGCGTCGGCAGGTTTGTAGACAGACTTCCGGGTGTAGGGAGTATCCTCCTAAGGTCAGCCCGTGGTGGCTTAGGAGGTCCGCTGTCTAGCTGTCCACCTCCGGGGTGTGGACTTTGCACATTAGCGATTTACTGCGTGCAATGCCTCGGTGATTGATGTACGCCACCGCTGTAGTGTTGTCTAATTGGATGCCGATGGGGCGACCAGCCAGGAGGTGGTGAAAATGATGAGGTGCTAAGCGATAGGTCGCTGCTTAGAATGTTGACTGTAAGGCGTGGCTACTGGGGGTGTCTAGTAGATACGGGTTGTGTGCTGGCGCTAGGTGGCACCCCTCCTCTACCTCGCTGCGTAGGCTGGTATTGGTGGGTACTACCAGCTACTGGAGCGGGAGGAAGGATTTTCTTTGCATGAGTGGAAAAAGGCATTTTGTTTGTTTGTTTGATCTTGGCCATGCTCGGCCCACGGTGTGATATCACCATGATAACTGATGTCTGTGATTGTTGGTAACTAAGGGGGAGCTGTCCTCAATCCAACCTTAGCATATGTGCTGCCCAATGCACTGATGACTGTGTCTACTATCCGAGTACTTTTGAGAGAGAAGTCACACTGGTAGATGGCGTAGGGACTGCCAGTCTTGATGAGTAGACCTTTGCCAGGTAAGCTGGATGTAGTCTATGGTGTGAGAAGTTGGTCCTGCCGGGGAGACCGGGGCACTGAACCGGAGACTCTATAGACTATCTTGTGATAGTGGATTCCATACAGTCCTAGTATGGTAGGAGTAGGGTTTAGCATACCGGATGGGCCGTTAGTCCTGTAGAGGTTGCGTGACTAACACCTGGTGTGGTAAGCTATACGGTATGGGTATACGCTATGTCCGAGAACCAGCACGGAATTCGAGGTTTGCGTTTTTATATGTTATAGAGGTTGAAATTCTGACCCGGTAGGTAGTTTAGCAGATGTTACATCCCACAGAGGTAGCTGATGGGGTGTCTTGATTACCGCTTTCGTCAGTTGTTCTGTGCCAAGAGGCGATCTGACCTGGCTACTGATGGTTAGGTGAGCCCTACAGGGGTCGGCCAGTGTAGGCTTGTATACCGGTAGTGGTATGTGAATCTTGTTTTACAGGCGGTTGGGCCAGATGTCATAAGGCGCAGGAGTAGGGGGTTATGTAATGCGTGGCAGTGGTGTTTTCTGCACGCTGCCTGAGTGAAAGGCTATGGGCTAATGATGCAGGCAGTTAGGCTGATCTTGCTGGTTAGAGTTGACATCTGGAGCGTGTTTGTGGATTCCTTTAGCCATTGATATAAACGGATATTAAGGTTAATCCTGTAGGCGGTTCTGTGATGTGTACAGCTATGTGCACTATCCACTGTCTTGTAACCTTAGGCCCTGGTGTGAAAGCTCCTACTGGGCCCTTAATCAATGCAAATCTTTAAAAGTATTAGTCCTTTTCTATGGGCCAAATGGACTGTTGGACTGCAGGGTCCTGGTGCGATCGCTACCCCCTGCACTGCTTGTAGTTATGCCCGTGATTATACGGTTATGGGCTCGTTATAGGGCCCAATTTTTTGGTTACCCTTGTTGGGGTGTACCCGGGTGAAGTGGAACTCATGTGTCCTGTGCCTTTTGAAGCTTACAGATCCAATGTTCTTACCCCTATGCCATGGCGCCTGAGTACTGCGTTATGTGCTTGCAATCACTGTCAGTGCTTACAGTACCCTCGGAGTTGTGATGGCTACTGCTGTGGGTGTCCGAGGGTAACTTGGGCTGTTGGTGGACGAATGGGTTGAGAGTCGACATAAGGATGTGAATAATAGTGTGCATTGATCTGTTGTGGATAACAGATACTGAGAGAAGTGCATGAGGGGGTTCTCTGGGCACATAGTATCTAGCTGTGGGGTAGGAAATGGCACTATGGACGTCTAGGAAATGAGCTGATGTACAGCACCTGACCACTTGACATGGAGCAGGGTTGTTGTTCTACATCCGGCTAAAGCTAATAACAGCTGACCAGCACGGAGGCGGTGTCTGACTGGTTACAGTGACCATAAGGAGAGGTGACACCAGGACGCCGTGTAATGCTGCACTGTACATGGCCTGTGTTAGCCCTTTATCCATAACTTTTACACAGGGTCATTTTTCTTGATTCCACACTGTACAGGGCGGATGGGCACAAGCCGCAGCTTCACTCGGGTAGGAGACTTGGTGCAAGGAGTCCTGGGACTTGTAGTCCGGTGTTGACTGGGCCCCTGTTAGCGGCTGCTATGTTTCTAAAGGCTACCTTTATTAGGTGGCCTTCCAGCAAATAGAGAAGGATGAGCTGCTGCAGTCTGCAAGAGAGATGCACTTGTAGATTGAGAGAAGATGCAGTTACTATATGGCGTCCCCTTACAAAGGCCCTAGGTTACAGCACCCAGGGCAGGCTGAAGCCGTCACTCACCACGGTCATTCAGTATCTTACTGTCTGTGGCGTGGCGATGCAGCATGGCCGTCGTGTGATTGGCAGCTTGATTTGTGCTTCCTAACTAGCCCTGCGTCATAGTAGGGGGTGTGTTTAGTCGCGATTGATGCTTGCAGCGCCCAATCGCGGCTATCTATGTCCCCTGCGTCATTGTGCCCGCCCCTATGACACACAGCCAATCACAGGCGATGAGGTTCTTTGTAAAAATAAGAATTAAATAATAAAAGAAAGAGTAAGACTTGGTAGATGTGGTCTGAGCTACAGACCCACATGTGCCTCCATGGACACTAAGCAAAAAACTGAATAGCTACGCCTACGTACAGGTGTATACTGCAGGAAGGAGGGCTTAACTTTTAATTCTACTTAGTGTCGCCTCCTAGTGGCAGAAAAAAGCATACACCCATGGTCCTGTGTCCCCCAATGATGCGAAGGAGAAATATTATAATAAAACAATAAAATCAAACAAATAATAAAAAATAATTCTAACACTAATAATAATAGATAATACAATGAAATGATATCTAATATATAATCAGCCTAACTCACTTCCGTCATATTCGGCGCTGTTTCCGTCGTCGTGTCCGTGGCTGCCTCACAAAGCCTCACTCACAATGCCTTTGCGAGTCCGTGCAGAATACGCTCAAGTAACTCGCAAAGCCTCACTCACAATGGCTTTGCGAGTCTTCACTGAATAGGCTCCGCTGTGAGTCAAAGCTTCACTTGCAATTTGTCGGGACTCCTGACTCGCACACAGTCTCTCTCTCCCTTATCCCGCGCACAGTCTGCACCCTCTCCTCACCTCCTGGACTCCACGTACTCATCTATGGCCCCGCAGCCCCCTGGAAGTGCAGCCTCTCCATGCCTCCTTCAGGTGGCTGCTCAGTGACAAGGAGGAGGAGGAGGCAGCTCCAGGAAGAAGCTGACACAGAATGGAACACACACAGAGGGAGGAACGGAGGGAGAGGGGAAAGCAAGCAGGCTCCTGGGGACAACCTCTCCTTACTGATGTGAACGAACAAGCTGCAGCCAGGTCACACAGCAGTGTGTGGCACAACAACTCCCAGCATGCCACACCTATCTCTGTGATTAGAGCTGTGCCTCTGCCCCAGCCTCCCGTCCTCTGCCCTCCAGCCTCCCCTGTCCTCTGCCCTCCAGCCTCCCCTGCCCTCTGCCCTCCAGCCTCCCCTGCCCTCTGCCCTCCAGCCTCCCCTGCCCTCCAGCCTCCCCTGCCCCCTGCCCTCCAGCCTCCACTCTCATCACACCTCCTCTGCCCTCCAGCCTCCCCTCTCCTCTCCCTGTCCTCTGCCCTCCAGCCACCGCTCCCCTTTCCCTGTCCTCTGCCCTCCAGCCCCCGCTCCTCTGCTCTCCAGCCTCTGCCCTCCACTCTCCTCTGCCCTCCAGCCTCCGCTCTCCTCTCCCCTGTCCTCTGCCTTCCAGCCTCCGCTGTCCTCTGCCCTCCAGCCTCCGCTGTCCTCTCCCTGTCCTCTGCCCTCCAGCCTCCGCTCTCCTCTCCCTCCCTGTCCTCTGCCCTCCAGCCTCCGCTCTCCTCTCCCTGTCCTCTGCCCCACTCTCCTCTGCCCTCCAGCCTCTGCTCTCCTCTGCCCTCCAGCCTCCGCTCTCCTCTCCCTCTCCTCTGCCCTCCAGCCTCCGCTCTCCTCTCCCTCTCCTCTGCCCTCCAGCCTCCGCTCTCCTCTCCCTCTCCTCTGCCCTCCAGCCTCCGCTCTCCTCTCCCTCTCCTCTGCCCTCCAGCCTCCGCTCTCCTCTCCCTCTCCTCTGCCCTCCAGCATCCCCTCTTCTCTCCCTGTCCTCTGCCCTCCAGCCTCAGCTCTCCTCTCCCCTGTCCTCTGCCCTCCAGCCTCCCCTGTCCTCTGCCCTCCAGCCTCCACTCTTCTCTCCCTGTCCTCTGCCCTCCAGCCTCCCCTCTTCTCTCCCTGTCCTCTGCCCTCCAGCCTCCCCTCTCCTCTCCCTGTCCTCTGCCCTCCAGCCTCCCCTCTCCTCTCCCTGTCCTCTGCCCTCCAGCCTCCCCTCTCCTCTCCCTGTCCTCTGCCCTCCAGCCTCCGCTCCCCTTTCCCTGTCCTCTGCTCTCCAGCCTCTGCCCTCCACTCTCCTCTGCCCTCCAGCCTCCGCTCTCCTCTCCCCTGTCCTCTGCCCTCCAGCCTCCCCTCTTCTCTCCCTGTCCTCTGCCCTCCAGCCTCCCCTCTTCTCTCCCTGTCCTCTGCCCTCCAGCCTCCCCTCTCCTCTCCCTGTCCTCTGCCCTCCAGCCTCCCCTCTCCCTCCTCTCCTGTCCTCTGCCCTCCAGCCTCCCCTCTTCTCTCCCTGTCCTCTGCCCTCCAGCCTCCCCTCTTCTCTCTCCTGTCCTCTGCCCTCCAGCCTCCCCTCTTCTCTCCCTGTCCTCTGCCCTCCAGCCTCCCTCTTCTCTCCCTGTCCTCTGCCCTCCAGCCTCCCCTCTTCTCTCCCTGTCCTCTGCCCTCCAGCCTCCCTGTCCTCTGCCCTCCAGCCTCCCCTGTCCTCTGCCCTCCAGCCTCCCCTGTCCTCTGCCCTCCAGCCTCCCCTCTTCTCTCCCTGTCCTCTGCCCTCCAGCCTCCCCTCTTCTCTCCCTGTCCTCTGCCTCTCAGCCTCCCCTGTCCTCTGCCCTCCAGCCTCCCTGTCCTCTGCCCTCCAGCTCCCCTGTCCTCTGCCCTCAGCCTCCCTCTTCTCTCCCTGTCCTCTGCCCTCCAGCCTCCCTCTTCTCTCCCTGTCCTCTGCCCTCCAGCCTCCCCTCTCCTCTCCCTGTCCTCTGCCCTCCAGCCTACGCTCTCCTCTGCCCTCCAGCCTACGCTCTCCTCTGCCCTCCAGCCTCCTCTCCTCTGCCCTCCAGCCTACGCTTCCTCTGCCTCACTACTCCGCCTCAGCAGCTCTCCTCTGCCCTCCAGCCTACGCTCTCCTCTCCAGCCTACGCTTCCTCTGCCCTCCAGCCTACGCTCTCCTCTGCCCTCCAGCCTACGCTCTCCTCTGCCCTCCAGCCTACGCTCTCCTCTGCCCTCCAGCCTACGCTCTCCTCTGCCCTCCAGCCTACGCTCTCCTCTGCCCTCCAGCCTACGCTCTCCTCTGCCCTCCAGCCTACGCTCTCCTCTGCCCTCCAGCCTACGCTCTCCTCTGCCCTCCAGCCTACGCTCTCCTCTGCCCTCCAGCCTACGCTCTCCTCTGCCCTCCAGCCTACGCTCTCCTCTGCCTCCAGCCTACGCTCTCCTCTGCCCTCCAGCCTACGCTCTCCTCTGCCCCAGCTACGCTCCCTCTGCCCTCCAGCTACGCTCTCCTCTGCCCTCCAGCCTACGCTCTCCTCTGCCCTCCAGCCTACGCTCTCCTCTGCCCTCCAGCCTACGCTCTCCTCTGCCCTCCAGCCTACGCTCTCCTCTGCCCTCCAGCCTACGCTCTCCTCTGCCTCCAGCCTACGCTCTCCTCTCCCTGTCCTCTGCCCTCCAGCCTCCGCTCTCCCTCTCCCTGTCCTCTGCCCTCCAGCCTCCGCTCTCCTCACCCCTCCATATGCAATGTACAGTATGTGTATATATCTGTGTATGTAGGCACTTTCGTCACTTTGTCCGCACTTCCCTCAACTTTCTACACAACACACACACACAAAACACACACACACACACACACACACACACACACACACACATACTTCGCTATACTTACCACCGGGCCTGCGTCCGCTGCCTGGATCCTCAGTCGAATTGTCGCCGCCCCCAAACTACTAGATCCAATATAGCGTCCAAGATGTCTCGCCAAACTACCCGGACGACATATTGAATCCAGTCGTCCGAAGGGCGGCGACATGTCAACTCAGGATCCAGGCGGCGGGGAAGAAGCAGGGTCGGTGGTAAGTATAGCGCAGTGTGTGTATGTTTGTGCTGACCACTCTGCCCACGCCGCTGCGCTGACCACTCTGCCCACGCCGCTGCGCTGACCAACCTCACCGCACTCACTGCTAACAACTGAGCCAGCGCACTCACTGCTAACCACTGAGCCAGCGCATTCACTGCTAACCACTGAGCCACCGCACTCACTCCTAACCACTGAGCCACCGCACTCACTGCTAACCACTGAGCCACCGCACTCACTGCTAACCACTGAGCCACCGCACTCACTGCTAACCACTGAGCCACCGCACTCACTGCTAACCACTGAGCCACCGCACTCACTGCTAACCACTGAGCCACTGTATACTGTGCTACCCACAGAGCCGCCTATATACACACAATTCATTTCACCGCACTCCCGTAACTATTAGTAAATTAACTATACATGGATTCTAGACTCCCGATTCTTTAGAATCGGGCCGCCATCTAGTTGTATATATTAGGCTCAGATGGTGACATTTTCTTTGCGTCTCTTTTATAATGAAACCTTTGTTTCCTACGTTTTTATCTATTTTTATAATGAATATTTATAATCCATTTATTGGCTTTTTTCCACATTCAGGAGGGGCGGGTTATACTGAGCGCTGCGCTGCTTACGAGTCCTGACGTTCAGCCACCGCCAGGCGATCGGCATCGGGGTCCGTGGCCAGCACCACACGGGCGCCCTCCTTCTCCGCCAGCCTGAGAGACAGCTCCTAGGACGAGAAGAGAGCGGTGTTACATTGTACCGGGGACGGCACTGATCACAAGGAGGGGGCTGGAAAGACGGGCACCCACCACGGCGGGAGGGGATACCAATCACGGCGGGAGGGGACACCAATCACAGGGGGGGGGGACACCAATCAGTGGGATGAGGGGGGGCAATGATCACAGGGAAGAGACACTGATTACAGAGAGGGGGGGTTATTTACCAGAACGCACTCGCCTTCCTCAGGGTTGGGACATCTCACAGTCGTGAAGTTGGGGTCCGGATCTTTCTGCTCGGGGACGGGGATCGGAGGGTTAAAGCCGAAGGCGTTGAAGGCCGCCTGGACGAAATGGTGGCCGACGCCATGGAAGGACGTGTGGACGAAGCTCAGGCGTGACTTCTGGTTCAGCTCCCTGCGGATAAAGACCCCGACTCATTAAAGGGGGACATCCCAAAGTGACGAAGGTCACATGACCAGCGGGTACCTGTGGTGGCACAGCGCCCGGAGATCCGCCATGTAGCTGTCGGTGATAGCCTGTAGCGGGTCCCTCATTAGCGGGCTGCTGTCCACCAGGTTGACGCTCCACGAGTCCGGCCACGGCTCCGGCTGCTGCTCTACACATCGCAGGATCTCCTTGTCATGGGGAGCGGTGATCTGAGCGCCATTATCCCAATACACCTGAGAGTACAGAAGCCATTACACCGACCATCACAGCCGGAGCTGAAATCACAATCCTGCCAACCTCACCGCCGTATATACTGCACAGCGTGCTGCACTGCGAGTGGGACATGTAGAGCGGACATCCTGCGCTGTGCGGACACAGAAAACCTGCTCTGTTATTACATTAGATGAGGTGGATGGATTTTAGAAGAATTGTGAGTGCAGCTCTGGAGGTGAGTGGAGTCACAGACATCAGAACGGAACAAAGAAATAATGGAGAAAGCAACTCAAAAGTCCAGCAGGGGGCAGCAGTAAGATATGAGCGCAGCTCTGGTGGAGGTGAGTGGAGTAGGACACATGACTAGGTACAGCTCTGGAAGGTGAGTAGAGTAAGTGACATGACTGAGTGAAGCTCTGGAGGTGACTGGAGTAGAAGACATGACTGAGTGAAGCTCTGGAGGTGACTGGAGTAGAAGACATGACTGAGTGAAGCTCTGGAGGTGAGTGGAGTAAGAGACATGACTGAGTGCAGCTCTGGAGGTGACTGGAGTAGAAGACATGACTGAGTGAAGCTCTGGCGGTGACTGGAGTAGAAGACATGACTGAGTGAAGCTCTGGAGGTGAGTGGAGTAAGAGACATGACTGAGTGCAGCTCTGGAGGTGAGTGGAGTAGGAGACATGACTGAGTGCAGCTCTAGAGGTGATTACTCCTCACCTTGTATCCGTTGTCCTCCTTGCGGTTGTGGGACGCGGTGATCATGACTCCGGCCGCGGCTCGCAGCTTTAGGACGGCGTACGGCTGTGGGGGGAGAAGAGCGGCCATTACGGATTGTGGCAGGAGGGGACAGAGCGTCCTCTGTATGGAGGGAGATCAGCGGCGGCTGAGGAGGGGGCAGAGCGTCCTCTGTATGGAGGGAGATCAGCAGCGGCTGAGGAGAGGGCAGAGCGTCCTCTGTGTGGAGGGAGATCAGCGGCGGCTGAGGAGAGGGCAGAGCGTCCTCTGTATGGAGGGAGATCAGCGGCGGCTGATGAGGGGGCAGAGCGTCCTCTGTGTGGAGGGAGATCAGCGGCGGCTGAGGAGAGGGCAGAGCGTCCTCTCTATGAAGGGAGATCAGCGGCGGCTGATGAGGGGGCAGAGCGTCCTCTGTGTGGAGGGAGATCAGCGGCGGCTGAGGAGAGGGCAGAGCGTCCTCTGTATGGAGGGAGATCAGCGGCGGCTGAGGAGAGGGCAGAGCGTCCTCTGTATGGAGGGAGATCAGCGGAGGCTGAGGAGGGGGCAGAGCGTCCTCTGTAAGGAGGGAGATCAGCGGAGGCTGAGGAGGGGCAGAGCGTCCTCTCTATGAAGGGAGATCAGCGGCGGCTGATGAGGGGGCAGAGCGTCCTCTGTGTGGAGGGAGATCAGCGGCGGCTGAGGAAGGGGCAGAGCGTCCTCTGTGTGGAGGGAGATCAGCAGCGGCTGAGGAGGGGCAGAGCGTCCTCTGTGTGGAGGGAGATCAGCAGCGGGTGAGGAGGGGCAGAGCGTCCTCTGTGTGAAGGGAGATCAGCAGCGGGTGAGGAGGGGCAGAGCGTCCTCTGTGTGGAGGGAGATCAGCAGCGGCTGAGGAGAGGGCAGAGCGTCCTCTGTGTGGAGGGAGATCAGCGGCGGCTGAGGAGAGGGCAGAGCGTCCTCTGTATGGAGGGAGATCAGCGGAGGCTGAGGAGGGGGCAGAGCGTCCTCTGTAAGGAGGGAGATCAGCGGAGGCTGAGGAGGGGGCAGAGCGTCCTCTGTAAGGAGGGAGATCAGCGGAGGCTGAGAAGGGGCAGAGCGTCCTCTGTATGGAGGGAGATCAGCGGCGGCTGAGGAGGGGGCAGAGCGTCCTCTGTATGGAGGGAGATCAGAGGCGGCTGAGGAGGGGGCAGAGCAGCGGCTGCTGCTTACCTTGGAGCTGCTTATCTACAAGGCAGAACGAGCTAAACCCAACAGCAGACTGCGCTGAGGGTCTGCAGGGGCCACACCGGCCAAGGGGGGAGAGTCAGTGCTGCTCCATACTGCAGCTGTGTAGGTGGATGGGGGTAGTAGTACATGATGCCGCCGACTCTCCCCTCCCCCACTCTCCGGTACTTACCACAAACGGTGTGGGGACGTATGTGGAGAAGAGGTACACGGGCGCCCCTCGGCTGATGAACACGGCCGCCGCCAGCTTAGCCAGCCTGAAACACAAGAGGCCACGGGTCACACCTCACACAGACTGTAGGCAGAGAAGTGGAGCAGTGTAAAGCATGAGGGACAACATAAAGCATGCCTGGTCAGGAGAGAAGAGTGAGAGGAAGGTCCCGGGAGAGAGGGTCACATCTATCAGACATTCATGGTAAGTGATGCAGTGCAGTATATAGCAGTGATACTCGTGGGCACCATGTACATCCTCGGGGCTCCTCCTCAACCCCCTCCTCCGAGCCACTGACCTCCTCACCTCCTCGGCCCACTCACCTTGCCCGGGCCCCTCACCTTCTCACCTCTGGCTGCTGCAGTTGCTGCTGGCCTGTGCCCGCGTGTCGTACCCGATGACGAGGCCTCTGAGCTTCAGGTCCGGGCAGCTTCTCTCCAGATAGTGGAACATTCCCTGTAAGAGCAGAAAGCAGTCTGCACCAAGGTCTGATCCATATACCGGGGGTCCGCGGGCCCCTCACCTCCCCACCCCCCAGTGTGCATTAGTTACAGGCTGGGGAAGCTGCAGGCCGGATTGAGGCGTCTCCCAGCGTGGGCAGTGGCCGGGGGCCAAGTTCTGATAGGAGCAGATCCAGCAAGAGGAAAGTCTGATCACCTCCTGATCACAACCCATGCACACAATGCGTCCCCCGTTCCTCTCCCCTCGCGTCCGCCTCGCTCCTCTCCCCTCGCGTCCGCTCGCTCCTCTCCCCTGCGTCCGCCTCGCTCCTCTCCCTCGCGTCCGCCTCGCTCCTCTCCCCTTTCGCCCGCCTCGCTCCTCTCCCCTCTCGCCCGCCTCGCTCCTTTCCCCTCTCGCCCGCCTCGCTCCTCTCCCCTTTCGCCCGCCTCGCTCCTCTCCCCTCTCGCCCGCCTCGCCCCTCTCGTCCACCTCACTCCTCGCCCCTCTCGTCCCCTTGCTTGACCCTCGCTCGTCTTTCTCTCGTCCCCTCGCTCATCTCCCTCTTGTATCTCCTTCCCATGTCTCTCTCTCTCGTCCCCCTGCAGCCTCTTGGAAGGTCACATACTAAATATAAGTTGGGTAGTTATGGGCTGCAGGCGCGGAGCAAGAACAGAGATAGTGATCTGCACGCTGTGTGATCCTGAGCACAATGTGGACGGCTTGTGTAGAGCGGAGAACCAGACCCAGACCCCTCATGCCATCCCGGTACTACTACCACTCCCAATGTCCGCACAGTGTGTCCCAGCATGCTCAGAGTAGATGGAGCCCAGACGTCCCGGACCCCGGCTGTAGACCTCCGCTTGCTGTCAGTGAATACTCTGGTGAGGGCTCACCTGAGTGGTCTGTATGATGGTCAGGTCATTGATTCTGGAGAATCCAGCCCCCATGGCGGAGCGCAGCCCGGCCGTACCGAACGACATCCGGGAGCACAGCCGCTCCCTAAGGTCCTTCACCTTCCCATCCTGCAGCAGCGACTCGATCTGACCTTTGGTTTTGTGGTTCTAGAAAAAGAAGAAACTAAGGGGGTCAGAGGGTCAGTGGGTCACCATCAGACAGCAACCGAAAACAACAGTCTATAGGCTGCGTCTCCTCCACCTTACAGCACATTTAATGGATTTTCAATAAGCTAAGGGGGACAATGAACAGACAGTCAGCACCGCCAGATCCAGACGGCAGAAGGGGAACACCAACCCCGAGTACATCATCTATACAAGATTATAATAAGGCTCCACCCCTGAGCACATCTATACAAGATAATAAGGCTCCACCCCTGAGCACATCATCTATACAAGATTATAACTAGCTCCACCCCTGAGCACATTGCCTATACATGATTATAATAAGGCTCCACCCCTGAGCACATTGCCTATACAAGATTATAATAAGGCTCCACCCCTGAGCACATCGTCTATACAAGATAATAAGGCTCCACCCCTGAGCACATCATCTATACAAAATTATAATAAGGCTCCACCCCTGAGCACATCGTCTATACAAGATTATAACTAGCTCCACCCCTGAGCACATCGTCTATACAAGATTATAATAAGGCTCCACCCCGAGCACATCATCTATACAAAATTATAATAAGGCTCCACCCCTGAGCACATCTATACAAGATAATAAGGCTCCACCCCTGAGCACATCATCTATACAAGATTATAACTAGCTCCACCCCTGAGCACATTGCCTATACATGATTATAATAAGGCTCCACCCTGAGCACATTGCCTATACAAGATTATAATAAGGCTCCACCCCTGAGCACATCGTCTATACAAGATAATAAGGCTCCACCCCTGAGCACATCGTCTATACAAAATTATAATAAGGCTCCACCCCTGAGCACATCGTCTATACAAGATTATAACTAGCTCCACCCCTGAGCACATCGTCTATACAAGATTATAATAAGGCTCCACCCCCGAGCACATCATCTATACAAAATTATAATAAGGCTCCACCCCGAGCACATCATCTATACAAAATTATAATAAGGCTCCACCCCCGAGCACATTGCCTATACAAGATTATAAGGCTCCACCCCCGAGCACATTGCCTATACAAGATTATAATAAGGCTCCACCCCCGAACACATCGTCCATACAAGATTATAACAAGGCTTCCCCCCCCGAGCACAATGTCCATACAAGATAATAAGATTCCTCACCCCTTCCTCACTAGTCAGCCCGGCTACCTACTAAAGATACACACAAGGGAAACAAAAAGAGGGAAGGGAAGAAACACTTAGGCTGCTTTCACACTGCGTTTTTCTGTGATCCGTGGCTGTCCGTTGTAAAACGGACAGCCTCGGATCCGATTTTGGCCCCATGTTAGTCTATGGACATCGGATCACATCGGATTTGCCCTTATTGGCATCCGATTTTTGTCGGATCCGATTTTGGCCGATTTTTTGCTGTGCCCAAAATCGCAGCCTGCTGCACAGCGGGCCAAATCGGACCGAATTGTATCCAACCTGATTCGCGCCAAATAACATGGGGCCTATGGAGCGCGGATCCAAGGAAACAGCTGAGCGTTACTCGGACACAATTTTAGTGTAGTGAGCATGCTCCACACTAACACCGCTCTGTGCTGTCTAATATCACTTCTGCAATGTATATTCATACATTGCAGAAGTGACAGCTAGTGAAAAGAAAGCGTTAAAAATAAAAAAACCTTATTCTTACCTCTCCGGCGATCCAGCGCTGTCTCCTGCGCTCTGTGCTTCTAGGACCTGGCCTGACGTCACAGTGCAGTCATATGACCGCTTACCGTGGTAACCGGTCATGTGACTGTCACATCACGCCAGGTCCTGTGGATAAGAAGAGAAGCTGGAAGCACCGCGGGCCTCCTGGATAGGTGAGAATAAAGATTTTTTTTATTTTTTTAAGGCCTGGAAAGAGGGGAGACAAAGAGAGGGGGAGACAAAGAGAGGGGGAGACAAAGAGAGGGGGAGACAAAGAGAGGGGGAGACAAAGAGAGGGGGAGACAAAGAGAGGGGGAGACAAAGAGAGGGGGAGACAAAGAGAGGGGGAGACAAAGAAAGGGGGAGACAAAGAAAGGGGGAGACAAAGAGAGGGGGAGACAAAGAGAGGGGGAGACAAAGAGAGGGGGAGACAAAGAAAGGGGGAGACAAAGAAAGGGGGAGACAAAGAAAGGGGGAGACAAAGAAAGGGGGAGACAAAGAGAGGGGGAGACAAAGAAAGGGGGAGACAAAGAAAGGGGGAGACAAAGAGGGGAGGCAGAGGGAGACAGAGGGAGTAGGGGAGAAAGGTGACGAGAGGAGCAGGGAGAGGAGGAGAGAGGATCCAAACTGATGCTGCAAAATATCGGAATCTGATACCTATTTGGCATCCGATTCAGTCATCAGTTTGGATCCGTTGCTGTCCGAGGGGTGCAGCAAAAAGTCTGATCCCCTCGGACAGCACAAAAACGCTGTGTGAAAGCAGCCTTAGCTTGAGAAGATCCACACAGCAATTCAACAGAACTCCAGGATACACTGCTGAGCTGAGAAGCTTCCTCCAAACACCTGACAAGCTATCACCAGCAGTGCATCCTGGGAGTCAAGGGGAATATATAGACAACTCAAGGTGCATAAGACTCCACCCCCGAGTACATCCTCCATACAGGTGTATAAGGTCCCACCCCAGAGTACAGCCTCCATACAGGTGTATAATAACACCCCGCCCCCGAGTACATTCTCCATATAGGTGTATAAAACCCCACCCCCAAGTACAGCCTCCATACAGGTGTATAATGAGACCCCACCCCTGAATACACACACACCACACACACACACACACAACACATACATATATATATATATATGCACACACGTCTCCAATGCTGCACAATGAGTCTCCTTGGTGACTGTATAAGTACTTCCCCCATCATCCCCTGCGCGGTGTGTGCTGGGAGTTGTAGTCCTCCCTCCTATCACCTGCGCGGTGTGTGCTGGGAGTTGTAGTCCTCCCTCCTATCACCTGCGCGGTGTGTGCTGGGAGTTGTAGTCCTCCCTCCTATCACCTGCGCGGTGTGTGCTGGGAGTTGTAGTCCTCCCTCCTATCAGCTGCGCGGTGTGTGCTGGGAGTTGTAGTCCTCCCTCCTATCACCTGCGCGGTGTGTGCTGGGAGTTGTAGTCCTCCCTCCTATCACCTGCGCGGTGTGTGCTGTGAGTTGTAGTCCTCCCTCCTATCCCCTGCGCGGTGTGTGCTGGGAGTTGTAGTCCTCCCTCCTATCCCCTGCGCGGTGTGTGCTGGGAGTTGTAGTCCTCCTCCCTCCTATCACCTGCGCGGTGTGTGCTGGGAGTTGTAGTCCTCCCTCCTATCCCCTGCGCGGTGTGTGCTGGGAGTTGTAGTCCTCCTCCCTCCTATCACCTGCGCGGTGTGTGCTGGGAGTTGTAGTCCTCCCTCCTATCACCTGCGCGGTGTGTGCTGGGAGTTGTAGTCCTCCCTCCTATCACCTGCGCGGTGTGTGCTGGGAGTTGTAGTCCTCCCTCCTATCACCTGCGCGTGTGGCTGGAGTTGTGTCCTCTCCTATCACCTGCGCGGTGTGTGCTGGGAGTTGTAGTCCTCCCTCCCTCATACATCCCTTATGTAATCCCGTCTGTCACCTTATCCCACTGCAGCCAGCGCCACACTGCGGCGTCCAGCTCGCCGTCCCCGGTGGAGCTCGGTATGAGCAGGTTGGAGTTGACGTCCCCGGTGTCCTCGTCCTCCTCCATCCTCTGCCCGGTGCCGGCAGTGAGCGGACTGCGCCACAAGCAGACAGACAGACCCGCGCATGCGCACGGCGCAGCTCCCCGCACTCAGACAGCCGCTATCCTGCACTGAGCATGCGCCAACTCGGGACCTGAAGATACAGACACCGATGCGCATGCGCAAGTGGTCATCTGCCGGAGCAACATCCATGCACGAGCTGATCACGCTTTCCAGGCTGCTCGGACGCATGCGCAGTGCGAGAGCCTACATTGCTAGCGCATGCGCCGAACTAGCAGAGAGGAAGATGAGCTTACTGTTCCCCTGTTGTCACAAGGATGGAGCCGTCACCATGGCAACGAGACATTTATTCCTGGCTTTTATCAGAGGAGGTGTGAGGTCTGAATGGTGACCTGCTACTAAACAGCGCCGGCTCCAGTGGTGGTGGAGGCGCCGGGTCCAGTGGTAGTGGAGCGCCGGGTCCGTGATGATGGAGCGTCGGGTCCAGTGGTGGTGGAGCGCCAGGTCCAGTGGTGGTGGAGCGCCAGGTCCAGTGGTGGTGGAGCACCAGGTCCAGTGGTGGTGGAGCGCCAGGTCCAGTGGTGGTGGAGCGCCGGGTCCAGTGATGATGGAGCGTCGGGTCCAGTGGTGGTGGAGCGCCAGGTCCAGTGGTGGTGGAGCGCCAGGTCCAGTGTGGTGGAGCACCAGGTCCAGTGGTGGTGGAGCGCCAGGTCCAGTGGTGGTGGAGCGCCGGGTCCAGTGATGATGGAGCGTCGGGTCCAGTGATGATGGAGCGCCGGGTCCAGTGGTGGTGGAGCGCCAGGTCCAGTGGTGGTGGAGCGCCAGGTCCAGTGGTGGTGGAGCACCAGGTCCAGTGGTGGTGGAGCGCCAGGTCCAGTGGTGGTGGAGCGCCGGGTCCAGTGATGATGGAGCGTCGGGTCCAGTGATGATGGAGCGCCGGGTCCAGTGGTGGTGGAGCTCCAGGTCCAGTGATGATGGAGCGCCGGATCCAGTGGTGGTGGAGCTCCAGGTCCAGTGGTGATGGAGCGCCGGTTCCAGTGGTGGTGGAGCGCCGGGTCCAGTGATGATAGAGCGCCGGGTCCAGTGATGATGGAGCGCCGGTTCCAGTGGTAGTGGAGCGCCGGGTCCAGTGATGATGGAGCGCCGGATCCAGTGGTGGTGGAGCTCCAGGTCCAGTGATGATGGAGCGCCGGGTCCAGTGGTGGTGGAGCTCCAGGTCCAGTGATGATGGAGCGCCGGGTCCAGTAGTGGTGGAGTGCCAGGTCCAGTGGTGGTGGAGTGCCAGGTCCAGTGGTGGTGGAGCACTGTGTGCAGTGGTGGTGGAGCGCCGGGTCCAGTGGTGGTGGAGCGCCGGGTCCAGTGGTGATGGAGCGCCGTGTCCAGTGGTGGTGGAGCTCCAGGTCCAGTGGTGATGGAGCTCCAGGTCCAGTGGTGGTGGAGCTCCAGGTCCAGTGGTGGTGGAGCTCCAGGTCCAGTGGTGGTGGAGCACCGAGTCCAGTGGTGGTGGAGCTCCAGGTCCAGTGGTGGTGGAGCGCCGAGTCCAGTGGTGGTGGAGCTCCAGGTCCATGGGTGGTGGAGTGCCTGGTCCAGTGGTGGTGGAGCGCCGGGTCCAGTGGTGATGGAGCGCCGTGTCCAGTGGTGGTGGAGCTCCAGGTCCAGTGGTGGTGGAGCTCCAGGTCCAGTGGTGGTGGAGCACCGAGTCCAGTGGTGTTGGAGCTCCAGGTCCAGTGGTGGTGGAGCTCCAGGTCCAGTGGTGGTGGAGGCGCCGGGTCCAGTGGTGATGGAGCGCCGGGTCCAGTGGTGGTGGAGCGCCAGGTCCAGTGGTGGTGGAGCACCGAGTCCAGTGGTGTTGGAGCTCCAGGTCAGTGGTGGTGGAGCTCCAGGTCCAGTGGTGGTGGAGCACCGAGTCCAGTGGTGTTGGAGCTCCAGGTCCAGTGGTGGTGGAGCGCCGAGTCCAGTGGTGGTGGAGCTCCAGGTCCATGGGTGGTGGAGTGCCTGGTCCAGTGGTGGTGGAGCACCGGGTCCAGTGGTGATGGAGCACCGGGTCCAGTGGTGATGGAGCGCCGGGTCCAGTGATGATGGAGAGCCGGGTCCAGTGATGATGGAGAGCCGGGTCCAGTGGTGGTGGAGCGCCGGGTCCAGTGGTGATGAGGTGGCACTGTGGTCAATGTAGGCTGTAGGCTGTTCCGAAGAGATGGGTTTTCATTATAATCATCAGAACCATCCTTACAGTCACCATTTCAATGTATTTGTCACGTTTTATTTTTTTTTATTGCATTTTTTAGAGCAGATTTCACAACTGAAACACGATTATTTGGTGTTTTTGTTTTTTTCACCCCCGACCATTTCGCGGTTTTCGTTTTTCCCATAACTTTTATATTTTTTTCGTCAGTATAGACATAGTAGCTATAGAGCCCGGTGTTACCCGGGCGTAATGCTGATATATGGCAATATCACCCATATATGGTAATGTATGTATGTGTGTGTATTTATCATAGTCCCACCCACCCCCAGTAGCCCCGCTGCTTTTTAGTTCTGCCCCTACACATAGTCCCCTTAATAGCCACGCCCCTTTTATAGTACCACCCTCATGTATAGCCCCTGCCCCTTCACACATCCACCTCTCTGGGGCAGGGCTATATAGAGGAGGCGGGGATATGTGGACATGCAGGATGTGAAGTGAGGCATGGCTATGTGGAATGGGTGTGGCTATGTGGAATGGGTGTGACTATGTGAAGTGGGTGTGACTATGTGGCGTGGGTATGGCTACATGGAGTGTGTGGGGCTTGCAAGTGGTAGTGGCTGAACAGCTAAGTAATCAGCACAGGCAAACTACTGTGCTGATTACTCAGCTGTTCAGAACTCTGGACAGCGTACATTAACGCTGTTCACTGACAGGAGCAGCAGGAGTTTAGAAATGACACTGCAAAGCCGACAATTACCGGCTTTGCAGATTTATAGGCATAAAACACACATTTGGCCATTTATGACCTCAGCATGTGTCCCAGGAGCTTGAACAGTCTCAGGATACATGCGGACATGAGTGTTAAAGCACATTATAATAATCATCTTGCACCGCTGTCACAGCGGGGCAGGATGATTATTACTGTACGCGCATGGTGGGAAATTCAAACTCGCCGCCTTTTGACAGCGGGTGAGTTTGAAGCGATTTGCGCTGCACACTCGTGCGAATATCGCACAGTGTGCTGTATGGGGGCGAGAATTTCTCGCCTCCATACACTTGCATTGCGCTCACGTGCGAGTTAGTTGCGGGGGACTCGCACCAGTGGGCCCTGCCTGATAGGGTAAAACTGGTCCGAGTGCAATGCGAGTTTCCCTCGCATTGCACTCGCGCGAGTCCCTCGCTCATTGTGCCTTCAGCCTTACACTTTTCCTCTGATTGTTCCAGTCCTGGTTTTGTCTACAAATCCTAAGGAAATAAACTCATCAAATACTCAGTGTGTGCATGTGGCCCTCAGGCCTCGTGCACACACTGAGTATTTGGTGTTTTTTACCTTAGTATTTGTTAGGTTTCGTGCCCACGCTGAGTATTTGGTGAGTTTTTACCTCAGTATCTGTAAAGGTACCTTTACACGCCGCCACTGCAGGATAGATACCAACGGCTACTTCACGTGCACGAGCACGCCCAAACGGTTACCAACGGGAAACGCACCCTCTTTACACGCCGCCACAAGGTGCGCTACGCTACGCTACATCTACAGCTAGCTACATCACCGGGTGTCTCAAGTAGCCATCTGTAGCCCATCGTACGTCATTTACACACCGCTACAACCATCTACTATGGGCGTACCTGGTGCAGCAGGGACAGCACATAGGCGTGCCACAATTGTGGATTACGAGACGTCCGTACGCTGATAGGACAAAGCAATAATACCATGATTGGGCAGGCATCGCAGGAGGCTGATTAATACATGACGCTCGAGCAATTGTGTAGTGTAACTCGTCAGCTCCTTAAATATGCCGCCCTGTGCGGTGACAACCAATCGCAACGCAGGAGCTTCCTCCAATGATCGCTGAAGGGGGCGCGGAAACCCGGAGCCTGTGTCACGCCCCAGCTACATAGCATGGTGTAGAAACAACCCTTCTGTTCCTTCTTTACACGCCGATACAGCTCGCTACAATCGGCGATGTAGCCATCTGTTTATGAACAGTGCACGGATACAGAGGTATCTGTAGCCGGCTGTGTCGTCCCGTCTTCAGACGCCGCTACTACGGGCGATATTGGCGCTACAAGCTACATTTGTAGCCTGTAGCGGGTTGTATCCATCCTGCAGTGGCGGCGTGTAAAGGTACCTTAAGGCCTCGTGCACACGCTGAGTATTTGGTGAGTTTTTACCTCAGTATTTGTAAGGCCTCGTGCACACGCTGAGTATTTGGTGAGTTTTTACCTCAGTATCTGTAAGGTCTCGTGCACACGCTGAGTATTTGGTGAGTTTTTACCTCAGTATCTGTAAGGTCTCGTGCACACGCTGAGTATTTGGTGAGTTTTTACCTCAGTATCTGTAAGGTCTCGTGCACATGCTGAGTATTTGGTGAGTTTTTACCTCAGTATCTGTAAGGTCTCGTGCACACGCTGAGTATTTGGTGAGTTGTTACCTCAGTATCTGTAAGGTCTCGTGCACACGGTGAGTATTTGGTGAGTTGTTACCTCAGTATTTGTAAGGCCTCGTGCACACGCTGAGTATTTGGTGAGATGTTACCTCAGTATCTGTAAGGGTACCTTTACACGCCGCTACAACATGGTGGAAACAACCGGGTGCTTCACGTGCACGAGCACGCAGCAACGGTTACAAACGGTACCCGATACCGCCTTTACACGCCGCTACAAGGTGCTCAACAGAAGGTTGAATCTATCTCTGGATGCACCGCCGGGTGCCTGAAGTTACCTTCTGTAGCTCACCTTACCTCATTTATACGCCACTACAACAAGGTAATATGGGAGGACCTGGTGCAGCAGGGACAGCTCATAGGCGTGCCAGAATTGTGGATTACGAGAATTTCGTACGCTGATAGGACATAGCAATAACATCATGATTGGCCAGGCAGCGCAGGAGGCTGTTTAATACATGACGCTCGAGCAATTGTGTAGTGTGACTCGTCAGCTTCTTAAATATGCCGCCCTATGCAGCGTCTACCAATTGTAACGCAGCATCTTCCACCAATGATCGCTGATGGGGCGCGGTTTCACGGAGCCTGTGTCACGCCCCAGGTACATAACAAGGTGTAGAAACAATCCTCTTGTTCCTCATTTACATGCCGCTAGCATCGGGTTGAAATCAACCTGTTTTAGAGCACTGCTCTGAAACAGGTGCCGCAAGTGACGGGTGGAAACAACCGCCTTTACACGCCGCTACCTCGGGTTGATTTGGCGGTGCAAGATACATTTGTCTCATCAACCCGGTTGTTTCCACCATGTTGTAGCGGCGTGTAAAGGTACCCTAAGACTTCGTGCACACGCTGAGTATTTGGTGTGTTGTTACCTCAGTATTTGTAAGGTCTTGTGCACATGCTGAGTATTTGGTGAGTTTTTTACCTCAGTATTTGTAAGGCCTCGTGCACACGCTGAGTATTTGGTGAGTTTTTACCTCAGTATTTGTAAGGCCTCGTGCACACGCTGAGTATTTGGTGAGTTGTTACCTCAGTGTTTGTAAAGCCTCATGCCCACGCTGAGTATTTGGTGAGTTTTTACCTCAGTATCTGTAAGGCCTCGTGCACACGCTGAGTATTTGGTGTTTTTTACCTCAGTATCTGTAAAGGGGGGTTTACACGTTGCGATATCGGCGTCCAATTTCAATGAAAAGTCACGTGGTTCGATCGTTGGAGCCGATATCGTTCCTGCGTTGTATGGTGTGAACGTCCAATACGATGCAGGAACGATGTCAATGCGATATCGGGGATTGAATGAGCGTGCTCTCCAATGCTCCGATATTGAATGGAGATTGGAGCCGGATCGTGCTGTCTGACAGCCCAACTACGATATGAAGTTCAACGTCACCCATTCACTCCCATGTTAAATGGTCGTTCCTGGGTTGGGGGGCGTAGACATCGTACGGACGTTGGATTCCTAAATCGCAACGTGTAAACCTCCGATGCGATGCGGGAGAAACGTGCACTAAATGCGTGCTCCCGCGCCATTGAGTTGCGATATTGCAACGATATTGAAACGTGTAAACCCACCCTAAGGCCTCAATCACACGCTGAGTATTTGGTGAGTTTTTACCTCAGTATCTGTAAGGCCTCGTGCACACGCTGAGTATTTGGTGAGCTTTTACCTCAGTATCTGTAAGGCCTCGTGCCCACGCTGAGTATTTGGTGAGTTCTTACCTCAGTATTTGTAGGGCCTCGTGTACACGCTGAGTATTTGGTGTTTTTTACCTCAGTATCTGTAAGGCCTCGTGCACACACTGAGTATTTGGTGTTTTTTACCTCAGTATCTGTAAGGCCTCGTGCCCACGCTGAGTATTTGGTGAGTTCTTACCTCAGTATTTGTAGGGCCTCGTGTACACGCTGAGTATTTGGTGTTTTTTACCTCAGTATCTGTAAGGCCTCGTGCACACACTGAGTATTTCGTGTTTTTTACCTCAGTATTTGTAAGGCCTCGTGCACACACTGAGTATTTGGTGAGTTCTTACCTCAGTATTTGTAAGGCCTCGTGCAGACGCTGAGTATTTGGTGTTTTTTACCTCAGTATTTGTAAGGCCTCGTGCACACACTGAGTATTTGGTGTTTTTTACCTCAGTATCTGTAAGGCCTCGTGCACACACTGAGTATTTGGTGTTTTTTACCTCAGTATTTGTAAGGCCTCGTGCACACACTGAGTATTTGGTGTTTTTTACCTCAGTATCTGTAAGGCCTCGTGCACACGCTGAGTATTTGGTGAGTTTTTACCTCAGTATTTGTAAGGCCTCGTGCACACACTGAGTATTTGGTGTTTTTTACCTCAGTATTTGTAAGGCCTCGTGCACACGCTGAGTATTTGGTGAGTTCTTGCCTCAGTATTTGTAAGGCCTCGTGCAGACGCTGAGTATTTGGTGTTTTTTACCTCAGTATCTGTAAGGCCTCGTGCACACACTGAGTATTTCGTGTTTTTTACCTCAGTATTTGTAAGGCCTCGTGCACACACTGAGTATTTGGTGTTTTTTACCTCAGTATCTGTAAGGCCTCGTGCACACGCTGAGTATTTGGTGAGTTTTTAACTCAGTATCTGTAAGGTCTCGTGCACACGCTGAGTATTTGGTGAGGTTTTACCTTAGTATCTGTAAGGCCTCGTGCACACGCTGAGTATTTGGTGAGTTTTTACCTCAGTATCTGTAAGGCCTCGTGCACACGCTGAGTATTTGGTGAGTTTTTACCTCAGTATCTGTAAGGCCTCGTGCACACGCTGAGTATTTGGTGAGTTTTTACCTCAGTATCTGTAAAGCCTCGTGCACACGCTGAGTATTTGGTGAGTATTTACCTCAGTATCTGTAAGGCCTCGTGCACACGCTGAGTATTTGGTGAGTTTTTACCTCAGTATCTGTAAGGCCTCGTGCACACGCTGAGTATTTGGTGAGTTTTTACCTCAGTATTTGTAAGGCCTCGTGCACACGCTGAGTATTTGGTGAGTATTTACCTCAGTATCTGTAAGGCCTCGTGCACACACTGAGTATTTGGTGAGTTGTTTCCTCAGTATATGTAAGGCCTCGTGCACACGCTGAGTATTTGGTGAGTTGTTTCCTCAGTATATGTAAGGCCTCGTGCACACGCTGAGTATTTGGTGAGTATTTACCTCAGTATCTGTAAGGCCTCGTGCACACGCTGAGTATTTGGTGAGTTTTACCTCAGTATCTGTAAGGCTAACGTGCAGACGCTGAGTATTTGATGGGTTTTTACCTCAGTATCTGTAATGGTGGGTTCACACACACCAATTTCTGTGTCCAATATCTGAACAGATCTCTGGTTGCAGTGAAATCATGGACAGATTGCTCCATGTTGTACACAGCCACAAAATGGAGCAATGTGTCCATGATTTCACTGCAACCAGAGATCTGTTCAGATATTGGACACAGAAATTGGTGTGTGTAAACCCACCATAAGGCCTCGTGCAGACGCTGAGTATTTGGTGAGTTTTTACCTCAGTATATGTAAGGCCTCGTGCACACGCTGAGTATTTGGTGAGTTTTTACCTCAGTATCTGTAAGGCCTCGTGCACACGCTGAGTATTTGGTGAGTATTTACCTCAGTATCTGTAAGGTCTCGTGCACACGCTGAGTATTTGGTGAGTTTTTACCTCAGTATCTGTAAGGCCTCGTGCACACGCTGAGTATTTGGTGAGTTTTTACCTCAGTATCTGTAAGGCCTCGTGCACACGCTGAGTATTTGGTGAGTTGTTACCTCAGTATTTGTAAAAGTGCATAAAACACACCATTCCGTGCATTTTTCTGGCTACAGATGCTGGTTTCTGCTCCACGTACTCGGCGTGTGCTCATAGTTGTAGATCTGTAATGTGATCACGGTGTGATCCTCTATAATGTGGAGATCGGTCAGGACACGTCTGATGAAGAGGACGATCTGTCCTGGAAACACATTGTGTAATGATTGTAATGAATATTTCCTTTATATCCTGGCATGGTCAGAGCGTCGCCTTTTTTCTTGTTTTCTGGATTCCCGTAGTCCTGTGGTACAAAGCGGCTGTGTATTGTGGATCTCCTGATCCCTGGAGCGACTGTATTCATTATTGTGGATCTTCAGCATTTCTCCTGATCCCTAGAGCTGCTTTGTATTGTAGATCTCCTGATTCCTAGAGCTGCTGTGTATTGTTGATCTCCTGATCTCTGGAGCGGCTGTGTATTGTGGATCTCCTGATCTCTGGAGCGGCTGTGTATTGTGGATCTCCTGATCTCTGGAGCGGCTGTGTATTGTGGATCTCCTGATCTCTGGAGCGGCTGTGTATTGTGGATCTTCTGATCTCTGGAGCGGCTGTGTATTGTGGATCTTCTGATCTCTGGAGTGGCTGTGTATTGTGGATCTCCTGATCTCTGGAGCGGCTGTGTATTGTGGATCTCCTGATCTCTGGAGTGGCTGTGTATTGTGGATCTCCTGATCGGCTGTGTATTGTGGATCTCCTGATCTCTGGAGCGGCTGTGTATTGTGGATCTCCTGATCTCTGGAGCAGCTGTGTATTGTGGATCTCCTGATCTCTGGAGCGGCTGTGTATTGTGGATCTTCTGATCTCTGGAGCGGCTGTGTATTGTGGATCTCCTGATCTCTGGAGCGGCTGTGTATTGTGGATCTCCTGATCTCTGGAGTGGCTGTGTATTGTGGATCTCCTGATCCCTGGAGCAGCTGTGTATTGTGGATCTCCTGATCTCTGGAGCGGCTGTGTATTGTGGATCTCCTGATCTCTGGAGTGGCTGTGTATTGTGGATCTTCTGATCTCTGGAGCGGCTGTGTATTGTGGATCTCCTGATCTCTGGAGCGGCTGTGTATTGTGGATCTCCTGATCTCTGGAGTGGCTATGTATTGTGGATCTCCTGATCGGCTGTGTATTGTGGATCTCCTGATCTCTGGAGCGGCTGTGTATTGTGGATCTCCTGATCTCTGGAGCGGCTGTGTATTGTGGATCTCCTGATCTCTGGAGCGGCTGTGTATTGTGGATCTTCTGATCTCTGGAGCGGCTGTGTATTGTGGATCTCCTGATCTCTGGAGCGGCTGTGTATTGTGGATCTCCTGATCTCTGGAGTGGCTGTGTATTGTGGATCTCCTGATCCCTGGAGCAGCTGTGTATTGTGGATCTCCTGATGCCTGGAGTGGCTGTGTATTGTGGATCTCCTGCTCTCTGGAGCTGCTGTGTATTGTTGATCTCCTGATCCTGGAGTGGCTGTGTATTGTTGATCTCCTGATCCTGGAGTGGCTGTGTACTGTTGATCTCCTGATCTCTGGAGCGGCTGTGTATTGTGGATCTCCTGATCTCTGGAGCGGCTGTGTATTGTAGATCTCCTGATCTCTGGAGCGGCTATGTATTGTGGATCCCCTGATCTCTGGAGCGGCTGTGTATTGTGGATCTCCTGATCCCTGGAGCGGCTGTGTATTGTGGATCTCCTGATCTCTGGAGTGGCTGTGTATTGTGGATCTCCTGATCTCTGGAGCGACTGTGTATTGTGGAACTCCTGATCCCTGGAGCAGCTGTGTATTGTGGATCTCCTGATCTCTGGAGCGGCTATGTATTGTGGATCTCCTGATCCCTGGAGCAGCTTTGTATTGTGGATCTCCTGATCTCTGGAGCGGCTGTGTATTGTGGATCTCCTGATCTCTGGAGTGGCTGTGTATTGTAGATCTCCTGATCTCTGGAGCGGCTATGTATTGTGGATCCCCTCATCTCTGGAGCGGCTGTGTATTGTGGATCTCCTGATCCCTGGAGCGGCTGTGTATTGTGGATCTCCTGATCTCTGGAGTGGCTGTGTATTGTGGATCTCCTGATCTCTAGAGCGGCTGTGTATTGTGGCTCTCCAGCATTTCTCCTGGTCCCTGGAGCGGCTGTGTATTGTGGATCTCCTGATCTCTGGAGCTGCTGTGTATTGTGGATCTCCAGCATTTCTCCTGGTCCCTGGAGCGGCTGTGTATTGTAGATCTCCATTTTTTTTGGAGCGGCTGTGTATTGTGGATCTCCTGATCTCTGGCGCGGCTGTGTATTGTAGATCTCCTGATCTCTGGAGCGGCTATGTATTGTGGATCCCCTGATCTCTGGAGCGGCTGTGTATTGTGGGTCTCCTTATCTCTGGAGCGGCTGTGTATTGTGGATCTCCTGATCTCTGGAGCGGCTGTGTATTGTGGATCTCCTGATCTCTGGAGCAGCTGAGTATTGTGGATCTCCTGATCTCTGGAGCGACTGTGTATTGTGGATCTCCTGATCTCTGGAGCAGCTGAGTATTGTGGATCTCCTGATCTCTGGAGCGGCTGAGTATTGTGGATCTCCTGATCCCTGGAGCAGCTGTGTATTGTGGATCTCCTGATCTCTGGAGCGGCTATGTATTGTGGATCCCCTGATCTCTGGAGCGGCTGTGTATTGTGGATCTCCTGATCCCTGGAGCGGCTGTGTATTGTGGATCTCCTGATCTCTGGAGTGGCTGTATATTGTGGATCTCCTGATCTCTAGAGCGGCTGTGTATTGTGGATCTGATCTCTGGAGCGGCTGTGTATTGTGGATCTCCTGATCTCTGGAGCGGCTGTGTATTGTGGATCTCCTGATCTCTGGAGCGGCTGTGTATTGTGGATCTCCTGATCTCTGGAGCGGCTGTGTATTGTGGATCTCCTGATCTCTGGAGCGGCTGTGTATTGTTGATCTGATCTCTGGAGCGGCTGTGTATTGTGGAACTCCTGATCTCTGGAGCGGCTGTGTATTGTGGATCTTCTGATCTCTGGAGCGGCTGTGTATTGTGGAACTCCTGATCCCTGGAGCGGCTGTGTATTGTGGATCTCCTGATCCCTGGAGCGGCTTTGTATTGTGGATCTCCTGATCTCTGGAGCGGCTGTGTATTGTGGATCTCCTGATCTCTGGAGCGGCTGTGTATTGTGGATCTCCTGATCTCTGGAGCGGCTGTGTATTGTGGATCTCCTGATCTCTGGAGCGGCTGTGTATTGTGGATCTCCTGATCTCTGGAGCGGCTGTGTATTGTGGATCTCCTGATCTCTGGAGCGGCTGTGTATTGTGGATCTCCTGATCTCTGGAGCGGCTGTGTATTGTGGATCTCCTGATCTCTGGAGCGGCTGTGTATTGTGGATCTCCTGATCTCTGAATTTTTCCATTTTTTCCGCCTCCTCAGTTGTGTCCTCCAGTGTTGGGTAATCACCGCCTCTGGCAGACAGTGTGCGGCGTCCAGACCATGTACTGCTGCATTTCATGCTGGAAACATTAATATTAAATCTGGATCATTCCGGAATGTTCTGCACGATCAGATTGTCCATGAGATTCTACACATTCTTCACCAAACACCCTGACGGCAAATTACTAATGACCCCGAAACATGAGCAAGCGCGTCCCCAAACCATGTGACAGGATTAGATACAGCTCAGCAGACAGGATAGGATTAGATACACAGCTCAGCAGACAGTATCACACAGGAGAGGATTAGATACACAGCTCAGCAGACAGTATCACACAGGAGAGGATTAGATACACAGCTCAGCAGACAGTATCACACAGGATAGGATTAGATACACAGCTCAGCAGACAGTATCACACAGGATAGGATTAGATACACAGCTCAGCAGACAGTATCACACAGGAGAGGATTAGATACACAGCTCAGCAGACAGTATCACACAGGATAGGATTATATATACAGCTCAGCAGACTGTATCACACAGGATAGGATTAGATACACAGCTCAGCAGTCAGTATCACACAGGATAGGATTAGATACACAGCTCAGCAGACAGTATCACACAGGAGAGGATTAGATACACAGCTCAGCAGACAGTATCACACAGGATGGGATTAGATACACAGCTCAGCAGACAGTATCACACAGGATGGGATTAGATACACAGCTCAGCAGACAGTATCACACAGGACAGGATTAGATACACAACTCAGCAGACAGTATCACACAGGATAGGATTAGATACAGCTCAGCAGACAGTATCACACAGGAGAGGATTAGATACACAGCTCAGCAGACAGTATCACACAGGATAGGATTAGATACACAGCTCAGCAGACAGTATCACACAGGATAGCATTAGATACACAGCTCAGCAGACAGTATCACACAGGACAAGATTAGATACACAGCTCAGCAGACAGTATCACACAGGATAGGATTAGATACACAGCTCAGCAGACAGTATCACACAGGACAAGATTAGATACACAGCTCAGCAGACAGTATCACACAGGATAGGATTAGATACAGCTCAGCAGACAGTATCACACAGCTCAGCAGACAGAATCACACAGGATAGGATTAGATACACAGTTTAGCAGACAGTATCACACAAGATGGGATTAGATACACAGCTCAGCAGACAGTATCACACAGGACAAGATTAGATACACAGCTCAGCAGACAGTATCACACAGGATAGGATTAGATACAGCTCAGCAGACAGTATCACACAGGAGAGGATTAGATACACAGCTCAGCAGACAGTATCACACAGGATAGGATTAGATACACAGCTCACCAGACAGTATCACACAGGATAGCATTAGATACACAGCTCAGCAGACAGTATCACACAGGATAGGATTAGATACACGGCTCAGCAGACAGTATCACACAGGAGAGGATTAGATGCACAGCTCAGCAGGCAGTATCACACAGGATAGGATTAGATACACAGCTCAGCAGACAGTATCACACAGGGTAGGATTAGATACACAGCTCAGCAGACAGTATCACACAGGAGAGGATTAGATACATAGGTCAGCAGACAGTATCACACAGGAGAGGATTAGATACACAGCTCAGCAGACAGTATCACACAGGATAGGATTAGATACACAGCTCAGCAGACAGTATCACACAGGATAGCATTAGATACACAGCTCAGCAGACAGTATCACACAGGATAAGATTAGATACACAGCTCAGCAGACAGAATCACACAGGATAGGATTAGATACACAGCTTAGCAGACAGTATCACACAGGATGGGATTAGATACACAGCTCAGCAGACAGTATCACACAGGACAGGATTAGATAAACAGCTCAGCAGACAGTATCACACAGGATAGGATTAGATACAGCTCAGCAGACAGTATCACACAGGAGAGGATTAGATACACAGCTCAGCAGACAGTATCACACAGGATAGGATTAGATACACAGCTCACCAGACAGTATCACACAGGATAGCATTAGATACACAGCTCAGCAGACAGTATCACACAGGATAGGATTAGATACACGGCTCAGCAGACAGTATCACACAGGAGAGGATTAGATGCACAGCTCAGCAGGCAGTATCACACAGGATAGGATTAGATACACAGCTCAGCAGACAGTATCACACAGGGTAGGATTAGATACACAGCTCAGCAGACAGTATCACACAGGAGAGGATTAGATACACAGCTCAGCAGACAGTATCACACACAATAAGATTAGATACACAGCTAAGTGTGTATTACCTGTACACTGACTATATACAGATCTCCTGTGTATAATGTAATCAGTTATCCCTGTGTTACGTGTACACTATACACTATATGCAGAGCTTCTGCGTTTAATTTCACTGATTATCCTTGTTCACCTGTACACTATACACAATATACAGAGCTCCTGTGTATAATGTCACCGGTGAGCACTGTCTTACCTGTACACTATATACAGAGCTCCTGTGTATTATGTCAGCAGTGATCACTGCATTACCTGTACACTGACACTATATACAGAGTTCCTGTGTATAATGTCACTGGTGATCCTTGTTCACCTGTACACTATACACAATATACAGAGCTCTTGTGTATAATGTCACAGGTGATCACTGTATTACCTATACACTGTATACAGAGGTCCTGTGTATAAGGCCACTGGTAATCCCTGTATTATCTGTACACTATACACTACATACAGAGCTCCTGTGTATAATGTCCAATGTTTATTGAATCTTCTCTCCAGCGAAATCTCAGTGTGTAACTTCAGGATCACAGAGAATATATAAGGATGGAGGAAGCAAGACAAAACAGAACAGGGGAAGCGAGGTAAAGCAGAGGGAAGGGAGCGAGGTAAAGCAGCACTGAGGGAGCAAGGTGAAGCAGGATGGAGGGAGCGAGATGAAGCATGGCAGACGAAAAGAGGTGAAGCAGGAGGGAGAGGGCGAGATGAAGCAGGATGGAGGGAGCGAGGTGAAGCAGGAGGGAGGTGAAGCAGGACGGAGGGAGCGAGGCGAAGCAGGACGGAGGGGAGCGAGGTGAAGCAGGGCGGAGGGAGCAAGGTGAAGCAGGATGGAGGGAGCAAGGTGAAGCAGGACAGAGGGAGCGAGGTGAAGCATGATGAAGGGAGCGAGGTGAAGCAGGACGGAGTGAGAAAGGTGAAGCAGGACGGAGGGGGTGAGGTGAAGCAGGGCGGAAGGAGCGAGGTGAATCAGGACGGAGGGAGCGAGGTGAATCAGGACAGAGGGGCGAGGTGAATCAGGACGGATGGAGCGAGGTGAATCAGGACAGAGGGAGCGAGGTGAATCAGGACGGATGGAGCGAGGTGAAGCAGGACGGAGGGAGCGAGGTGAAGCAGGGCGGAGGGAGCGAGGTGAATCAGGACGAAGGGAGCAAGGTGAAGCAGGACGGATGGAGCGAGGTGAAGCAGGACGGGAGGGGAGCGAGGTGAAGCAGGACGGAGGGAGCTAGGTGAAGCAGGACGGAGGGAGCGAGGTGAAGCAGGACGGAGGGAGCGAGGTGAAGCAGGACGGAGGGAGCGAGGTGAAGCAGGACGGAGGGAGCGAGGTGAAGCAGGACGGAGGGAGCGAGGTGAAGCAGGACGGAGGGAGCGAGGTGAAGCAGGCGGAGGGAGCGAGGTGAAGCAGGACGGAGGGAGCGAGGTGAAGCAGGACGGAGGGAGCGAGGTGAAGCAGGACGGAGGGAGCGAGGTGAAGCAGGACGGAGGGAGCGAGGTGAAGCAGGACGGAGGGAGCGAGGTGAAGCAGGACGGGGCGAGCGGTGAAGCAGGACGGAGGGAGCGAGGTGAAGCAGGACGGAGGGAGTCAGGTGAAGCAGGACGGAGGGAGCGAGGTGAAGCAGGAGGAGGGAGCGAGGTGAAGCAGGACGGAGGGAGCGAGGTGAAGCAGACGAGGGAGCGAGGTGAAGCAGGACGGAGGGAGCAGGTGAAGCAGGACGGAGGGAGTCGAGGTGAAGCAGGACGGAGGGAGCGAGGTGAGCAGGAGGACGGGAGAGGTGAAGCAGGAGGGAGGGAGGTGAAGCAGGACGGAGGAGCGAGGTGAAGCAGGACGGAGGGAGCGAGGTGAAGCAGGACAGGAGGGAGCGAGGTGAAGCAGGACGGAGGAGGGGGGTGAAGCAGACGGAGGGAGAGGTGAAGCAGGACGGAGGGAGCGAGGTGAAGCAGGAGGGAGCGAGGTGAAGCAGGACGGAGGGAGCGAGGTGAAGCAGGACGAGGAGCGAGGTGAAGCAGGAGGAGGGAGCGAGGTGAAGCAGGACTGGAGGGAGCGAGGTGAAGCAGGAGGGAGGGAGGTGAAGCAGGACGGAGGGAGCGAGGTGAAGCAGGACGAAGGGAGCGAGGTGAAGCAGGACGGAGGGAGCGAGGTGAAGCAGGACGGAGGGAGGGAGGTGAAGCAGGAAGGAGGGAGGGAGGTGAAGCAGGACGGAGGGAGGGAGGTGAAGCAGGACGGAGGGAGCGAGGTGAAGCAGGACGGAGGGAGCGAGGTGAAGCAGGACGGAGGGAGTGAAATTTCTGCCCTTAGGAGCTGACAATCTATAAGGACAGAGCTGCTTTCTTATTGAATGGTGTCCTGGGCAACAATCAAAGCACCTTCTCCTGCCGGCACAAAATTACAGTCCATATAATGCCGCCCTGCAGTGTCGCACTTTCTCACATTCACATTCCATACTATTACACAAATACGATTTTCTCTAATTGTCCTGAGTGATTGATGCAGATGAGTCAGGAGAATGTACAAATCGTCCCCATTAGAGTAGAAATCACATTTCATTGCACAAAGCGCCGGCGAGAACAGGATTATATTCCGGATTGTTCCAAATTATCCTGCATAAGAGTTTCCCAATGTTTGATCTGAAGATCGAGGTCACAGGCACTGAAATCAAACACGTTTCCAGTTTGCTGTCACCACTTGTATCCACTAGAGGCGCTGTCCGGCCTCTCTGTATAATGTATGTGTATATCTGGGCTGCAGAATCCTGACAGTTTGTCATTTACACCCTGTCACCATTTGGCATCATCACCGGGATATCGCGATCAAGTGTCTGGAGGAGCAGCCCCTGCCACTGAATAGGGGCTTGTTTTGGAGCTTCGGTGTCAATGTCACAGCTGGTTGTTTACACCCAGTCTCCTACAAACACACCCCAGACTCCTACAGACCTGCCCCCAGGATCCTACAGACCTGCCCCCCAGACTCCTACAGATTTGCCCCCCCCGAGACTCCTACAGACCTGCCCCCAGGATCCTACAGACCCTCCCCCCAGACTCCTACAGACCTGCCCCCCAGGATCCGACAGACCTGCCCCCCCAGGATCCTACAAACACGCCCCAGACTCCTACAGACCTGCCCCCTAGGATCCTACAGACCTGCCCCCTAGGATCCTACAGACCTGCCCCCCCCAGACTCCTACAGACCTGCCCCCTAGGATCCTACAGACCTGCCCCCCCAGACTCCTACACACCTGCCCCCCAGGATCCTACAAGCCCACCCCCCAAGACTTCAGCATACCCAGCCACCCCCAGGCTCCTACAGGCCCTCCCCAGTCCCCAATATGACCACTCCCATCGCACACAGTGATCGCCTCCTCCTGTGGCACAGTGTATCGAATCCGCAACTGTGTGATGGAGTGAACTAAGCTGCGGATTCGGTACACTGTGTCAGTGGAGGAGGTGACTGCAGTATGAAATGCAGTGTGTGCGGAGCCCCGGGCGGGACTAGGGTACTCGGTACCGGACCGGACGGTACTGGGGATGTCACGGGTGGCCTGGTCCGGACCGTGTCCCTGGGCCCTCACAATAAAAGGGGAATATTTACAAGGGAGATTGTCACGGGTGACGCCACCCACTTGGTGCGGCCACTGATGGGGCCGCCGCTGCTGCAGAACCTCCGGGGGTGATGGAATGGCAGCGGAGATGGTGTAGTTCCAGTGGGGAGAACTGTATCCCCCGGGGCAGCAAGGGTTAAAGTCTATTGTGTGTGTAGTTGTGGCACACTTACTTTGCAGGCTGCAGGGATCTCTCCTCCTGACTGGAGCTGACAGGCTGGATCTGTAGGGAGGAATGTTCTGCAGATAGAAGCAGGCAAGAGAGGCAATGCAGGGTTTCCAAAGCTTTACTCGTTTCAGTCAGCTTACAAGTTATTGGCAGTTGTTACACAGTTCTCAGCACACGGTTGCTTTCTCCCTTTCCGGGTTCCTTCCTTTCCTGCAGCCAGGCTCCTCTCTCCTTGTGACCCCTCACACAGTCTTTAAGTGTCCTTTCCGGGCTTTTACTCTCTTTCTCCGTCTTACACGGGTGTGTGTGAACGCTGGACAGTATGGCGGTGACTCGGGCTTCTGTGAGTCCTAGTGCGTCACTTAGCTGCCTGTCCTTTGGGTTAGGAACTCCAGCCTGAAACTGAAGCTCCCCGTCAGTGAATCTGGGGATACCGGGTGAATCGTCGGTCCCCTTCAGAGCTGACACTCTGCTTTAGCCCAGCCTGCAACAGTCCTCTAGCATGAGGCTCTGCCAGGCTCCTTCTCTGTGTTCCTTCCAATATTCTAGGAGGGCTTCTCCACCTGCAGTCAGTTGCTTCAGCTGCTGTCTAGGGCCCCGGGTTGCACCGTCCCTCTCGGCTCTCTCACACTCCTGGGGATCCGGCTCTGGATGGGCTTTCTCTCTCCTCTGGCTCGCACTGGCTCAGTACAGATTCTGCGCTCCGTCAGTCTTCACTCTTCCAGGCAGTGTGGCTCTCTACTGCTCAGCTTCAGCTCAACCTCCTGCTGTTCGGTTCGTCTTTGCTTCTCAGCACCATGGCTTACTGAACGCCTTCACTCCTCCCCCTCTCTATATACTGTCAGTCACCTGACCTCTGGTGTGCCCAACCCACTCCTCTCATCCACCACCCCTCTGATCTCATATAGTGTCTAATCTCAGGGCTGGATGTAACCTTCCTGACACGTGGGTTATGTGGGCTGTGAGGGTGTTAGTGTTTAACTATTCTCCTACCTGCCTGGCTGCAGTACCCTTCTGTGGCCTCCTGTACGCAGGGGCGCCACATGTGCTCTTAACCTCCCTTTGACCGTGCTGTCAGTGGAGCTGGTCCGTCTCTTTGCCGCAGCTGCCGTGCTGTGTCCCACTGTGTGCTCTGCTCTGTGTCCCGCTATATGCTCTGCTCTGTGTCCCACTATGTGCTCTGCTCTGTGTCCCGCTATGTGCTCTGCTCTGTGTCCCGCTATGTGCTCTGCTCTGTGTCCCGCTATGTGCTCTGCTCTGTGTCCCACTATGTGCTCTGCTCTGTGTCCCACTATGTGCTCTGCTCTGTGTCCCGCTATGTGCTCTGCTCTGTGTCCCGCTATGTGCTTGCTCTGTGTCCCGCTATGTGCTCTGCTCTGTGTCCCCTATGTGCTCTGCTCTGTGTCCCACTATGTGCTTGCTCTGTGTCCCGCTATGTGCTCTGCTCTGTGTCCCACTATGTGCTCTGCTCTGTGTCCCACTATGTGCTCTGCGCTGTGTCCCGCTATGTGCTCTGCTCTGTGTCCCGCTATGTTCTCTGCTCTGTGTCCCCTATGTGCTCTGCTCTGTGTCCCGCTATGTGCTCTGCTCTGTGTCCCGCTATGTGCTCTGCTCTTGTGTCCCACTATGTGCTCTGCTCTGTGTCCCACTAGTGTGCTCTGCTCTGTGTCCCACTATGTGCTCTGCTCTGTGTCCCACTATGTGCTCTGCTCTGTGTCCCACTGTGTGCTCTGCTCTGTGTCCCACTATGTGCTCTGCTCTGTGTCCCACTAGTGTGCTCTGCTCTGTGTCCCACTATGTGCTCTGCTCTGTGTCCCTTGTGCTCTGCTTGTGTCCCACTATGTGCTCTGCTCTGTGTCCCACTATGTGCTCTGCTCTGTGTCCCGCATGTGTCTCTGTCCATGTGTCCGCCGATATGTCCGCTACTCGTGTTCCCGCTATGTGCTCTGCTCTGTGTCCCACTATGTGCCCTGCGCTGTGTCCCGCTATGTGCTCTGCTCTGTGTCCCACTATGTGCTCTGCTCTGTGTCCCACTATGTGCCTGCGCTGTGTCCCCTATGTGCTCTGCGCTGTGTCCCACTATGTGCTCTGCTCTGTGTCCCACTATGTGCTCTGCCTGTGTCCCACTATGTGCTCTGCTCTGTGTCCGCTATGTGCTCTGCTCTGTGTCCCACTATGTGCTCTGCTCTGTGTCCCACTATGTGCTCTGCTCTGTGTCCCGCTATGTACTCTGCTCTGTGTCCCGCTATGTGCTCTGCTCTGTGTCCCGCTATGTGCTCTGCTCTGTGTCCCGCTATGTGCTCTGCTCTGTGTCCCACTATGTGCTCTGCTCTGTGTCCCGCTATGTGCTCTGCTCTGTGTCCCACTATGTGCTCTGCTCTGTGTCCCGCTATGTGCTCTGCTCTGTGTCCCGCTATGTGCTCTGCCTGTGTCCCACTATGTGCTCTGCTCTGTGTCCCACTATGTGCTCTGCTCTGTGTCCCACTATGTGCTCTGCTCTGTGTCCCACTATGTGCTCTGCCTGTGTCCCACTATGTGCTCTGCTCTGTGTCCCACTATGTGCTCTCTCTGTGTCCCACTATGTGCTCTGCGCTGTGTCCCACTATGTGCTCTGCCTCTGTGTCCCACTATGTGCTCTGCTCTGTGTCCCACTATGTGCTCTCTCTGTGTCCCACTATGTGCTCTGCTCTGTGTCCCACTATGTGCTCTGCTCTGTGTCCCACTATGTGCTCTGCTCTGTGTCCCACTATGTGCTCTGCTCTGTGTCCCACTATGTGCTCTGCTCTGTGTCCCACTATGTGCTCTCGCTCTGTGTCCCACTATGTGCTCTGCTCTGTGTCCCACTATGTGCTCTGCTCTGTGTCCCACTATGTGCTCTGCGCTGTGTCCCACTATGTGCTCTGCCTCTGTGTCCCACTATGTGCTCTCTCTGTGTCCACACTATGTGCTTCCGGGTCCTGGGCGTGTTCCCACTATGTGCTCTGCTCTGTGTCCCACTATGTGCTCTGCTCTGTGTCCCACTATGTGCTCTGCTCTGTGTCCCGCTATGTGCTCTGCTCTGTGTCCCACTATGTGCTCTGCTCTGTGTCCCGCCTATGGCTCGCTCTGTGTCCCACTATGTGCTCTGCGCTGTGTCCCGCTATGTGCTCTGCTCTGTGTCCCGCTATGTGCTCTGCTCTGTGTCCCGCTATGTGCCCTGCGCTGTGTCCCGCTATGTGCTCTGCTCTGTGTCCCACTATGTGCTCTGCTCTGTGTCCCACTATGTGCTCTGCTCTGTGTCCCACTATGTGCTTGCTCTGTGTCCCACTATGTGCTCTGCTCTGTGTCCCACTATGTGCTCTGCTCTGTGTCCCATTATGTGCTCTGCTCTGTGTCCCGCTATGTGCTCTGCTCTGTGTCCCACTATGTGCTCTGCTCTGTGTGCTTGGAAAAGACCCTAGCGGGCCTATGTAGGCTTGGTAAAGACCCTGGCAGGCCTATCTAGATTTGGAAAAGACCCTGTTGATCTTATCTAGGTTCGCGCAAGATCGATCTTCCTACAGAGCATTTAGCCATCAAGTCGCCATTGGCTCAAGAATGAGCTGAAGTCAAATAAATAATAATAACCATAGAAGAAAGTGGTCAGTCAGAAACTCAGAAACTATATACTTCACTGAGGTCATTTACCAACATTTAGGGACCCTAAAGGGCTCTACCGGGTCTCTTCCTATGATCCTGGCCCAAAACACAACTCCGTCGCAGCCTTGTTGGGACACGGTGGCCATCATCCAACCATCCACTACTCCATCCATCTGGACCATCCAGGGTTTTTCGTAGGTTTATGCACAATTGCAGCCTCTGGAGGACCCTACACCTTGAGGATTGCGGACTCCAGAGGTTCCAGCATCTTCAGATACCTGTCTGCGGTTTGTAACGGTATTTTAACAGCAGAGACCTTCCTTATGCTTCCTTTATCTGCACAAACCCATCCTTGCTCTGTATCAGCCACAAATGTCTTCTCAGTACGATGATGACGCTTAGGATTTTGTGAAATATCTGAAGTTTTCATACTTTGCACTATGTGACTCTTTTCGACAGAATCAGGTAGTATTTAAAGGTAATGTCCCAGGTGATCTAGAGACAGGTAGTATTTAAAGGTAATGTCCCAGGTGATCTTGAGTCAGGTAGTATTTAAAGGTAATGTCCCAGGTGATCTAGAGTCAGGTAGTATTTAAAGGTAATGTCCCAGGTGATCTAGAGACAGGTAGTATTTAAAGGTAATGTCCCAGGTGATCTAGAGTCAGGTAGTATTTAAAGGTAATGTCCCAGGTGATCTAGAGACAGGTAGTATTTAAAGGTAATGTCCCAGGTGATCTAGAGACAGGTAGTATTTAAAGGTAATGTCCCAGGTGATCTAGAGTCAGGTAGTATTTAAAGGTAATGTCCCAGGTGATCTAGAGACAGGTAGTATTTAAAGGTAATGTCCCAGGTGATCTAGAGTCAGGTAGTATTTAAAGGTAATGTCCCAGGTGATCTAGAGACAGGTAGTATATAAAGGTAATGTCCCAGGTGATCTAGAGTACAGGTAGTATTTAAAGGTAATGTCCCAGGTGATCTAGAGTACAGGTAGTATTTAAAGGTAATGTCCCAGGTGATCTAGAGACGGTAGTATTTAAAGGTAATGTCCCAGGTGATCTAGAGTCAGGTAGTATTTAAAGGTAATGTCCCAGGTGATCTAGAGACAGGTAGTATTTAAAGGTAATGTCCCAGGTGATCTAGAGTCAGGTAGTATTTAAAGGTAATGTCCCAGGTGATCTAGAGACAGGTAGTATTTAAAGGTAATGTCCCAGGTGATCTAGAGACAGGTAGTATTTAAAGGTAATGTCCCAGGTGATCTAGAGTCAGGTAGTATTTAAAGGTAATGTCCCAGGTGATCTAGAGACAGGTAGTATTTAAAGGTAATGTCCCAGGTGATCTAGAGTCAGGTAGTATTTAAAGGTAATGTCCCAGGTGATCTAGAGACAGGTAGTATTTAAAGGTAATGTCCCAGGTGATCTAGAGTCAGGTAGTATTTAAAGGTAATGTCCCAGGTGATCTAGAGACAGGTAGTATTTAAAGGTAATGTCCCAGGTGATCTAGAGTCAGGTAGTATTTAAAGGTAATGTCCCAGGTGATCTAGAGTCAGGTAGTATTTAAAGGTAATGTCCCAGGTGATCTAGAGACAGGTAGTATTTAAAGGTAATGTCCCAGGTGATCTAGAGTCAGGTAGTATTTAAAGGTAATGTCCCAGGTGATCTAGAGACAGGTAGTATTTAAAGGTAATGTCCCAGGTGATCTAGAGTCAGGTAGTATTTAAAGGTAATGTCCCAGGTGATCTAGAGACAGGTAGTATTTAAAGGTAATGTCCCAGGTGATCTAGAGTCAGGTAGTATTTAAAGGTAATGTCCCAGGTGATCTAGAGACAGGTAGTATTTAAAGGTAATGTCCCAGGTGATCTAGAGTCAGGTAGTATTTAAAGGTAATGTCCCAGGTGATCTAGAGACAGGTAGTATTTAAGGTAATGTCCCAGGTGATCTAGAGTCAGGTAGTATTTAAAGGTAATGTCCCAGGTGATCTAGAGACAGGTAGTATTTAAAGGTAATGTCCCAGGTGATCTAGAGACAGGTAGTATTTAAAGGTAATGTCCCAGGTGATCTAGAGACAGGTAGTATTTAAGGTAATGTCCCAGTGGCCTAGAGTTGGGAGAATGTTAATAGTGAAGATCTGACTATCCCTTTATATGTGTATATACAGTCCTGTGGTGTTAGGGCTGCAGATCGGACACTTGATGGGCAGCAGCTGGCGCGGTCGTGCTGTGGGCACAGGTCCAGACTCCCTGAATCCCAATGACCCACGTTCACCCTCTCATGCAGGCCGGTGCCCCGCAGTTACCTCTGCTGTGATTGGTGCAGTGGCTCATGAGACGGGGGCAGACATTGCCGGCCCTTCAGCCTGTTGGCACAATATCTCCAGCTTTCTATTTTTTGGCAGATGTGCGCTCGTCACGAGTGACCTGTGCCCTCGAAATAGTAAGAGAGGCGCTGCCTGCAGTGTGACGGTCACTGACCTTATACAGAGTCAGTGACCACAGGTAACACTGGGAACGGGGGAGAGGACATCAACCGGTGAGTGTTAGAGGGGCTCCACACATCAACCAGCGAGTGTTAGAGGGGCTCCACACATCAACCAGCGAGTGTTAGAGGGCCACACATCACAGGTGAGGTGTTAGAGGGCCTCACATATCAACCATGAGTGTTGAGAGGGGCTCCAACATCAACCAGTGAGTGTTAGGGGCTCCATCATCAACCAGTGAGTGTTAGAGGGCTCCAACATCAACCAGTGAGGGTTAGGGTCCATCACATCAACCAGGGTGTTTGAGGGCTCCACACATCAACAGGGGTGTTAGAGGGGCTCCATACATCTAAGGGGCCAGTGTTAGAGGGTCCAACATCAACCAACAAGTGTTAGAGGGGCTCCACACATCAACCAGATGGAGGTGCTCACACATCAACCAACAGTGTTAGAGGGGCTCCACACATCAACCGCGAGTGTTAGAGGGGCTCCACACATCAACCAGCGAGTGTAAGGGCTCCAATCAACCACGAGTGTTAGAGGGGCTCCACACTCAACCCGCGAGTGTTAAGGGGCTCCACACTCAACCAGCGAGTGTAGAGGGGCTCCACACATCAACCAGTGAGTGTTAGAGGGGCTCCAACATCAACCAGTGAGGTTAGAGCTCCACAATAACCATCCAGTGTTAGAGGGGCTCCACACATCAACCAGCGAGTGTTAGAGGGGCTCCACACATCAACCAGATGTGAGGTGAAAGGCCCACATTCACCAGGGGTAGAGCCCACACATCAACCAGATGTAGAGGGGGCTCCACACATAACCAGCGAGTGTTAGAGGGGCTCCACACATCAACCAGCGAGTGTTAGGGGCTCAACATCAAACCAACAGGTTAGAGGGGCTCCACACATCAACCAGGAGTGTAGAGGGGCTCCACACATCAACCAGCGATGTTAGAGGGGCTCCACATACTCAACCACGCGAGTGTTAGAGGGGCTCCACACATCAACCAGGGAGTTAGAGGCTCCACACATACCAGAGTGTAGGGCTCAATACCGCAGTTAGGGCTCACATCACAGAGTTAGGGGTCCACATCACCTGAGTGTAGGGGCTCCACTCACCAGTTAGCTCCAAATCAACATGATGTGGGCTCCAACTCACCAAGGTTAGAGGCCCCATCAACGAGTGTAGGGCTCACAACTGGGGAACGGTTTAAGGCTCCATCAACCAGTGAGTGTAGGGTCAACTCAACCATGAGTTAGGCCAACATACCGGGGGGCCAACAACTGATGTGAGGTCCACATCACGTGAGTGTTAGGGCTCCACATAACGTTTAGTATATCCATTACCACATCAACCCAGTTAGAGGCCCACATCACGAGTGTTAGGTCCACATCAACAGTGTTAGGGGCCCAACATCACGAGTGTAGAGGGTCACTAACACAGTGTTAGAGGGCACAATCACGGTTAGGGGGCTCCCATCACCACATTTGGGCTCACAACAACCAGGTGTTAGGGCCAACACACGAGTGTAGGGCCCACATCAACCGGGTTTAAGGCTCCACATCACAGAGTTAGGCTCAACTCCGGTGTAGGTCACACATACGAGTGTAGGCTCCAACATCACCAGGGTAAGGGTCACACATAACGTGTAAGGGCTCCACATCACAGAGTTTGGGGTAGTGTTAGGGGCTCACACATCACAGGAGTGAGGGGCTCCACTAACCAGAGGTAGGGGGCTCAATCAACAGGAGTGTTAGGGGGCTCCAACATCAACCAGCGAGGTTGAGGCTCCACATCAACAGTGTAGAGGGCTCCAACATCACAGGAGGTAGAGGGGCTCCACACATCAACCAGGAGTGTTAGGGGGCTCCACACATCAACGGATGTAGAGGGCTCAACATCAACCGGATGTTGAGGCTCCACTCAACCAGAGTGTAGAGGCTCAAATCAACCAGGAGTGTAGAGGGGCTCCAACATCACCGAGTGTTAGAGGCTCCAACATCAACAGAGTGTAGGGGCTCAATCAACTGATGTAAGGGCTCACACAACGAGTGTTAGAGGCTCAACATCAACCAGCAGTGTAGAGGGGCACTCAACGAGTGTTAGAGGCTCCACATCAACCACGAGTGTGAGGCTCCAACATCAACCCGTGTTGAGGGTCACACATCACAGAAGTTGAGTCCTAAACCAGTGGGTTAGCTCCTACATAAGTGAGTGTGAGCTCAAATCGTATTCCACCAACCAGGGGTTAGTTATAACTATTGTAGAACTAACATAATGAGTGTTATGGGCTACCTCAAGGTAAGGGCTCCACTTCTCAACCGCGAGTCGCTATACACACCAACGAGGTTGAGGCTCCACACTCACCAGCGGTTACCTCCACTCAACCAGCAGTAAGGCTCCCATCACACATGAGCTAAAACTTCAACCGGAGTGTGAGGTCTACAGGTGTTAGAGGTTACAACGGAGTGTTAATCACACACCTGCAGTGTTGAGCAAATACAGCAGTAAGGGACCAACTCAACAGGTGTTAAGGTCAATATCAGCGAGTGTTAGGGACCTCAGGGGCTCCACACAATCAAACAGTGAGTGTTAGAGGGGCTCCACACATCAACCAGGAGTGTTAGAGGGGCTCCACACATCAACCAGTGAGTGTTAGAGGGGCTCCACACATCAACCGCGAGTGTTGGGGCCAATCCTGAAGGGGGCTCCAACATCAACCAGTGAGTGTTAGAGGGGCTCCACACATCAACCAGCGAGTGTTAGAGGGGCTCCACACATCAACCAGGAGTGTTAGAGGGGCTCCACACATCAACACAGAGTGTTAGAGGGGCTCCACACATCAACCGTGAGTGTTAGAGGGGCTCCACACATCAACCAGGAGTGTTAGAGGGGCTCACACATCAACCAGTGAGTGTTAGAGGGGCTCCACACATCAACCAGGAGTGTTAGAGGGGCTCCACACATCAACCAGGAGTGTTAGAGGGGCTCAACATCCAAGCAGTGTTAGAGGGGCTCCAACATCAACCAGTCGAGTGTTAGAGGGGCTCCACACATCAACCAGTGAGTGTTAGAGGGGTCCTACATCAAACAGGTAGGTCATGCGTGTTAGAGGGGCTCCACACATCAACCTGTGAGTGTTAGAGGGGCTCCATACATCACACCGGCAGTGTAGGGGCTCCACATCGACACGTGTTAAGAGGGGCTCCACACATCAACAAGCAGAGTGTTAGAGGGGCTCCACACATCAACCAGTGAGTGTTAGAGGGGCTCCACATCAACCAGCAAGTGTTAGAGGGGCTCCACACATTCAACCAGCGAGTGTTAGGGGGCTCCACACATCAACAGCGAGTGTTAGAGGGCTCCAACATCAACCAGCGAGTGTTAGAGGGTCAAATCAACAGCGAGTGTTAGAGGGGCTCCTCAATATCAACCAGCGAGTGTTAGAGGGGCTCACACATCAACCAGCGAGTGTAAGGGGCTCCACACATCAACCAGCGAGTGTTAGAGGGGCTCCAACATCAACCAGGAGTTTTTTTTTTTTAAAAAAAAAAAAAAAAAAGGGGCTCCACACATCAACCAGCGAGTGTTAGAGGGGCTCCACACACATCAACCAGCGAGTGTTAGAGGGGCTCCACACATCAACCAGGCGAGTGTTAGAGGGGCTCCACACATCAACCAGGAGTGTTAGAGGGCTCCACTAGTAGTTTAGAGGGGCTCCACACATCAACCAGCGAGTGTTAGAGGGGCTCCACACATCAACCAGCGAGTGTTAGAGGGGCTCCACACATCATCAACCAGCGAGTGTTAGAGGGGCTCCACACATCAACCAGGAGTGTTAGAGGGGCTTCCACACATCAACCCGCTGAGTGTTAGAGGGCTCCATACATCAACCAGTGAGTGTGTAGAGGGGCTCATACATTCAACCAGTGAGTGTTAGAGGGGCTCCACACATCAACCAGTGAGTGTTAGGAGGGCTCCAACATCAACCAGTGAGTGTTAGAGGGGCTCCATACATCAAACCAGTGAGTGTTAGAGGGGCTCCTCACATCAACCAGTGAGTGTTAGAGGGGCTCCACACATCAACAGTGAGTGTTAGAGGGCTCCACACATCAACCCAGTCGAGTGTTAGAGGGCTCCATACATCAACCAGCGAGTGTTATGGGGGCTCCATACATCAACCAATGAGAGTGTTAGAGGGGCTTCCAACATCAACCAGTGATTGTTAGAGGGGCTCCAACATCAACCAGACTGAAGTGTTAGAGGGGCTCCACACATCAACTGGAGTGTTAGAGGGGCTCCAACATCAACCAGCGAGTGTTAGAGGGGCTCCACACATCAATCCATTTGGCAGTGAGGGGCATGGAGTGACCTGGTCCAGATCATGTCTCTCCCTTTAAGTACCCCTGGACCGTGGGTAGCCCTAGCTTCCTCTTTACCATTATTAGTGAGTGTCAGATATGTACTTTCATTTAAATCCAGGTATTTTCTCATTTGCTGTGTTCCAGCACCATCTGCTGGTGAAATATATAGTTTATAGTACTTTTTTATTGTAGGAATCTAACATGTAAATTGAGCATTGTCCTATTGGCCGCTGATCCTCTCACAAGGCTCAATGGGTGGAGCTGCTCCAGTCTTTTGTCTCGACATACCAGCTGGAAAGTCCCCGGTCTAGTACTGGACACCAGACAGAGCAGAGCTCATGTGAGGGATCTCCTCACCACTTCCAGGTCCCAGGCCTGGGAGTTCATCCTTCCCTTCACCTCAAGATTTCCAGCCAAGCTCAATGCCCGGGATCTTTCTCCATTTTCTACCACTATGATGACTAAAGACTTCTAACCCTGGATCCTCGCTGTCCGGATCTACTCGTGCTTCTTCAGCAGTAGGGTGTACTCAATGTACAGAAATGTTTTACAGACCTGGAATTCTGTGTTAATTTCATATTTGGTCACAGCACATGCAGAAATGTATGAAGCAAATAATGGACAATTGCAGTAAGATGGGAAACCCTCAAATTACTCAACACGAGCAGCGAGGCCATGTTATATTTCCCCATTTCTGCTGAAGTAAAGCAACTGTGATTCCCAAGACCTGAGTCTGTGGTCATTCCTGGCTGCGGACGCTGCATGGGGGTGGATAGCAGGGAACAAAAGCCCCCCATTACGAGGGCTTTACAGACATTCAGCCGAAACCTAAGCCTGCAGGGCGTACACCTAAATCCAGGACTGTCCAGTGTATCCAGGATGCGACTAGAGATGAGAGGATCAATTCACAGGACTTCGACCCAGGTCAGAACTTGCAAGCGGCAGGTGAGGCTGCGAAACTCCCACCTTCCAGAGTCCCTGGCGGTTGGACAAGTGACCATAAATCTCTCACATTCTGGCGGCTGTATGGGAGGCCACGAATCTCCCACCTTCCAGAGTCCCTGGCGGCTGTATGGGAGGCCACAAATCTCCCACCTTCCAGAGTCCCTGGCAGCTGTATGGGAGGCCACGAATCTCCCACCTTCCAGAGTCCCTGGCGGCTGTATGGGAGGCCATGAATCTCCCACCTTCCAGAATCCCTAGCGGCTGTATGGGAGGCCACGAATCTCTCACCTTCCAGAGTCCCTGGCGGCTGTATGGGAGGCCAAGAATCTCCCACCTTCCAGAGTCCCTGGCGGCTGTATGGGAGGCCACGAATCTCTCACCTTACAGAATCCCTGGCGGCTGTATGGGAGGCTACAAATCTCTCACCTTCCAGAATCCCTGGCGGCTGTATAGGAGGCCACAAATCTCCCACCTTCCGGAGTCTCTGGCGGCTGTATGGGAGGCCACAAATCTCCCACCTTCCGGAGTCTCTGGCGGCTGTATGGGAGGCCGCGAATCTCCCACCTTCTAGAGTCCCTGGCGGCTGTATGGTAGGCCACGAATCTTTCACTTTCTGGAGTCCCCAGCGACTGTATGGGAGGCCACGAATCTCACACCTTCCGGAGTCCTCGGAGGCTGAACAAGATATTCTGTCATCTTCCGGTGGCTGGACAAGAGGCCATATATTTCTCACCTTCTGGCATCACTACAGCTGGACAGGAGGCTGCAAATCTCTCACCTTCCTGCTTACCCAGCGGCTGGACAAGAAGCCACGAATCTCCCACCTTCCGGCGTCCCCGACGACTAGACAAAGGGTTGCAGATCTCTAGCCTTTCACTGTTTCCGGCATCCTCGGTGGCTGGACAAGAGGCTGTGAACATCTTTCCTTCCTGTGTCCCCGATAGCTGGACAGGAGGCCGTGAATCTCTCACCTTCCGGTGTCCCCGGTTGCTGGACGGAGGGCCGTGAATCTCTCTCCTTCCGGTGTCCCGGTTGCTGGACGGAAGGCCGCTTATCTCTCACCTACCAACATCCCCAGTGGATTTTGATAGTCCTGCTCATCTCTAGATGGGGCCTGTGGTTTAATCTTTTGTTATTTTATTCATAGTCATAGCCAAGGCAAGGAGTAGAAAAGGTGAGCACCCGCCTGGGGCGCTACTTCTTGCCTAATCGATAATGAGACGCTTTGATAAAAATTGCTGAATGCCTGCGGGTGGAGGAAGAAGCGGCGTTCATCACACTGACATCTGGGGCGCAGGCGCACATGAGATACAAAGTGATTTATTTTTTGGCAGTGAAATGAGGGGCTCTGCATTATTTCTGTTTATTTCTGTTAATCTTGATGATTATGGCTTACAGCCAATGAAAACCCAAAGGTCATTATTATCTCAGAAAATTAGAATAATTAACACAAAACACCTGCAAAGGCTTACCAAGCATTTAAAACAGTCCCTTAGTCTGGTTCTGTAGGCAACACAATCATGGGGAAGACTGCTGACTTGATAGATGTCCAGAAGGCAGTCAGGGACACACTCCACAAGGAGGGTAAGCCACAAAAGGTCCTTGCTAAAGAAACTGGCTGTCCACAGAGTGCTGTATGCAAGCATGTTAATAGAAGGTTGAGTGGAAGGAAATAGTGTGGTAGAAAAAGGGGCACAAGCAACCAGGATAACCGCAGCCTTGGAAGGATGGTTAAGAAAAGGCCGTTTAACAATGTGGGAGGATTCACAAGGATTGGAAACTGCTGGAGTCAGCGCTTCAATCCCTATATAGGGGTTGGACCAACTAGGACCAGCTCACCCAGGGGAGTTCGAGTACCACGGTCCAGTGGGTCCACTCTAGGGCGCCTTCCCCCAGAAGTGTGACAAAGGTGTTTTCAGATTAACGTACATTTTGCATTTTATTTGATTTATATTTATATGATATGATTTATATTTATTCCAAGAGTCTGGAGGAAGAGTGGAGAGGCCACAATCCAAAGGCCCGGATACTCGAGTCACCACTGCCCCGGGCGGCTCACGTTCCCCCTGTGCCATCAGCTTTCCCCCTGTGCCATCAGCATCCCCCCCCCCGGACAGTGTTACCGCTTGCCACTGTCAGGACCCTGAGAACGGTTAGCAGTAACATTATGCCGGGAGAGACTGATGGTGCAGGGGGGGGCTGATGGTGCAGGGGGAGGCTGATGGTACGGGGGGGGGCTGATGGTACAGAGGGGAGGCTGATGGTGTGGGGGGAGGCTGATGGTGCAGGGGGAGGCTGATGGTGCAGGGGGGAGGCTGATGGTACGGGGGGGGGCTGATGGTACAGAGGGGAGGCTGATGGTGTGGGGGGAGGCTGATGGTGCAGGGTGAGGCTGATGGTGCGGGCGGGAGGCTGATGGTATGGGGGAGGCTGATGGTATGGGGGAGGCTGACGGTATGGGGGAGGCTGATGGTATGGGGGAGGCTGATGGTACGAGGGGAGGCTGATGGTACAGGGGGGAGGCTGATGGTGTGAGGGGAGGCTGATGGTGTGGGGGGAGGCTGATGGTATAGGGGAGGCTGATGGTACAGGGGGGAGGCTGATGGTGTGGGGGAGGCTGATGGTGGGGCAGGGAGGGCTGATGGTACGAGGGGGAGGCTGATGGTATGGGGGAGGCTGATGTGCAGGGTGAGGCTGATGGTACGGGCGGGAGGCTGATGGTACGAGGGGGAGGCTGATGGTATGGGGGGAGGCTGATGGTGTGGGGGGAGGCTGATGGTGCAGGGGGAGGTTGATGTGCAGGGGGAGGCTGATGTGCAGGGTGAGGCTGATGGTGCGGGTGGGAGGCTGATGGTACAGGGGAGGCTGATGGTACGTGGGAGGCTGATGGTATGAGAGGGAGGCTGATGGTACAGGGGGAGGCTGATGGTGCAGGGTGAGGCTGATGGTACAGGGGGAGGCTGATGGTACGGGGGAGGCTGATGGTGTGGGGGGAGGCTGATGGTATGGGGGAGGCTGATGGTATGGGGGAGGCTGATGGTACGAGGGGGAGGCTGATGGTACAGGGGGGAGGCTGATGGTGTGGGGGGAGGCTGATGGTATAGGGGAGGCTGATGGTACAGGGGGAGGCTGATGGTGTGGGGGGAGGCTGATAGTGCGAGCGGGAGGCTGATGGTACGAGGGGGAGGCTGATGGTATGGGGGGAGGCTGATGGTGCGGGCGGGAGGCTGATGGTACAGGGGGAGGCTGATGGTGCAGGGTGAGGCTGATGGTACAGGGGGAGGCTGATGGTACGGGGGAGGCTGATGGTGCAGGGTGAGGCTGATGGTACAGGGGAGGCTGATGGTACAGGGGGAGGCTGATGGTACAGGGGGAGGCTGATGGTGCAGGGTGAGGCTGATGGTACAGGGGGAGGCTGATGGTACGGGGGAGGCTGATGGTACAGGGGAGGCTGATGGTACAGGGGGAGGCTGATGGTGCGGGCGGGAGGCTGATGGTACGAGGGGGAGGCTGATGGTATAGGGGGAGGCTGATGGTGCAGGGTGAGGCTGATGGTACGGGGGAGGCTGATGGTACGGGGGAGGCTGATGATGTGGGGTGAGGCTGATGGTACGGGGGTGGCTGATGGTAGTAGCTATCTTCACTTTACTGTGTCCTCTTGTCTCTCTTCCTTTATTGTTTTTTTTTTGCAGATATGCTGAACCTTCTTTAATATAATAATTTCTGCTCTTATTTCTTCTGTTTATTGTGATTCATAGCATTGTATGATCTTTAGCCATCCAGCTGTTATATGATTTGTCATTGTATTTTTTGTGTGATCGTCTTTTCTAATTTTATTTATAATAAAAGTGACTGCAAAACCACAATCAGCCACAAGAGGGAGCCAGCCAGCCATATCTCTATACACATATCAATATATCTCCATAGAGAATTGTGTGGCTCACTCCCTCTAGTGGCGTGCATTGGTATAACAATAATTATTACCACATTTCTAAAAACCACAATCAGCGCATATTTACGTCATCTCAGCTATTTTCTAGGTCAGCGACTTATTGAATCGTCTGAGTGATCATCAACAATTCATTCTTTATAGGTGAAGGATCATCAGAGCCGCTCCCTGCACACAATGGATCAAAGATCATCGGATCATGTCACAAAAAATCAACACTGCAGTCCTAAAGGTGAACTCCCGACCTTAATGGATAATTCGACCCAAAAAATAAGTTATTCCCAATACATATGATCGGAAATAAGTTGCTGACCACAGAAAATACAAGCAGTCCTAAGAACGGCACCCTAGAACCATGAAAATTTATATGCATTTCTTTATCATTCTGCTTGTAGTCACCACTAGGGGGAGCTCCCTGTATACAGAGATACATGATAAGATCCTGTCTGCAGTCACCACTAGGGGGAGCTCCCTTTATACAGAGATACATGATAAGATTCTGTCTGCAGTCACCACTAGGGGGAGCTCCCTGTATACAGAGATACATGATAAGATTCTGTCTGCAGTCACCACTAGGGGGAGCTCCCTGTATACAGAGATACATAAGATCCTGTCTGCAGTCACCACTAGGGGGAGCTCCCTGTATACAGGGATACATGATAAGATCCTGTCTGCAGTCACCACTAGTAGGAGCTCCCTGTATACAGAGATACATGATAAGATCCTGTCTGCAGCCACAACTAGGGGGAGCTCGCTGTATACAGAGATACATGATAAGATCCTAACTGCAGTCACCACTAGGGGGAGCTCCCTGTGTACAGAGATACATGATAAGATTCTGTCAGCAGTCACCACTAGGGGAGCTCCCTGTATACAGAGATAATGATAAGATCCTGTCTACAATCACCACTAGGGGGAGCTCCCTGTATACAGATACATGATAAGATCCTGACTGCAGTCACCACTAGGGGGAGCTCCCTGTATACAGAGATACATGATAAGATTCTGTCTGCAGTCACCACTAGGGGGAGCTCCCTGTATACAGAGATACATGATAAGATCCTGTCTGTAATCACCACAAGGGGGAGCTCCCTGTATACAGAGATACATGGTAAGATTCTGTCTGCAGTCACCACTAGGGGGAGCTCCCTGTATACAGAGATACATGATAAGATCCTGTCTGCAGTCACCACTAGTAGGAGCTCCCTGTATACAGAGATACATGATAAGATCCTGTTTGTATTCACCACTGGGGGGAGCTCCGTGTATACAGAAATACATGATAACATCCTGTCTGCAGTGACCACTAGGGGGAACTCATTGTATACAAAGATACATGATAAGATCCTGCCTGCAGTCACCACTAGGGGGAGCTCCCTGTATACAGAGATACATGATAAGATCCTATCTGCAGTCACCACTAGGGGGAGCTCCCTGTATACAGAGATACATGATAAGATCCTGTCTGCAGCCACCACTAGGGGAGCTCCCTGTATAAAGAGATACATGATACGATCCTGTCTGTAGTCACCACTAGGGGGAACTCCCTGTATACAGAGATACATGATAAGATCCTGTCTGCAGCCACACTAGGGGGAGCTCCCTGTATACAGAGATACATGATAAGATCCTGTCTGCAGCCACCACTAGGGGAGCTCCCTGTATACAGAGATACATGATAAGATCCTGTCTGCAGCCACCACTAGGGGGAGCTCCCTGTATACAGAGATACATGATAAGATCCTATCTGCAGTCACCACTAGGGGAGCTCCCTGTATACAGAGATACATGATAAGATCCTGTCTGCAGCCACCACTAGGGGGAGCTCCCTGTGTACAGAGATACATGATAAGATTCTGTCAGCAGTCACCACTAGGGGGAGCTCCCTGTATACAGAGATACATGATAAGATCCTGTCTGCAGCCACCACTAGGGGGAGCTCCCTGTATACAGAGATACATGATAAGATCCTATCTGCAGTCACCACTAGGGGGAGCTCCCTGTATACAGAGATACATGATAAGATCCTGTCTGCAGCCACCACTAGGGGGAGCTCCCTGTATACAGAGATACATGATAAGATCCTATCTGCAGTCACCACTAGGGGGAGCTCCCTGTATACAGAGATACATGATAAGATCCTATCTGCAGTCACCACTAGGGGGAGCTCCCTGTATACAGAGATACATGATAAGATCCTGTCTGTAGCCACCACTAGGGGGAGCTTCCTGTGCAGCAATATGTTCTATGACCAGTTTATCCTGTCTATTTTATGTGTACAGGTCTTGCATTCTGTAATTTCACCAGCAGAATATTGAGTGCAGCTCTGGAGTATAATACAGGACTCTGTTCTGTATCACATCACATTTATAACTTTTTATCCGTTAATAATAATTAATCTCACAGTTACATAAAGTGTAGATCTGTTTTATCTGAAGTTTCTTGTTTTGAATTCTTTCTCCTGTTACATCAGTGGAATGTCTGTGGGAGTCGTCTGCTGTAATGTAAGGACATCGCCGGAGGAAGGATGATTACAGCGAGTGATGAAGATTTCCAATCAGTGAATACAATGACGCAAGGTACATTCAGCACATTCTGAACTCAACTTCCCCACTTGTCCCACCATTGTATCTAATCCCAACCCCCACCACCACTGAATAAAGGGAATACCGCAGAATACCAGGATTACATACAAGGCAAAACCTGGTCCTTGGAGACAAAGTACTATAATACTGCTCCTATGTACAAGAATATAACTACTATAATACTGCTCCTATATACAAGAATATAACTACTATAATACTGCTCCTATATACAAGAATATAACTACTATAATACTGCTCCTATATACAAGAATATAACTACTATAATACTGCCCCTATGTACAAGAATATAACTACTATAATACTGCCCCTATATACAAGAATATAACTACTATAATACTGCCCCTATATACAGGAATATAACTACTATAATACTGCCCCTATATACAAGAATATAACTACTATAATACTGCTCCTATGTACAAGAATATAACTACTATAATACTGCCCCTATATACAAGAATATAACTACTATAATACTGCTCCTATATACAAGAATATAACTACTATAATACTGCTCCTATATACAAGAATATAACTACTATAATACTGCTCCTATATACAAGAATATAACTACTATAATACTGCCCCTATGTACAAGAATATAACTACTATAATACTGCCCCTATATACAAGAATATAACTACTATAATACTGCCCCTATATACAAGAATATAACTACTATAATACTGCTCGTATATACAAGAATATAACTACTATAATACTGCTGCTATATACAAGAATATAACTACTATAATACTGCTCCTATGTACAAGAATATAACTACTATAATACTGCCCCTATATACAAGAATAAAACTACTATAATACTGCTCCTATGAACCAGAATATAACTACTATAATACTGCTCCTATGTACAAGAATATAACTACTATAATACTGCCTCTATATACAGGAATATAACACTATAATACTGCCCTATATACAAGAATATAACTACTATAATACTGCTCCTATATACAAGAATATAACTACTATAATACTGCTCCTATGTACAAGAATATAACTACTATAATACTGCCCTATATACAAGAATATAACTACTATAATACTGCCCTATATACAAGAATATAACTACTATAATACTGCCCTATGTACAAGAATATAACTACTATAATACTGCTCCTATTACAAGAATATAACTACTATAATACTGCCCCTATATACAAGAATATAACTACTATAATACTGCCCTATATACAAGAATATAACTACTATAATACTGCCCCTATATACAAGAATATAACTACTATAATACTGCTCCTATGTACAAGATATAACTACTATAATATTTCCCCTATATACAAGAATATAACTACTATAATATGTCCTATATAACAAGAATATAACTCTTTAATACTGCTCCTATATACAAGAATATAACTACTATAATTACTGCTCCTATATACAAGAATATAACTACTATAATACTGCTCCTATATACAAGATATAACTACTATAATACTGCCCTATGTACAAGAATATAACTACTATAATAGCTGCGCCTATGTACAGAATTAACTACTGATAATACTGCCTCCTATATTACAGAAGTATACTACTATAATACTGCCCCTATATACAAGAATATAACTACTTATAATACTGCTCCTATATACAAGAATATAACTACTATAATACTGCCCCTATATACAAGAATATAACTACTATAATACTGCTCCTATATACAAGAATATAACTACTATAATACTGCCCCTATATACAAGAATATAACTACTATAATACTGCCCCTATATACAAGAATATAACTACTATAATACTGCTCCTATATACAAGAATATAACTACTATATACTGCTCCTATGTACAAGAATATAACTACTATAATACTGCTCCTATGTACAAGAATATAACTACTATAATACTGCCCCTATATACAAGAATATAACTACTGTAATACTGCTCCTATATACAAGAATATAACTACTATAATACTGCCCCTATATACAAGAATATAACTACTATAATACTGCTCCTATATACAAGAATATAACTACTATAATACTGCCCCTATATACAAGAATATAACTACTATAATACTGCTCCTATATACAGAATATAACTACTATAATACTGCCCTATATACAAGAATATACTACTATAATACTGCTCCTATATACAAGAATATAACTACTATAATACTGCCCCTATATACAAGAATATAACTACTGTAATACTGCTCCTATGTACAAGAATTATAACTACTATAATACTGCTCTATATACAAGAATATAACTACTATAGTACTGCTCCTATTACAAGAATAAACTACTATAATACTGCTCCTATGTACAAGAATATAACTACTATAATACTGCCCCTATATACAAGAATATAACTACTATAATACTGCTCCTATATACAAGAATATAGCTACTATAATACTGCCCCTATATACAAGAATATATAAACTACTGTAATACTGCTCTATATACAAGAATATAACTACTATAATACTGTCCCTATATACAAGAATATAACTACTATAATACTGCCCCTATATACAAGAATATAACTACTATAATACTGCCCCTATATACAAGAATATAACTATTATAATACTGCTCCTATATACAAGAATATAACTACTATAATACTGCCCCTATATACAAGAATATAACTACTATAATACTGTCCCTATATACAAGAATATAACTACTATAATACTGCTCCTATACACAAGAATATAACTACTGTAATACTGCCCCTATATACAAGAATATAACTACTATAAATACTGCCCCTATATACAAGAATATAACTACTATAATACTGTCCCTATATACAAGAATAAACTACTATAATACTGCTCCTATACACAAGAATATAACTACTGTAATACTGCTCCTATTGTACAAGAATATAACTACTATAATACTGCTCCTATATACAAGAATATAACTACTATAATACTGCCCCTATATACAAGAATATAACTACTATAATACTGCTCCTATATACAAGAATATAACTACTATAATACTGCTCCTATATACAAGAATATAACTACTATAATACTGCTCCTATATACAAGAATATAACTACTATAATACTGCTCCTATATACAAGAATATAACTACTATAATACTGCCCCTATACACAAGAATATAACTACTGTAATACTGCCTCTATATTCAAGAATATAACTACTATAATACTGCCCCTATGTACAAGAATATAACTACTATAATACTGCCCCTATATACAAGAATATAACTACTATAATACTGCCCCTATATACAAGAATATAACTACTATAATACTGCTCCTATATACAAGAATATAACTATTATAATACTGCTCCTATATACAAGAATATAAATACTATAATACTGCTCCTATATACAAGAATATAACTACTATAATAATGCTCCTATGTGCAAGCATTTAGTCATATATGATTATTGGGGATGCATATTTTCATTTATGACCTCATGTAATGGACTCTCGTTAGTTTACACATTTCCTGTCTCCTTATTACCTGGATCATTCATTATGTGTAAATATTAGTCAGGTATTTGCCTCCAGGACTGGAGTAACATCCTCTATTTGACTTGCAGACTTCCTTGCAGACTTTTCATTGTCTTTGTCTCCTGAGTAATCCTTATTGTTCTGTAAAACATTGTGTGGGATCCATCAAACTGAGTAGAGGGCTGTGTAGGGGCATTATACTGTGTGGAGGGCTGTGTAGGGGCATTATACTGTGTGGAGGGCTGTGTGGGGCTGTGTGGGGTCTATCATACTATGTGGAGGGCAGTGTGGGGTCCATCTTACTGTGTGGAGGGCTGTGTGGGGTCCATCATACTATGTGGAGGACTGTGTGGGGTCCATCATACTGTGTGGAGGGCTGTGTGGGATCCATTATACTGTGCGGAGGGCTGTATGTGGCCATTATACTGTGTGGAGGCTGTGTGAAGCCATTATACTATGTAGAGGGCTGTGTGGGATCCATCATACTGTGTGGAGGGCTGTGTGGGATCCATCATACTGTGTGGAGGGCTGTGTGGGGCGATTATACTATATGGAGGGCTGTGTGGGGTCATTATACTGTGCAGAGAGCTGTGTGCGGGCTATTACACTGTGCGGAGGGTTGTGTGGGGTCATTATACTGTGTGGAGAGCTGTGTAGGGGGACATCATATGGTGAGGAGGGCAGTGTGGGCCATTATACTGTGCAGAGGGATGTGGGGGGGGCATTATACTGTGCAGAGAGCTTTATACTATGTGGGGGGCATTATACTATGTGGAGGGCTGTGTAGGAGCATAATACTATGAGGAGGGCTGTGTGGGGCCATTGTACTATGTGGAGAGCTGTGTGGGATCCATCATACTGTTAGGAGGGCTGTGTGGGGGCATTATACTGTGTGGAGGGCTGTGTGGAGCCATTATGCTGTGCGGAGGACTGTGTGGGGTCCATAATACTGTGTGGAGGGCTGTGTGGGGCCATTATACTGTGTGGAGGGCTGTGTGAGGGTATTATACTGTGCGGAGGGCTGTGTAGGGTCCATTATACTGTGTGGAGGGCTGTGTGAGGGTATTATACTGTGCAGAGGGCTGTGTAGGGTCCATCATACTGTGTCTAGAGCTGTGCGGAGCCATTATCCTGTGCAGAGGGATGTGTGGGATCCATCATACCGTGTGGAGGGCTGTGTGGGGCGATTATACTATATGGAGGGCTGTGTGGGGTCAGTATACTGTGCAGAGAGCTGTGTGGGGGCTATTACACTGTGCGGAGGGTTGTGTGGGGTCATTATACTGTGTGGAGAGCTGTGTAGGGGGACATCATACGGTGAGGAGGGCAGTGTGGGCCATTATACTGTGCAGAGGGATGTGTGGGAGGGCATTATACTGTGCAGAGAGATTTATACTATGTGGGGGGCATTATACTATGTGGAGGGCTGTGTAGGAGCATAATACTATGAGGAGGGCTGTGTGGGGCCATTGTACTATGTGGAGAGCTGTGTGGGATCCATCATACCGTTAGGAGGGCTGTGTGGGGCATTATACTGTGTGGAGGGCTGTGTGGAGCCATTATGCTGTGCGGAGGATTGTGTGGGGTCCATAATACTGTGTGGAGGGCTGTGTGGGGCCATTATACTGTGTGGAAGGCTGTGTGAGGGTATTATACTGTGCAGAGGGCTGTGTAGGGTCCATTATACTGTGTGGAGGTCTGTGTGAGGGTATTATACTGTGCGGAGGGCTGTGTAGGGTCCATCATACTGTGTCTAGAGCTGTGCGGAGCCATTATCCTGTGCAGAGGGATGTGTGGAGCCATTAAACTGTGCGGGAGATTGTGTGGGGCCATTATACTGTGCGGAGGGCTGTGTGGAGGTGTTATACTATGTGGAGGGCTATGTGGGACCATTGTACTGTGAGAAGAGCTGTATGGGGCCATTATACTGTGTGAAGGGCAGTGTGGGGGCATTATAACTGTGTGGAGGGCTGTGTGGGGCCATTATACTGTGTGGAGGGCTATGTGGGGTCCATCATACTGTGTGGAGCGCTGTGTGTGGTCCATCAAACTATGTGGAGGGCTGTGTGAAGCCATTATACTGTGCGGAGGGATGTGTGGGGCATTATACTGTGCGGGTGGCTGTGGGGGGCATTATACTGTGTGGAGGGCTGTGTGGTGGCATTATACTGTGCGTAGGGATGTGTGGGGCACTATACTGTGCGGAGGGCTGTGGGGGCATTATACTGTGTGGAGGGCTGTGTGGGGTCAATCATACTGTGCGGAGGGCTGTGTGGGGACAATTATACTATTAAGAGGGCTGTGTGGCGGCATTATACTGTGTGGAGGGCTGTGTGGGGGCAATTATACTATGTGGAGGAGTTTTTGGGAGTATTATACTATGCAGAGAGCTGTGTGGGGGCATTATACTGTGCGGAGAGCTGTGAGGGGCATTATACTGTGCGGAGGGCTGTGTGATGTCATTATACTGTGTGGAGGGCTGTGTGGGGGCATTATACTGTGCAGAGGGCTGTGAGGGGCCATTATACTGTGCTGAGGGCTGTGTGGGGCCATTATACTATGTGGAAGACGTGTGGGGCCATTATACTATGTGGAGGGCTGTGTGGGACCATTATACTGGGTGGAGGGCTGTGTGGGGCCATTATACTGTGTGGAAGACGTGTGGGGCCATTATACTGTGCGGAGAGCTGTGTGGGGCCATTATACTGTGCAGAGAGTTGTGTGGGGCCATTATACTGGGCAGAGAGCTGTGTGGGTCCATTATACTGGGCGGAGGGCTGTGTGGGGCCATTATACTGTGCAGAGGGCTGTGTGGGGGCATTATACTGTGCAGAGAGTTGTGTGGGGGCATTATACTGTGTGGAGGGCTGTGTGGGGGCATTATACTGTGCAGAGAGTTGTGTGGGGGCATTATACTGTGTGGAGGGCTGTGTGGGGGTATTATACTGTGCGGAGGACGTGTGGGGCCATTATACTATGTGGAGGGCTGTGTGGGAGCATTATACTGAGCGGAGAGCTGTGTGGGGCCATTATACTGTGCAGAGGGCTGTGTGGGGCCATTATACTGTGCAGAGAGTTGTGTGGGACCATTATACTGGGCGCAGGGCTGTGTGAGGGCATTACACTTTGTGGGGCCATTATACTATGTGGAGGGCTGTGTGGGGCCATTATACTGTTTGAAAGACATGTGGGGCCATTATACTATGTGGAGGGCTGTGTGGGACCATTATACTGGGTGGAGGGCTGTGTGGGGCCATTATATTGTGTGGAAGACGTGTGGGGCTATTATACTGTGCAGAGAGTTGTGTGGGACCATTATACAGGGTGGAGGGCTGTGTGAGAGCATTACACTTTGTGGGGCCATTATACTATGTGGAGGGCTGTATGGGACCATTATACTGGGCGGAGGGCTGTGTGGGGGCATTATACTGTGTGGAGGGCTGTGTGGGGCATTATACTGTACAGAGAGCTGTGTGGGACCATTATACTGGGCAGAGAGCTGTGTGGGGCCATTATACTGGGCGGAGGACGTGTGGGGCCATTATACTGTGTGGAGGACTGTGTGGGGCCATTATACTGAGCGGAGAGCTGTGTGGGTCCATTATACTGTGCGGAGAGCTGTGTGGGGCCATTATACTGGGGAGGGGCTGTGTGTGGCCATTATACTGTGTGGAGGGCTGTGTTAGGGCATTATACTGGGCGGAGGACGTGTGGGGCCATTATACTGTGTGGAGGACTGTGTGGGGCCATTATACTGTGCGGAGAGCTGTGTGGGTCCATTATACTGGGCGGAGGGCTGAGTGGGAGCATTATACTGAGCGGAGAGCTGTGTGGGGCCATTATACTGTGCGGAGAGCTGTGTGGGACCATTATACTGGGTGGAGGGCTGTGTGGGGCCATTATACTGTGTGGAAGACGTGTGGGGCCATTATACTGTGCGGAGAGCTGTGTGGGGCCATTATACTGTGCAGAGAGTTGTGTGGGACCATTATACTGGGCGCAGGGCTGTGTGAGGGCATTACACTTTGTGGGGCTATTATACTATGTGGAGGGCTGTGTGGGGCCATTATACTGTTTGGAAGACGTGTGGGGCCATTATACTATGTAGAGGGCTGTGTGGGACCATTATACTGGGTGGAGGGCTGTGTGGGGCCATTATACTGTGTGGAAGACGTGTGGGGCCATTATACTGTGCAGAGAGTTGTGTGGGACCATTATACAGGGTGGAGGGCTGTGTGAGAGCATTACACTTTGTGGGGCCATTATACTATGTGGAGGGCTGTATGGGACCATTATACTGGGCGGAGGGCTGTGTGGGGGCATTATACTGTGTGGAGGGCTGTGTGGGGCATTATACTGTACAGAGAGCTGTGTGGGACCATTATACTGGGCAGAGAGCTGTGTGGGGCCATTATACTGGGCGGAGGACGTGTGGGGCCATTATACTGTGTGGAGGACTGTGTGGGGCCATTATACTGAGCGGAGAGCTGTGTGGGTCCATTATACTGTGCGGAGAGCTGTGTGGGGCCATTATACTGGGCGGAGGGCTGTGTGTGGCCATTATACTGTGTGGAGGGCTGTGTGAGGGCATTATACTGGGCGGAGGACGTGTGGGGCCATTATACTGTGTGGAGGACTGTGTGGGGCCATTATACTGAGCGGAGAGCTGTGTGGGTCCATTATACTGTGCGGAGAGCTGTGTGGGGCCATTATACTGGGCGGAGGGCTGTGTGTGGCCATTATACTGTGTGGAGGGCTGTGTGAGGGCATTATACTGGGCGGAGGACGTGTGGGGCCATTATACTGTGTGGAGGACTGTGTGGGGCCATTATACTGTGCGGAGAGCTGTGTGGGTCCATTATACTGGGTGAAGGGCTGAGTGGGAGCATTATACTGAGCGGAGAGCTGTGTGGGGCCATTATACTGTGCAGAGGGCTGTGTGGGGGCATTATACTGTGCAGAGAGTTGTGTGGGGGCATTATACTGTGTGGAGGGCTGTGTGGGGGCATTATACTGTGCAGAGAGTTGTGTGGGGGCATTATACTGTGTGGAGGCTGTGTGGGGGTATTATACTGTGCGGAGGACGTGTGGGGGCCATTATACTATGTGGAGGGCTGTGTGGGAGCATTATACTGAGCGGAGAGCTGTGTGGGGCCATTATACTGTGCAGAGGGCTGTGTGGGGCCATTATACTGTGCAGAGAGTTGTGTGGGACCATTATACTGGGCGCAGGGCTGTGTGAGGGCATTACACTTTGTGGGGCCATTATACTATGTGGAGGGCTGTGTGGGGCCATTATACTGTTTGGAAGACGTGTGGGGCCATTATACTATATGGAGGGCTGTGTGGGACCATTATACTGGGTGGAGGGCTGTGTGGGGCCATTATATTGTGTGGAAGACGTGTGGGGCCATTATACTGTGCAGAGAGTTGTGTGGGACCATTATACAGGGTGGAGGGCTGTGTGAGAGCATTACACTTTGTGGGGCCATTATACTATGTGGAGGGCTGTATGGGACCATTATACTGGGCGGAGGGCTGTGTGGGGGCATTATACTGTGTGGAGGGCTGTGTGGGGCATTATACTGTACAGAGAGCTGTGTGGGACCATTATACTGGGCAGAGAGCTGTGTGGGGCCATTATACTGGGCGGAGGACGTGTGGGGCCATTATACTGTGTGGAGGACTGTGTGGGGCCATTATACTGAGCGGAGAGCTGTGTGGGTCCATTATACTGTGCGGAGAGCTGTGTGGGGCCATTATACTGGGCGGAGGGCTGTGTGTGGCCATTATACTGTGTGGAGGGCTGTGTGAGGGCATTATACTGGGCGGAGGACGTGTGGGGCCATTATACTGTGTGGAGGACTGTGTGGGGCCATTATACTGTGCGGAGAGCTGTGTGGGTCCATTATACTGGGCGGAGAGCTGAGTGGGAGCATTATACTGAGCGGAGAGCTGTGTGGGGCCATTATACTGTGCAGAGGGCTGTGTGGGGGCATTATACTGTGCAGAGAGTTGTGTGGGGGCATTATACTGTGTGGAGGGCTGTGTGGGGGCATTATACTGTGCAGAGAGTTGTGTGGGGGCATTATACTGTGTGGAGGGCTGTGTGGGGGTATTATACTGTGCGGAGGACGTGTGGGGCCATTATACTATGTGGAGGGCTGTGTGGGAGCATTATAATGAGCGGAGACCTGTGTGGGGCCATTATACTGTGCAGAAGGCTGTGTGGGGGCATTTTACTGTGCAGAGGGCTGTGTGGGGGCATTATACTGTGCAGAGAGCTTTATACTATGTTGGGGGCATTATACTGTGCAGAGGGCTGTGTGGGGCCATTATACTGTGCGGAGGATGTGTGGGGCCATTATACTATGTGGAGGGCTGTGTGGGACCATTATACTGTGCGGAGGGCTGTGTGGGACCATTATACTGTGCGGAGGGCTGTGTGGGGCCATTATACTGTGTGGAGGGCTGTGTGGGGCCATCATACTATTTGGAGGGCTGTGTGGGACCATTATACTGTGCGGAGAGTTGTGTGGGGGCATTATACTGTGCGGAGGGCTGTGTGGGGCCATTATACTGTGCGGAGGGCTGTGTGGGGGCATTATACTGTGCGGAGGGCTGTGTGAGGGCATTATACTGGGCGGAGGACGTGTGGGGCCATTATACTGTGTGGAGGACTGTGTGGGGCCATTATACTGTGCGGAGAGTTGTGTGGGTCCATTATACTGGGCGGAGGGCTGAGTGGGAGCATTATACTGAGCGGAGAGCTGTGTGGGGGCATTATACTGTGCAGAGAGTTGTGTGGGGGCATTATACTGTGCGGAGGACTGTGTGGGGCCATTATACTGTGCGGAGGGCTGTGTGGGGCCATTATACTGGGCGGAGGGCTGAGTGTTAACCTATGTGGGGAGCTGTATGGGGCCACAGTATGGCATTATACAGACGCTGTCTCTCTATTTCTACCTCCTGTTCTGTCCTCTTTTCTGTGTCCCCATATTCGGGTCCTGTCCTTGTCGCTTTCCTCTTGGTTTTAGCAGGAATGGTGTAGAGCGGAGGGCGTTTATCTGTACCCAGGGGACAAGGCGGCGCGGTCACTATACTGGTCAGTTGGGCTCCTCCACAGCTCGCTGCAGCCGCACACCCCCACATTGGCCCCAGGACCGGGCTCCGTGTATCAGGTCCAGTGTTTGCAGACGTCTGTGTGCTCAGGTGGATCTGTTTGTCTGTGTAATAACACGCTGGCATCTCATTCAGGAACATTCTTATAATGAGCAAATATTATCTGTAACCACAAACACAAAGACACTTACAGAACCCGAACCAAGACGCCCCATCACGGAGAGGCCCTCATCACCCGTCACCTATTATATCCAACACTCAGGTCTCTTCATAGGAAACCACAAAGTCTGTTCCCATAGAGGCCGTCACTACACCCCATCAACTCCAATACATAAATATCTTAACAGCTTTACTGCTCTATAAAATATTCATTTACTCCAGAGCTGCACTCACTATTCTGCTGGTGCAGTCACTGTGTACATACATTACATTACTGATCCTGAGTTACCTCCTGTATTATCCTCCAGAGCTGCACTCACTATTCTGCTGGTGCAGTCACTGTGTACATACATTACTGATCCTGAGTTACCTCCTGTATTATACTCCGGAGCTGCACTCACTATTCTGCTGGTGCAGTCACTGTACATACATTACATTACTGATCCTGAGTTACCTCCTGTATTATACTCCAGAGCTGCACTCACTATTCTGCTGGTGCAGTCACTGTGTACATACATTACATTACTGATCCCGAGTTACCTCCTGTATTATACTCCAGAGCTGCACTCACTATTCTGCTGGTGCAGTCACTGTGTACATACATTACATTACTGATCCCGAGTTACCTCCTGTATTATACTAAAGAGCTGCACTCACTATTCTGCTGGTGCAGTCACTGTGTACATACATTACATTACTGATCCCGAGTTACCTCCTGTATTATACTCCAGAGCTGCACTCACTATTCTGCTGGTGCAGTCACTGTGTACATACATTACATTACTGATCCTGAGTTACCTCCTGTATTATACTCCAGAGCTGCACTCACTATTCTGCTGGAGCAGTCACTGTGTACATACATTACTGATCCTAAGTTACCTCCTGTATTATACTCCAGAGCTGCACTCACTATTCTGCTGGTGCAGTCACTGTGTACATACATTACATTACTGATCCCGAGTTACCTCCTGTATTATACCCCAGAGCTGCACTCACTATTCTGCTGGTGCAGTCACTGTGTACATACATTACATTACTGATCCTGAGTTACCTCCTGTATTATACTCCAGAGCTGCACTCACTATTCTGCTGGTGCAGTCACTGTGTACATACATTACATTACTGATCCTGAGTTATCACCTGTATTATACTCCAGAGCTGCACTCACTATTCTGCTGGTGCAGTCACTGTGTACATACATTACATTACTGATCCTGAGTTACCTCCTGTATTATACTCCAGAGCTGCACTCACTATTCTGCTGGTGCAGTCACTGTGTACATACATTACATTACTGATCCTGAGTTACCTCCTGTATTATACTCCAGAGCTGCACTCACTATTCTGCTGGTGCAGTCACTGTGTACATACATTACATTACTGATCCTGAGTTACCCCTGTATTATACTCCAGAGCTGCACTCACTATTCTGCTGGTGCAGTCACTGTGTACATACATTACATTACTGATCCTGAGTTACCCCCTGTATTATACTCCAGAGCTGCACTCACTATTCTGCTGGTGCAGTCACTGTGTACATACATTACATTACTGATCTGAGTTACCTCCTGTATTATCTCCAGAGCTGCACTCACTATTCTGCTGGTGCAGTCACTGTGTACATACATTACATTACTGATCCTGAGTTACCTCCTGTATTATACTCCAGAGCTGCACTCACTATTCTGCTGGTGCAGTCACTGTGTACATACATTACATTACTGATCCTGAGTTACCTCCTGTATTATACTCCAGAGCTGCACTCACTATTCTGCTGGTGCAGTCACTGTGTACATACATTACATTACTGATCCTGAGTTACCTCCTGTATTATACTCCAGAGCTGCACTCACTATTCTGCTGGTGCAGTCACTGTGTACATACATTACATTACTGATCCTGAGTTACCTCCTGTATTATACTCCAGAGCTGCACTCACTATTCTGCTGGTGCAGTCACTGTGTACATACATTACATTACTGATCCTGAGTTACCTCCTGTATTATACTCCAGAGCTGCACTCACTATTCTGCTGGTGCAGTCACTGTGTACATACATTACATTACTGATCCTGAGTTACCTCCTGTTTATACTCCAGAGCTGCACTCACTATTCTGCTGGTGCAGTCACTGTGTACATACATTACATTACTGATCCTGAGTTACCTCCTGTATTATACTCCAGAGCTGCACTCACTATTCTGCTGGTGCAGTCACTGGTGTACATACATTACATTACTGATCCTGAGTTACCTCCTGTATTATACTCCAGAGCTGCACTCACTATTCTGCTGGTGCAGTCACTGTGTACATACATTACATTACTGATCCTGAGTTACCTCCTGTATTATACTCCAGAGCTGCACTCACTATTCTGCTGGTGCAGTCACTGTGTACATACATTACATTACTGATCCTGAGTTACCTCCTGTATTATACTCCAGAGCTCAACTCATATTCTGCTGGTGCAGTCACTGTGTACATACATTACATTACTGATCCTGAGTTACCTCCTGTATTATACTCCAGAGCTGCCTCACTATTCTGCTGGTGCAGTCACTGTGTACATACATTACATTACTGATCCTGAGTTACCTCCTGTATTATACTCCAGAGCTGCACTCACTATTCTGCTGGTGCAGTCACTGTGTACATACATTACATTACTGATCTGAGTTACCTCCTGTATTATACTCCAGAGCTGCACTCACTATTCTGCTGGTGCAGTCACTGTGTACATACATTACATTACTGATCCTGAGTTACCTCCTGTATTATACTCCAGAGCTGCACTCACTATTCTGCTGGTGCAGTCACTGTGTACATACATTACATTACTGATCCTGAGTTACCTCCTGTATTATACTCCAGAGCTGCACTCACTATTCTGCTGGTGCAGTCACTGTGTACATACATTACATTACTGATCCTGAGTTACCTCCTGTATTATACTCCAGAGCTGCACTCACTATTCTGCTGGTGCAGTCACTGTGTACATACATTACATTGCTGATTCGTGTATTATACTCCGGAGCTGCACTCGTTGTTTTTCTTTAACCCTTTCTGCTCTGTATATTATGTCTTGTTGCACATGGTAGTTGGCTCAGCTCCGGCCGCACATCACGTCTCATCCCTCATTGGATGGAGTACTCGGTCCGGAGCTATTTATGGGCTCTTTGCCTCCTGTGGTTTAATCACTCAGCCGCCTGTTTACATCTCTGGGATTTGGGCTTTTCAGGATGTGAAGTATCATAGAGTAATAAGTCATCAGTGGACTCTGGGTGCCGACACGCGGGACCATCCCGGAACTCATCAGTTATGAGAAAGACAACATGGAAGCAGTAACAATACAATAATAGATTGTAACAATGTATCCAGATCCTCGTATAGACCAAGGATGGTGAAACTGCGGCCCCCGGGACGAGACAGCCCTCCCCTGGCACCCGTCCGCCACCTCTGCTGCCCACCGCCCAATGTCACCACTATTGGCATCCATGGGATGCAGACAACAATGTATACATTGGTGGATGAGGGGCCATTGGATCTGACTACCACCAATCAGCATGAAGCACAGCAGACCTGATGATGTCACAGAGCGTCAGTTCACCGGAGCGGGGGGGAGGATGTGGTGGTTTTTCTCCCACATGTATTGGATGTTTGCATGTATGTAAAAGACTGTGTGGGGGCTAATAAAGTATATAGGAGTCTATGTGGGGCTAATAAAGTATATAGGAGTCTATGTGGGGATAATAAAGTATATAGGAGTCTATGTGGGGCTAATACAGTATATAGTAGCTATGTGGGGCCTTATAAAAAATATAGGATGCTATACGGGGGCTCATTTATATATAGAGGCTATGTGGGGCTCTTACTGTATATAGGAGGCTATGTGAGGGCTCATACTAATATATAGGGGCTATGTGGGGTTCATAGTGTATATAAGAGGCTATATACTGCTCATATTGTATACAGGGGGCTATGTGTGAATATCTAACTATATAGGGGGTTATGTGGGGCTCATACTGTGTAGAGGGGTGCACGTGTGTGGGGTGCAGCATGTGTGGTACCCTATGAAAAGTGGTACCGTTGCTAAGTGGATGCAGTTACGGTACTTCATGGCAGGAGTCAGGTGACCACTCTCTAAGATTTTTGTGTTTTGTTTTTTTTCTTACCATGTCCTTTACTTCAATGTCTATTGTTCTATGTGTCTTTGCCATTCACCTTTACCGCCCCATCCCCCCTCCATCACCCCTCATTCACATAAACACCTCTCTCCTTCCCTCTACTTTATTGAGCTCCCATACTCTCTATAACATACTGAATAATCTCAGACCATCATATTCCAGAGCGTTGCATCAGACACAATGACCTACATCCAAAAATTATTTGCCTTTTCTCTTTTTACTGCTGCTCCTGTCAGGTGATATCTCTCCAAATCCTGGTCCACCCTCCACCAACTTCAACCTCTCTCCCACCACACATTGAAACTATTCTAACCTTATTAGTATCACCTGCACACCTTCATCTCCCTCTTTATTTGCACTTTCTGGAATCCACGGTCTGTATGTAACAAACTTCCCTTCAGCCCACAACTACTTTCTCACTAACTCTCTTAATCTGCTGGCTCTCACAGAAACCTGGATCCAGGACTCAGACACTGCTTCCCCTGCTGCTATTTCTTATGGCGGCTTACATTTCTCCCATTCCCCGAGACCTGGGAAAAGACATGGTGGTGGAGTTGGCTTACCCCTGTCCCCACAATGTACTTTCCAAGTCATCCCCCCATCTCCATCACTATGATTCCTTTCTTTTGAGGTCCACACCATTAGGCTATTCCATTTCCTCCCCCTCAGAGTATCGTTGGTATACCACCCCCCGCAGGCTCACCCACCCAGTTCCTCAACCATTTCTCTGCGTGGCTCCCGCATTTCATATCCTCAGAATTACCAACCTTATTCTGGGAGACTTTAACATCCCCATAAACAGCCCCATTCCTCATCTGCATCTCAGCTCCTATCTCTAACCACCTCTCTTGGCCTCTCACAGCTCTCAACCTCTGAGACACACAAAGATGGAAACACCCTTGACCTGATCTTTGTCCAGCTCTGTTCAACCTCCTCCTTAGACAACTCACCTCTTCCTCTCTCTGATCACAACATTCTCTCTTTCACGCTCACAAATCCTTGCCCACCCCAGCACACTCCGACCTATCACACATTCAGAAATCTACAGGGCTTTAACCCTCATACATCAGACTCTACTCGCATCACTGTCCCCAATCTCCTCCTTCTGCTGTGGAGGTGAATCACTACAATGACTCTCTCAGAAGCTCCCTGGACCAAGTAGCGCCCCTCACCCTCAGAACCTCCAAACACAGAGTGAAACAGCCCTGGCTCACATCACAAATTCGATTCCTCCAGCGATGCTCTAGGAGTGCTGAACGTCTATAGAGGAAAAGCCGCACTCCAGGAAACTTCAATCACTATAAATTTATGCTGAGAACTTACAACTCTGCCCTTCACCTCACCACCAGACCTACTTCACCACCCTGGTCTCCTCACTATCCAACAACCCAAAAAAACTTTGTGACACCTTTCACTCCCTCCTCAGTCCTAAAGTGCAGGCCCTATGACTGACCTCTGTGCTGATGACCTGGACTCTTCACATAGAAAATAGAAAACATCCGTCAGGAAATCAACTCCCAACCTCAAATCGCTGTTACCCCTACCTCTCCCCACACGGCCCCGATCGGACAGACCATCAGCAGATTTGGCTTTCAGTACCATCTTTATGCTGATGACACACAACTATACACTTCATCCCCTGACCTTACTCCCCGCTCTAATAAAGAACACCAATGACTGTCTAGCTGCAGTTTCCAATATCATGTCCACTCTCTATCTGAAACTAAACCTTTCCAAAACTGAACTTCTTCTGCTCCGCCCTCCACTAACCTCCCTAAATCTGACATCTCCCCCTCAGTGTGCGGCACCACGATAACGCCTAGGCAGCAGGCTCGCTGTCTGAGTGTTATGTTTGACTCTGATCTTTGCCCCTTTCTCACCTTGGAAACCACAAAAACCCTCACTGTGGCCCTGAGTCACTCCCGCCTTGACTATTGTAATTCTCTATTAATTGGCCTCCCCTGCACTAGACTCTCCTCTCTCCAGTCCATCCTTAATGCAGCAGCCAGGGTCACCTATCTGGCTAATCGTTACTCGGATGCCTCTGCTTGTGCCAGCCATTGCACTGGCTGCCCATACACTATAGGATCCATTTCAAATGCTTGTTCTACCCACAAAGCTCTTCACAGTACAGCGCCCCCCTACATCTCCTCCCTCTCTCTGTCTATCACCCCACCGTTCTCTTCACTCTAGAAGTGACTTTAGCTCACTTCTGCATTAATCCGAACCTCCCACTCCCGGCTCCAAGACTTCTCCCGTGCTGCACCAATTCTCTGGAATGCTCTACCCCAAGAACTTAGGTGTATCCACAACTTACATAGTTTCAGCTGCTCCCTAAAAACACATCTTTTTAGGGCGGCCTACCATGATCCCTAGTCAGTCATCTAGACATAGCCTATCCGCTCCACCAGTCTCAAATGCATCACAAATAATGTGGTGCCATTTATACTGCTCCTACCTGTTCCCCATCTCTTCAAGTTGACTATACCATCATTTAAATAACCCCTGTACTTTGTGTCACCCCCACCTCATCGTTAGATTGTAAGCTCTTATGAGCAGGGCCGTCATTATTTTGCTTTAATTATTGTATTATGCTTTGTATTGTATGGTATTTTCTGATAAACTGTTCCTTATGATTGTTTGAACAGGAACCTCTGAATTGTGAAGCGCTGCGGAATATTTGGCGCTATATAAATAAAGATTATTATATTATTATTATAGGGGCTATGTGGGGGCTCATACTGTGTATAGCGGCTATATAAGGCTTATACTGTATACAGGGACGATGTGGGGCTCATTCTGTAAATTGGAGGATATATGGGGGCTCACACTGTAGATGGAAGCTATGTGGGGATTATTATATAATATATATATATATATATATATATATATATATATATATATATATAGGCTATGTAGGGCTCATACTGTATATAGGTAGCTATGTGGGGGCTCATACTGTATATAGGGCTATGTGGGGGCTCATCTTGTATATAGGGGTTTATGTGAGGCTCATATTGTATATAGGGGCTATGTGGTGCTCATCCTGTATATAGAGGGGCTATGAGGGGGCACATACTGTATATCGGGGGCTATGTGATGGCTCATACTGTATATTGGAGGATGTCAGCATACTTAACTCTGCTCAATATTAAGTGATACAATTAATATTGATGTACAATAATATGTTAATATTAATATTGAGCAGAATTAATTCAGTTTATTGGTTCGGCCTCCACAACAGTCAGAGTATATTATGTGGCCCCTCAGGAAAAACAGCCGCAGTCCATGATAATTTTGCCTTTGTTAATAAATTTGGCGCAGTTTTCATTTTCCGGCAGAAGCGTCCTGGTGACATTTGGGGGTAATTTCTGGTGAAGCTCTCGGGTCCGTCGGTCTACAAGGATTGGGGGCGGACACAGTAGGTGAGGAGAGAGGACCCTGCCCACGATGGCTCACAGTCTACAAGGGATGGGTGAGGATACAGTAGATGAGAAGAGAGAACCCTGCCCATGAGGGCTCACAGTCTTCAAGGGATGGGTGAGGATACAGTAGGTAAGGAGAGGACCCTGCCTGTGAGGGCTCACAGTCTACAAGGGATGGGTGAGGATACAGTAGGTGAGAAGAGAAAACCCTGCCCACGAGGGCTCACAGTCTACAAGGAATGGGTGAGGATACAGTAGGTGAGAAGAGAAAACCCTGCCCACGAGGGCTCACAGTCTACAAGGGATGGGTGAGGATACAGTAGGTGAGGAGAGAAAACCCTGCCCACGAGGGCTCACAGTCTACAAGGGATGGGTGAGGATACAGTAGGTGAGGAGAGAGGACCCTGCCCACGAGGGCTCACAGTCTACAAGGGATGGGTGAGGATACAGTAGGTGAGGAGAGAGAACCCTGCCTGTGAGGGCTCACAGTCTACAAGGGATGGGTGAGGATACAGTAGGTGAGGAGAGAGAACCCTGCCTGTGAGGGCTCACAGTCTACAAGGGATGGGTGAGGATACAGTAGGTGAGAAGAGAAAACCCTGCCCACGAGGGCTCACAGTCTACAAGGGATGGGTGAGGATACAGTAGGTGAGAAGAGAAAACCCTGCCCACGAGGGCTCACAGTCTACAAGGGATGGGTGAGGATACAGTAGGTGAGGAGAGAAAACCCTGCCCACGAGGCTCACAGTCTACAAGGGATGGGTGAGGATACAGTAGGTGAGGAGAGAGGACCCTGCCCACGAAGGCTCACAGTCTACAAGGGATGGGTGAGGATACAGTAGGTGAGGAGAGAAAACCCTGCCCACGAGGGCTCACAGTCTACAAGGGATGGGTGAGGGTACAGTAGGTGAGGAGAGAGGACCCTGCCCACGAGGGCTCACAGTCTACAAGGGATGGGTGAGGATACAGTAGGTGAGGAGAGAGGACCCTGCCCACGAGGGCTCACAGTCTACAAGGATGGGTGAGGGTACAGTAGGTGAGGAGAGAGGACCCTGCCCACAAGGGCTCACAGTCTACAAGGGATGGGTGAGGATACAGTAGGTGAGGAGAGAGGACCCTGCCCATGAGGGCTCACAGTCTACAAGGGATGGGTGAGGATACAGTAGGTGAGGAGAGAGGACCCTGCCCACGAGGGCTCACAGTCTACAAGGGATGGGTGAGGATACAGTAGGTGAGAAGAGAAAACCCTGCCCACGAGGGCTCACAGTCTACAAGGGATGGGTGAGGATACAGTAGGTGAGGAGAGAAAACCCTGCCCACGAGGGCTCACAGTCTACAAGGGATGGGTGAGGATACAGTAGGTGAGGAGAGAGGACCCTGCCCACGAGGGCTCACAGTCTACAAGGGATGGGTGAGGATACAGTAGGTGAGGAGAGAAAACCCTGCCCACGAGGGCTCACAGTCTACAAGGGATGGGTGAGGATACAGTAGGTGAGGAGAGAGGACCCTGCCCACGAGGGCTCACAGTCTACAAGGGATGGGTGAGGGTACAGTAGGTGAGGAGAGAGGACCCTGCCCACAAGGGCTCACAGTCTACAAGGGATGGGTGAGGATACAGTCGGGGAGGGCAGAGCTGGTTGTGCGGCGGTTTGGAGGACTGGGGGTCACTGCAGGTTGTAGCTTGTCAGAAGAGATGGGTCCTATACACTTTTGTAAGGGAATTCTGAGTATTTAGAGGGGGTTTCTCTGTACAGATTCTCTTGGGTATAAAGAGCGCCTTTCTATGGAGAGCCTGTCCTGTCTATGAAATGTCCTGGTGTAATTCCTCATGTCTCCTGCGGGGGCGCTGCAGGGAGGTTGAATACTTATCGCCAGGTTTCCTCACAGATCACAGCTGATTCCTGGGTACTGTGCTGATTAAAGGGATATTGTAAGTTCTTTAATGGGTAAAATTACAAAGTGCTTGTGAATGAGGCAAAGATGATTGCAGGAGAGCTTGTAAGCGCAGCTCTGAAGGGCCCAGATCTCCGGATGTGACCCGTTTCATATATAGACATTAGAATTCAGGTTCTTGCTTGCTGTGAGTGAATCTAAGTCAATTAACCGATGTAGCTGTAAGGTTGTGTCTGTACCTGGACCCTGGACACTGGAGGGCCCAATATGTCCCCCTGACCTGTATGATGAGCGCAGAGTAAAGTTAGGGGGTCCCAGGATCTAATGGGATGAATATGTTACAATGTATCAGAATCATCAATCTCTCTCGTCCTGAATTCTTTATCTACAGTGATACATTGTAACAAGTCCTCAGCTGTGAGCGGCCAGGTCCCATCCTCCTGCTCTGCATCCTTATGGGGTTAATGTGAGTTGTTATATTCATGTGGATCTGTCGATGTCACTGAGTGACGTGTCCGGACTTGATCCCCGCACTGTACACAGTATACATCATAATACTATATATACACAATAATATGTACCGTACGTGCCGCCATCAGCACAAAGCAGAGCTCCGCACCCATGTGGGAGCGTAAAGAGGCGAAACCCAAATAAGTGACACCGCGGCTAAAGCCAACACCATCAAATCTACACAAAGCAGCTCCACGTACAGCAGCCATTACTGCCAACCGCAATGAAGAAGGGTATCTAAGGCCATCATATGTGGTACTGTCTGGCGATACAGTGTATCTAAGCCCATCATATGTGATAATATCTAGTGAACCTGTGTATCTAAGCCCATCATATGTGGTACTGTCTGGTGAGCCAGTGTATCTAAGCCTATCATATGTTATACTATCTGGTGATACAGTGTATCTAATCCCATCATATGTGATAATATCTAGTGAGCCAGTGTATCTAAGCCTATCATATGTCATACTATCTGGTGATACAGTGTATCTAATCCCATCATATGTGATAATATCTAGTGAGCCAGTGTATCTAAGCCTATCATATGTCATACTATCTGGTGATACAGTGTATCTAATCCAATCGTATGTGATAATATCTAGTGAGCCAGTGTATCTAAGCCTATCACATGTGGTACTATCTGGTGATCCAGTGTTATCTAAGCCCATCATATGTGATACTGTCTGGTGATCCAGTGTTATCTAAGCCCATCATATGTGGTACTGTCTGGTGATCCATTGTGTTATCCAAGGCCATCATATGTGGTACTGTCTGGTGATCCAGTGTATCTAAGCCAGCCATATGTGATGCTATCTGATGAGTAAAGGTATCTAAACCCATAATATGTGATACTATGTTGTAAAGCAGTGTATCTATGCCCATGATATGTGGTACTATCTGGTGATCCAGTGTATCTACACCCATTATATAGACCACCAGGGATTCAAAAAATTGCCTTTTTTATTGCCCTAAAACTATGTGTGGCACACACAATCCAGATCCCTCACCCTCCTCTGTACTCCGACCCAAGGCATTGGGCAAAATGTGTGGGTGGCATCACCTCTCCGTTTGGGTTGGCATACATCACCTCTCTGTTTGGGTGGATATACATCACCTCTCCGTTTGGGTGGATATACATCACCTCTCCGTTTGGGTGGATATACATCACCTCTCCGTTTGGGTGGATATACATCACCTCTCCGTTTGGGTGGACATACATGACCTCTCTGTTTGGGTGGATATACATGACCTCTCTGTTTGGGTGGACATACATGACCTCTCTGTTTGGGTGGATATACATGACCTCTCTGTTTGGGTGGACATACATGACCTCTCTGTTTGGGTGGATATACATGCCTTCTCCGTTTGGGTGGACATACATGACCTCTCTGTTTGGGTGGATATACATGACCTCTCTGTTTGGGTGGACATACATGACCTCTCTGTTTGGTGGATATACATGACCTCTCTGTTTGGGTGGACATACATGACCTCTCTGTTTGGGTGGATATACATGACCTCTCTGTTTGGGTGGATATACATGACCTCTCTGTTTGGGTGGACATACATGACCTCTATGTTTGGGTGGATATACATGACCTCTCTGTTTGGGTGGACATGTTGGGTGGGAAGGCATACATGACTCTCCGGTTAGGGTGGTAATACATGACCTTTCCATTTGGGTGGGCATTTGTGACCTCTCCGTTAGAGTGCACGTACATGACTTCTACATTTGGGTGGGCATAGATGAACGCTCTCTGTGTGGGTGGACATACATGACCTCTCCATTTGGGTGGACATACATGACCTCTCCATTTGGGTGGACATACATGACCTCTCCATTTGGGTGGACATACATGACCTCTCCATTTGGGTGGACATACATGACCTCTCCATTTGGGTGGACATACATGACCTCTCCATTTGGGTGGACATACATGACCTCTCCATTTGGGTGGACATACATGACCTCTCAATTTGGGTGGACATACATGACCTCTACATTTGGGAGGGCAAACATGACCTCTTTATCTGGCTGGACATGCATGACCTCTCTGTTTGGGTGGGCATACATGACCCCTCTGTTTGGGTGGGAATACATGACCTCTCTGTTTGGGTGGGAATACATGACCTCTCTGTTTGGGTGGGAATACATGACCTCTCTGTTTGGGTGGGAATACATGACCTCTCTGTTTGGGTGGGAATACATGACCTCTCTGTTTGGGTGGACATACATGACCTCTCTGTTTGGGTGGGAATACATGACCTCTCTGTTTGGGTGGGAATACATGACCTCTCTCTGTTTGAGTGCACATACATGACCTCTCTCTGGGTGGACATTCATGACCTCTCTCTGTTTGGGTGGGAATACATGGCCTCATTGTTTGGGTGGACATACATGACCTCTCCATTTGTGTGGACACTCATCACCTCTCTGTTTGGGTGGACATACATGCCTTCTATGTTTGGGTGGACATACATGGCCTCATTGTTTGGGTGGGCATACATGACCTCTCTCTGTTTGGGTGGACATACATGGCCTCATTGTTTGGGTGGGCATACATGACCTCTCTCTGTTTGGGTGGACATACATGGCCTCATTGTTTGGGTGGGCATACATGACCTCTCTCTGTTTGGGTGGACATACATGACCTCTCTCTGTTTGGGTGGACATACATGACCTCTCTCTGTTTGGGTGGGCATACATGACCTCTCTCTGTTTGGGTGGGCATACATGACCTCTCTCTGTTTGGGTGGCATACATGCCTTCTATGTTTGGGTGGACATACATGACCTCTCCATTTGTGTGGACACTCATGTCCTTTCTGTTTTGGTGGGCATACATGCCTTCTATGTGTGGGTGGTCATACATGCCTTCTATGTGTGGGTGGTCATACATGACTTCTATGTGTGGGTGGTCATACATGACTTCTATGTGTGGGTGGTCATACATGACTTCTATGTGTGGGTGGTCATACATGACTTCTATGTTTTGGTGGTCATACATGACCTCTCTGTTTGGGTGGTCATACATGACCTCTCTGTTTGGGTGGTCATACATGACTTCTATGTTTGGGTGGTCATACATGACCTCTCCGTATACATGGCCGGAGCTGAAGTCCTGAAGTCCCGAGTGTTTGTCTTCTTTGCACAGGCGACCTGCTCTGACCCGGTATCTACAAACATAATGGAAGCTGCAGGACAGGAGACGTCCTATGAATAAATCCCACTTTTATTCCATGTAATCAGGGAGGCGCGATCTCCGTATCCCGCACATTATAACTTACACAATACAATTCAAGTTAGGACTTGTCTGCACTGAACGGCCCATTCATTCCCGGGCAGCAATGGTAAACATTGATCTATCTTCATCTTGGTCCCTCGGAGTCTTGGTCTCCAGACTCTGGCGTCTCTGAGGTATGCCGGCGTGCGTCCTGAGGTATGGCAATGTCTTATCGATGGCGTCCTACCTGCACCAGGACCATGATGGAGATTATAGTCCAGTTTTCAGTTCTGTCCTCCCAAGAGGAGGAAGTGCATAATAACTAAGGTGCAATAGTCCTAGGATCTGGATGAAAGTACCAAAACGTTATTCAAACTTGAAGTGTCGTCACAGTAGACATAAGACATTTGGCCAAAATAAACTGTAAAGTACAAAGTTTTGTTCCCGTGTGCATTATTCCTTCATTCTGCACAATGGTGTAAAACCCAAACATCATGACTTCCGACCCATAAGAAGCCTCCCGGTCATGTCAGTCTGACCCTCGTGGATTTGGTCAGGGCGGTGGACACTTTAGTGGTGGTACCGGATGGAGGCACACAAGCCTTGACTCTCCCATAGACCAAACATCATGACTTCCGACCCATAAGAAGTCAGTCTGACCCTTTTGGATTTGGCCAGGGCGGTGGACACTTTAGTGGTGGCACCGGATGGAAGCACACAAGCTCCGACCCCCCCGTAGAACAAACTGATGACCTTCTGGAAGGTCATATTACGGAGACGCGGCTGTTTTTGATGTACATGTGGTAGGGGTCGCTACGTTTGTCCTTGTTCTTGGACCTCGTGTACCCAAGTATTAAACTTCCCACGGTCACAGCGAAGAGGAACATGACGAAGATGATGAAGATGTAGGCGTTATCGTCCCGGTTGAGTCTCTCCAGGTTGGAGGTGGTCTTGTTGACCTCTGTGGTCGGTTGGCACGGAGGATTGTTCAGGGTCTTATTTATGGCTTGTAGAACGGAATGAAGGTTTTCCAGGAGTTTCTCCATCGGTCTCGCAGTCTCCATGATGTTTGGGTTTATCTGGACGGTTACAGATCTCTCGTCACAAGCTCACCGCACCGAAACCTGAAACAGAGACAGGAAGGTTACCGGCCATATTAGTAAAGGGCATAATAATAATCTTATTTCTATAGCGCCAGCATATTCCGCAGCACTTTACAATTGAGGGAGACCTTACAGAGTAACACATCATTCACCAGTTACAGGAGGAGCGAGGATCCGGCTCATAAGCTTACAATCTATGAGGAACTAGGGGGGACACAATAGGTAGAACGTGCTTTTCATGTATGGTCCCACCATCAGTATAATCAATAGGGGTCTCATATAAAGCTGCAGGATTTAGGATCCGCCTATGTACAAGTACAAAGTGCTATATGGCGCATGGGGGATGTGGAGGCAGATGAGAAGGAGGGAACACATTTTGAGGAAAAATTAGAAGGGAACAAGGGAGAGTCAGGTTAGTGAGTGTAGATTGTGTTTTTAATACATGCTTAAAAACATGGGGGCTAGATATTAGTCGGATCACCTAGGGTAGTGCATTCCAGAAAACTGAGGCAGCACAAGAGAAGTCTTGGAGGTTTGGACTATAGATGTCAGTCTTAGATCAGTTGCAGAACGTGGAGAATGAGTCCGCTGATAGACAGAGATGAGGAGGAGATGTATGGCGGTGCAGAACTGTGGAGAGGACAGGGAGGGTGATAAACATGAGGAACAAGATGTAGGGTGATGCAGAACTGTGGAGAGGACAGGGAGGGTGATAAACATGAGGAACGAGATGCAGGGTGATGCAGAACTGTGGAGAGGACAAGGAGGGTGATAAACATGAGGAAGGAGATGTAGGGCAGTGTAGAAATGTGAAGAAGATGGATAGGTAATAGACAGAGATGAGGAGGAGACGTAGGGTGGTACTGAACTATGGAGAGGATGGGTAGGTGATAGATAAAGGTGAGGAGGAGATGTAGGGAGGTGCAGAACTGTGGAGAGGAATGGTAGGTGACAGAGATTAGGGCATTTAGGGCAGTGCAGAACTGTGGAGAGGATGGGTAGGTGATAGACAGAGATGAGGAGATGTAGGGCTGTACAAAACTGTGGAGAGTATGGGTAAGTGATAGACAGAGATGAGGGAGGAGATGTAGGGCAGTGTAGAACTGTGGAGAAGAAAGGTAGGGTGATGGACAGAGATTAGGGAGGAGATATAGGGAGGTGGGGAAGATGGGTAGGTGATAAACAGAGATGAGGAGGAGATGTAGGGTGGTGCAAAACTGTGGAGAGTAAGGGTAGGTGATAGATAGAGATGAGGAGATGTAGGGCAATGCAGAACTGTGGAGAGGATGGGTAGGTGATAGACAGAGATGAGGAGGAGATGTAGGGCTGTACATAACTGCGGAGGAGTATGGGTAAGTGATAGAGATGAGGATGAGATGTAGGGCAGTGTAGAACTGTGGAGAAGAAAGGTAGGGTGATAGACAGAGATTAGGGAGGAGATATAGGGAGGTGAGGAAGATGGGTAGGTGATAAACAGAGATGAGGAGGAGATGTAGGGCGATGCAAAACTGTGGAGAGTAAGGGTAGTGTATAGATAGAGATGAGATGTAGGGTGGTTCAGAACTGTGGAGAGGACATGTAGGTTGATAGACAGAGATAAAGAGGAGATGTATGGCAATGCAATGCAAAACTGTGGAGAGGATGGGTAGGTGATGGACAGAGATGAGGAGGAGATGTAGAGCGGTGCAGAACTGTGGAGAGGATGGGTATGTGATAGACAGAGATGAGGAGGAGATGTATGGTGGTACAGTACTGTGGAGAGGCTGAGTAGGGTGATAGAGAAAAGGAGATGCACGGTGGTGAAAAACTGTGGAGAGGATGGGTAGGTGATAGACAGAGATGAGGAGATGTAGGGTGATGCAGCACTGTGGAGAGGATGGGTAGGTGATAGACAGAGATGAGGAGATGTAGGGTGGTGCAGCATCATGGAGAGGACGGGTAGATGATAGATAGAGAAGAGGAAGGAGATGTAGGGCAATGCAGAACTGTGACGAGGACATGTAGGTTGACAGGCAGATGATGGAGAGATGTAGGGCAGTGCAAAACTGTGGAGAGGATGGGTAGGTGATAGACAGAGATGAGGGAGGAGATGTAGGGCGGTGCAGAACTGTGGAGAGGATGGGTAAGTGATAGACAGAGATGAGGAGGAGATGTAGGGCGGTGCAGAACTGTGGAGAGTACGGGTAGGTGATACATAGAAATGAGGAGATGTAGGGAGGTGCAGAACTGTGGAGAGGATTGGTAGGTGATAGACAGAGATGAGGAGGAGATGTAGGGTGGTACTAAACTGTGGAGAGGATGGGTAAGTGATAGACAGAGATGAGGAGGAGATGTAGGGAGGTGCAGAACTGTGGAGAGGATGGGTAAGTGATAGACAGAGATGAGGAGGAGATGTAGGGAGGTGCAGAACTGTGGAGAGGATGGGTAAGTGATAGACAGAGATGAGGAGGAGATTTAGGGAGGTGCAGAACTGTGGACAGCATGGGTAGGTGATACATAGAAATGAGGAGGAGATGTAGGGAGGTGCAGAACTGTGGAGAGGACTGGTAGGTGATAGACAGAGATGAGGAAGGAGATGTAGGGAGGTGCAGAACTGTGGAGAGGATGGGTAAGTGATAGACAGAGATGAGGAGGAGATGTAGGGTGGTACTGAACTGTGGAGAGGACAGGTAGGTGAAAGCGATGAGGAGGAGATGTAGGGTAGTGCAGCATTGTGGAGAGGATGGGTAGGTCCTCCATCCTCCATAGACTCCTCATCCTCCATAGACTCCTCATCCTCCACAGACTCTTCATCCTCCACAGACTCTTCATCCTCCACAGACTCTTCATCCTCCACAGACACCTCATCCTCCATAGAGATTCATCCTCCACAGACTTCTCATCCTCCACAGACTCCTCCTCCTCCACAGACACCTCATCCTCTACAGACACCTCATCCTCCATAGAGATCTCATCCTCCACAGACTCTTCATCCTCCATAGAGATCTCATCCTCCACAGACTCCTCATCTTCCACAGACTCCTCATCCTCCATAGACTCTTCATCCTCCACAGACTCCTCATCCTCCATAGAGATCTCATCCTCCACAGACTCCTCATCCTCCACAGACTCCTCATCCTCCATAGACTCTTCATCCTCCACAGACTCTTCATCCTCCATAGAGATCTCATCCTCCACAGACTCCTCATCCTCCACAGACTCCTCATCCTCCACAGACTCCTCATCCTCCATAGAGATCTCATCCTCCACAGACTCCTCATCCTCTATAGACACCTCATCCTCCACAGACACCTGATCCTCCACAGACACCTCATCCTCCACAGACACCTCATCCTCCACAGACTCATCCTCCATAGACTCTTCATCCTCCACAGACTCCTCATCCTCCACAGACTCCTCATCCTCCATAGAGATCTCATCCTCCACAGACTCCTCATCCTCTATAGACACCTCATCCTCCACAGACACCTCATCCTCCACAGACACCTGATCCTCCACAGACACCTCATCCTCCACAGACTCCTCATCCTCCACAGACTCCTCATCCTCCACAGACACCTCATCTTCCACAGACTCCTCCTCCTCCACAGACTCCTCATCCTCCACAGACTCCTCATCCTCCACAGACTCCTCATCCTCTATAGACACCTCATCCTCCACAGACACCTCATCCTCCACAGACACCTGATCCTCCACAGACACCTCATCCTCCACAGACACCTCATCCTCCACAGACTCATCCTCCATAGACTCTTCATCCTCCACAGACTCCTCATCCTCCACAGACTCCTCATCCTCCACAGACTCCTCATCCTCCACAGACTCCTCATCCTCCACAGACTCCTCATCCTCCATAGACTCCTCATCCTCCACAGATTCCTCATCCTCCACAGACTCTTCATCCTCTATAGACACCTCATCCTCCACAGACACCTGATCCTCCACAGACACCTCATCCTCCACAGACACCTCATCCTCCACAGACACCTCATCCTCCTCATCCTCCATGTCCTCAGATCACTGCATTACTAAGCAGATTTCTGTGTTTTTCTTAGAAGGAAGCCCCCCTCCCCATCCGTCTGTATGGTTATCCTGCGTCACTGCCAAAAACAGGAAGATGAGTCCGGGAGGACGAGTCGGCGGAGACTTAGAAATAGGATGTAAGGGCGCCGCGCTCCTCCGAATACTCATATACACATATACCGTAAAATAACGGAGACCCCCTCCCTTGGCATATATCAGGCCCATATTACCTAACTAGATGGGAGCCCGATGCTATCGCATTGGGTGAGCGGTGACATCATGATGGGGGCGGGCTCTATGGCGCTGGGGGCAGCATTTGCCTCTCCCCCGTGTGCGGTCTCTCCCCTGCCCGCTGTTTTTTCCCCCTCGCTCTCTGCCCCTCCAGTGCTGCAGGGTGACCATGGTGCAGGCTGAGGTAGTGTGGGGTGAGTGCAGGCTGACCGTGGTGCGGGGTGACCGTGGTGCGGGGTGACCGTGATGCGGGGTGAGTGAGTGCAGGGTGAGCGCGGGATGACCATAGTGCGGGCAGAGTGCAGGATGACCATAGTGCGGGGTGACCATGGTGCGGGCTGAGTGCAGGGTGAGTGTAGGCTGAATGAGTGAGGGCTGACCATGCTGCGGGCCAAGTGAGTGTGACTGTGGTGTGGACTGAGTGAGTGCGGGCTGAGTGCAGATTGTCCGTAGTGCAGGATGACTGTGGAGCAGTCTGAGTGAGTGCAGGGTGAGTGCGGGCTGAGTGCAGGATGACCATGGTGCAAGCTGAGTGCAGGCTGAGTGAGTGCGGGATGACTGTAGTGCAGGATGACCATGGTGCAGGCTGAGTGAATGCAGGGTGACCGTGGTGCAGACTTGAGTGAGTGCAGGCTGAGTGCGGGATGACCGTAGTGCGGGATGACCATAGTGCTGGCTGACCGTAGTGCAGGGTGAGTGCAGGCTGAATGCAGGGTGACCTTGATGCAGGCTGAGTAAAGGTGAGTGTAGGCTGAGTGAGGGCAGGCTGAGTGCGGCATGACTGTAGTGCGGGATGACCATACTGCTGGGCTGAGTGAAGTGCAGGGGTGAGTGCGGGCTGAATGTAGGGTGACCATGTTGTGGGCTGAATGCAGGGCAACCCTGGTGTGGGCTGAGTTCAGGCTGAGTGAGGGCAGGCGGTGTGTGGGATGACCATAGAGCATGGTGACCGTGGTGCTGGTTGAGTGAGTGCGGGCTGAGTGCAAGGTGACCATTGTGCGGGCTGAGTGCAGGGTGGGTGCAAGCTGACTGAATGCGACCTGACCGTGGTGCCGGCTGAGTGAGGGCAGGCTGAATGAGGGCAAGCAGAGTGAGTGTAGGCTGAGTGAGTGCGGGATGACTGTAGTGTGGGGTGACTGTGGTGCAGGCTGAGTGAGTGTAGGTTGAGTTTGGGCTGAGTGAGTGCAGTGTGAGTGTGGGATGACCATGGTGCAGGATGAGTTTGTGCAGGATGAGTGTGTGCAAGATGAATGTGGGCCGAGTGAGTATAGGTTGAGTGAGTGCAGTGTGAGTGCAGGGTCATAATGAGTGTAGGGTGAGTGAGTGTAGAGTGAGCGAGTGTAGGGGAGTGCAGGGGCAGAGTGAGTGCAGGATGAGTGAGTGCAGGGTGAGTGTGATCTGACCGTGAGCTGCTGGTCTCTGCTCCTCCATTCGTTCTACTGAAGATCCTGTGATGATGTCATGATCATGTGACGTGGCTCCGCTCATGATCATGACATCACCACAGGTCCTGTAAGTCGGTCCCAGCTTATCAGCGGCGGGGGCGACGGCTAGCGGTGGCTGCGGCATCGAGTTAGTGGGGGCAACTGGGGGACTGGGTTGGGGTGATCAGACGGGGGCTCACCGGGTGGGGGAGCAGCGGCCGCCATATATCCATATCCATCACTTGGGTATGGAAATATGGCGCTGGCGGAAGTGACGTAGTCGGACATCCAGGAAATGGAAGAGCCAACTCGCTATTATATATAGAGATGATGATCCTCTATACAGTTATGCTCACAAATGGACTATACAGTCACATACTTCATCAAAATAGTACTGTGACACTAGTCAGAAGGCAGGAAAGTCAAATGAGAGCATGTTGTGGACTAAGGGGATAGACAAAGGTATAGTCATGTCACAATACCAGGAGGATAGCGGACTAAAGAAAAGGGGCAAATGGATGGTCAAAGGAGGTCCAATATCTGGCAACAATAGATCAGCCCACAGACGACAGGTGAGCGAGGACAACATGCACCAATGAGCAAATGCTACAACTGGCAGTGATGTAGGACTGACTGCTCAGCTAAGCAGCTGGGCAATCACAGGAAACAGGGAACCCCTAGGAAGACTAGCACCTAAACAGGCACAGATTGGACGGCTGAGCTGTCATTCAACATATTCACAGCTCTGCACGCTCAAGCACTAGATTGGACGACTGAGCTGTCACTCACCAAACTGACAGCTCAGGATGACCGTGATTCCATAGGACGGAAATAGTCACTCATTCAAGACACACTGAGCAGAGGAGTCGTGACAAGTATACACCATGTTCCAAATTATTATGCTAATTGGTTTTAAGTGTCACAGGGTTTTTATTTTTTTTTGTCAATGAAACCCATTGCTGGTCTTGTGTCTCAGGGTCTTTGGATCATTGAAATCAATCTCAGATCCCTGTGATAATTAGTTTGGCAGGTGAGCCCAATAAAAGGAAAACTGGGTGTTCCACAATATTACGCAGGACACAGTTTTCAAGTCACATGGGAAAGAAAAAGGATCTCTGCTGCCGAAAAGCAACAAATCGTGCAATGCTTTGGACAAGGGATGAAAACATTTGATATTGCACGAAAACCTAAGTGTGATCATCGTACTGTGAAGAGATTTGTGGCTGATTCTGAGCACAGAGGTGTTCGTGCAGATAAAGGTAGAATGAGGAAGGTTTCTGCCAGGCAAGTTCATCAGATTAAGAGAGCAGCTGCTATAAAGGCCTTACAAACTAACAAACAGATATGTGAAGCTGCTGGAGCCTCTGGAGTCCCTCCAACCTCAAGGTGTAGGATCGTTCAAAGGCTTGCTGTGGTGCATAAACCTACTATTCGGCCACCCCTAAACAGTGCTCACAAGCAGACACAGTTGCAGTGAGCCCAGATATACATGAAGACTAATTGTCAACCAGTCTTGTTTACTGATGAGTGCCGAGCAACCCTGGAAGGTCCAGATGGATGGAGTAGTGGATGGGTGGTGGATGCCACCATGTCCCAACAAGGCTGCGACGTCAGCAAGGAAGTGGAGGAGTCATGTATTGGGCTGGAATCATTGGGAAACAGCTGGTAGGCCCCTTTAAGGTTCCTGAAGGTGTGAAAATGACCTCTGCAAAATATATAGGAGTTTCCAACTGAGAACTTTCTTCCATGGTACAAAAAGCAAAAACAGGAGCAAAATCCTCTTCATGCATGACAATGCCCCATCTCATGCTGCAAAGAATACCTCTGTGTCATTGGCTGCTATGGGCATAAAAGGAGATAAACTCATGGTGTGGCCACCATCTTCCCCTGACCTCAACCCTATAGAGAACCTTAGGAGTATAATCAAGCAAAAGATCTATGAGGGTGGGAGACAAATCACATCAAAACAGCAGCTCTGGGAGGCGACTCTGACATCATGCAAAGAAATACAAGCAGAAACTCTCCAGAAACTCACAATATCAATGGATGCAAGAATTGTGAAGGTGACATCAAAGAAGGGTTCCTGTGTTACCATGTAACTTGGCCTGTTAGGATGTTTTGGAGTTAAATAGCTTTTTATTTCAGTGAATGTGACCTCCTAATGCTGCAAATTCAACAAATGAGCATTTTTAGTTCTTTCAAACATATCACCGAAACAGTTGCACGAAGTCAAGTCCTTGGAGAAGGTCGGTCCCCAATCCTCTATGGTCAATGCCAGTCCCCAATCTGCTATGGTCAATGCCAGTCCCCAATCTGCTATGGTCAATGCCAGTCCCCAATCCTCGATGGTCAATACCAGGCCCCAATCCCCACTGTGGTCAATGTCAGATCCCAATCCACTATGGTGAATACCAGGCCCCAATCCACTATGGTCAATGCCAGGGCCCAATCCACTATGGTGAATACCAGGCCCCAATCCACTATGGTCAATGCCAGGGCCCAATCCACTATGGTGAATACCAGGCCCCAATCCACTATGGTCAATGCCAGGGCCCAATCCACTATGGTGAATACCAGGCCCCAATTCACTATGGGTTTAATTCCAGCTCCCACCAATCCGCTATGGTGAATACCAGGTCCCAATCCTCTATGGTCAATACCACCCCAATCCTATGGTCAATACCAGGCCCCAATTCTCTATGGTCAATGCCAGTCCCCAATCTGCTATGGTCCAATACCAGGTCCCAATCCGCTATGATCAATACCAGTCCCCAATCGGCTATGGACAATGCCAGACGCCAATCCGCTATGGTCAATATCAGGCCCCAATTCACTATGGACAACACCAGACCCCAATCCACTATGGTCAATGTCAGGTCTAAATCCGCTATGGTCAATACCAGGCCCCAATCCGCTAAACTCAATATCAGGCCCCAATCTGCTATGTTCAATACCAGACCCCAATCCGCTATGGTCAATGTCAGATCTAAATCCACTATGGTCAATACCAGACCCCAATCCACTATGGCGAATACCAGGTCCCAATCCACTATGGTCAATGCCAGGGCCCAATCCGCTATGGTCAATACCACACCCCAATCCACTATGGTCAATACCAGTCTCCAATCTGCTGTGGTCAATACCAGGTCCCAATCCACTACGGTCAATACCAGTCCCCAATATGCTATGGTCAATACCAAGTCCCAATCCACTATGGTCAATACCAGGCCCCAATTTTCTATGGTCAATGCCAGTCCCCAATCTGCTATGGTCCAATACCAGGTCCCAATCCGCTATGATCAATACCAGTCCCCAATCCACTATGGACAATGCCAGACGCCAATCCGCTATGGTCAATATCAGGCCCCAATTCACTATGGACAACACCAGACCCCAATCCACTATGGTGAATGTCAGGTCTAAATCCGCTATGGTCAATACCAGGCCCCAATCCGCTAAACTCAATATCAGGCCCCAATCTGCTATAATAATAATAATAATAATAAAGCTTTATTTATATAGCGCCAACATATTCCGCAGCGCTTTACAATGTAGGGTTAGAGTACAGAAAATATACAGTGAGTAATTACAGTAGAGAACAAATACAGTACAATAATTGGATACAAAACAATAGGCTTAGAATGAATGTAACAAAGAAAATACAATAAATAAAGCAAGAAATGAAGGTGACCCTGCTCAGAAGAGCTTACAATCTACAACGGGATAGGGGTTGCACAAGGTACAGGGGCTTATTGCACTGATGGTCCAGGCCTCTTGAGGAAATGGGGCATAGAGATAAGCTTACATGGATGGTCATTATACAGTCTGTGTAGACCTTTTTGGTTTGGTGGAGTTTGTAGAAGAGTAATGTCCAGAGAGATAGCCCATTCACTGTCTACAGTACAAAGGACTTCTATTAGGGAGTATGATAGGCCGCCTTAAAAAGATGTGTTTTTAGGGATCGTCTGAAGCCATTCAAGTTGTGGATAGTCCTGATTTCTTGGGGTAAAGCATTCCAGAGTTTTGGTGCAGCTCTAGAGAAGTCTTGGAGCCGGGAGTGGGAGGATCGGATTAGTACAGATGTCAGTCGAAGGTCATTTGAGGAACGTAGAGAACGGGTGGGGTGATAGACAGAGATGAGGGAGGAGAGGTAGGGAGGCGCTGCACTGTGAAGAGGACGGGTGGGGTGATAGACAGAGATGAGGGAGGAGAGGTAGGGGGGAGCTGCACTGTGAAGAGCTTTGTGGGTGATAAGAAGCAATTTGAATTTGATCCTGTAGTATACGGGCAGCGAGTGCAGTGTCTGGCACAGAGCAGAGGCATCTGAGTAACGATTGGCCAGATGGGTGATCCTGGCTGCTGCATTAAGGATGGACTGGATAGGAGAAAGTATGGTGAGGGGAAGGCCGCCTAATAGAGAATTGCAATAGTCAAGGCGGGAATGGATTAGGGCCACGGTGAGGGTTTTTGTTGTTTCCAGGGTGAGAAAGGGACGGACTCTAGAGATATTCTTCAGGTGTAAGCGACAGGAGCGGACGAGACATTGTGTGTGTGGGAGGAGAAGGAGAGATTGGTGTCAATCATAACACCCAGACAGCGAGCCTGCTGCCTAGGCCTTATCGTGGTGCCACAAACTGAGAGAGAGATGTCCGATTTAGGGAGGTTGGTGGATGGGGGAAGCAGAAGAAGTTCAGTTTTGGAAAGGTTTAGTTTCAAATAGAGAGTGGACATGATATTGGAAACTGCAGCTAGACAGTCATTGGTGTTCTTTAATACCGCAGGGGTAAGGTCAGGGGCTGAAGTGTATAGTTGTGTGTCATCAGCATAAAGATGGTACTGAAAGCCAAACCTGCTGATGGTCTGTCCGATCAGAGCCGTGTAGAGAGAGAAGAGGAGAGGGCCAAGGACTGAACCCTGAGGGACCCCAATAGTGAGAGGAAGAAGTGGAGCCAGAGAATGATACACTGAAAGAGCGGTCAGAAAGATAGGAGGAGAGCCAGGAGAGAGCAGTGTCCTTGATGCCGATGGAGTGCAGCATAGAGAGTAGGAGATGGTGGTCGACAGTGTCAAAAGCTGCAATGTTCAATACCAGACCCCAATCCGCTATGGTCAATGTCAGATCTAAATCCACTATGGACAATACCAGGCCCCAATCAGCTATGGTGAATACCAGGCCCCAATCCACTATGGCGAATACCAGGCCCCAATCTGCTGTGGTCAATATCAGGCCCCAATCCACTATGGTGAATGCCAGTCCCCAATCCACTATGGTCAATACCAGGCCCCAATCCACTATGGCGAATACCAGGCCCCAATCCACTATGGTCAATACCAGGCCCCAATCCACTATGGTGAATGCCAGTCCCCAATCCGCTATGATCAATACCAGTCCCTAATCGGCTATGGACAATGCCAGACGCCAATCCACTATGGACAACACCAGTCCCCAATCTGCTGTGGTCAATACCAGGTCCCAATCCACTATGGTCAATACCAAGTCCCAATCCACTATGGTGAATGCCAGTCCCAATCCGCTATGATCAATACCAGTCCCTAATCGGCTATGGACAACACCAGACCCCAATCCACTATGGTCAATACCAGGCCCCAATCCGCTAAACTCAATATCAGGCCCCAATCTGCTATGTTCAATACCAGACCCCAATCCGCTATGGTCAATGTCAGATCTAAATCCACTATGGTCAATACCAGACCCCAATCCACTATGGCGAATACCAGGACCCAATTCACTATGGTCAATGCCAGGGCCCAATCCGCTATGGTCAATATCAGGCCCAATCCACTATGGTGAATACCAGGCCCCAATCCACTATGGAATACCAGGCCCCAATCCACTATGGTGAATACCAGGCCCCAATCCACTATGGTCAATACCAGGCCCCAATCAGCTATGGTCAGTACCAGACCCCAATCCACTATGGTCAATACCAGGCTGGAATCCACTGTGGTCAATACTAGGTCCCAATCTGCTATGGACAATAGCAGACCCCAATCCACTATGGTCAATGTCAGGTCTAAATCCACTATGGTCAATACCAGGCCCCAATCCGCTATGGTCAATACCAGGTCCCAATCCACTATGGACAATACCAGGCCCCAATCTGCTATGTTCAATACCAGGCCCCAATCCGCTATGGTCAATACCAGGCCCCAATCCGCTATGGTCAATACCAGGCCCCAATCAGCTATGGTCAATACCAGACCCCAATCCACTATGGTCAATACCAGGCTGGAATCCACTGTGGTCAATACTAGGTCCCAATCCGCTATGGACAATAGCAGACCCCAATCCACTATGGTCAATGTCAGGTCTAAATCCACTATGGTCAATACCAGGCCCCAATCAGCTAAACTCAATATCAGACCCCAATCCGCTATGGTCAATACCAGGCCCCAATCCGCTATGGTCAATACCAGGTCCCAATCCGCTATGGTCAATACCAGGCCCCAATCCGCTAAACTCAATATCAGGCCCCAATCTGCTATGTTCAATACCAGACCCCAATCCGCTATGGTCAATACCAGGCCCATTATGGTCAATACTGGATGGTGGCTTAGTGGTTAACACTGAAATATGGCAGCACTGGGGTCCTGGGTTCAAATCCTGCCAAGGACGACATCTGCAAGGAGTTTATATGTTCTCTGTGTGTTTCCTCCAAGTTCTGTTTTCCTCCTACAGGGAATGTAGATTGTGAGCTCCAATGGGGACAGTGTTACTGATGTATGTACAGTGCTGTGGAATTAATAGTGCTATATACATGTAATAAATATTATAATATAGAAGTTATATACATGGGGCGGTCTCCATCGTATTGGCCAGGGAAGAGGCTAGGCTGCTCCTGGGGTTACACCCGATGCTAATCAGTGGCAGCACATGAGCTATTTTGCCATTTGTTGGATTTGAGGAATCAGGAATGGAGCAAAGTAAGAAGACGAGAAGATCAAAGATCATCATCTATGGAGTAACAGGTCCTGAATATCCTGGGAAGAGCTGTCCTTATTCCTGTGGTGTCACCATGGTCTCTCTATTGAGACTTCATTTTAAATGTGTTTTCCTCCTTTGGCAGTGTAAGAGTTAATGTCAGTTTCTGTTGCTGCAATGCTCCTTAGTTCTCTTCCCAGGTGTGGCTACTTTGTGACCACTCCCATCTACTTTATATGGTCACATGGTCCAGCATTCCTTGCTGATGATTGAACTCCATTCCTGGCCTAGCTACCTGAGGTGAAGGAGGCATGACCTCTGCTTGCTTGTCAGTATATGTGAACACCCTCTATACAGAGGCAGTAACCCTGTACACTGCTGGTCCGACTCTCCGCTCAGAGGTGGATACAGTTGTATCATTCATGTGACAATGCTCTGTGAGCGAAACGCGTCAGCTCCCCAGTTGTTCTGATGTATCCTTTTAGGGTTCAGGCTGTTGAGCTCACAGAGGATTGTCTGCACTACATGAAAATGATGGATTAAAGAGGATGGCAGCAACAGATTGTAGACGTAAGAAGCCGGACGGAGAGGACAGAGGCTGGAAGATGTCCGAGTCCAGTAGAGGTGTAATCTAGGAGCTAAGAGTTGTCAGGAGATGTTTTATTTGGCAAATGCAAAAAACTAGAAGAGGTGAGGAGCTGGGAGAGGTGAGGAGCCAGGGGAAGTGAGGAGCCAGGGGAAGTGAGGAGCCGGGGAGAGGTGAGGAGCCAGGGGAAGTGAGGAGCCAGGGGAAGTGAGGAGCCAGGGGAAGTGAGGAGCCGGGGAGAGGTGAGGAGCCAGGGGAAGTGAGGAGCCAGGGGAAGTGAGGAGCCAGGGGAAGTGAGGAGCCGGGGAGAGGTGAGGAGCCAGGGGAAGTGAGGAGCCGGGGAGAGGTGAAGAGCCAGGGAGATGTGAGGAGCTGGGAGAGGTGAGGAGCCAGGGAGAAGTGAGGAGCCGGGGAGAGGTGAGGAGCCAGGGAGATGTGAGGAGCCGGGGAGGATGGAAGGTGAGGAGCAGGGAGATGTGAGGAGCCAGGGAGATGTGAGGAGCCGGGGAGGATGGAAGGTGAGGAGCAGGGAGATGTGAGGAGCCAGGGAGATGTGAGGAGCCGGGGAGGATGGAAGGTGAGGAGCAGGGAGATGTGAGGAGCCAGGGAGATGTGAGGAGCCGGGGAGGATGGAAGGTGAGGAGCAGGGAGATGTGAGGAGCCAGGGAGATGTGAGGAGCCAGGGAGGAGGAGGGAGGATGGAAGGTGAGGAGCAGGGAGATGTGAGGAGCGGGAGAGGAGGAGCCAGGGAAGTGAGAGCAGGAGATGTGAGGAGCTGGGAGAGTGAGGGCTGGGAGATGTGAGGAGCCGGGAGAGGGAGGAGCCAGGGAGTGAGGAGCTGGGAGAGGTAGGAGCCAGGGGAGGAGGAGCTGGAGAGTGAGGAGCCGGGGAAGTGAGGACCGGGATGTGAGGAGCTGGAGAGGTGAGGAGCTGGGAGAGGTGAGGAGCCAGGGAAGTGAGGAGCTGGGAAGGTGAGGAGCCAGGGGAGGAGGACGGGAGGTGAGGAGCTGGGAGGATGGAGAGGGGAGGTGAGGAGCCAGGGAGTGAGGAGCGGGAGAGGTGAGGAGCCAGGGGAGGAGAGGAGCTGAGAGAGGTGAGGAGCAGGGGAGTGAGGAGCCAGGGAGAGTGAGGAGCCAGGGGAGGTAGGAGCTGGAGAGGTGAGGAGCAGGGGAGTGAGGAGCCAGGGAGAGGTGAGGAGCCAGGGAGGTGAAGAGCCAGGGAGAGGTGAGGAGCCAGGGAGAGTGAGAGCCAGGGAGGTGAAGAGCCAGGGAGAGGTGAAGAGCCAGGAGAGGTGAAGAGCCAGGGAGGTAAGAAGCCAGGAGAGTGAGAAGCCGAGGGGAGTGAGGAGCAGGGGAGGTGAGGAGCCAGGGGAGGTGAGGAGCCAGGGGAGGTGAGGAGCCAGGGGGAGGTGAGGAGCCAGGGGAGGTGAGGAGCCAGGGGAGTGAGGAGCCAGGGAAGGTGAGGAGCCAGGGGAGTGAGGAGCCAGAAGAGAGAGGAGCTGAGAGAGGTAAGGGCTGGGGTAGGTGAGGAGCCGGGGAGGAGAGAGCTGAGAGAGTGAGGAGCGGGGAGGTGAGGAGCAAGGGGCAGTGAGATGCAAGAGGTGAGAGCCGGGGAGGTGAGGAGCAGGGAGAGGTGAGGAGCCGTGGGAGAGGTGAGGAGCCAGGGGAAGTGAGGAGCCAGGGGAAGTGAGGAGCTGGAGATTGAGGAGCTGAGAGAGGTGAGGGGCTGGGGGTAGGTGAGGAGCCGGGGGGAGAGAGGAGCTGAGAGAGGTGAGGAGCTGGAGAGGTGAGGAGCAGGGGGAGGAGTTGGAGAGGTGAGGAGCCGGGAGTGAGGAGCTGGAGATGTGAGGAGCTGGGAGAGGTGAGAGCAGGGAGAGGTGAGGAGCTGGAGAGTGAGGAGCTGGGAGAGTGAGGAGCCAGGGAAGTGAGGAGCAGGGAGATGTGAGGAGCGGGAGAGTGAGGAGCTGAGAGAGGTGAGGAGCTGGAGAGGTAAAGGGCAGGGGAGGTGAGAGCCGGGGGGAGGAGGAGCAGGGAGTGAGGAGCGGGGAGGTGAGGAGCCGGGGAGGTGAGGAGCAGGGAGAGTGAGGAGCAGGAGAGGTGAGGAGCCGGAGAGGTGAAGGCCAGGGAAGTGAGAGCAGGGGAGGTGAGAGCGGAGAGGTGAGGCGGAGAGGTGAGGAGCCAGGGAGTGAGACGGAGAGAGGGGGGTGGAGGAGTGAGGAGCCAGGGATGGAGGGGGAGGAGGAGGGGGGAGGAGGCCAGGGAGGTGAGAGAGGTGAGGGCGGGGTGGGGGAGGAGAGCGGGAGGTGAGGAGCTGGGGAGGGAGGCAGGGAAGTGAGGAGCAGGAGATGGGAGGGGAGGAGGCTGGGAGGTGAGGAGCGGGGGAGTGAGGGCGAGGAGGTGAGGAGTGGGGGGTGAGGCAGGGAGGAGGAGGAGAGAGGGAGGAGCGGGGGAGCAGGGAGAGGGGATGGAGGGAGGAGAGGTGAGGACCGGGAGGTGAGGGCCAGGGAAGTGGGAGAGGGAGAGGGGAGCCAGGAGGTGAGGGAGGGAGAGGGGAGGGAGGAGGGAGGGAGGAGAGGGGAGGTGAGGAGAGGGGAGGAGGAGCCAGGAAGGTGAGGAGCAGGAAAGGAGTGGAGGTGAGAGGGGGAGTGAGGAGCAGGAGAGGGGGAGAGGGAGGAGCGGGGATGAACAGGGTGAGGAAAGTCCGGGGAAAGGAGGAAGGGGGCGAAGAGGACCGGGGGAAAAGGGAGGAGCGGAAGGTGAGACGGGAGGTAGGCGAGAGTGAGAGCCGGGGGGGAAGGAGGAGGGGGGAAAAGTGAGGAGCGGGGAAGTGAGGGCGAAAGGTGAGGAGCCGGGGAGTGAGGAGCCGGGGGAAAGGTGAGGAGCCGGGGGAAAGTGAGGAGCCGGGGGAAAGTGAGGAGCCGGAGAGTGAGGAGCTGAGAGAGGTGAGGGTCGGGGGGGAGGTGAGGAGCGGTGGGGAGGAGAGGAGTGAGGAGCGGGGGAGGTGAGGAGCCAGTGGGAGGTGAGGAGCCAGGGGAGGTGAGGAGCCATGGAGAGGTGAGGAGCCAGGGAGAGGTGAGGAGCCAGGGAGAGGTGAGGAGCCAGGGAGAGTGAGGAGCCAGGGAGAGGTGAGGAGCCAGGGAGAGGTGAGGAGCCAGGAGAGGTGAGGAGCCGAAGGGAGAGGTGAGGAGCCAGGGAGAGGTGAGGGGCTGAGGGAGGAGAGGAGCCAGGGGAGAGGTCGAGGAGCAAGGGGGAGGTAAGCTGAGAGTGAGAGCCGGAGTGAGGAGCGGGGGAGGTGAGGAGCCGGGGGGAGGTGAGGAGCCGGGGGGAGAGTGAGGAGCCGGGGGGAAAGTGAGGAGCCGGGGGGAAAGTGAGGAGCGGGAATGAGGAGCCGGGGGAAAGTGAGGAGCCGGGGGAGGTGAGGAGCCGGGGGGTGAGGAGCGGGGAAGTGAGGAGCCGGGGGAAAAGTGAGGAGCCGGGGGAAAGTGAGGAGCCAGGGAGAGATGAGGAGCTGAGAGAGGTAGGGGCTGGGGGTAGGTGAGGAGCGGGGGGAGGAGAGGAGCTGAGAGAGGTGGGGAGGTGAGGAGCAGGGGAGGTGAGGAGCCAGGGGAGGTGAGGAGCCAGGGAGGTGAGGAGCCAGGGAGAGGTGAAGAGCCAGGAGAGGTGAGAGCCAGGGAGAGTGAAGAGCCAGGGAGAGGTGAAGAGCCAGGGAGAGGTGAGAGACGCCAGGGAGGTGAGGAGCCAGGGAAGGAGCCGGAGTGAAGAGCCAGGAGAGGTGAAGAGCGGGAAGTGAAGAGCCAGGGAGAGGTGAAGAGCCAGGGAGAGGTGAAGAGCCAGGGAGAGGTGAGGAGCCGGGGGGGAGGTGAGGAGCCGGGGGGGGAAGTGAGGAGCCGGGGGGGAGTGAGGAGCCGGGGGGGGGAAGTGAGGAGATGGGGGGCAGTGAGAGACGGGGGGGGGTGAGGAGACGGAGGGGTGAGGAGTCGGGGGGCGGTGAGTTGCTGAGAGGTGAGGAGGCGGGGGTGGTGAGGAGACGGAGAGGAGGTGAGGAGGGAGGTGAGGAGCTTTTTTTAATTTGTGCCTTTGGGACATGTTCACACAGGAGGATGTGGATCGTTCTGTATGTTTTTGGGCACCTGAATGTACACTGATATGTCTGGTGTCCTCTTCGCCCCAGGTCGTCAGCAGTGACTCCAGTGACCTCTGCTGACCCCTCGCTGTCCGCAGTGACCCCAGTGACCTCCCTGACCCCTCGTTGCCTGCTATGTATATTTAGGGTTATTCCTGTGTTTCCCTGTGGTTTCTCTACAGGTGGTGACAGGACCCACAGTGATCCCGGTGACCTCTGCTGACCCCTCATTGTCCGCAGTGACTCTGGTGACCCCTAACTGTTCGCAGTGACTCCGGTGACCTCCGCTGAACCCTCACTGTCAGTCCGCAGTGACTCCAGTGACCTCAGCTGACCCCTCACTCTCCGCTAGTGACTTCGGTGACCCTCACTGTCCGCAGTGACTCCGGTGACCTCCGCTGACCCCTCACTGTCCGCAGTGACTCCGGTGACCTCCGCAGACCCCTCACTGTCCGCAGTGACTCCGGTGACCTCTGCTGACCCCTCACTGTCAGTCCGCAGTGACTCCAGTGACCTCAGCTGACCCCTCACTCTCCGCAGTGACTTCGGTGACCCCCTCACTGTCCGCAGTGACTCCGGTGACCTCCGCTGACCCCTCACTGTCCGCAGTGACTCCGGTGACCTCCGCTGACCCCTCACTGTCCGCAGTGACTCCGGTGACCTCTGCTGACCCCTCGCTGTCTGCAGTGACTCCGGTGACCTCTGCTGACCCCTCGCTGTCTGCAGTGACTCCGGTGACCTCTGCTGACCCCTCGCTGTCTGCTCTTTCTATTTAGGGTTATCTCTGTGGTTTCTGTACAGGTGGTGACAGCTCGCACAGTGGCCGCTCTCCTCCTCGCAGGCTGAGACTTGAGCTCAGGATTTCTCCTGATTATTACAAGACGCCGGAGGACAAAACATTTACAGACTCCAAGAAAACAGTGAAATACCACAACCAAATATGAGCAACGCCACCCCAGAGAGCACACCGCCAACACCCCGCACCACCCTGAGAAGAGGTCACCAGGACAATGCGGACACCACATCTACCACCAGAGGATGGGTCACCAGGACAATGCGGGCACCATATCTACCACTAGAGGATGGGTCACCAGGACAATGCGGGCACCATATCTACCACCAGAGGATGGGTCACCAGGACAATGCGGACACCACATCTACCACCAGAGGATGGGTCACCAGCACAATGCGGGCACCATATCTACCACTAGAGGATGGGTCACCAGGACAATGCGGACACCATATCTACCACTAGAGGATGGGTCACCAGGACAATGCGGGCACCATATCTACCACCAGAGGATGGGTCACCAGGACAATGCGGGCACCATATCTACCACCAGAGGATGGGTCACCAGGACAATGTGGACACCATATCTACCACCAGAGGATGGGTCACCAGGACAATGCGGGCACCATATCTACCACCAGAAGATGGGTCACCAGGACAATGCGGACACCATATCTACCACCAGAGGATGGGTCACCAGGACAATGCGGACACCATATCTACCACCAGAGGATGGGTCACCAGCACAATGCGGACACCATATCTACCACAGAGGATGGGTCACCAGGACAATGCGGACACCATATCTACCACAGAGGAGGGTCACCAGGACAATGCGGCACATATCTACCACCAGAGGATGGGTCACCAGGACAATGCGGACACCATATCTACCACCAGAGGATGGGTCACCAGGACAATGCGGGCACCATATCTACCACCAGAGGATGGGTCACCAGGACAATGCGGACACCATATCTACCACCAGAGGATGGGTCACCAGGACAATGCGGACACCATATCTACCACCAGAGGATGGGTCACCAGGACAATGCGGCACCATATCTACCACAGAGGATGGGTCACCAGACAATGCGGGCACCATATCTACCACCAGAGGATGGGTCACCAGACAATGCGGACACCATATCTACCACCAGATGGTAAGGAATGGGTCACCAGGGGCACAGCATGGCACCATATCTACCACCAGAGGATGGGTCACCAGGACAATGGGACACCATATCTACCACCAGAGGATGGGTCACCAGGACAATGCGGCACATATCTACCACCAGAGGATGGGTCACCAGGACAATGCGGACACCATATCTACCACCAGAGGATGGGTCACCAGGACAATGCGGCACCTATCTACCACCAGAGGATGGGTCACCAGGACAATGGGAACCATATCTACCACAGAGGATGGGTCACCAGGACAATGGGACACATATCTACCACCAGAGGATGGGTCACCAGGACAATGCGGCACCTATCTACCACCAGAGGATGGGTCACCAGGACAATGCGGACACCATATCTACCACCAGAGGATGGGTCACCAGGACAATGCGGCACCATATCTACCACCAGAGGATGGGTCACCAGGACAATGCGGCACCATATCTACCACCAGAGGATGGGTCACCAGGACAATGCGGGCACCATATCTACCACCAGAGGATGGGTCACCAGGACAATGCGGACACCATATCTACCACCAGAGGATGGGTCACCAGGACAATGCGGCACCATATCTACCACCAGAGGATGGTCACCAGGACAATGCGGGCACCATATCTACCACCAGAGGATGGGTCACCAGGACAATGCGGACACCATATCTACCACCAGAGGATGGGTCACCAGACAATGCGGGCACCATATCTACCACCAGAGGATGGGTCACCAGGACAATGCGGCACCATATCTACCACCAGAGGATGGGTCACCAGGACAATGCGGACACCATATCTACCACCAGAGGATGGGTCACCAGGACAATGCGGCACCATATCTACCACCAGAGGATGGGTCACCAGGACAATGCGGACACCATATCTACCACCAGAGGATGGGTCACCAGGACAATGCGGGCACCATATCTACCACCAGAGGATGGGTCACAGGACAACGGCACCATATCTACCACCAGAGGATGGGTCACCAGGACAATGCGGACACCATATCTACCACCAGAGGATGGGTCACCAGGACAATGCGGACACCATATCTACCACCAGAGGATGGGTCACCAGGACAATGCGGCACCATATCTACCACCAGAGGATGGGTCACCAGGACAATGCGGCACCATATTACCACAGAGGATGGGTCACCAGGACAATGCGGACACCATATCTACCACCAGAGGATGGGTCACAGGACAATGCGGACACCATACTACCACCAGAGGATGGGTCACCAGGACAATGCGGGCACCATATCTACCACCAGAGGATGGGTCACCAGGACAATGGGACACCATATCTACCACCAGAGGATGGGTCACCAGGACAATGCGGCACATATCTACCACAGAGGATGGGTCACCAGGACAACGGACCATATCTACCACAGAGGATGGGTCACGGACAATGCGGACACCATACTACCACCAGAGGATGGGTCACCAGGACAATGCGGGCACCATATCTACCACCAGAGGATGGGTCACCAGGACAATGCGGACACCATATCACCACCAGAGGATGGGTCACCAGGACAATGCGGCACATATCTACCACCAGAGGATGGGTCACCAGGACAATGCGGGCACCATATCTACCACCAGGGATGGGTCACCAGGACAATGGGCACCATATCTACCACCAGAGGATGGGTCACCAGGACAATGCAGGCACCATATCTACCACCAGAGGATGGGTCACCAGGACAATAAGGCACCATATCTACCACCAGAGGATGGGTCACAGGACAAACGGCACATATCTACACCAGAGATGGGTCACCAGGACAATGCGGGCACCATATCTACCACAGAGGATGGGTCACCAGACAATGCGGGCACATATCTACCACCAGAGGATGGGTCACAGGACAATGCGGCACCATATCTACCACCAGAGGATGGGTCACCAGGACAATGCGGACACCATATCTACCACAAGGATGGTCACCAGGACAATGCGGGCACATATCTACACCAGAGGATGGGTCACCAGGACAATGCGGCACCATATCTACCACAGAGATGGGTCACCAGGACAATGCGGCACATATCTACCACCAGGGATGGTCACCAGGACAATGGGCACCATATCTACCACCAGAGGATGGTCACCAGGACAATGCGGGCACTATATCTACCACCAGAGGATGGGTCACCAGGACAATGTGGACACCATATCTACCACCAGAGGATGGGTCACCAGGACAATGTGGACACCATATCTACCACTAGAGGATGGGTCACCAGGACAATGGGACACCATATCTACCACCAGAGGATGGGTCACCAGGACAATGGGACACCATATCTACCACAGAGGATGGGTCACCAGCACAATGCGGCACCATATCTACCACAGAGGATGGGTCACCAGGACAATGCGGACACCATATCTACCACCAGAGGATGGGTCACCAGGACAATGCGGACACCATATCTACCACCAGAGGATGGGTCATCAGGACAATGCGGACACCATATCTACCACCAGAGGATGGGTCACCAGGACAATGCGGACACCATATCTACCACCAGAGGATGGGTCACCAGGACAATGCGGACACCATATCTACCACCAGAGGATGGGTCACCAGGACAATGCGGACACCATATCTACCACCAGAGGATGGGTCACCAGGACAATGCGGCACCATATCTACCACCAGAGGATGGGTCACCAGGACAATGCGGACACCATATCTACCACCAGAGAGATGGGTCACCAGGACAATGCGGACACCATATCTACCACCAGAGGATGGGTCACCAGGACAATGCGGACACCATATCTACCACCAGAGGATGGGTCATCAGGACAATGCGGACACCATATCTACCACCAGAGGATGGGTCACCAGGACAATGCGGCACCATATCTACCACTAGAGGATGGGTCACCAGGACAATAGGGCACCATATCTACCACCAGAGGATGGTCACCAGGACAATGGCGGCACCATATCTACACCAGGAGCCAGAATCGGACCAACACCAGATGGGTCACCAGGACAATACGGACACCATATCTACCACCAGAGGATGGGTCACCAGACAATGGGGCACCATATCTACCACTAGAGGATGGGTCACCAGACAATGTGGACACCATATCTACCACAGAGGATGGGTCACCAGGACAATGGGCACCATATCTACCACCAGAGGATGGGTCACCAGGACAATGGGACACCATATCTACCACCAGAGGATGGGTCACCAGGACAATGCGGACACCATATCTACCACCAGAGGATGGGTCACCAGACAATCAGGCACCATATCTACCACCAGAGGATGGGTCACCAGACAATGCGGCACCATATCTACCACCAGAGGATGGTCACCAGACAATGGGCACCATATCTACCACCAGAGGATGGTTCACCAGGACAATGCGGACACCATATCTACCACCAGAGGATGGTCACCAGACAATGCGGACACCATATCTACCACCAGAGGATGGGTCACCAGACAATGCGGACACCATATCTACCACAGAGGATGGGTCACCAGACAATGTGGGCACCATCATCTACACCAGAGGATGGGTCACCAGACAATGCGGACACCATATCTACCACCAGAGGATGGGTCACCAGGACAATGCGGACACCAATATCTACCACCAGAGGATGGGTCACCAGGACAATGGGACACCATATCTACCACCAGAGGATGGGTCACCAGTACAATGCGGACACCATATCTACCACCAGAGGATGGGTCACCAGGACAATGGGACACCATATCTACCACCAGAGGATGGGTCACCAGACAATGCGGACACCATATCTACCACCAGAGGATGGGTCACCAGGACAATGCGGACACCATATCTACCACCAGAGGATGGGTCACCAGGACAATGCGGCACCATATCTACCACCAGAGGATGGGTCACCAGACAATGCGGGCACCATATCTACCACTAGAGGATGGGTCACCAGACAATGGGCACCATATCTACCACCAGAGGATGGGTCACCAGGACAATGCGGGCACCATATCTACCACCAGAGGATGGGTCACCAGGACAATGCGGGCACCATATCTACTCACCAGAGGATGGGTCACCAGGACAATGCGGTCACCATATCTACCACCAGAGGATGGGTCACCAGGACAATGCGGGCACCATATCTACCACCAGAGGATGGGTCACCAGGACAATGCGGGCACCATATCTACCACCAGAGGATGGGTCACCAGGACAATGCGGACACCATATCTACCACCAGAGGATGGGTCACCAGGACAATGCGGACACCATATCTACCACCAGAGGATGGGTCACCAGGACAATGCGGACACCATATCTACCACCAGAGGATGGGTCACCAGGCTGTCCCACGATCCTGAATCGGATGGAGGACGTCGTAATGAAGAACCTCTGACAACCAAGCACAAGGATAACGTAGATGACGTAGAGCAATTGGTTGTCAGACAGCTACCTAAGAACACATAGAACCTGCAACCCAAAATAACACTGGCAACTACAAGTCCCAGCACAATAAGGCGTTTGAGCCATTTATGGAGCATTTACTGATGGCGCTGACATAAGACCCTCACTCAGTGATTGAGGTTAGTAGTGGGTATGAATCCCCCATAGCTGCATATGTCGCAGCGCCCTCCCCGAGCTCCTGGCTTTTAGTGCTGTGCCCCCTCTGCTGTAGGAAGGTGCCCCTCCATCTCTTACTTTGATGTCTTTCATCCTGAGGAAGTCTCCAGATGGTGGATCCTGTGAGCGGATCCCTCTGTGGTGTTCTGGATCTGATCAGTGAGATGTGATGCAGAAGTCTGCACCCCCTGAGGCTTCATGTGAGATCTCCACCTGAGTGTGTGCTGCTCACTCCTCTCATTCAGGGTCTCCCCTCCCTGCTCCTCCTGTGCTTTCTCAGCTCACTCACCTCCCCACTGTATTGGGCACTGCCTCCTACACAGCAGAGGGTTGTCTACATTGTAATATCCAAAATAATGTCACAGAAGGGATCTATCCAGCTGGGAGGAGTATCCCAAAATAACAGTGGCTTCCCAGAACCCCGGAATGGTCCCACCTGTGTATGCAGAATACAGACTGCTGGACCTACAAGTCAATAAGAGTCTGTCTGTGATATTTCCTCACCATTGTTCCAGAGGTCACAGATGCTTCATTGAATTCCATTTTACTATACATGACAATGCCATGACCATATAGATACATGACAAGTGCCATGACCACTATAGGGAGCTACTCGTACAGTTCTATAAGCCCACTAGAGGGAGCTCACTACATACATATTTATACAGCCACCACTAGAGGGAGCTCATACATACAGATTTATACAGCCACCACTAGAGGAGCTCGTACATACAGATTTATACAGCCACCACTAGGGCAGCTCACTACATACAGATTTATACAGCCACCACTAGAGGGAGCTCACCACATAAAAGATTTATACAGCCACCACTAGAGGGAGCTACTAATACAGATTTATACAGTCACCACTAAGGGAGCTCACTACATACAGATTTATACAGTCACTACTAGAGGGAGCTCACTACATACAAATTTATACAGCACCACTAGAGGGAGCTCACTACATAGAGATTTATACAGCCACCACTGGAGGAGCTCACTACATAAGATTTATACAGTCACTAATAGAGGGAGCTCACTACATAAGATTTATACAGCCACCACTAGAGGAGCTCACTATACAGTTTATACAGTCACCACTAGAGGGAGCTCACTGCATACAGATTTATACAGCCACCAAATAGAGGGAGCTCACTACATACATATTTATACAGTCACCACTAGGGAGCTCTACATAAGATTTATACAGCCACCACTAGGAGGAGCTCACTAATACAGATTTATACAGTCACCACTAGGAGGAGCTCACTACATACGATTTATACAGCCACCACTAGAGGAACCTCACTACATACAGATTTATACAGCCACCACTAGAGGGAGCTACTATATACAGATTTATACAGTCCACATAAGGGGATCTCACTACATACAGATTTATATCAGCACCACTAGAGGGGCTCACTACATACAGATTTATACAGCCCTAAGGGGCTCACTACATACAGATTTATACAGTCACCACTAACGGAGAGCTCAGTACATACAAAATATATACAGACCACTAGAGGAAGCTCACTACATACAGATTTATATAGCCACAACTAGAGGGAGCTCATACATACAGATTTATACAATCACCATAGGGGAGCTCACTACATACAGATTTATACAGCCACCACTAGGAGGAGCTCACTATATACAGATTTTACAGTCACCACTAGGAGGAGCTCACTACATACAGATTTATACATCCACAACTAGGGGAGCTCACTACTACAGATTTATACAGTTACCACTCGAAGGAACCTCACTACATACAGATTTATACACCACCACTTAGGGGAGCTACTAATACAGATTTATACAGTCACCACTAGAGGAGCTCACTACATACAGATTTATACAGCCACCACTAGGTGAGCTCACTACATACAGATTTATACAGCCACCATTAGGAGGGAGCTCACTATTTCAGATTCATACAGTCACCACTAAGGGAGCTCACTACATACAGATTTATACAGTCACCACCTAGGGGAGCTCACTACATACAATTTATACAGCCACTAAAGGGAGCTCACTACATAAAGATTTATATAGCCACCACTAGAGGGAGCTCACTACATACAGATTTATACAGACACCATTAGGGGGAGCTCACTACATACAATTTAAACAGTCACCACTAAAGAGAGCTCACTACATACAAATTTTTATAGCCACAACTAGAGGGCATTCACTACAGATTTATACAATCACCACTAGGAGGAGCTCACTACATACAGATTTATACAGCCACCACTAGGGGAGCTCACTACATACAGATTTATACAGCCACCACTAGGGGATTCTCACTGCATACAAATTAATACAGTCACCACTAGAGGGAGCTCACTCCATACAGATTTATACAGTCATCACTAGAGGACTCTCACTACATGCAGGTTTATATAGCCACCACTAGAGGGAACTCACTACATACAGATTTATACACCCAATACTAGAGGGAACTCACTACATACAAATTTATACAGTCATCACTAGAGGGAGCTCACTAAATACAGATTTATACAGTCACCAATAGAGGGAGCTCACTAAATACAGATTTATCCAGTCACCACTAGGGGGAGCTGACTACATACAAATTTACATTTAAAGAAGAAAAGGACAGCGCCACAGGTCTTTGATGGTGCAAAAAAATTTTCTTTGTATTTATTCCATGGTCATAATGAAGTGACGTTTCGACCACTCTTGTGGTCTTTATCAAGCTTAACAAAGCTTGACAAAGACCACAGGAGTGGTCGAAACGTCGCTTCATTATGACCATGGAATAAATACGAAGAAAATTTTTTTGCACCATCAAAGATCTGTGGCGCTGTCCTTTTCTTCTTTAAATATATTGTTGTGATCCGGATTGGACTCTCCGGTTGGGATGTGCGTCCAGGTGCTGGCTGGAGGTACGGAAGGTCTAGCATACAACCCCAGGTGCTGTAACCAATTACCCTGTATACCTACAAATTTACAGTCACCACTAGGGCAAGCTCACTACAGATTTATACAGACACTTCTAAAGGGAGCTCACTACATACAGATTTATACTGTCACCACTATGGGGAGCTCACTACATTCAGATCTCTACAGCCACCACTAGAGGGAGCTCACTACAGATTTATACAGTCACCACTAGAGGGAGCTTACTGCATACAAATTAATACAGTCACCACTAGAGGAAGCTCACTACATACAGATTTATACAGTCACCACTAGAGGGAACTCACTACATAGAAATGTATACAGCCACCACTAAGGGATGCTCACCACATACAATTTAATACAGTCACCACTGGAGGGAGCTCACTAGATGCAGGTTTATATAGCCACCACTAGGGGAACTCACTACATACAGATTTATACACTTAATACTAGAGGGAGCTCACTACATAAAGATTTATACAGCCACCATTAGGAGAGCTCACTACACCACTAAAGAGAGCTCACTACATACAGATTTATATAGCCTCAACTAGTGGGAGCTCACTACAGATTTATACAGTCACCACTAGGAGGAGCTCACTACATGCAGATTTATACAGCCACCACCAAGGGAGCTCACTACATACAGATTTCTACACACACCATTAGAAGGAGCTCACTACAGATTTATATAGTCACCACTAGAGGGAGCTCACTACAGATTTATACAGTCACCACTAGAGGGAGCTCAGTACATACAGGTTTACACAGCCATCACTAGGGGAGTTCACTACATACAGCACCACTAGGGGATGCTCACTACATACAAATACAGTCACTACTAGAGGGAGCTCACTACATACAGATTTATACAATCACTACTAGAGGGAGCTCACTGCATACAAATTAATACAGTCACCACTAGAGGGCTCTCACTACATGCAGGTTTATATAGCCACCACTAGGAGGGACTCACTACATACAGATTTATACACTCAATACTAGAGGGAACTCACTACATACAGATGTATAAAGTCTTAAGGGGGGACTCAATACAAACAGATTGATGCAGCCACCAGTAGGCTTTGCTTATTGCATACCTGTACATATGAAGAGACTGTGCCAGCAGAATAGTGAGTGCAGCTCTGGAGTAGAATACAGGAGGTAACTCAGGATCAGTAATGTAATGTATGTACACAGTGACTGCACCAGCAGAATAGTGAGTGCAGCTCTGGAGTATAATGCAGGAGGTAACTCAGGATCAGTAATGTAATGTATGTACACAGTGACTGCACCAGCAGGATAGCGAGTGCAGCTCTGGAGTATAATACAGGAGGTAACTCAGGATCAGTAATGTAATGTATGTACACACTGACTGCACCAGCAGAATAGTGAGTGCAACTCTGGAGTATAATACAGGGGGTAACTCAGGATCAGTAATGTAATGTATGTACACAGTGACTGCACCAGCAGAATAGTGAGTGCAGCTCTGGAGTATAATACAGGAGGTAACTCAGGATCAGTAATGTAATGTGTGTACACAGTGACTGCAGCAGCAGAATAGTGAGTGCAGCTCTGGAGTGTAATACAGGAGGTAACTCAGGATCAGTAATGTAATGTATGTACACAGTGACTGCACCAGCAGAATAGTGAGTGCAGCTCTGGAGTATTATACAGGAGGTAACTCAGGATCAGTAATGTAATGTGTGTACACAGTGACTGCACCAGCAGAATAGTGAGTGCAGCTCTGGGGTATAATACAGGAGGTAACTCAGGATCAGTAATGTAATGTGTGTACACAGTGACTGCACCAGCAGAATAGTGAGTGCAGCTCTGGAGTATAATACAGGAGGCAACTCAGGATCAGTAATGTAATGTATGTACACAGTGACTGCACCAGCAGAATAGTGAGTGCAGCTCTGGAGTATAATACAGGAGGTAACTCAGGATCAGTAATGTAATGTGTGTACACAGTGACTGCACCAGCAGAATAGTGAGTGCAGCTCTGGAGTATAATACAGGAGGTAACTCAGGATCAGTAATGTAATGTATGTACACATGACTGCACCAGCAGAATAGTGAGTGCAGCTCTGGAGTATAATACAGGAGGTAACTCAGGATCAGTAATGTAATGTATGTACACAGTGACTGCACCAGCAGAATAGTGAGTGCAGCTCTGGAGTATAATACAGGAGGTAACTCAGGATCAGTAATGTAATGTTGTACACAGTGACTGCACCAGCAGAATAGTGAGTGCAGCTCTGGAGTATAATACAGGAGGTAACTCAGGATCAGTAATGTAATGTATGTACACAGTGACTGCACCAGCAGAATAGTGAGTGCAGCTCTGGAGTATAATACAGGAGGTAACTCAGGATCAGTAATGTAATGTATGTACACAGTGACTGCACCAGCAGAATAGTGAGTGCAGCTCTGAGTATAATACAGGAGGTAACTCAGGATCAGTAATGTAATGTATGTACACAGTGACTGCACCAGCAGAATAGTGAGTGCAGCTCTGGAGTATAATACAGGAGGTAACTCAGGATCAGTAATGTAATGTATGTACACAGTGACTGCACCAGCAGAATAGTGAGTGCAGCTCTGGAGTATAATACAGGAGGTAACTCAGGATCAGTAATGTAATACTTTGTCAGTGTATGCACCATATTTGGTTCCTGCTCTGTATTCACAAAGAACAGAACAGATTATGTTTCCAGTGAATGACCCGGTGTACTTGGAATAACAGTGTACCAGTCTGCAATTAATATGTCCCTACTCACCAGGACATATGACATAGGATCATAATACAGAGTAACCAATCAAAGTATTAGCCACAGTGACTTGCACCAGAAAAGAGCACTTGGAGATAAACAGGAGGTAACTCCAGATCAGTTTATATGTAATGTATGTACCAGTGACATGCACCTGCAGAATAAGTGCACTCAGATAATACACTTACCAATTATTCTGACATACCGTCTTGAAGGTGTAGTGAGCATGATTGTCTCTGCCCCTTCACTCCGATGCAGTAAATCTCTGTTCCATCAGACAGCTGACTGTGTACCCTTGTCCCACAACTACACAATTGTTACACACTGACACATTTATCAGACCTTCACTCCAGGCTAGAACTAGTTTCCATATACGGAAGAATGAATCACAATGTATACCGACCCTCCTATCACACCATTCTGCACCGGCATACAAGGGTGAGAAGGCGCTCTCACCCCACACTCATGATAAATCCTGAGCACACCCGCACTGATACATGTACAAACTAAAGGGTCTCACCCTACACATATATCAGACCTTCGCCCGCAACAATGGGAAATGAACAGATGTCTACACCCTCCCTATCACACCATGACACCCCCCTAACAAGGGATGAAAGGGTCTCACCCCCCTATCACACCATGACACCTCCACTAACAAGGGATGAAAGGGTCTCACCCTCCCTATCACACCATGACACCCCGCTAACAAGGGATGAAAGGGTCTCACCCTCCCTATCACACCATGACACCCCCGCTAACAAGGGATGAAAGGGTCTCACCCTCCCTATCACACCATGACACCCCAGCTAACAAGGGATGAAAGGGTCTCACCCTCCCTATCACACCATGACACCCCGCTAACAAGGGATGAAAGGGTCTCACCCTCCCTATCACACCATGACACCTCCCTAACAAGGGATGAAAGGGTCTCACCCTCCCTATCACACCATGACACACCCCGCTAACAAGGGATGAAAGGGTCTCACCCTCCCTATCACACCATGACACCCCCGCTAACAAGGGATGAAAGGGTCTCACCCTCCCTATCACACCATGACACCCCCGCTAACAAGGGATGAAAGGGTCTCACCCTCCCTATCACACCATGACACCCCCGCTAACAAGGGATGAAAGGGTCTCACCCTCCCTATCACACCATGACACCCCCGCTAACAAGGGATGAAAGGGTCTCACCCCCCTATAACACCATGACACCCCCGCTAACAAGGGATGAAAGGGTCTCACCCTCCCTATCACACCATGACACTCACGCTAACAAGGGATGAAAGGGTCTCACCCTCCCTATCACGCCATGACACCCCCGCTAACAAGGGATGAAAGGGTCTCACCCTCCCTATCACACCATGACACCCCCGCTAACAAGGGATGAAAGGGTCTCACCCCCCTATAACACCATGACACCCCCGCTAACAAGGGATGAAAGGGTCTCACCCTCCCTATCACACCATGACACCCCCACTAACAAGAGATGAAAGGGTCTCACCCCCCTATAACACCATGACACCCCCCGCTAACAAGGGATGAAAGGGTCTCACCCTCCCTATCACACCATCACACCCCCGCTAACAAGGGATGAATGGGTCTCACCCTCCCTATCACACCCCCGCTAACAAGGGATGAAAGGGTCTCACCCTCCCTATCACACCATGAAAACCCCCGCTAACAAGGGATGAAAAGGTCTCACCCTCCCTATCACACCATGACACCCCCGCTAACAAGGGATGAAAGGGTCTCACCCTCCCTATCACACCATGACACCCCCGCTAACAAGGGATGAAAAGGTCTCACCCTCCCTATCACACCATGACACCCCCGTTAACAAGGGATGAACGGGTCTCACCCTCCCTATCACACCATGACACCCCCGCTAACAAGGGATGAACGGGTCTCACCCTCCCTATCACACCATGACACCCCCGCTAACAAGGGATGAAAGAGTCTCACCCTATCACACCATGACACCCCCGCTAACAAGGGATGAAAAGGTCTCACCCTCCCTATCACACCATGACACCCCCGCTAACAAGGGATGAACGGGTCTCACCCTCCCTATCACACCATGACACCCCCACTAACAAGGGATGAAAGGGTCTCACCCTATCACACCATCGCACCCCCGCTAACAAGGGATGAAAGGGTCTCACCCTCCCTATCACACCCCCGCTAACAAGGGATGAAAAGGTCTCACCCTCCCTATCACACCATGACACCCCCGCTAACAAGGGATAAAAAGGTCTCACCCTCCCTATCACACCATGACACCCCCACTAACAAAGGGTGAAAGGGTCTCACCCTCCCTATCACACCATGACACCCCCGCTAACAAGGGATGAAAAGGTCTCACCCTCCCTATCACACCATGACACCCCCGCTAACAAGGGATGAAAGGGTCTCACCCTCCCTATCACACCATGACACCCCCACTAACAAAGGGTGAAAGGGTCTCAACTATCACTCAATCCTGAGAGCTGGAAGGATCAAGGACAAGTGGCGGATGGCACACCTGCCAGTGGCTGCCGCCCAATGCCTGTCGGCTCAGTGTCTGGGTAAATAAGCATTTGGCCGCTTTACCATGGGCACTTACTGGGAACATCTCGAGGGCCCCACACCCTCACTAAAGTCCTGGCAAAGTGACCGAATCTCAACCTTCCCACCCCATCTGTGGCCCCAGGCACACACCGGCATACACCACCTACTGTACCCCCACAAAAGCCAGGAGAGCTGAGGGTCTGATACAATGTGTCAGTGTAGACAATCCCTCCTGACAGCTTGAGGGCATTATACAGGGAAACTACAACTCCCAGCATCACGTCAGGGGGTAAGGGGTCTAATAAAGGGGTGGGGGGTCTGAATACTGACTGTCAGAGGCAGGGTGTGTCTGGACTTGTGGTCCCCTCTTCAGTGCGCTGCCCCTCGGAGCTGTCAGTGACAGCTGGAGATGCGGCTGACACGCTCCCTGTTTTCTATAGGCTGTGTGATTTTGCAGTTCTTCAGTCATTTCTGCCCCGCAGGTCTCTGGATTTCTCCCTCTGCACAATGACTCAGGGACCGTCCTCAGTCATCACACCGGATCGGATCAGAACCACTTTATGACCCGTCATTGAGCCCAGAGAGGAGATCGGCCCAAAACCCTTCTTCTCCCAGGTGTTTCATCAGATGAATGAGGATATCTGATGCGACTCCTGTAAAGGCCACTTCACACACACAGATATCTGAGTCCAATATCTGAACAGATCTCTGGTTGCAGTGAAATCATGGACACATTGTTTCATTTTGTGGCTGTGTACAACATGGAGCAATGTATCCATGATTTCACTGCAACCAGAGATCTGTTCAGATATTGGACTCAGATATCTGTGTGTGTGTGAAGTGGCCTTAAGACATTGAAGCTGCGACGCCAAGGAAAAGCTGTAGAGTTCTGGAGATCACAGGATGGACGGACATTAGTACGACATTGGTCTACGGATCCGACTGCAGGTGTCCACTGACCTCCCACCACCGCTCTCAGAGGCGTCCCCATCTCTGTGTATCATCTACCCGTCCCCTCCACAGTACTGCACCACCCACCCTACATCTCCCCATCTCTGTCTATCATCTACCCGTCCCCTCCACAGTGCTGCACCACCCTACATCTCCCCATCTCTGTGTATCATCTACCCGTCCTCTCCACAGTGCTGCACTACCCTACATCTCCTCCCCATCTCTGTGTATCATCTACCCGTCCTCTCCACAGTGCTGCACTACCCTACATCTCCTCCCCATCTCTGTGTATCATCTACCCATCCTCTCCACAGTTCTGCACCACCATACATCTCCTGATCTATCACTCTACCCATCCTCTCCACAGTTCTACACCACCCTACATCTCATCTATTACTCTACCCATCCTCTCCACAGTTCTGCACCACCATACATCTCATCTATCACTCTACCCATCCTCTCCACAGTTCTACACCACCCTACATCTATTACTCTACCCATCCTCTCCATAGTTCTACCCCAACCTACATCTCCTCACCTATTACTCTACCCATCCTCTCCACAGTTCTGCACCACCCTGCATCTCCTGATCTCTATCACTCTACCCATCCTCTCCACAGTTCCACACCACCCTACATCTCCTCATCTATCACTCTACCCATCCTCTCCACAGTTCTACACCACCCTACATCTCCTCATCTATCACTCTACCCAACTTCACGAGTTCTGCACCACCCTACATCTCCTCATCTGTCTAGCACCTACTAATCCTCTCCACAGTTCTGCACTGCCTCACATCTCCTCATCTCTGTATATCCTCTACTCTTTCTCTCCACAGTGCTGCACCACTCTACATCTCCTCATCTTTATCTATCACCTAACTGTCCTCTCCACAGTGCCGCACCATCTCCTCCCTCACCTCTATCACCTACCCGTTCTCTCCACAGTTCTGCACCAATCTACATTTCCTCCTTCAAATCTATAAACCTACCCATTCTCTCCACTGCATTGCCCTATATCATCTCATCTCAATAATCCTACCCTTCCTTTCCAGTGCTATACCACCCTATATCTCATCTCTGTCTATCATCTACCCGTCCACTCCACAGTTCTGCACCGCCCTGCACTATCCAGATCGAGTTACTGTGCAGGGTCCAGTTTTAATGGTGCCCTAGAATCACCTCCTTGCAGAACCATTTCCTCCGTGCTGTATGACATTTCGACAGTATTGGTGGTACATTGTATTATGGGTCAGAGGACCTGAGGAGGACCCGGGTGTGGAGGATCTGTACTGGGATATGATCGGTCTGAGTCACTACACAGTCATAAAGAGCGAGGAGAGGGCCGGAGAGGAGCCACTCAGCGACCAAACAACAAAAGACGCCTCAATAATCCAATGATTGGGCCTTTTATTGACTTTGTGACCTCACATCCAACATCGCAGTGAGTGATCGTCTCCACGTCCGTCCATTATAACGTTATATTCTACGTCGGCGCCGCGGTCATGTGATCATCCTCATATTCTACAGAACATCCGAACTCCTCCTCGAAGGCTTCCAAAAAGCGCGGGACGACCTCGTCCACCGTGACCTCCCGGCCCAGCTCAGAGGTCAGCGAGGTCACGCCTTTACCCACAATCCCACAGGGCACAATGTGGCCGAACCAGGAGAGGTCGGTGGTGCAATTCAGGGCGAGGCCGTGGTGGGTGATGTATCGGGAGCAATGGACGCCTATGGGAGAAAGGCACAGGGTCAGACACCGACAGCGAAATCACAACTCCCAGCATGCCCAGAGGGTGAAACCACAACTCCCAGCACTCCCTGAGGGTGAAACCACAACTCCCAGCACTCCCTGAGGGTGAAACCACAACTCCCAGCATGCCCTGAGGGTCAAACCACAACTCCCAGCATGCCCTGAGGGTAAAACCACAACTCCCAGCGTGCCCTGAGGGTAAAACCACAACTCCCAGCACTCCCTGAGGGTGAAACCACAACTCCCAGCATGCCCTGAGGGTCAAACCACAACTCCCAGCACGCCCTGAGGGTCAAACCACAACTCCCAGCATGCCCTGAGGGTCAAACCACAACTCCCAGCATGCCCTGAGGGTAAAACCACAACTCCCAGCGTGCCCTGAGGGTAAAACCACAACTCCCAGCATGCCCTGAGGGTGAAACCACAACTCCCAGCACGCCCTGAGGGTGAAACCACAACTCACAGCACGCCCTGAGGGTGAAACCACAACTCCCGGCACGCCCTGAGGGTGAAACCACAACTCCCGGCACGCCCTGAGGGTGAAACCACAACTCCCATCACGCCCTGAGGGTGAAACCACAACTCCCAGCACGCCCTGAGGGTGAAACCACAACTCCCAGCACGCCCTGAGGGTGAAACCACAACTCCCAGCACGCCCTGAGGGTGAAACCACAACTCCCAGCACGCCCTGAGGGTGAAACCACAACTCCCAGCACGCCCTGAGGGTGAAACCACAACTCCCAGCACGCCCTGAGGGTGAAACCACAACTCCCAGCACTCCCTGAGGGTGAAACCACAACTCCCAGCACGCCCTGAGGGTGAAACCACAACTCCCAACACTCCCTGAGGGTGAAACCACAACTCCCAGCATGCCCTGAGGGTGAAACCACAACTCCCAGCATGCCCTGAGGGTGAAACCACAACTCCCAGCATGTCCTGAGGGTGAAACCACAACTCCCAGCACGTCCTGAGGGTGAAACCACAACTCCCAGCACGCCCTGAGGGTGAAACCACAACTCCCAGCACGCCCTGAGGGTGAAACCACAACTCCCAGCACGCCCTGAGGGTGAAACCACAACTCCCAGCATGCCCTGAGGGTGAAACCACAACTCCCAGCATGCCCTGAGGGTGAAACCACAACTCCCAGCATGTCCGAGGGGTGAAACCACAACTCCCAGCATGCCCGGAGGGTGAAACCACAACTCCCAGCATGCCCGGAGGGTGAAACCACAACTCCCAGCATGCCCGGAGGGTGAAACCACAACTCCCAGCATGCCCGGAGGGTGAAACCACAACTCCCAGCATGCCCTGAGGGTGAAACCACAACTCCCAGCATGCCCGGAGGGTGAAACCACAACTCCCAGCATGCCCTGAGGGTGAAACCACAACTCCCAGCACGCCCTGAGGGTGAAACCACAACTCCCAGCATGCCCTGAGGGTGAAACCACAACTCCCAGCATGCCCTGAGGGTGAAACCACAACTCCCAGCATGCCCTGAGGGTGAAACCACAACACCCAGCATGCCCTGAGGGTGAAACCACAACTCCCAGCATGTCCAGAGGGCCACAAGGACACAGTCCCTCCCACTGGCACCTGCATGCTGAGCTGGGTAGTCCCCACAACATCCGATACTTGTAGTCCTCCTTTACCCCAGAACACTAAGCCGATTATTCCCACCCCAGGGTCTAACAAGAAGGGAGACGTTTCCAGTGTGACGTTCTGGGCTCTGTAGTCCCCCGGTGTGACCCTCTGGCCCCCAGTGTTGTTCTGGCCCTTAGTTTGACCCTCTGGCCCGCAATGTGTTGTTCTGGCTCCTGATGTGACCCGCTGGGCTCTGTAGTCTCGAGGTGTGACGTGTTGGCCCCCGGTGTGTTGTTCTGGCTCCTGATGTGACCCTCTGGCCTGCAATGTGTTGTTCTGGCTCCTGATGTGACCCTCTGGCCTGCAATGTGTTGTTCTGGCCCCCGGTGTGATGCGCTGGGCTCTGTAGTCTCGAGGTGTGATGTGTTAGCCCCCGCTGGTCTCTGTAGTCCCCTAGTGTGACCCCCTGGCCTCTGGTGTGACCCCCGGTGTGACGTGCTGGGCTCCTTTGTTCCCCAGTGTGATGCGCTGGTCTCTGTAGTCCTCCGGTGTGATCTGCTGGCTCCTGATGTGACCCCCTGGCCCCTGGTGTGATCCGCTGGCCCTTGGTGTGTTGGCCCCCGATGTGACATTCTGGGCTCTGTAGTTACCCGGTGTGATCTGCTGGCTCCTGATGTGACCCACTGGGCTCTGTAGTCTCGAGGTGTGACGTGTTGGCACCCCGGTGTGTTGGCCTGGCTCTTGGTGTGACACGCTGGTCTCTGTAGTCCCCTAGTGTGGCCCCCGATGTGACCCACTGGCCCTTGGTTCGTTGGCCAGTTCTGGGTTCCTTTGTTCCCCGGTATGATGTGCTGGCCCCCGGTGTGAGCCGCTGGTTTCTGTAGTCCTCCAGTGTGATCTGTTGGCTCCGATGTGACCCCCGGTGTGAGGTTCTGGGCTCTGCAGTTCCCCAGTATGACATTTTGACCCCCTGGGCCCCGATGTGTGGTGCTGGCTCCCGGTGTGACCCCCTGGCCCCCGATGTGTGGTGCTGGCTCCCGGTGTGACCCCCTGGCCCCCGATGTGTTGTGCTGGCTCCCGGTGTGACCCCCTGGCCCCCGATGTGTTGTGCTGGCTCCCGGTGTGACCCCCCCTGGCCCCCGATGTGTGGTGCTGGCTCCCGGTGTGACCCCCTGGCCCCCGATGTGTGGTGCTGGCTCCCGGTGTGACCCCCTGGCCCCCGATGTGTTGTGCTGGCTCCCGGTGTGACCCCCTGGCCCCCGATGTGTTGTGCTGGCTCCCGGTGTGACCCCCCCCTGGCCCCCGATGTGTGGTGCTGGCTCCCGGTGTGACCCCCTGGCCCCGATGTGTGGTGCTGGCTCCCGGTGTGACCCCCCTGGCCACCGGTGTGTGGTGCTGGCTCCCGGTGTGACCCGCCCTGGCCCCCGATGTGTGGTGCTAGCTCCCGGTGTGACCCCCCTGGCCCCCAACGTGTGGTGCTGGCTCCCGGTGTGACCCCCTGGCCCCGATGTGTGGTGCTGGCTCCCGGTGTGACCCCCCTGGCTCCCGGTGTGTGGTGCTAGCTCCCGGTGTGACCCCCTGGCCCCCGGTGTGTGTGTGCTGGCTCCCGGTGTGACCCCCTGGCCCACGGTGTGTGGTGCTGGCTCCCGGTGTGACTCCCTGGCCCCCCGGTGTGTGGTGCTGGCTCCCGGTGTGTGGCGCTAGCTCCCGGTGTGACCCCCTGGCCCCCGGTGTGTGGTGCTGGCTCCCGGTGTGACCCCCCCCGGGCCCCCGGTGTGTGGTGCTGGCTCCCGGTGTGACCCCCTGGCCCCCAATGTGTGGTGCTGGCTCCAGTGTGACCCCTGGCCCCCGATGTGTGGTGCTGGCTCCCGGTGTGACCCCCTCGCCCCCAGTGTGTGGTGCTGGCTCCCAGTGAGACCCCCTGGATCCCGGTGTGTTGTGCTGGCTCCCGGTGTGACCCCCCGGCCACCTGTGTGTGGTGCTAGCTCCCGGTGTGACCCGCCTCACCCTCGGTGTGTGTGGTGCTGGCTCCCGGTGTGACCCCCCTGACCCCCGGTGTGTGGCGCTAGCTCCCGGTGTGATGTTCTGGGCTCTGTAGTTCCCCTGTGTGACCCCCTGGCCACCTGTGTGTGGTGCTAGCTCCCGGTGTGACCCCCCTGACACCCAGTGTGTGGTGCTGGCTCCCAGTGTGACCCCCCCCTGACCCCAGTGTGTGGCGCTGGCTCCCGGTGTGACCCCCTGGCCCCCGGTGTGTGGTGCTGGCTCCCGGTGTGACCCCCTGGCCACCTGTGTGTGGTGCTGGCTCCCGGTGTGAACCCCCTGACCCCCGGTGTGTGGTGCTGGCTCCCGGTGTGACCCACGGTGTGTGTGGTGCAGGCTCCCGGTGTGACCCCCCTGACCCCCGGTGTGAGCCCCTTGGCCCCCGATGTGTGGTGCTGGCTCCCGGTGTGACCCCCTGGCCCCCGGTGTGTGGTGCTGGCTCCCGGTGTGACCCCCTGGCCCCCGGTGTGTGGTGCTGGCTCCCGGTGTGACCCCCTGGGCCCCGATGTGTGGTGCTGGCTCCCGGTGTGACCCCCTGGCCCCCGGTGGTGTGGTGCTGGCTCCCGGTTGTGACCCACGGTGTGTGGTGCAGGCTCCCGGTGTGACCCCCCTGACCCCCGGTGTGAGCCCTTGGCCCCCGATGTGTGGTGCTGGCTCCCGGTGTGACCCCCTGGCCCCCGGTGTGTGGTGCTGGCTCCCGGTGTGACCCCCTGGCCCCTGGTGTGTGGTGCTGGCTCCCGGTGTGACCCCCTGGGCCCCGATGTGTGGTGCTGGCTCCCGGTGTGACCCCCTGGCCCCCGGTGTTTGGTGCTGGCTCCCGGTGTGACCCCTGGCCCCCGGTGTTTGGTGCTGGCTCCCGGTGTGACCCCCTGGCCCCCGGTGTTTGGTGCTGGCTCCCGGTGTGACCCCCTCCCGGTGTGACCCCCGGTGTGTAGTGCTGGCTCCCGGTGTGACCCCGGTGTGTAGTGCTGGCTCCCGGTGTGACCCCCTCCCGGTGTGACCCCCGGTGTGTAGTGCTAGCTCCCGGTGTGACCCCCCCTGACCCCCGGTGTGTGGTGCTGGCTCCCGGTGTGACCCCCTGGCCCCCGGTGTGACTCCCTGGCCCCCGGTGTGTGGTGCTGGCTCCCGTGTGACCCCCCCTGACCCGGTGTGTGGTGCTGGCTCCCGGTGTGACCCCCTGGACCGCGCTGTGTCATTTTGGCCCCCTCCTCACCGATGGCGCAGATCTTGCGGTCCCGCACCCACACTCCGGTCTCCGGGGCCCGCTCCGCCTCCAGCCCCAGTCCCCGGCACAGGCGGATGACGGCGCCCTCCAGGCCGCACACATAGGCCCGCAGGGAGCGGCGCAGGCGGCGGAGGTGCAGCACCGGATAACACACCAGCTGCCCGGGGCCGTGGAAGGTGATCAGGCCGCCGCGGTCCGTGCGCTGGAAGTCGGCGCCCAGAGCCCGGAGACGAGCCTCCTCCTCCGGCCCCGAGCCGCCGCGGATCCCCTCCGTGTACACCGGACCGTGCTCACACAGGAGCAGGGAGTCCCGGCCTACACCGGCCGCCAAAGCCTGTGCACAGCGCTGCTGCTCCGCCAGAGCCGCCGGGAACGGGAGCAGCCCGAGCCGCAACACCCGGAGCACCGGGGGGACCGACATCCGGGGAGTGGGGAGAAAAGGTGGACCGGAGGAGGAGACACCGGCAGCACCGGAGAGGAGGACATCCGGGGAAGAGGAGGAGACAGTGGAGAGGACCGGAGGAGCAGAGAGACCGGGAAGGAGGACCGGAGGAGAGGCGAGACACTGGAGAGGAGAGGAGCGGAGACACCGGAGAGAAGAGGAGCGGAGACACCGGAGAGAAGAGGAGCGTAGACACCGGAGAGAAGAGGAGCGTAGACACCGGAGAGGAGAGGAGCGTAGACACCGGAGAGGAGAGGAGCGTAGACAACCGGAGAGGGAGAGGAGAGTAAACACCTGAGAGAAGAGGAGCGGAGACACCGGGGAGAACAGGAGCGTAAACACCGGAGAGAGGAGGAGTGGAGACACTGGAGAGAAGAGGAGCGGAAAACACCGGAGAGAAGAGGAGCGGAGACACGGAGAGAAGAGGAGCGGAGACACCGGAGAGAAGAGGAGCGTAGACACCGGAGAGAAGAGGAGCGGAGAGAAGAGGAGCGGAGACACCGGTGAGAAGAGGAGCGGAGACACCGGAGAGAAGAGAGCGGAGACACCGGAGAGAAGAGGAGCAGAGACATCGGGAAGAAGGGGAGCGGAGACATCGGAGAAAAGAGGAGCGGAGACACCGGAGAGAAGAGAGACGGAGACACCGGAGAGAAGAGGAGAGTAAACACCTGAGAGAAGAGGAGCGGAGACACCGGGGAGAACAGGAGCGTAAACACCGGAAGAGAGGAGGAGTGGAGACACTGGAGAGAAGAGGAGCGGAGACACCGGAGAGAAGAGGAGCGGAGACACCGGAGAGAAGAGGAGCGTAGACACCGGAGAGAAGAGGAGCGGAGAAGAAGAGGAGCGGAGACACCGGTGAGAAAGAGGACGGAGACACCGGAGAGAAGAGGAGCGGAGACACCGGAGAGAAGAGGAGCGGAGACATCGGGAAGAAGGGAGCGGAGACATCGGAGAGAAGAGGAGCGGAGACACCGGAGAGAAGAGGAGCGGAGACATCGGAGAGAAGAGGAGCGGAGACACCGGAGAGAAGAGGAGCGGAGACAACCGGAGAGAAGAGGAGCGGAGACATCGGGAAGAAGGGGAGCGGAGACATCGGAGAGAAGAGGAGCGGAGACACCGGAGAGAAGAGGAGCGGAGACATCGGAGAGAAGAGGAGCGGAGACACCGGAGAGAAGAGGAGCGGAGACATCGGAGAGGAGCATGAACACCGGAGAGAAGAGGAGCGTAGACGCCGGAGAGAAGAGGAGCGTAGACGCGGAGAGAAGAGGAGCGTAGACACCGGAGAGAAGAGGAGCGTAGACACCGGAGAGAAGAGGAGCGTAGACACCGGAGAGAAGAGGAGCGTAGACACCGGAGAGGAGAGAGCGTAGACACCGGAGAGGAGAGGTAGCGGAGACACCGGGAGAGAAGAGAGAGCGGAGACACCGGAGAGAAGAGAGCGGAGACACGGGAAGAAGGGGAGCGAAGACACCGGAGAGAAAACGAGAAGAGACACCGGTGAGAAGAGGAGCAGAGACACCAGAGAGGAGAGGTGCGGAGACACCGGGAAGAAGGGGAGCGGAGACACCGGAGAGAGAGGAGAGTAAACACCGGAGAGAAGAGGAGCGGAGACACCAAAGAGAAAGAGGAGCGGTAAACACCGGAGAGAGAGAGAGGAGGTGATACCGGAGAGAAGAGGAGCGGAGACACCGGAGAGAAGAGGAGCGGAGACACCGGAGAGAAGAGGAGCGGAGACACCGGAGAGAAGAGGAGCGGAGACATCGGAGAGAAGAGGAGGGAGACACGGAGAGAAGAGGAGCGGAGACATCGGAGAGAAGAGGAGCGAAGACACCGGAGAGAAGAGGAGCGGAGACACGGGAGAAGAGAGCGGAGACACCGGGAGAAGAGGAGCGGAGACACCGGAGAGGAGAGGTGCGGAAGGGAGAGGAGCGGAGACACCGGGAGAGGAGCGGAGACACCGGAGAGGAGCGGGAGAAGAGGAGCGGAGACACCGGGAGAAGAGGAGCGGAACACCGGAAGGAAGAGGAGCGGAGACACCGGAGAGGAGAGGAGCGGAGACATCGAAGAGGAGAGGAGCGGAGACACCGGAGAGAGAGAGCGAGACACCGGGAAGAAGAGGAGCGGAGACACCGGAGAGAAGAGGAGCGGAGACATCGGGAAGAAGGGGAGCGGAGACAGCGGAGAGAAGAGGAGCGGAGACATCGGAGAGAAGGGAGCGGAGACAGCGGAGAGAAGAGGAGCGGAGACACCGGAGGAAAGAGGAGCGGAGACACCGGAGAGAAGAGGAGGGGAGACATCGGAGAGAAGAGGAGCGAAGACACCGGGAATAAGAGGAGCGGAGACACCGGGGAGAAGAGGAGCGGAGACACCGGGGAGAAGAGGAGCGGAGACACCGGGGAGAAGAGGAGCGGAGACACCAGAGAGGAGAGGTAGCGGAGAGAGGAGGAACACCGGAGAGAGAGGCGGAAGACACCGGGGAGAAGAGGAGACGGAGACGACACCGAGGGAAGAAGAGGAGCGGAGACACCGGAGAGAAGAGGAGCGGAGAAGCACCGGAGAGAGAGGAGCGAGACACTCAAGAGAGGAGAGGAGCAGAGACACACCGGGAGAGGAGCAGAGACACCGGGAGAGAAGGAGGAGCAGAGACACCGGGAAGAAGAGGAGCAGAGACATCGGGAAGAAGAGGAGCGACGAGAAGACACCGGGAAGAAGAGGAGCAGAGACACCGGGGAGGAGAGAGCGGAGACACTGGAGACAAGAGGAATAGGAGACACCGGGGAAGAAGAGGTGCTGAGACACCGGAGAGAAGAGGAGACACCGGGGAGAAGAGGAGAGAGAGGAGACACTGGAAGGAGGACGGGCGGAGGAGAGAAGCAGAGACACCGGGAGAAGAGCGAGACACTGGGGGGAGGGCATGCGGGGAAGGGGAGGGCACGGGGAGAAGAGGAGCGGAGACACGGGGAGGGGAGAAGAGGGAGCAGGAGACACTGGGGAGGAGAGGGAGCGGAGACACCGGGAGAGAGCGGAGAGGGGTGGAGACACCGGGAGAGAAGGGGGCGGAGACACCGGGGAGGAGAGGGCGGACACCGGGGAGAGGAGCGGAGACACGGGGAGAGAGGAATGGAGACACGGGAGAAGAGGTGCGAGACACGGAGAGAAGAGGAGACACCGGGAGAAGAGAGGAGAGGAGACACTGGATAGAGGAGCGGAGAGAACAGGAGACACCGGAGAAGAGCGGAGACACGGGGGGAGGCATCGGGGGAGGAGGAGGCACTCGGGAGAAGAGGAGCGGGACACGGGGAGAGAGAGGAGCGGAGACACGGGGAGAGAGGGGGAGACACCGGGGAGGAGAGGGCTGAGACACCAGGGAGGAGAGGGGCGGAGACACGGGGAGAGAGGAGCGGAGACATCGGGGAGAAGAGAAGCAGAGATTCCAGGGAGGGTAACGGAGACATCGGGGAGAAGGATCTCGAATATACTCTGCTGTTGTCATTGGAAAATCCTGGGCCCATTCCTGGTATAATTTCCACCATCCAGCACCCATTCTTCATATAATGGCCCCCCTCCTTGGCCCTTTTTAGTATAATGTCCCCATCCTGGGAACCTTCCTGGTATAATATCCCTCATCCTGCACCGCTTTCTGGTATAATGTCCCCCATGATGGACCCCTTCCTAGTTTAATGTCCCCCATACTGGGCCCCTTCTTGATTCAATGTTCTGTATCCTGAGACCCTTCCTGGTATAATGTCCCCCATCCTTGGCCCCTTCCTGGTGTAATATCCCTCATCCTGGGCTTCCTAGTATAATGTGCTCCATCCTGGGCCTTTTCCTGGTTTAATGTCCCGCATCCTGGGCACCTTCTTGTTATAATGTCCCCTGCTCTGCCACTGTTCTCTAACATAAGAGGACGCAACTGCGACCATTATGCAAGTAATACCAATGAATCCAAGGCACTGAAACTCCTCTATAGAAAAATTATCTTTATTGGTCCCAGCATACACAGACGAAAAATGCAGAAGACGCAACGTTTCGGCCAACACAGGGCCTTTATCAAAGCATTAAAAAAGTGTGAAGGTTTTACCCCTTGTCCTCATATACAGAGGTCATCTTCCTGGGTGGAAGCTCCCTAACTCATTGTCCCCATGGATGGAACCTCTTTATCCTCTCCTTTTCATGGGTGGAGCGTCTGTACCTTGTCCTCATGGTTGGAGTCTCTGTACCTTGTCCTCATGGTTGGAGCCTCTGTACCTTGTCCTCATGGTTGGAGTCTCTGTACCTTGTCCTCATGGTTGGAGCCTCTGTACCTTGTCCTCATGGTTGGAGCCTCTGTACTTTGTCCTCATGGTTGGAGCCTCTGTACTTTGTCCTCATGGTTGGAGGCTCTGTACCTTGTCCTCATGGTTGAAGCCTCTGTACCTTGTCCTCATGGTTGGAGTCTCTGTACCTTGTCCTCATGGTTGGAGGCTCTGTACCTTGTCCTCATGGTTGGAGGCTCTGTACCTTGTCCTCATAGTTGGAGCCTCTGTACCTTGTCCTCATGGTTGGAGTCTCTGTACCTTGTCCTCATGGTTGGAGCCTCTGTACCTTGTCCTCATGGTTGGAGGCTCTGCACCTTGTCCTCATGGTTGGAGCCTCTGTACTTTGTCCTCATGGTTGGAGGCTCTGTACCTTGTCCTCATGGTTGGAACCTCTGTACCTTGTGCTCATGGTTGGAGGCTCTGTACCTTGTCCTCATGGTTGAAGCCTCTGTACCTTGTCCTCATGGTTGAAGCCTCTGTACCTTGTCCTCATGGTTGGAGTCTCTGTACCTTGTCCTCATGGTTGGAGGCTCTGTACCTTGTCCTCATGGTTGGAGGCTCTGTACCTTGTCCTCATGGTTGGAGCCTCTGTACCTTGTCCTCATGGTTGGAGTCTCTGTACCTTGTCCTCATGGTTGGAGCCTCTGTACCTTGTCCTCATGGTTGGAGGCTCTGCACCTTGTCCTCATGGTTGGAGCCTCTGTACTTTGTCCTCATGGTTGGAGGCTCTGTACCTTGTCCTCATGGTTGGAACCTCTGTACCTTGTGCTCATGGTTGGAGGCTCTGTACCTTGTCCTCATGGTTGAAGCCTCTGTACCTTGTCCTCATGGTTGGAGGCTCTGTACCTTGTCCTCATGGTTGGAGGCTCTGTACCTTGTCCTCATGGTTGGAGCCTCTGTACCTTGTCCTCATGGTTGAAGCCTCTGTACCTTGTCCTCATGGTTGGAGTCTCTGTACCTTGTCCTCATGGTTGGAGGCTCTGTACCTTGTCCTCATGGTTGGAGGCTCTGTACCTTGTCCTCATGGTTGGAGCCTCTGTACCTTGTCCTCATGGTTGGAGTCTCTGTACCTTGTCCTCATGGTTGGAGCCTCTGTACCTTGTCCTCATGGTTGGAGGCTCTGCACCTTGTCCTCATGGTTGGAGCCTCTGTACTTTGTCCTCATGGTTGGAGGCTCTGTACCTTGTCCTCATGGTTGGAACCTCTGTACCTTGTGCTCATGGTTGGAGGCTCTGTACCTTGTCCTCATGGTTGAAGCCTCTGTACCTTGTCCTCATGGTTGGAGGCTCTGTACCTTGTCCTCATGGTTGGAGGCTCTGTACCTTGTCCTCATGGTTGGAGGCTCTGTACCTTGTCCTCATGGTTGAAGCCTCTGTACCTTGTCCTCATGGTTGGAGGCTCTGTACCTTGTCCTCATGGTTGGAGGCTCTGTACCTTGTCCTCATGGTTGGAGCCTCTGTACCTTGTCCTCATGGTTGGAACCTCTGTACCTTGTCCTCATGGTTGGAGCCTCTGTACCTTGTCCTCATGGTTGGAGCCTCTGTACCTTGTCCTCATAGTTGGAGCCTCTGTACCTTGTCCTCATGGTTGGAGCCTCTGTACCTTGTCCTCATGGTTGGAGGCTCTGTACCTTGTCCTCATGGTTGAAGCCTCTGTACCTTGTTGTCCTCATGGTTGGAGCCTCTGTACCTTGTTATCCTCTTGAGTGGACCCTCTATAGTTTGCTTTTTTTCTTGTTGAACCTCTGTGCCCTGTCCACTTCATGGGTTGAATCCTCTATATCCTGTCTCTCTCATGGTTGCAGCCTCTCTACCCTGTCCTCTTCATTTGTGAGTTCTCTTTCTACTGTCCTCTTCATTGATGCTTGATCTCTAGCCTGTCCTCTACATTGCTTAATCCTCTGCATATTGTCCTCTTCATTTGTGAAGCCTCTTTTTCCTGTCCCCTTTGGTGTTTGGTCTCTTGTTTTTCCTCTTTATAGGTGAAGATTCGAATCTGTTCTCCTCATGGATGGAGTCTATACTCTGTTCTCTACATTGTTGATGCCTCCCCACATTGTCATCTCCCTCGCTGGAGCTTTTTTGTCCTGTCCGCTTTATTAGTGGAGCCTCTTTGTCCTGTCCTCTTCATTGGTGGAGCCTCTTTGTCCTGTCCTCTTTATTGATGGAGCCTCTTTGTTCTGTCCTGTTCATTGGTGGAGCCTTTCTACATTGTCCTCTTCATTGGTGGAGCCTCTTTGTACTGTCCTCTTCAATGATGCTTGGTCTCTAGCCTGTCCTCTATGTTGCTGAAGCCTTTCTACATTGTCCTCTTCATTGGTGGAGTCTCTTTGTACTCTCCTCTTCAATGATGCTTGGTCTCTAGCCTGCAGTTCTTTCAGGCAAATACATGATAAAGGCTTTCACGTCTTTCTGGCCTGGATAGTCACTAAGGAAATGGGTTGATTCACTCAGGACTCTCGGTGGTGTGCCTGCCGTTCCCTACCGGTCCCCTCACTGCACTATCTTCTCACAACAGTGCAGCGCCCTCGTGCGCAGAGCCTCGAGCCAGCTCCCACGGATCTTTGGTTGGCGACTCCCCTTCAGGTTCCCCTGACCCTAGTTCGGTGTGCCTTTTCAAGGTGTTTGCCGAGTCTTTGGCCGCAGCTTCCTGCAGAAGCTCAGGGCCTGCAGTTTCACAACTCAGGGTTGAACTCCCGTACCGTGTCCAGAGCCGGGTTTCTGTCCGGGACCAAACCCTTCTGGTCAGTAGTACCAGGTTCAGATTCGGGTGCATTGCAGCTCCTGGTGCCCCTAGGGTCTCTTTCCTGTCACGATGACCTTCCCCTGCGTCGTACTCCTCCCGTCTCTCCAACTGACTAACTGTCATACCACCCATACAGTTCTCTACCCACGTGACTCCTCCCACGGAACTGGGTCTTCCCTACAGCGGGTGTACCCACGGTGTCCTACTCTAGAGTGTGTATGAATGGGTGTTGTGAGGGTCCCTCGTTTACCATCCCAGTTCCCTTAGTCACAGGAATATATAAAGGTTAGAAGGAAACTGGGCACTGACCTGGAGAAGCACACAGCAGTAGTACAAATGTAGTGTATGGGTCCAATGTTGCTCAGCTGCAAGGATGAAGTAGTGGATGGATGAGCGAAGACAGAGCGGCAGTTAGTCACAGGAATACCACACACTCTTATTTGAGTGCAGTACCCCTTCATGGCGTCCCGACCAGTGGGGCGCCACATTCCCCCTTGGTTAAGCTCGTGTGTCCGCGAGCAACCCGACCCATCACAGAGTTAAAATTTGCATTTGTATTGTAACAGTAATAATAACATTCAGCACTTTTCTTCCCTTGCTGGAGGCATCTTACTTAAACGTTACCAGGTCAACAAGAACAACAAAAATAGAGAACAAAGCAAAAGCAAAAATCAGGAAAAACACACAATACCAGCCGAAACGGGGCCGGGTTCAAATACAGTTCTGGTGGTCAGTGTCTCTCACTTGCAGCAGTGTCCGTCGCACCACCGGTCTGTCTTAAAGGCACAGCTTGTTCTTCAAAGAGTCCAAACGCTCTCGACAGCGTTGTTGCTCCGCCTGATCAGCCTGAAAGCGCTGATAAGCAAAATCTTGATGCTCCAGAGCTGGAGCACGATCCCGTTCACCCGTCATGGCGGCTGCACCGACCCGTCCAACTGGTCGGTCCCGCAGATGCTCCCACCATAGGTCGCGGGGCTCCGATGTCCCGACCACCTCTGAGGTTTCAGGCTCGTCCAGCTCCGCCACGATGTCAGGCATCTCTGCTGAGACCTCTAAAGGCCCCGTCACATGGGGCGACATCATCGCCAATTACATAGGCCACGCCCCTACGTCACCTATCGGCTGTGACATTGCCCCTACGTCGCCTCATGTAAAGGCGATGTCGGCGCTTCAGTGCTCTGGAACCAGGTGACCGATCTGGGGCGATATGCACACATCGCCCCATGTAACCGGCCGCCGGCGACCTGTCAGGCGATGGGAGCCTATGGCTCCCATTGTCCTGCATTGCCGCTGGGGTTTTCAGTCACCCCGGCGGCGATGCCGCCTGTCAGCTCGCCGGTGCGGGGCTGGAGATGTCGATGACGGCGACGCTGGCGGGGCGCCAAAAACGTGCGCACACCCGCCAGTCGCCGCCGACATCTCCAGCCCCGTCGCCAGGTGTGACGGGGCCTTAAGACATCTCCCTCGGGTACATCAGGCTCCACCAGGACCTCCCACTCAGCTCCAGTCATCTCCCTCACTTCAGGGGCTGGCTGCTGAGCGTCCCTGGAAACCTTGGGCTCACCCTGGGGTTGGTCTCTTGCCCTCGGCTCCAGGACGGAAGTCTCTGTTAGCCCCGGGTCATTGGGCTCCCGTCGCTTAGCTTGCTGGGCACAGGCGCAGTAGGTATTCGCACTCCAGCATCGGAAGCCTCAATCCAGTGTTTCAGTCAGCTGGGTTCTGAGGGCTGCCTCGCAGAACTCAGCGTCGCTACCTCTGGTCAGGAGCAAAGCGGCACCCTCCTGTGCAGCTTCAGGGCTGCCGACTTCACCCATCTCACCGATCAGGTATAGCGGATTTCTAGACGCCATTGCGGAACCGTCAACCACATCTGTCTCTTTGCTGTTGTCCTCGCCTCTTCTTGCCACACACTTCCTGCCACTATTTATAGTCTCTGGCAGGGGCAGTTCAGTCTCATGCCCGCCCCCTTGGTTTTTCCTTGGCAACTGGAGCGGGTCTGGAGTTTTGCACCTCTTCCAGGACCCTCCCACAACGGGTGGTCGAGGCACACCCCCGGCCTGTTCATAGCGTTAGCTCTGACTCCGCCATTTTGGAGTCCATCAATAAAGCTCTCTTTAAAACAGTCCAAAGTACCCGTTGGCTACGGGCACGGGATCATGTTCATGACACCAGAAGCTGTCCCGCCCCAGGGCTGTGGGGTATTCGGTCCCGGGCATTGATTCACGGGGGATGTCACAAGGCTTGTGCCCGCTCCTGTGGCCCTGGTGGTTGCTGAAAAGGAGTCAGTAAAAATAATAAAAATAAAAGTAGTTTGTGACGCCACCTACTGTTCCGGTATGGTTACCGGAGCTGCGGGTCAGACCTTCGGGGTGATGGTAGGGCAGCCAGAAGGTTACGCTTCCTGTAGGTGGAGCGGGATCCCCAGGGCAGTTGTAGTAGTGTTTACACAGGGAGGCAGCTTACCACACGGCCTTGTTACTTGTCCTTTCAATGCAGCAGTGTGCGGCTCCTCAGGTGAAGGAAATTAAGTATTTCACACCAGTCATTAATGGTGGGTTTACACGTCGCGATATCGGCGTCCAACTCCGACCCAACTCCGACCAAAAGTCACGTGGTTCGGGAGTTGGACCCGATATCGTTCGCGCGTTGTACGGTTTGAACGTACAATGCGATGCTAGAACGATGCCAAAACGATATCGGGGTTGAATGAGCGTGCTATTCAACCGCCCGATATCGGATGGCCGTTGTAGCCGCATCGCCCCGTGTGACAGCCCAACTACGATAAGTACGCCCACGTCACCCATTCACACCCATGTTAACTGGTCATTCCTGGGTTGGGGGGCGTACACATCGTCAGGACGTTGTATCCCGATATCGGGCTGTCTAAACCGGCGATACGATAGCGGGAAAAGCGCGCTCAAAGAGCGCGCTCCCACGTCGTTGGCTCCGATATCGGGACGTGTAAACCCACCATAACTCTGATCAGGTTTACTTGGTAGTTCTTTCAGGCAAATAGACAGATGATACAGTCTTTTGGGTCTTTCTGGCCTGGGTAGTCACTAGGGAACCGGGATGATTCACTCAGGACCCTCAGTGGTGTGCCTGCTGTTCCCTACCAGTCCCTTCACTGCACTATCTTCTCCTCACAACCATGCAACGTCTCTGCGCGCAGAGCCTCGAGCCTTGTGCCTTCTCAAGGTGTACGCCGGGTCTTTGGCCGCCGCTTCCTGCAGAATCCCGGGGCCTCCGGTTTAACGGCTCGGGATTGAACTCCCGCACCATGTTCTGAGCCGGTTCTCTGTCCGGGACCAGACCCTTCTGGTCGATAGTACCGGGTCCAGATTCGGGCGCACCACAGCTCCTGGTGCCCCTAGGGTCTCTTTCCTGTCACGACGACCTTCCTCTGCATTGTCGTCCTCCTGTCTCTCTCTCTCCAAGTGACTGTCATCCCACCCATACACTATTCTACCCATGTAACTCCTCCCACGGGACTGGGTCTTCCCCCTACTCTAGAGTGTGTATGACTGGTTGTTTTGACAGTCCCTCATTTACCATCCCAGTTCCCTTAGTCACAGGAATACCTCACACATCTTATTTGGGTGCAGTACTCCTCAATGGCATCCCGGCCAGTGGGGCGCCACACAGTTTAGTAGAAAGCACAGTCCACACCCAGGGGGCCTGGGTTAGGTAAGTCTGTGAGAGTGAGTCCCGAAACCAGTGCAGAGCAGAGAGCTCTAGGAAATCCAAAAAGTCAGTACTGCTACAGCACACTTAACAACAATAAGCTGCTAAAAGCGGACAGGGCTTTCATGACCAGGGCTGGCGGACTGAGGCAGACGCTGAGAAACGCAAGCAGCAAGTTGCAGGTGAGTCACTGAGAGCAGGAGATGTTGCTGGAGGAGGAGGAGCAATCGAGAAGCAAAGAGCCAGGGATTCAAGCAGAATACACGAGCACTGGCTAAAAGGTAAATAGGGTTTATAAAGACAGGAGCAGAGGATCACATAGCAGGAGCAATGCAGCTGATGACACTTTTGAAAAGGGCTAAAATGCACAAAAGGTAAACAGAAGATCCAGAGTCCTGACAGGTGCTTTGTCTCTAGCCTTTCCTTTTCATGTTACACACGCCAATGTGGCAAGCAGGAGTAGACCTATTTGACCATAGGAGAACTGAGGCAGCTGACCCCAGGGTAGAGGATGCAGGGACTGACACAGGCACTGTCTCAGGTCCAGCCAGGATGGCAGATGCAGGCAGGTAGTGAGGGCATGATAGATATTGACATGTTGGGGAAGGCAGGAACAGAAGATTGAATCAGGACCTGACTGCTAGCTCAGCAGGAGACTGACAACTGACCAAACCGGTTGCTCAGGCATCTCCCCTATTGGGAGGATGCCTTCAATACCTATTGCCTCTCAACCGTAGGCAGGTAATGGAATGCTGGTCCTTATAAATGCAGCGGAGGGGTGCGGGCATGCGCCTTAAGCGCACTCGTAGGGTATCTGTGCCGTGCACAGGACCTGGGAACTGAAGGAAGCAAAGGAGAACATGAGCGGTCAAGAAGGAGGACAGACACACAGTGTAGCCGCAGTGGTGAGCATGTCAGCGTCTCCACAGAAATGTCCGCGTTACAGTACCTCTCCTTATGCCCTCCAGGCTGAAGGGAGCTTCTCCAATTAGATGTCTTCCAAGTTGATAACAGTAGGAATGGGTAGGCCAGATGGCTGTTGCTTGGGAACTTTTTGGTCCCAGAATGGCAGATGGAAATGAGTAGTTGTCCGGTTCAGTATCCAGACACCTCATGTCAATTCTGACCCCAATGGAGCACATATCCGGATCTTCAGTCCAGGGCAGGCTCATGGGTACGGAGCCAAGGCAGACCCAGGAGTAGCGGACAGGACAGGCTCATGGGTACGGAACCAAGGCAGACCCAGGAGTAGCGGACAGGACAGGCTCATGGGTACGGACCCAGGAGTATAAAGAAAGATGTCCAAATGCGAAGTTCCTCTGGTTCGGACACAAAGTGTATGGGTTCACACTACAATGTTCCATCGACAGATTACACAGTCCACCGACTTGGGAGATGTCAGATGGAAGCTGGTACTGATCCACCACAGCCTGTTGAATGACGTTCTCAGCAGATTCAGAATCTAGGTTGGTCATCTTAGAGAACCGAGTACCTTCATATGATGTGGACACGGGCAGAGTCAATGTGGGAGAAGACTTATTCTCACCTAAGATACATACAGAGCCCAAGTAAGAAAGTCCCGACCTCACGGGACAGGCATGGATGAAGTGTTCCGTATCTCTACATTGGAAACGCAGACCTTGGCTCGACGGGGTCCTTGACGTTGTTCTAACAGCTTAATGCAGTCCACCTGCATCGGAGCAGGAGAGGCAACTGGAAAGTGGGACAATGGCAGTCTCTCAAGGGATAGAGCCAAATATATAGGTCCCTTGTCCCGAAACACGTCCATGCAGTGTGCTTATGCAAGCAGGAGTGGACCCCTGGCCCTCAGGAGAACTGTGGCTGCCGCAGATGACCCCTAGGGGAGGGGACACAGGGATGGATTCAGGTGCAGGCATGTTACACAGGCACAGTCTCTGGAGTAGGCAGGTGCAGCCGGAACAGCTTGAGCTGACAGGAAGGCAGATGCAGGCGGGTACTGAGTACACAGCAGATACTGACATATGGGAAGGCAGGTACAGAGGTACAGAAGATGGACACAGGATCTGACAACTACCTAAGCAGGAGCCATTCAACTGACTAAACCCGATGCTCAGGCACCTCCCCTATAGGGAGGATGCCTTAAATACTTAATGTAGCGCTGGTCCTTTAACAGCAGTGGGGGTGCGCTGGCACGCGCCTTGAGTGCACTCCAAGGAAATCTGCGTGGTGTGCACAGGACCTGGAGCTGGAAGCAGCAGAGGAGCACGTGAGCGGCCGTGATGGGGAATCGAGACGTTCGGTCTGGCCGCAGTGGTGAGCATGTCGACGTCTCCGCAGGAACATCAGCAAGACACTTCAAAGGTGGAGATTCTAAGCTGTTCTCATCAGTAGAGTCTCTGTTTTCTACATTGCTGAAGCCTCTCTACATTGTCCTCTTCATGGGTGGATCTTCTCTATCCTGTCCTCTTCATGGGTGGGGTCATTTTGTCCTGTCCTCTTCATGGGTGGGGACTTTTTGTCATGTCCTTTTCATTGGTGTTTGATTTCTAGCCTGTCCTCTTCTTAAATGGAGTTTCTAACTTGTCCTCTTCATAGATGGATCAACTTTATCCTGTCCTCTTCATGGGAGTGGCCTCTTTTTCCTGGAGTGGAGCTTCTTCGTCCTGTCCTGTTGATTGCTGCTTGCTCTCTAGCCTGTCCTTTTCATAGGTGGAGATTCTACCATGTCCTTCACATGGGTGGAGGCTATTAACCTTGTTGCCCTCATTATAGACCCTCTTTACCATGTCATCTTCATGCGTGGAACCTCCATAACGCATTGTCCTAATGGATAGAACCTTTCTACCCTCTGCTTTCCATGGGTGAAGCCTCGGTATCGTGTTGTCCTCGAATGGAGCCTCTGTACCTTGTTGTCCTAAGGAGTAGAGACTCTAAACCTTGTCCTCATGGGTGGAGCCTCTAAACCTTGTCTCATGGGTGTGTAACAACTAACCTTATACTCATGGGTGGAGCCTCTAAATTTTGTCCTTTATGGGTGAAGACTGTATCTTGTTGTCTTCATGGTGGATCCTCTATTTTGTCCTTTTGGGTGGAGCCTCTGTACCTTGTTGTCCTCAGGGTAGAGCCTCTAAACCTCGTCCTCATGGGTGAAGCTCGTTGACCTTTACTCATTCATATGGAGCCTCCATAACCTGTGTCCTCATGGGTAGAGCCTCTGAACCTTTCCTCATGGATGAAGCCTCTTTCCTGTCCTCATGGGTGAAGCCACTGTCTGTCTATGGATGAACCTTGTTCCTTTCCTCATGGTAGCCTCTATTCCTTGTCCTCATGGGAGGGAGCCTCTGTACCTTGTCCTCATGGGTGAAACCTCTGTACCTTGTCCTCATGGGTGAGCCCCCAAACCTTGCCTCATGGGTTGAGCCTCTGTACCTTGTCCTATGGGTGAAGCCTCTGTACCTTGTCCTCATGGGTGAGCCTCTGTACCTTGTCCTTATGGGTAGAGCCTCTGACCTTGTCCTCATGGCAGGCTTGTTTGTCCTCATGGTGAACTTCTGTACCTTGTCCTCATGGGATGAGCCTCTGTTCCTTGTCCTCATGGGTGAACTCTCTGTACCTTGTCCTCATGGGGGGAGCCTCTGTGCCTTGTCCTCATGGGTGAGAGCCTCTGTACCTTGTCCTTTGGGTGAAGCCTCTGTACCTTGTCCTCATGGGTGAAGCCTCTGTACCTTGTCTCATGGGTGAAGCCTCTGTACCTTGTCCTCATGGGTGGAGCCTCAAACCTTGTCCTATGATGAAGCCTCTGTACCTTGCCCTCATGGGTGGTTGTACCCCTCCAAACCTTGTCCTCAGGGCTGAAGCCTCTGTACCTTGCCTCATGGGTAAGCCTCTGTGCCTTGTCCTCATGGGTGAGCCTCTGTACCTTGTCCTCATGGTGGAGCCTCTTTTTATTGGATCTGTCCTGCATTCATCATGGAGCCTCTATCCTGTTGTCCTTTGGGTCAAGCCTCTCTACCTGATCCTGAACAGAGGGATCCTCTGTTAACCCATAATTCACTAACAAGATGTTAAAAATGATTTTTCGAAACCGGACAAACCTATAAAGGAAAAGCGGAAACAGAGTACATATTCCAGATCCGGCAGAGCCGTCCTCAGCCCGGGCCTTGGGGAGCAGTCACGTGGTCCTCAGATAAATACTCAACACCGAGGACGCCGTGTACAACGTCCTGTATGTAGGGTTAATGTGGACTCGAGCGTCCACATCCGGCCCCCGGGGCCAATATAAGGTCGTGATATGTATAACCCGGACAGGTCAAATGTATCACAAAGACAACTGCTGCCCCAACATACCGAAGGATTAGATACACAGCTCAGCAGACAGTATCACACAGGATAGGATTAGATAAACAGCTCAGCAGACAGTATCACACAGGATAGGATTAGATACACAGCTCAGCAGACAGTATCACACAGGAGAGGATTAGATACACAGCTCAGCAGACAGTATCACACAGGATAGGATTAGATACACAGCTCAGCAGACAGTATCACAGAGGATAGGATTAGATACACAGCTCAGCAGACAGTAGCACACAGGACAGGATTAGATACAGCTCAGCAGACAGTATCACACAGCATAGGATTAGATACACAGCTCAGCAGACAGTATCACACAGGAGAGGATTAGATACACAGCTCAGCAGACAGTATCACACAGGATAGGATTAGATACACAGCTCAGCAGACAGTATCACAGAGGATAGGATTAGATACACAGCTCAGCAGACAGTATCACACAGGACAGGATTAAATACAGCTCAGCAGACAGTATCACACAGGATAGGATTAGATACACAGCTCAGCAGACAGTATCACACAGGATGGATTAGATACACAGCTCAGCAGACAGTATCACACAGGAGAGGATTAGATACACAGCTCAGCAGACAGTATCACACAGGATAGGATTAGATACACAGCTCAGCAGACAGTATCACACAGGAAGGATTGGGTACACAGATCAGCAGACAGTATCACACAGGACAGGATTAGATACACAGCTCAGCAGACAGTATCACACAGGACGGGATTAGATACACAGCTCAGCAGACAGTATCACACAGGATAGGATTAGATAACAGCTCAGCAGACAGTATCACACAGGATAGGATTAAATACACAGCTCAGCAGACAGTATCACACAGGATAGGATTAAATACACAGCTCAGCAGACAGTATCACACAGGATAGGATTAGATACACGGCTCACAGACAGTATCACACAGGATGGATTAGATACACAGCTCAGCAGACAGTATCCACAGGAGAGGATTAGATACACAGCTCAGCAGACAGTATCACACAGGATAGGATTAGATACACAGCTCAGCAGACAGTATCACACAGGATAGGATTAGATACATAGCTCAGCAGACAGTATCACAGGAAGGATTAGATACACAGCTCAGCAGACAGTATCACACAGGAGAGGATTAGATACACAGCTCAGCAGACAGTATCACACAGGAGAGGATTAGATACACAGCTCAGCAGACAGTATCACACATGAAGGATTAGATACACAGCTCAGCAGACAGTATCACACAGGATAGGATTAGATACACGCTCAGCAGACAGTATCACACAGGATAGGATTAGATACACAGCTCAGCAGACAGTATCACACAGGATAGGATTAGATACACAGCTCAGCAGACAGTATCACACAGGATAGGATTAGATACACAGCTCAGCAGACAGTATCACACAGGATAGGATTAGATACACAGCTCAGCGCACAGTATCACACAGGATAGGATTAGATACACAGCTCATCAGACAGTATCACACAGGATAGGATTAGATACATGGCTCAGCAGACAGTATCACACAGGATGGGATTAGATACACAGCTCAGCAGACAGTATCACACAGGATAGGATTAGATACACTCACAGACTATCACCAGGACAGGTTAGATCCATCAGCAGACAGTACACAGGATAGGATTAGATACACAGCTCAGCAGACAGTATCACACAGGATAGGATTAGATACACAGCTCAGCAGACAGTATCACACAGGACAGGATTAGATACACAGCTCAGCAGACAGTATCACACAGGATAGGATTAGATACCAGCTCAGCAGACAGTATCACACAGGATAGGATTAGATACACAGCTCAGCAGACAGTATCACACAGGAAGGATTAGATACACGCTCAGCAGACAGTATCACACAGGAGAGGATTAGATACACAGCTCAGCAGACAGTATCACACAGGAAGATAGATCAGTCAGCAGACATATCACACAGGATAGATTAATACAGTCAGCAGACAGTATCCGATATTGATACCATCAGAGAGAGAGATTAGATACACAGCTCAGCAGACAGTATCACACAGGATAGGATTAGATACACAGCTCAGCAGACAGTATCACAAGGACGGATTAGATACACAGCTCAGCAGACAGTATCACACAGGAGAGGATTAGATACAAGCTCAGCAGACAGTATCACACAGGAGAGGATTAGATACACAGCTCAGCAGACAGTATCACACAGATAGATTAGTACAGCTCAGCAGACAGTATCACACAGGATAGGATTAGATCACGTCAGCGCAGTATCACATAAAAGGGTATTGTTTGATTATGCAGGGCTGTGTGATCCGCTCTCCCCGTGGTCCTTGTTATTTACGTTGCCTTTCCGCCTGTATCCCGTGTCCTTGCCGTGTCCTTGCCGTGTCCTTGCCGTGTCCTTGCGTGTCCTTGCCGTGTCCTCGCTCTGACACCTGCTGCTGTGTTTCCCTCTCTGCATTTCCTCCCATGAAAGCTCCGGCAGATGCTCATCCGCTCTGGAATGTTAGTAAATATTCCGCCGCCAGAATTAGCCTCGTTACGTCCGCCATCTTCCCGAATATCCGGATTCTCAGAGAGAAGGAAACATTCAGAAAGATGGCAACATCCCGACAATCAAAGGAAGGATGCACGTATCGCGGCCGATGGTGGGAACCGGAGCGGAGGTGAATCCGACCCCGGAAAGAAAGACCCCAAATCCCAATCACAGGGGCGACACCACAAACCGCGTGTTCTCCTTTATCTTAACAAAGATTGATTGTTCTGAATGGGAGAAAGTGAATGATAATCTTGTTGTTGATACTTTATTCCTTGTTGCCATTATGAGGTAAGTGATGATACAAGGCAGCGAGCTCTCCAGACGTCTCAGGTTCTTCATCAGGCATGGGATGATGAGATATTACAAGAAACACAGGATATATACATGAACAACCAGAGCAGATGCAAAGTAGAATACATGGACATTGCAATAAAGAAGAATCCTTAATTATCCAGGCTTAGAGGTGTGAACAATTGAGACCTGTCGTTCAGATCTTGTAATGAGCCATGAATCCTTCTGATACATTCAAACCTGATCGGACACAACGAGTTTGGATTCACCGGACCCGTCCATGTTTCTGTGATTTGAAATGGCCTCTAATATGGCAACTTTCTTCTTGTCAATGTCATGTCTTGGACGAAAAATGTTTGGCTACTGGTAAATGGATTTTTTTTGACGATGAGACCTCATCCTTGCCCTGTTTCTCCAGCATAGAGACCCCCAACATCATCCAAAATGCAATGCCCTGAGATACACCAAGAGGAACTTATTCTTGTAATAGGAAGAGCTGCAAAGCGTGCGCTCATATAGAGACCACAGACAAAATCCAGACCCCCAACACAACAGAGGGACATTCACATGCTCCTCTTCTAATGTTGTGTAATTAATTCTGAGCACAACTAGAGAACAAAAAAGTATGTTCATAATATGTCCAAATACTTTACAATAAAGAAGTAAAACTAGTGTTGTTAAAAACACAGGGTACTTGGTACATTCCTTTTTTGCAAAAAAACATTTAAGCCATCCCACCTCGTCAGGGTGACCCATTTTGGGACGGTCCCTACACTAACCATATTATAACCTGCTGCTGGGCCAACTGACCTTATAAGCAGCAGGATACTATGTGTGACCGGACCCCAAAATGGTTCACAGATGGGATGCAAGCTTCTGCTCAGTAAGAGAAGGGCAGGGCTCTCCCTAACTTGCCAGGAGACAAGCAGTTAAGTAGAATTACACACAAAAACTGAGTCAGAGCAGACTAGTGTGAACATGCCTGTATAGCATGTTCACTTTAACCACCAAATTGTACGAAACAACTAGAAAACAAAAAAAGGGTGTGCATATTATGTCCAAATACCTTACAATCAAGAAATAAAAACTAGTGTTGTTAAAAACACAGCGTACCTGGTACATAGCTTTTTTGTAAAAAACGTGTTTATGCCTTCCATCCTCAACAAGGTGACCCACTTTGGGACGGTCCCTACACTAACCATGCCAGTAGCAGGTTATAATATGTTAGTGTAGGGACCATCCTGAAGTGGGTCACCTTGACGAGGTGGGGTGGCTTAAATACATAATATAGATAATATGAACATACTGTTTTTGTTTTCTAGTTGTTTCATACAATTTGATGCCAATTCAAACATTTTTATTGAATTTTTCCAATAAAAAACCAACAAGGATAGCAGGCAGAGAGAGATCAAAAAAGAAGAAAACACGTTAATTTGAATTAACTAATACATTAAATAAATAATTTATTATCATCAACATATCTTTCTCTGGGTGGAATCATTGTCTATAAATTTGCTGAGATCCATTCATAGCAAAACTAATATATAGCGGCAGGTACTACGTATGTATAACTATGGGAAATAGTTCACTCAATGGATGATGGAACAAACATGCAACAAAAGAGACACTTCTAACTCAATGACATGAATTAAATCAATATATGCTTTTCCAAAGTGGATATACAGAATTTGGGGAATGAATGTATACTGTAATAAGGAACCCTTACCAGGTATCAGCCAATAATCGGGTAAATTCTCCTCTTTTTCAATCTATACTCTTGGCCTAGGACAACTCATAATAATAATAATAATAAATAATAATAAATAATAAATCTTTATTTATATAGCGCCAACATATTCTGCAGCGCTTTACAATGTAGGGTTAGAGTACAGAAAAATATACAGTGAGTAATTACAGTAGAGACCAAATACAGTACAATAATGGATACAAAACAATAGGCTTAGAATCAATGTAACAAAGAAAATACAATAAATAAAGCAAGAAATGAAGGTGACCCTGCTCAGAAGAGCTTACAATCTACAACGGGATAGGGGTTGCACAAGGTACAGGGGCTTATTGCACTGATGGTCCAGGCTCTTGAGGAAATGGGGCATAGAACTAAGCTTACATGGATGGTCATTATACAGTCTGTGTAGACCTTTTTGGTTTGGTGGAGTCTGTAGAACAGTAATGTCCAGAGGGATAGCCCATTCACTGTCTACAGTACAAAGGACTTCTATTAGGGAGTATGATAGGTGCCTTAAAAAGATGTGTTTTTAGGGATCGTCTAAGCCATGCAAGTTGTGTATAGTCCTGATTTCTTTGGGTAAAGCATTCCACAGAATTGGTGCAGCTCGGAGAAGTCTTGGAGCCGGGAGTGGGAGGATCGGATTAGTACAGATGTTAGTCGAAGGTCATTTGTAGAGTGTAGAGAACGGGTGGGGTGATAGACAGAGATGAGAGAGGAGATGTAGGGGGGTGCTGCACTGTGAAGAGCTTTGTGGGTGAGAACAAGCAATTAGAATTTGATCCTGTAGTATACGGGCAGCCAGTGCAAAGACTGGCAGAGAGCAGAGGCATCTGAGTAACGACTGGCCAGATGGGTGATCCTGGCTGCTGCATTAAGGATGGACTGGAGAGGAGAAAGTCTGGTGAGGGGGAGGCCGCTTAATAGAGAATTGCAATAGTCAAGGCGGGAATGGATTAGGGCCACGGTGAGGGTTTTTGTTGTTTCCAGGGTGAGAAAGGGGCGGACTCTGGAGATATTCTTCAGGTGTAAGCGACAGGAGCGCACAAGAGATTGTGTGTGTGGGAGGAGAAGGAGAGATCAGTGTCAAACATAACACCCAGACAACGAGCCTGCTGCCTAGGCGTTATGGTAGTGCCGCATACTGAGAGAGAGATGTCTGATTTAGGGAGGTTAGTGGATGGGGGGAGCAGAAGAAGTTCAGTTTTGGAAAGGTTGAGTTTCAAATAGAGAGTGGACATGATAGTGGAAACTGCAGCTAGACAGTCATTGCTGTTCTTTAATACCGCAGGGGTAAGGTCAGGGGCTGAAGTGTATAGTTGTGTGTCATCAGCATAAAGATGGTACTGGAAGCCAAATCTGCTGATGGTCTGTCCAATCGGGGCCGTGTAGAGAGAGAAGAGGAGAGGGCCAAGGACTGAACCCTGAGGGACCCCAATAGTGAGGGAAGAGGGGAAGAAGTGGAGCCAGAGAATGATACACTGAAAGAGCGGTCAGAAAGATAGGAGGAGAACCAGGAGAGAGCTGTGTCCTTGATGCCGATGGAGTGCAGCATAGAGAGTAGGAGATGGTGGTCAACAGTGTAAAAGCCGCAGAGAGATCAAGAAGAATAAGCAGTGAGTGGTCACTATTACGTTTTGCTGTCAGAAGGTCATTGGTCACTTTGATGAGGGCAGTTTCTGTAGAGTGAAGGGGGCGGAAACCAGACTGTAATGGATCTAGAAGAGAGTGAGCGGAGAGGTAACGGGTGAGGTGGGAATAGACCAGGCGCTCCAAGAGTTTAGAGATGAAGGGGAGATTGGAGACTGGTCTGTAGTTATTTGTGCAGGATGGGTCGAGAGAGGTTTTCTTTAATAATGGAGTAATGATTGAGTGTTTGAAGGAGGAGGGGAAGATGCCAGAAGAGAGGAAGAGGTTGAAGATTTTGCACTTTAGGGAAAGGGTCGGAGGCAAGTGGGGGAAGTAGGGAATCCAGAGAGGGAACCAGTTAAGGTCTCCCTATAGTACACCTGGACACCGAAGTCCAACGCTGCCAGCATTTAGTGCAACAGCAAAAGCCTGGAAGAATCAGGAGTAGTTCAGCCCTGAAGCAAGTTAAGTAAGAGACGCTAAAACTGACCAAGTACAGGACCAGGGGCCATAGGAGAAACAGGGACCCCGCAGAAGGACCTCGTAGTCAGTTTAGAGCAAAGCCCCGAGAGGGAGAAGAAGCGGTGGGTTCAAGCACAGGCAGGACTCATCCCAAACCACAGAGACAGAGGAGGCCTCACAACTTTCTAAGGTGGAAGTCCCAAGTTGCACCGGGGACCTGGTTACTTCTCTGGACTGTACCTGTTACCCTGTCACCAGTAAAAGGTACCGAAACAACCATCACTGTGTGTGCGTGCCTGTTAACCGCCGCAATTCACCGCCTTGTCTGCAGAGACGCAACTACAACTCCCCTCATCCATCCCCACTGCCCTGAGGTAAAGCTCCACCTGTGGGGAGCTGTACCACACTCTGCTGCTCCCACCATCACCTCAGCGGCCGGCTGCAGCACTGGTATACCCATTACCAGGTACCATAGGTGGCGTCACGTTACCAATCCCCTTATCCCGCACCATTGAGGGTCCAGGGCACGGGATCGGGGATCGACCAGCCATGATTCCCCGTCAAAGTCGCCATCAGCCCCGGTACCCGAGTACCCCCTACCCTGTCGACTGCCTCACTAGCATGCGTGATTATCAGTGTTTTTGATGCATGACAGTCATGCGACTGTTTTCCGTATGGTCCTGCGAGTGTGGTGCGAGAGCAATGAGCATGGTGTGACTGTGGTGCAAGTGTGGTCAGTGTGCAAGGCGTTTTTAACATGGTCTTTCTCATGGTGTATAAACTGAGAAAAGAGCAGATAGATAGAATTACTAGATTGGGCTTAACAGTCTCCCGCTGTTACTTCCAGGGCCGCCTATTAAGGTAATTGCATATTCACTGCACTGTCAAACAAACAGCCAATCACAGAAGCTCACACTCTGTCAGAGCCTCTGTGATTGGCTGTTGTAGTCAGACTGGATTTCCTCAATCTGGACAGTGATTAGTGTATGGCACATTAGTGTATGGTAACCAACATGCCATCATAGGGTGTAAAATAAATAAATAACTAAAAAAAACACATGGGGCTTCTCAGCATTTTTAAGTCCAGCCCGATGAAAGCAGACAGCTGCGAACTGCTACCCTCAGCTGCCTAATTTACCCTTGGCTGGCAAAAAAAAATGTGTGGACTCCACCCTATTTTTAATTGCCAGCCAAGGGCTGGTATCCTCACTGAGGTGAGGGCCTATTATTTTAGGGCCCCCATGTCAAAGAATAGCAGCCCGCAGCCGCCCCTGAAGATGGCGCATTTATAAGAAGCGCCATTTCCAGGCGCCTTACCACGCTCTTCCAGCGGCCCTGGTGGCGGGTGGCACACTGGGTAATAAAGGGGTTAATAACAGCTTTGTTTTACCAGCTGGTATTAAGCCAAGTTTAACCCAGCCATTAAGAATCTCAATTAAAGAGTTAAAACTAGACACCACACAGAGTTAAAAATATGTATTAGAAATAAAGAGACAGACATGCTTAGGGACTCCATCTGTATTTGCGATGCTCACCAAGGCCGGGGAGTACTCGGTAACCGGGCCTGTCAGTTCAATGGGAGGTTACAGTGGGGGTGACCCGGCCCCGTGGCCTTGGCATGCAGAAAAATGGGTGTATTTACAAGGAAATAGTTTGTGATGCCACCTGTGGTTATTCTGGTCAGGGTGACCAGCCCTGCAGTGGGACCTCTGTGGCCAGTGGAATGGCAGCCTGGATGGTATCACTCCCCACAGGTAGAGCGTGGCCCCAGGGTATAAATTAAGGACTTGAAGGTGGTGGATGATGAGTACGCAGGGATCAACAGGGATGGTACGCAGAATAATCGGAGGAGACCAGGGCTGTAGTTTTTTACTTTTACTTGTTGATCAGTGAAGTCTGCCCAGCCGGGTACTGTACTCCTCCATGGCGAGGCGTGGCCAGCTCTCAGATGACACAGGGCCACCTCACCAAGACACCTTTCCTGAGCCTTTCCTGGCCGTCTCCCCACGCTGGCTACACCCATCTCCTGCCCGCGTCTTCGCACTCAGTGTCCCGAGCCAGTGGCCACGATCACCGCGTCCCCTGGTCGTATTTGGCCATGTTTTTAGCGAATGAGCATGGTGTTGGCAGCTGTCCTCACAGGCCAAGACCCAGCCACCTCCGGTTCACTAGTTAAGGCTTGCAGTCCTTTGGCTAGATTGGGGCCGGTCCCTTCTGCGACCTGGTCCCTCCATGCACTTCCAGCTGGCAGTGGATACAGGGCGCCATGGGTGGTTCCCCCACAGCCGTGCCCCCTGGGACCCTTTCGTTTTTGTCACTCTTCATCTGTCCCTACCTGGAAGGAGCCTCTCAGCAGCTCCATCCTCCAGCTCCTACTCCTCTTACCTCTCACTTCACTCTCTACCGCTCTACCTCCTTCTTCTCACTTCTCTGACTCTTAGTAACTGTAGTACCTATCCCCTCTACCTACTCCCTCCTCCATCCCACAGATGTGGCCATCCCTCAATAGGGTCCGAAGGGATCCCCAGGCCTGGAGTTTGGTGGTGTTGGGTGCAAGTGAATGTGTCTTGGCTCGGCAACCCCTCTCACCGGAGAGCGGTAACACTACACCTGTGGAGCAGGTGCAATGCTACAGTGGCAACCAGTCTGCAGGGGCTCCACATATTACCCCCTCGCAGCACTCCAACGATCCTGGTCTTCTGTCTTCTCTCTTCTGTCTTCTTTCTTCTCTTTCAAATGACGTCACAGAGCAGGAGGCGGAAGTTCGCTCCCCGTGTTGTGTGAGCAGTGAATGAGAGCGTGGGTGGTAATAACTCGCCCAGGGGTTTGGGATACTCGGATCCCGGGCATTGCTGCTGGATCCTGTCACTGGTGGTCATTGCCCCGGTCCGAGGACCTCATGGTCGCTGAAAAGTGTAGAAGGAAAAATAATAAAAGTGAATTGTTCGTGACGCCACCTGCAGTTTCTGATGATGACAGCAGCGCTACTTCAGACCTCTGGGGATGGTGTTATTGCAGCTGATTGGTCTTGCTCACTGCAGGTAGAGCAGTGTCCCCAGGGCAGTGATGCTGTATTAACTGGAAGGCAGTTCTGAAGGTGAGAAGCTGTCTGATTTGCTGGTACCTCTGGGGATTTTCTGTGGGTCCTCACTTTGTTTGGTTATGGTTACAGGTGACCGGGGAAACCGAAGCCTCCTTGGTTGGACCGCTGGTCTTCTGCTGGGCTAAATGCTCCTTAGCAGACTCGGACTCCGGTGTCTGGGTTGCTTCTGTGTGGTGAGCCGGTATGGCTCCTCTGCCCCCAATTCTACTTCCATCTCTCCACCCTTCTCTCCGACCCTCACTCTCAGGTACCTCACTCTGGCTAGACTGTCCTCTGGTTCGGGCCTAGCGTGGCTCTGGCACCAGGTTGTCTTCACAGTACTACTCTGTACTGCACGAACCGACTAACTCCGCCCCCAGTACCGGTATTTATAGGGGATCTTGCTTAAAGGCAGCAAGTGGAGCTCCCCCTACAGGCCTGGGGTGGAAGGTGTTGAGTGTGTAGGTTACCTTTTGTGGAAATCCCTCCATGCACTAGATTGCCCTGTGGCTATCTGTTAGGACTGAATGCCGCATTAACACTACAGGTGCAGTGCTCTGTCTCTTTATCAGTACAGGTGCAGTGCTCTGTCTCTTTATCAGTACAGGTGCAGTGCTCTGTCTCTTTATCAGTACAGGTGCAGTGCTGTGTCTCTTTATCAGTACAGGTGCAGTGCTCTGTCTCTTTATCAGTACAGGTGCAGGCTGTGTCTCTTTATCAGTACAGGTGCAGTGCTCTGTCTCTTTATCAGTACAGGTGCAGTGCTCTGTCTCTTTATCAGTACAGGTGCAGTGCTCTGTCTCTTTATCAGTACAGGTGCAGTGCTCTGTCTCTTTATCAGTACAGGTGCAGGCTCTGTCTCTTATCAGTACAGGTGCAGTGCTCTGTCCCTTTATCAGTACAGGTGCAGTGCTTGTCTCTTATCAGTACAGGTGCAGTGCTCTGTCTCTTTATCAGTACAGGTGCAGTGCTCTGTCTCTTTATCAGTACAGGTGCAGTGCTCTGTCTCTTTATCAGTACAGGTGCAGTGCTCTGTCTCTTTATCAGTACAGGTGCAGTGCTCTGTCTCTTTATCAGTACAGGTGCAGTGCTCTGTCTCTTTATCAGTACAGGTGCAGTGCTCTGTCTCTTTATCAGTACAGGTGCAGTGCTGTGTCTCTTTATCAGTACAGGTGCAGGGCTCTGTCTCTTTATCAGTACAGGTGCAGTGCTCTGTCTCTTTATCAGTACAGGTGCAGGTGCTCTGTCTCCTTTTATCAGTACAGGTGCAGTGCTCTGTCTCTTTATCAGTACAGTTCAGTGCTCTGTCCTTTTTTTATCAGTACAGGTGCAGTGCTCTGTCTCTTTATCAGTACAGGTGCAGTGAGCTCTGTCTCTTTATCAGTACAGGTGCAGTGCTCTGTCTCTTTATCAGTACAGGTGCAGTGCTCTGTCTCTTTATCAGTACAGGTGCAGTGCTCTGTCTCTTATCAGTACAGGTGCAGTGCTCTGTCTCTTTATCAGTACAGGTGCAGTGCTCTGTCTCTTTATCAGTACAGGTGCAGTGCTCTGTCTCTTTATCAGTACAGGTGCAGGCTCTGTCTCTTTATCATACAGGTGCATGCTCTTCTCTTATCAGTACAGGTGCAGTGCTCTGTCTCTTTATCAGTACAGGTGCAGGTGCTCGTCTCTCTTTATCAGTACAGGTGCAGTGCTCTGTCTCTTTATCAGTACAGGTGCAGTGCTCTGTCTCTTTATCAGTACAGGTGCAGTGCTGTGTCTCTTTATCAGTACAGGTGCAGTGCTCTGTCTCTTTATCAGTACAGGTGCAGTGCTCTGTCTCTTTATCAGTACAGGTGCAGTGCTCTGTCTTTATCAGTACAGGTGCAGTGCTCTGTCTCTTTATCAGTACAGGTGCAGTGCTCTGTCTCTTTATCAGTACAGGTGCAGTGCTCTGTCTCTTTATCAGTACAGGTGCAGTGCTCTGTCTCTTTATCAGTACAGGTGCAGTGCTCTGTCTCTTTATCAGTACAGGTGCAGTGCTCTGTCTCTTTATCAGTACAGGTGCAGTGCTCTGTCTCTTTATCAGTACAGGTGCAGGGCTCTGTCTCTTTATCAGTACAGGTGCAGTGCTCTGTCTCTTTATCAGTACAGGTGCAGTGCTCTGTCCTTATCAGTACAGTGCAGTGCTCTGTCTCTTTATCAGTACAGGTGCAGTGCTCTGTCTCTTTATCAGTACAGGTGCAGTGCTCTGTCTCTTTATCAGTACAGGTGCAGGCTCTGTCTCTTTATCAGTACAGTGCAGTCTGTCTCTTTATCAGTACAGGTGCAGTGCTCTGTCTCTTTATCAGTACAGGTGCAGTGCTCTGTCTCTTTATCAGTACAGGTGCAGGGCTCTGTCTCTTTATCAGTACAGGTGCAGTGCTCTGTCTCTTTATCAGTACAGGTGCAGTGCTCTGTCTCTTTATCAGTACAGGTGCAGTGCTCTGTCTCTTTATCAGTACAGGTGCAGTGCTCTGTCTCTTTATCAGTACAGGTCAGGCTGTCTCTTTATCAGAAGTGCAGCTGTGTCTCTTTATCAGTACAGGTGCAGTGCTGCTCTCTTTATCAGTACAGGTGCAGTGCTTGTCTCTTTATCAGTACAGGTGCAGTGCTGTGTCTCTTTATCAGTACAGGTGCAGTGCTCTGTCTCTTTATCAGTACAGGTGCAGTGTTCTGTCTCTTTATCAGTACAGGTGCAGTGCTCTGTCTCTTTATCAGTACAGGTGCAGTGCTGTGTCTCTTTATCAGTACAGGTGCAGTGCTTGTCTCTTTATCAGTACAGGTGCAGTGCTCTGTCTCTTTATCAGTACAGGTGCAGTGCTCTGTCTCTTTATCAGTACAGGTGCAGTGCTCTGTCTCTTTATCAGTACAGGTGCAGGCTCTGTCTCTTTATCAGTACAGGTGCAGTGCTCTGTCTCTTTATCAGTACAGGTGCAGTGCTCTGTCTCTTTATCAGTACAGGTGCAGTGCTCTGTCTCTTTATCAGTACAGGTGCAGTGCTCTGTCTCTTTATCAGTACAGGTGCAGTGCTCTGTCTCTTTATCAGTACAGGTGCAGTGCTCTGTCTCTTTATCAGTACAGGTGCAGTGATCTGTCTCTTTATCAGTACAGTAGCTTCTCTTTACAGTAGTGCAGTGCTGTCTCTTTATCAGTACAGGTGCAGTGCTCTGTCTCTTTATCAGTACAGGTGCAGTGCTCTGTCTCTTTATCAGTACAGGTGCAGTGCTCTTTTGTGTTCTCTTTATCAGTACAGGTGCAGTCTTGTTCTTGTATCAGTACAGGTGCAGTGCTCTGTCTCTTTATCAGTACTGGTGCAGTGCTCTGTCTCTTTATCAGTACAGGTGCAGTGCTCTGTCTCTTTATCAGTACAGGTGCAGTGCTCTGTCTCTTTATCAGTACAGGTGCAGTGCTCTGTCTCTTTATCAGTACAGGTGCAGTGCTCTGTCTCTTTATCAGTACAGGTGCAGTGCTTGTCTCTTTATCAGTACAGGTGCAGTGCTCTGTCTCTTTATCAGTACAGGTGCAGTGCTCTGTCTCTTTATCAGTACAGGTGCAGTGCTCTGTCTCTTTATCAGTACAGGTGCAGTGCTCTGTCTCTTTATCAGTACAGGTGCAGTGCTCTGTCTCTTTATCAGTACAGGTGCAGTGCTCTGTCTCTTTATCAGTACAGGTGCAGTGCTCTGTCTCTTTATCAGTACAGGTGCAGTGCTCTGTCTCTTTATCAGTACAGGTGCAGTGCTCTGTCTCTTTATCAGTACAGGTGCAGTGCTCTGTCTCTTTATCAGTACAGGTGCAGTGCTCTGTCTCTTTATCAGTACAGGTGCAGTGCTCTGTCTCTTTATCAGTACAGGTGCAGTGCTCTGTCTCTTTATCAGTACAGGTGCAGTGCTCTGTCTCTTTATCAGTACAGGTGCAGTGCTGTGTCTCTTTATCAGTACAGGTGCAGTGCTCTGTCTCTTTATCAGTACAGGTGCAGTGCTGTGTCTCTTTATCAGTACAGGTGCAGTGCTCTGTCTCTTTATCAGTACAGGTGCAGTGCTCTGTCTCTTTATCAGTACAGGTGCAGGGCTCTGTCTCTTTATCAGTACAGGTGCAGGGCTCTGTCTCTTTATCAGTACAGGTGCAGGGCTCTGTCCCTTTATCAGTACAGGTGCAGGGCTCTGTCTCTTTATCAGTACAGGTGCAGTGCTGTGTCTCTTTATCAGTACAGGTGCAGTGCTCTGTCTCTTTATCAGTACAGGTGCAGTGCTCTGTCTCTTTATCAGTACAGGTGCAGTGCTCTGTCTCTTTATCAGTACAGGTGCAGTGCTCTGTCTCTTTATCAGTACAGGTGCAGTGCTCTGTCTCTATCAGTACAGGTGCAGTGCTCTGTCTCTTTATCAGTACAGGTGCAGTGCTGTGTCTCTTTATCAGTACAGGTGCAGTGCTGTGTCTCTTTATCAGTACAGGTGCAGTGCTCTGTCTCTTTATCAGTACAGGTGCAGTGCTGTGTCTCTTTATCAGTACAGGTGCAGGGCTCTGTCTCTTTATCAGTACAGGTGCAGGGCTCTGTCTCTTTATCAGTACAGGTGCAGGGCTCTGTCCCTTTATCAGTACAGGTGCAGTGCTCTGTCTCTTTATCAGTACAGGTGCAGAGCTCTGTCTCTTTATCAGTACAGGTGCAGTGCTCTGTCTCTTTATCAGTACAGGTGCAGGGCTCTGTCTCTTTATCAGTACAGGTGCAGTGCCAGGTTTGCTGCTGAGTGACAGGTCGGATATATCACCCAGAACTTACAATAATGAGACATTTGACGTCATTGGATTATGGAGAGAAGTCGAGCGATGATGACGGATGGGGAAACCTTGCGATTGTTTACTAGAGTCAGGAAATCTTCCATTCACAACAGGAAAGAAACGTGGGAAAAAAACAAGATTCGACAGAAAACGCTTCCCCCGTCCAACGCAAGAAGAGATGCAGCAGCGCGAGCTTTACAACTGGCCCAAGTCTCGTGCCAAGGACAACAGAAGCGAAGGAAACAGCGGAGGACAAGAGGAAGAGGATGTGTAGAGCAGACGGCCGTCCTGACAATCTCAGCTCTGATAATTCACTTGTTTTGATCCTTGAGGAAAAGGAATCGCATCAGACCTTAAGTAAACTGCGTCATGATCCTCTTTTGATTTGCAGCTGGACTTGTTTACAGAAAATGCCTTCGGGGGGCGTCACATACTTTTCCTTTATTCACAGACTAATGACAGACTGGCACACTTCCGGCATCTTATGTCATACTGAGACACAGCAGAGTCTAATGAAGCCAACCACCTACCCGCCCACAAAAGAGAGGAGAGAAGAACAAAGTCACCAAAAATATAACAAAAAATAATGTATAAAGGACCAGACTGGATAAAAAAAGAGTCACAAGTACGACGGGAGCTGTGGAGGTGGTAAGCCAAACCCCCCAATCCGGCTCCTTCATTTTCCTGAATCTGACTCCATCTCCATCAAACTGGACCCCGACTCCAAGACTCCATCTCCACAACCAAGACTGGGAAGTCAGTGAACCAAACCTCCGACTCCAACCCAGACTCCGACTCCACAACCCTGTACTATCGCAGTGTAAGGAAACTGGCTGCGCCAACATGAAAAACAAATAAACCTTGAGGAGAGTGAACCTGGAGATCCAGGAGAGAACCATAGTTTTGCTTAGCAAGGAAAAGATATCTTTCGTTACATACGTCAGCCTGACTGAGGTATATGTGATACAGCTCTCGTCAGTTGACACACAGGACTCGGGAGCTGTATGTCTTCTGTCTGCAGCCGGCTCCGACACCTAACTAGGACGGGCAGCAGTGTGAATTATACCAGGAACGTCATTTTATTTCATGCTCGATGATCCCTTTTAATTTAGCTTAATGTTATGTGATAAAACTAATATCAAATAATAAATATTAAAATGTTAATATGTTAAAACTAATATCGAGTAGATTTTATTTCAACCTATTGATTCGGCCTCCGTAAAGTTATATCGACCTGTAATCGACCTCATAGGTGACCTCAACTATGAGAGACAAAATGAGAAAACAAATCCGGAAAATCACATTGTCTGATGTGGAAATATTTTTCAGGTTTTGCTGGAAAATAAGTATTTGGTCACATACAAACAAGCAAGATTACTGGCTGTCACAGACCTGTAACTTCTTTAAGAGGCTCCTCTGTCCTCCACTCATTACCTGTAGTACTGGAGGCTCCTCTGTCCTCCCCTCATTACCTGTAGTACTGGAGGCTCCTCTGTCCTCTCCTCATTACCTGTAGTACTGGAGGCTCCTCTGTCCTCCTCTCATTACCTGTAGTGCTGGAGGCTCCTCTGTCCTCCACTCATTACCTGTAGTACTGGAGGCTCCTCTGTCCTCCACTCATTACCTGTAGTACTGGAGGCTCCTCTGTCCTCCACTCATTACCTGTAGTACTGGAGGCTCCTCTGTCCTCCACTCATTACCTGTGGTACTGGAGGCTCCTCTGTCCTCCTCTCATTACCTGTAGTACTGGAGGCTCCTCTGTCCTCCTCTCATTACCTGTGGTACTGGAGGCTCCTCTGTCCTCCTCTCATTACCTGTAGTACTGGAGGCTCCTCTGTCCTCCACTCATTACCTGTAGTACTGGAGGCTCCTCTGTCCTCCACTCATTACCTGTGGTACTGGAGGCTCCTCTGTCCTCCTCTCATTACCTGTAGTACTGGAGGCTCCTCTGTCCTCCACTCATTACCTGTAGTACTGGAGGCTCCTCTGTCCTCCACTCATTACCTGTGGTACTAGAGGCTCCTCTGTCCTCCACTCATTACCTGTAGTACTGGAGGCTCCTCTGTCCTCCACTCATTACCTGTAGTACTGGAGGCTCCTCTGTCCTCCACTCATTACCTGTAGTACTGGAGGCCCCTCTGTCCTCCACTCATTACCTGTAGTACTGGAGGCTCCTCTGTCCTCCACTCATTACCTGTGGTACTAGAGGCTCCTCTGTCCTCCACTCATTACCTGTAGTACTGGAGGCTCCTCTGTCCTCCTCTCATTACCTGTAGTACTGGAGTCTCCTCTGTCCTCCACTCATTACCTGTAGTATTGGCAAATGTATGAACTTGTTATCAGTATAAAGGACACCTGTCCGCAACCTCCAACAGTCACACTCCAACCTCCACTATGGTGATGACCAAAGAGCTGCTGAAGGACACCAGAAACAACATTGTCACCCTGCACCAGGCTGTGAAGACTGAATCTGCAATAGGCAAGAAGCTGGGTGTGAGCAATAATTAGATAATGGAAGACATACAAGACCACTGATAATCTCCCTCCATGTGGGGCTCCACACAAGATCTCACCCCGTGGGGTCAAAATGATCTCAAGAATGGTGAGCAACAATCTCAGAGCCACACGGGGGATCTAGTAAATCACCTGCTGAGAGCTGGGACCAACATTACGAAGGCTACAATCAGTAACACACTACACCGCCACGGACTCAGATCCTGCAGTGCCAGACGTCTCCTCCTGCTTAAGCCATTACATGTCTGGGCACGTCTGACGTTTGCTAGAGAGAATTTGGATGATCCAGAAGAGTATTGGGAAAATGTCATATGGTCAGATGAAACCAAAGTAGAACTGTTTGGTTGAAACACAACTCATCATGTTTTGAAGAGAAAGAATGCTGAGCTGCATTCAAAGAACACCATACCTACTGTGAAGCATGGGGGTGGCAACATCATGCTTTGGGGCTGTTTCTCTGCCAAGCGTCCAGGACGACTGATCCGTGAACATGAAAGAATCAATAGGGCCAAGTATCATGAGATTTTGAGTTCAAACCTCCTTCCATCAGCAAGGACATTGAAGATGAAACATGGCTGGGTCTTTCAGCATGACAATGATCCCAAGCACACTACCAGGGCAATGAAGGAGTGACGTTGTAAGAAGCATTTCAAGGTCCTGGAGGGGCTTAGGCAGTCTCCAGATCTAAATCCCATAGAAAACTTTTGGAGGGAGTTGAAAGTCCGTGTTGTCCAGTGACAGCCCCAAAACATCACTGCAGATTTTTTGCTTTCTCTGCCTTTTTTTCAGAGAATATGAATGATAACACATTCTCTTTTTTCCCCTCATGGTTAGTGGTTGGGCGAAGCCATTAATTGTTAAACTACTGTGTTTTCTCTTTATAAATCATAATGACAACCAAAAACATCCAAATGACCCTGATCAAAAGTTCCCATCCCCAGTTCTTAATATCGTGTGTTGCCCCCTCTAACATCAATGACAGCTCGAAGTCTTTTGTGGTAGTTGTGGATGAGGCTCTTTATCTCCTCAGATGGTAAAGCTGCCCATTCCTGTTGGTAAAAAGCCTCCAGTTCCTGTAAATTCCTGGGCTTTCTTGCATGATCTGTGCTTTGCTTAAGTTCTCCCCAGAGCGGCTCTAGGATATTGAGGTCAGGAGACTGAGATGCCACTCCAGAACCTTCACTTTGTTCTGCTGTAGCCAATGACAGGTCGACTTGGCCTTGTGTTTTGGATCGTTGTCATGTTGGAACGCCCAAGTACGTTCTATGAGCAGCTTACGGGCTGATGAGTGCAGATTTGCCTCCAGTATTTGCTACATTCATCTTTCCTTCATCTTTGACCAAGTTTCCTGTGTCTTTGTAGCTCACACATCCCTACATCATCAGTGATCCACCTCCATGCCTTACAGTAGGAATGGTGTTCCTTTCATCATAGGCCTTGTTGACACCTCTCCAAATGTAACATTTATGGTTGTGGCCAAAAAGTTTGATTTTGGTCTCATGACTCCAAGTGACCTTGATCCAGAGGTTTGGAGCTTGTCTCTGTGCTGTTTGGCGTATTGTAGGTGAGATACTTTGTGGCATTTGCACAGTAATGACTTTCTCCTGGTGACTTGACCATGCAGCCCATTTTTCTTCCAGTGCCTCCTTATTGTGCATCTAGAAACAGCCACACCACTAGTGTTCAGTGAGTCCTGGATTTCAGCTGATGTTATTTGTGGGTTTTTGTTTGCATCCCAAACAATTTTCCTGGCAGTTGTGGGTGACATTTTTGTTGGTACCTGATAGTGGTTTGGTTTTTACAGAGCCGCTGATTTTCCATTTATTAATCACAGTTTGAACACTGCTGACTGGCATTATCAATTCCTTTTTATTCCTGTTTTATACAGTTCAACTATCTTTTCCCATAGATCCATTGACAATTCTTTTGTTTTCCCCATGACTCACAATCTAGAAACGTCACTGTCTGGATGAAAGATGCAAGAGTCTGTCTGGATCCCAGAAATTCACTCAACTTTTATGCAAACACTGATTACAAGCAAACAAGTCACAGGTGAGGATGTTACCTTCATTGGCCATTCCAACACATTTGTGTCAACTTCTGTGCATGTTATCAGGCCAAAATCACCAGGAGATGTGAACTTTTGAGCAAAACTGTACATAAGATTCTTCTCTTTATCCCCCATGTAGCTGGGGCAGGTCAGGATGAATCTCAGTTGCTTCCTCTACTATTGTGACTATGTGCTGGTTCTGATCAAATACACTACCGTTCAAAAGATTGGGGTCACCCAGAAAATGTTGTGTTTTACATGAAAACTCATACTTTTATTTATCAAATCAGTTGCAAAATGAATAGAAAATTTAATCCAGACATTGACAAGGTTAGAAATAATGATTTTTATTTGAAATAATAATTTTCTCCTTCAAACTTTGCTTTCATTAAAGAATGCTCCTTGGCAGTAATTCCAGCATTGCAGACCTTTGGCGGGTCCTATTTAATGAAGCTGCCAGATGAGGAGCTGTGAGGTGTCGATTTCTCAAACTAAAGACTCTAATGTACTTGTCTTGTTGCTCAGTTGTGCAGCGGGGCTCACACTTCTTTCTCCTCTAGTTAGAGCCTGTTTGTGCTCTCCTCTGAAGGGAATAGTACACACCGTTATAGGAAATCTTCAGTTTCTTGGCAATCTCCCGCATGGAATAGCCTTCATTTCTAAGAACAAGAATAAACTGTTGAGTTTCACATGAAAGTTCTCTTTTTCAGGCCATTTTGAGAGTTTCATAGAACAAACAAATGTAATGTTCCAGATGCTCAACTAGGAAAGTCAATTTTATAGCTTCTCTAATCAGCCGCACCATTTTTAGCTGTGCTAACATACTTGTACAAGGGTTTTCTACACATCCATTCGCCTTCTTACCCAGTTAGCAAACACAATATACCATTAAAACACTGGAGTGGTGGTTGTTGGAAATGGGCCTCTATACACCTATGTAGATATTGCATTAAAAAACAGACGTTTGCAACTAGAATAGTCATTTACCACATTAACAATGTATAGAGTTTATTTCTGATTCATCTAATGTTGGCTTCATTGGAAAAAAATGTGCTTTTCTATAAAAAATTAGGAAATTTCTAAATGACCCCAAACTTTTGAACGGTGGTGTACATTGAGACTCCATTCACATAATATATTATTTGATTCAATTCAAAACACAATTATTTACTTTATTCATATCCTGAAGAATCTTTTAATGACTTCGGGTTCTGAGATGTTGAACTCATTTCCACCAAAGGAAAAAAACAAACAAAATATGAACAAAACAAGAAAGGTGAAAACAGGAAACGCGTCAGAGACAAACGGCCAAGGACAAATCCCGAAATATTCAGAAAAATCTACAACTGTGCAGGAGACCCTATATAAAGAGAGACACACAAAGAACAAAGTATTGTTATACTCACAAGAATACTAATTATTATAAGTAATGCAATATTAATAAACTCTATACTCAGTACTTTAATACTGCTCCTATATACAAGAATATAACTACTATAATACTGCTCCTATGTACAAGAATATAACTACTATAATACTGCCCCTATATACAAGAATATAACTACTATAATACTGCTCCTATATACAAGAATATAACTACTATGATACTGCTCCTATATACAAGAATATAACTACTATAATACTGCCCCTATATACAAGAATATAACTACTATAATACTGCTCCTATATACAAGAATATAACTACTATAATACTAATCCTATATACAAGAATATAACTACTATAATACTGCCCCTATATACAAGAATATAACTACTATAATACTGCCCCTATATACAAGAATATAACTACTATAATACTGCCCCTATGTACAAGAATATAACTACTATAATACTGCCCCTATGTACAAGAATATAACTACTATAATACTGCTCCTATATACAAGAATATAACTGCTATAATACCGCTCCTATATACAAGAATATATAACTACTATAATACTGCTCCTATATACAAGAATATAACTACTATAATACTGCCCCTTTATACAAGAATATAACTACTATAATACTGCTCCTATATACAAGAATATAACTACTATAACACTGCCCCTATGTACAAGAATATAACTACTATAATACTGCCTCTATATACAAGAATATAACTACTATAATACTGCTCCTATATACAAGATAATAACTACTATAATACTGGCCCTATATACAAGAATATAATACTTAAATAAAAAAAAAAAAAAAAAAAAAAAAAAAAAAAAAAAAAAAAAAAAATAAAAAAAAAAAAAAAAAAAAAAAAAAAAAAATAAAAAAAAATATAAAAAAAAAAAAAAAAAAAATAAAAAAAAAAAAATAAAAAAAAAATAAAAAAAAATTTAAAAAAAAAAAAAAAAAAATTTTAAAAAAAAATAAAAAAAAAAAAAAAATAAAAAAAATAAAAAAAAAAAAAAAAAAAAAAATAAAAAAATAAAAAAAAAAAAAAAAAAAAAAAAAAAAAAAAAAAAAAAAAAAAAAAAAAAAAAAAAAAAAAAAAAAAAAAAAAAAAAAAAAAAAAAAAAAAAAAAAAAAAAAAAAAAAAAAAAAAAAAAAAAAAAAAAAAAAAAAAAAAAAAAAAAAAAAAAAAAAAAAAAAAAAAAAAAAAAAAAAAAAAAAAAAAAAAAAAAAAAAAAAAAAAAAAAAAAAAAAAAAAAAAAAAAAAAAAAAAAAAAAAAAAAAAAAAAAAAAAAAAAAAAAAAAAAAAAAAAAAAAAAATAACAAAAAAAAAATAAAAAAAAAAAAAAAAAAAAAAAAAAAAAAAAAAAAAAAAAAAAAAAAAAAAAAAAAAAAATTTAAAAAAAAAAATAAAAAAAAAATACGCCCCCATTAAAAAAAAATATAACTCTAAATACAGCCCTATAACAAGAATATAACTACTATAATACTGCCCCTATTACAAAATAAAACTACTAAATACTGCCCTATTTTACAGAAAATAACTACTATAATACTGCCCCTATAAAACAAGAAAAACTCTAAAATACGCCCCAAAATAACAAGAAAAAACTAAATATAATACTGCCCTATAAACAGAAATATAAAAATACTAAATACTGCCCTTTTACAAAATAATTTAAAACTATAAATACTGCCCCAAAATAAAGAAAATAACTACATAATACTGCCCCAAAATTCAAGAATATAACCCACAAAAAATTTGCCCTTTTATACAAAAATAACTACCATAATACTGGGTCCTAAAACAAAAAATATAACAAATATAATACTGGCCCCTATGTACAAAATATAACTTTCAAAAACTCTCCTAGTCAAGAATTATAACTACTAAATAACGGCCCCTATACCAAAAAAAACTACTAAAAAAAACTGCTCCTAAAATACAAGAAAATAAAACTAAAATAAATGCCCCTATTTACAGAAAAAATAACTACTTAATACTGGGCCCATAAACAAAAAATATAACAACTTAATACGCCTTAAATACAAGAATATAAATACTAAATACTGCCCATGACAAGAATTTAAACCCAACTTTACTGCCCCTTTCCAAGTTCTCAAATACTGCTCCCTTTCCCGGGGAAAAAACCCTTAAACTGGGCCCCAATTTCGAAAACTACTATAATACCCCTGCACGACCCCAAGGAATTTCCTATAAAACACTCCCAAAACAAGAATATAAGAATATAACTACTATAAACACTGCCCCTATATATAAGAATATAACTACTATAATACTGCTCCTATATGCAAGAATATAACTACTATAATACTGCCCTTAAGTACAAGAATATAACTACTGTAATACTGCTCCTATATACAAGAATATAACTACTATAATACTGCTCCTATATACAAGAATATAACTACTATAATACTGCTCCTATATACAAGAATATAACTACTATAATACTGCCCCTATATACAAGAGCATAACTACTATAATTCTGCTCCTATGTACAAGAATATAACTACTGTAATACTGTCCCTATATACAAGAATATAACTACTATAATACTGCTCTTATATACAAGAATATAACTACTATAATACTGCCCATATGTACAAGAATAAACTACTATAATACTGCCTCTATATACAACAATATAACTACTATAATACTGTCCCTATATACAAGAATATAACTACTATAATACTGCTCTTATATACAAGAATATAACTACTATAATACTGCCCATATGTACAAGAATATAACTACTATAATACTGCCTCTATATACAAGAATATAACTACTATAATACTGCTCCTATGTACAAGAATATAACTACTATAATACTGCCCCTATGTACAAGAATATAACTACTATAATACTGCTCCTATGTACAAGAATATAACTACTATAATACTGCTCCTATATACAAGAATATAACTACTATAATACTGCCCCTATATACAAGAATATAACTACTATAATACTGCTCCTATATACAAGAATATAACTACTATAATAATGCCCCTATGTACAAGAATATAACTACTATAATACTGCCCCTATATACAAAATATAACTACTATAATACTGCCTCTATATACAAGAATATAACTACTATAATACTGCTCCTATATACAAGAATATAACTACTATAATACTGCTCCTATATACAAGAATATAACTACTATAATACTGCCCCTATGTACAAGAATATAACTACTATAATACTGCTCCTATATACAAGAATATAACTACTATAATACTGCTCCTATATACAAGAATATAACTACTATAATACTGCTCCTATATACAAGAATATAACTACTATAATACTGCTCCTATATACAAGAATATAACTACTATAATACTGCTCCTATATACAAGAATATAACTACTATAATACTGCTCCTATGTACAAGAATATAACTACTATAATACTGCTCCTATGTACAAGAATATAACTACTATAATACTGCCCCTATATACAAGAATATAACTACTATAATACTGCTCCTATATACAAGAATATAACTACTATAATACTGCTCCTATATACAAGAATATAACTACTATAATACTGTCCCTATATACAAGAATATAACTACTATAATACTGCCCCTATATACAAGAATATAACTACTATAATACTGCCCCTTTATACAAGAATATAATTACTATAATACTGCTCCTATATACAAGAATATAACTACTATAATACTGCCCCTATATACAAGAATATAACTACTATAATACTGCTCCTATATACAAGAATATAACTACTATAATACTGCCCCTTTATACAAGAATATAATTACTATAATACTGCTCCTATGTACAAGAATATAACTACTATAATACTGCCCCTATATACAAGAATATAACTACTATAATACTGCTCCTATGTACAAGAATATAACTACTATAATACTGCCCCTATGTACAAGAATATAACTACTATAATACTGCCCCTATGTACAAGAATATAACTACTATAATACTGCTCCTATATACAAGAATATAACTACTATAATACTGCTCCTATATACAAGAATATAACTACTACAATACTGCCCCTATATACAAGAATATAACTCCTATAATACTGCTCCTATATACAAGAATATCACTACTACAATACTGCCCCTATATACAAGAATATAACTACTATAATACTACTCCTATATACAAGAAATATAACTACTATAATACTGCCCCTATATACAAGAATATAATTACTATAATACTGCCCCTATATACAAGAATATAACTACTATAATACTGCCCCTATGTACAAGAATATAACTACTATAATACTGCCCCTATGTACAAGAATATAACTACTATAATACTGCCCCTATATACAAGAATATAACTACTATAATACTGCTCCTATATACAAGAATATAACTACTATAATACTGCCCCTATATACAAGAATATAACTACTATAATACTGCTCCTATATACAAGAATATAACTACTATAATAATGCCCCTATATACAAGAATATAACTACTATAATAATGCCCCTATATACAAGAATATAACTCCTATAATACAGCTTTCTATGGATCCGCAGTGATGTAGATGGTGTTCTGTAGGGTGATTTGGGCACAGTGGGTCACATTTCTCTCATTAGTAGGTGATGTCGCCCCCTCTCGTGATCCTCGCCGTCCCCCCATGGTCCATGGTTCGGGATGTAACACTCGGGGTCTTTGTTCTCCGCGTCTCATGATCGTCCTCTAATGATGTTACTTGCTTTATAATGTGATTTTGGAGATTTAACTCTTGCTGGGGCGTCCCCTCTATTTGGTAGGTTGTGACCGGCTGTGAGCGCTGAGGCTCGGCCTCCATAATCTGAGCTTTATAAACCAAGTGTTGGGATCATCCATCCGTAATGTGGAGAAGATCTGTGCCGCCATGAGTCCCCGCAGCCTCTGCCTCCTCCTCATCCTCACCACCACCTGGAGCCTTAGTAAGTGCCACCAATGTCTTGACTTATTTAGTGATGAGCGGGCACTGCCATGCACAGGTGTTCGGTGCAGATTGGACCCTTTGATGGGTACAACTCATGTACTGAGTATAATGGAAGTCAATGGGAAGATCTCCCGAAAAGATCCACGAGCTCCCCATTGACTTCTATTATACCCGGCACTCAATTTGCACTAATCCAGGTGTCCGATCTGCTCATTTTAAGCACTGAGCACCCGTGCACGGCAGTGCCCGCTCATCACTAGAGCTATTATTAATCTAATCATTCCCTGTAGATAATAATATGTCAGTACTATGCCACCAATCCACTAGTGGACGCAGGCAGAAAAGGGCCCCTGTGCAAGAACAGTATATGGCCCCTACTTAAAAATGCTAAATTGCATTGGCTTTGGAGGTATAAATGGGTCCCCCTAACCTCCTGGGCCCCTGTGGGGTCGCACAGTCCGCCCCTGTGCCAGTCCCTATATAATACACCCATTATCCAGAGATCTAGGACTGATCATGAAGGCAATGCAATAATTCCAGTAAATACTGACACAGGGTCTGGGTGTAGAAACATTGCAAAAATCCAAGGGAAATGAGGAGTGAAGTTCAAAGTTTTGGCTGAAGGTGTTTTAAAGAATTTTACCAATATATTAAATAGAAAACTAAGAACAAAGAAGCTTTTAAATTCTCCCCCCAATTTTATTATCTCTTTTTCTATTGGTAAACTCATGAGAAAAGGAGTAAATGTATGAGAAATGATACAGGTGCATCTCAATGAATACAGCTATTTCAGTTGCCGTGTAGCGGTGGCAAACTGGGAAATAAGGGGTTAATGCCAGCTTTGTATTTCCAGCTGGCATTAAGTTTGAGATTCATTATAACAGGTCAATGTTAGATTCGGCCATTAAGCAGTTCAAGTAAATATTATCATTATTAATATTATATTCACCCTTTGATGTCTGGGGAATAGGGCAGCGCAGTGTTTAACCCTTCATCCTCCCTACTCTATATGCACCACGCTGGGGACATGATCTGCTTTTATAGTGGTTGTGACTCTCACAACCACACAAGGTGAAGCTTCTGATACCTATTTAGGTCATATTTTATCTCTCAGACCCTTCATCCTCCCTACTTTAATCATCAACATTAACAGAAATAAACACTTGAAGTAGATCCCTCAGTGTGTAATGACTCCATACATTTCACTTTATATATATATTGAATTACTGAAATAAGTTCACTTTTTGATGTTATTCTAATTCATGGTGATGCCCCTTATAATGATGAATCCTCAGTGACAGAGGATACAATGGGGAAAGTTTGGATCAAAGTTTGTTAGAAAGTTGTAAAACTTTTCAAAGTGATGGTGTTATACCGCCACCTGCTGGCAGCACGAGGCGCATGCTCTTTCCTTTCTGGGTTTCTTTCTAAAGTGTCTGCAATGTCTCCCCCCTGCAGGCGGGGGCGCCGCTCCTTCCATCTGGGGCTGTGACAGCTTCATGGGATTCTGTCGTCCGGCTTGTTTTGTTCGCGAGTCGTCTGTTGGGCAAAAAGAATGTGCAGAGGGGTTCATGTAAGTAACAGATCGGACAATACCTCCCCCCCCCAAATAATATAATAACCCCAAATATCAGCCCTAACCACCCGCCATCACTTTATGTTCCTGCAGATGTTTGTCCCAAATGGCCTCGACGACTTCTGGAGATGAAAGACAGAGAAAAGAAAGAAGAAAAGAAGTGTCCGAAACAATGGAGGAGGAAGAAAAAGAAAAAGTGACCAGAGGACGACAAGAAATAAATAATAAAACTACAACCCCCCATCATTGTATCTTTGTAAGGGTCTGCGGAAATGGTGTACGGGTGCAGTCCCATAAAACAGTAGATTGCATTCGCAACCATAAACAATAGTGCCAGGCACATCTGCGAGAGACGGGCCGAGAAAAAATCCCAGCATGCTGCGTATGTGTGCGATCTCACCCAGAGTCCCCCAATGTAAGAGTACGGGAAAAGCATCCCACATCATAGGCACAGCACAGGGACCATGATGTCAGAAAAGACGGACAGACAGATCAATACATAACATGGAAAGATAGATAGATAGATAGATAGATAGATAGATAGATAGATAGATAGATAGATAGATAGATAGATAGATAGATAGATAGATAGATAGATAGATACAAGTGCATCTCAATTAATAGAATAGCATGAAAAAGTGATTTTATTCCAGTAATTCAATACATAAAGTGACACACATATATTATAGAGTCATTACACACAGAGGGAGCTATTTCATGTGTTTATTTCTGTTAATGTTGATGATTATGGCTTACAGCCAATGAAAACCCAAAGGTCATTATCTAAAAAAATTTAATTAGGTAGGCTGAAGGGTTAAACACTGCGCTGCCATATTCCACCAGACATCAAAGGGTGAATATAATATTGATTTATTAGTCCACGCGTCTCAGGTCTCCTAGAAGCGTCCAGATACAGGGCAATATGACATTGATTTGTGATGACATTGTAATTCATTGAGCTGCTGTAGTAGATGATAGTATAGATGGATCGGGCTCACCAATCTCTCACTGCTGCTTCTGGGGCCGCTCCGTAAGCTTCATACATATTCACTGCACTGACCAGCAACAGCCAATCACAGACACCTCAGTGTTACCATATAGTACTGACCCCAGACATCATACTGACACCTCAGTATTACCATATAGTACTGACCCCAGACATCATACTGACACCTCAGTGTTACCATATAGTACTGACCCCAGACATCATACCGACACCTCAGTGTTACCATATAGTACTGACCCCAGACATCATACCGACATCTCAGTGTTACCATATAGTACTGACCCCAGACATCATACCGACACGTCAGTGTTATCATATAGTACTGACCCCAGACATCATACCGACACCTCAGTGTTATCTTATAGTACCAACCCCAGACATCATACCGACACCTCAGTGTTACCATATAGTACTGACCCCAGACATCATACCGACACCTCAGTGTTACCATATAGTACTGACCCCAGACATCATACCGACACCTCAGTGTTACCATATAGTACTGACCCCAGACATCATACCGACACCTCAGTGTTATCTTATAGTACCAACCCCAGAACATCTCACTCATGTACATGTACTGACCAGACTCATACGCTCGTTTACCATATAGTACTGACCCCAGACATCATACCGACACCTCAGTGTTTACCATATAGTACTGACCCCAGACATCATACCGACACCTCAGTGTTACCATATAGTACTGACCCCAGACATCATACTGACACCTCAGTGTCACCATATAGTACTGACCCCAGACATCATACCGACACCTCAGTGTTACCATATAGTACTGACCCCAGACATCATACTGACACCTCAGTGTTACCATATAGTACTGACCCCAGACATCATACTGACACCTCAGTGTTACCATATAGTACTGACCCCAGACATCATACTGACACCTCAGTGTTACCATATAGTACTGACCCCAGACATCATACTGACACCTCAGTGTTACCATATAGTACTGACCTCAGACATCATACCGACACCTCAGTGTTACCATATAGTACTGACCCCAGACATCATACCGACACCTCAGTGTTACCATATAGTACTGACCCCAGACATCATACCGACACCTCAGTGTTACCATATAGTACTGACCCCAGACATCATACCGACACCTCAGTGTTACCATATAGTACTGACCCCAGACATCACACCGACACCTCAGTGTTACCATATAGTACTGACCCCAGACATCATACCGACACCTCAGTGTTACCATATAGTACTGACCCCAGACATCATACCGACACCTCAGTGTTACCATATAGTACTGACCCCAGACATCACACCGACACCTCAGTGTTACCATATAGTACTGACCCCAGGCATCATACCGACACCTCAGTGTTACCATATAGTACTGACCCCAGACATCATACCGACACCTCAGTGTTACCATATAGTACTGACCCCAGACATCACACCGACACCTCAGTGTTACCATATAGTACTGACCCCAGACATCACACCGACACCTCAGTGTTACCATATAGTACTGACCCCAGACATCATACCGACACCTCAGTGTTACCATATAGTACTGACCCCAGACATCATACCGACACCTCAGTGTTACCATATAGTACTGACCCCAGACACCATACCGACACCTCAGTGTTACCATATAGTACTGACCCCAGACATCATACCGACACCTCAGTGTTACCATATAGTACTGACCCCAGACATCATACCGACTCCTCAGTGTTACCATATAGTACGACCCCAGACATCATACCGACACCTCAGTGTTACCATATGGTACTGACCCCAGACATCATACCGACACCTCAGTGTTACCATATAGTACTGACCCCAGACATCATACCGACACCTCAGTGTTACCATATAGTACTGACCCCAGACATCATACCGACACGTCAGTGTTACCATATAGTACTGACCCCAGACATCATACCGACACCTCAGTGTTACCATATAGTACTGACCCCAGACATCATACCGACACCTCAGTGTTACCATATAGTACTGACCCCAGACATCATACCGACACCTCAGTGTTACCATATAGTACTGACCCCAGACATCATACCGACACCTCAGTGTTACCATATAGTACTGACTCCAGACATCATACCGACACCTCAGTGTTACCATATAGTGCTGACCCCAGACATCATACCGACTCCTCAGTGTTACCATATAGTACTGACCCCAGACATCATACCGACACCTCAGTGTTACCATATAGTACTGACCCCAGACATCATACCGACACCTCAGTGTTACCATATAGTACTGACCCCAGACATCATACCGACACCTCAGTGTTACCATATAGTACTGACCCCAGACATCATACCGACACCTCAGTGTTACCATATAGTACTGACCCCAGACATCACACCGACACCTCAGTGTTACCATATAGTACTGACCCCAGACATCACACCGACACCTCAGTGTTACCATATAGTACTGACCCCAGACATCATACCGACACCTCAGTGTTACCATATAGTACTGACCCCAGACATCATACTGACACCTCAGTGTTACCATATAGTACTGACCCCAGACGTCATACCGACACCTCAGTGTTACCATATAGTACTGACCCCAGACATCATACCAACACCTCAGTGTTACCATATAGTACTGACCCCAAACATCATACCGACACATCAGTGTTACCATATAGTACTGACCCCAGACATCATACTGACACCTCAGTGTTACCATATAGTACTGACCCCAGACATCATACCGACACCTCAGTGTTACCATATAGTACTGACCCCAGACATCATACCGACACCTCAGTGTTACCATATAGTACTGACCCCAGACATCATACCGACTCCTCAGTGTTACCATATAGTACTGACCCCCGACATCATACAGACACATCAGTGTTATCATATAGTACTGACCCCAGACATCATAGTGACACGTCAGTGTTACCATATAGTACTAATCCCAGACATCATACTGACACCTCAGTGTTTCCATATAGTACTGACCCCAGACATCATACCGACACCCTCAGTGTTACCATATAGTACTGACTCCAGACATCATACCGACACCTCAGTGTTACCATATAGTACTGATCCCAGACATCATACCGACACCTCAGTGTTACCATATAGTACTGACCCCAGACATCATACCGACACCTCAGTGTTATCATATAGTACTGACCCCATACATCATACCGACACCTCAGTGTTACCATATAGTACTGACCCCAGACATCATACCGACACCTCAGTGTTACCATATAGTACTGACCCCAGACATCATACCGACACCTCAGTGTTACCATATAGTACTGACCCCAGATATTATACCGACACCTCAGTGTTACCATATAGTACTGACCCCAGACATCATACCGACACCTCAGTGTTATCATATAGTACTGACCCCAGACATCATACCGACACCTCAGTGTTACCATATAGTACTGACCCCAGATATTATACCGACACCTCAGTGTTACTATATAGTACTGACCCCAGATATTATACCGACACCTCAGTGTTATCATATAGTACTGACCCCAGACATCATACTGACACCTCAGTGTTACCATATAGTACTGACCCCAGACATCATACCGACACCTCAGTGTTACCATATAGTACTGACCCGAGGCATCATACTGACACGTCAGTTAGGGGGCCCCTGAGGCTCCAGCGGCAGGTCCGTTCCCCTGTCATCAGACAGAAGGGTGGTAGGTAGTGACAGTAGTTTGGTACTACTGCAGCATTCAATGTGAGGCCCGGGGGGGAGGGGTTGCTGTCGGGTGTCAGAGGCGCTGCACACCCACGGCACTATTCTGGCATTGAGTCCCGGGGGAAGTGCTAATAGGATACAGCGCCGCTCGCAGCGTTCTGGCTATCAGTAAGAAGGGGGGGCGGGGGGGTTGCTGTTCGAGCAGCAGCATTCATTGAGGCAGAGGGGGCTGGGAGGGTCGGCGCTGCTTCACTTCCGGCTCTTCCGTGGAGGCAGGAGAATCACACACCCTCTCCAGAAGACAATGAGACGGTGAGCAAGCTGAGGATACTGAGGGCTCCAGGTAAGAGCCCTGGAGCAGGGCTTTGGTCTGGTGGGGAGGGAAACAGTCTGTGAACACAGCACTGCATACACACCAACATGATGGGAGGGGGGCCCAGGATTTGGATGCCTCAAGGAAGGGACGTTCCTGGGGCCCCGAGGACCCCCCTTCAGAAGGGGGGCACTGGTAGTGAAACTCAGCTGCATCAAGGAAGGGGGGCCCCTAGGAATGCAGCCGATCTTCTCCCCCAGGACCCCCTAGGTGCAGCACCCCCTTGATGCAGCCGAGCTTCTCCCACTGGACCCCCCTTCCAAAGGGTGGGCATGGCGGCTAATGGGGGTGAGATGTGCAGCTGGGAGCGTTCCGGTGGCTGCTGGTGGTGGGATGTGCAGCTGGGAGTGGTCCGGTGGTGGTGGCTGGTGCTGGGCATGGCAGCTACTGGCGGTGAGATGTGTGGTGGTGCCCATATCCAATATGGCGGCAGGCGCACTTCCGTCCCCGCGGTGCAAACTTGGATACGGGGACGGAAGTGCAGTTAACATACGGCCATTATGTAACTAGATAGCCACCCCTCTGTTCTCCTTTCTTTTGTAATGCTCTCCCCTGTATGCGGCTCACTTTCTTCATAATGCTTCTCACCCTATATGCCTGGGGGAGAAGCTCGGCTGCATCACGGAAGGGACCCCCCCTTCCATGATGCAGCCGAGCTTCTCCCCCAGGACCCACCTGCATCCAAGCGTATCCCCCTAGGTGGGGGAGAAGCTCGGCTGCATTAAGGAAGGGGGGGCCCCAGGGGAGGTCCTGGGGGAGAAGCTCGGCTGCATTAAGGAAGGGGGGGGCCCCAGGGGAGGTCCTGGGGGAGAAGCTCGGCCGCATTAAGGAAGGGGGGGCCCCAGGGGAGGTCCTGGGGGAGAAGCTCGGCCGCATTAAGGAAGGGGGGGCCCCAGGGAAGGTCCTGGGGGAGAAGCTCGGCCGCATTAAGGAAGGGGGGCCCCAGGGGAGGTCCTGGGGGAGAAGCTCGGCCGCATTAAGGAAGGGGGGGCCCCAGGGAAGGTCCTGGGGGAGAAGCTCGGCCGCATTAAGGAAGGGGGGCCCCAGGGGAGGTCCTGGGGGAGAAGCTCGGCCGCATTAAGGAAGGGGGGCCCCAGGGAAGGTCCTGGGGGAGAAGCTCGGCTGCATTAAGGAAGGAGGGGGCCCCTACGAGTCCTAGGGGCCCCCCCTTCCTTGATGCATCCAATGATGTGAACAAGAAACGTGTAATTGCAGGTTTTTTTTGTAATTTCAGTGTATTTGGATTTTTCCCGTTTTCCTGTCACTTTATAGTAAAATTAATGATTTAATTCAATAGAATAACTCGTCCCTCAGAAAAGAAGCCTCATCTGTCTGTAGAGACGGAAAGATAAGTTATGGCTCTTGGAAGAAGAGGAGGGAAAAACGGAAATCAATGAGCAAAAGGTTTTACAATAAAGGTTATTTCCTCTTTATTCCTATTTCAAAAATAACAAATGTCAAAAAACAGTGTAATTATGAGTGTCGCACGTTTTGCCGTAAAGGGAGACTGCACCGGTTGCTCATAGTAACCAGAATGAACGCTCCCGTCCATGTTGCCATAGTGATAAGTACAGCGCTCAGCTCCTCCTACCACAATAGGTAAGGGGCGTTCCCCAGCCGCACACGTGCTTTCCTGCCTGATTTTATTGGTCATACGGAACGTCCATCTTCTCCGCAGCCAATCAGTGAGAAGTATTACCGCATGCGCAGTATACTGAGATGTGAGGGTCGTCAACGGCGCCAAAACAGTGGCCTAAACCAGAAGCAGCGGCGCCATGGACGAGCTGTACCTGGAGAACATCGACGAGCTGATCACCGACCACAATAAGATCGTGAGTGTGCAACCGCGATATGTGTTCCCCGGAAACACGGCTCCCCTGACAGACGTCCCCCCCCTGTCCTGTGCCCTGTCCCCCGACAGACGTCCCCCCCTGTCCTGTGCCCTGTCCCCCGACAGACGTCCCCCCTGTCCTGTGCCCTGTCCCCCGACAGACGTCCCCCCCTGTCCTGTGCCCTGTCCCCCGACAGACGTCCCCCCCTGTCCTGTGCCCTGTCCCCCGACAGACGTCCCCCCCTGTCCTGTGCCCTGTCCCCCGACAGACGTCCCCCCCTGTCCTGTGCCCTGTCCCCCGACAGACGTCCCCCCCTGTCCTGTGCCCTGTCCCCCGACAGACGTCCCCCCCTGTCCTGTGCCCTGTCCCCCGACAGACGTCGCCCCCCCCCCGTCCTGTGCCCTGTCCCCCGACAGACGTGTTCCCCCCCCCCCGTCCTGTGCCTGTCCCCCGACAGACGTGTTCCCCCCCCCCGTCCTGTGCCCTGTCCCCCGACAGACGTGTTCCCCCCCCCCCCGTCCTGTGCCCTGTCCCCCGACAGACGTGTTCCCCCCCCCGTCCTGTGCCCTGTTCCCCCGACAGACGTGTTCCCCCCCCCCCGTCCTGTGCCCTGTCCCCCGACAGACGTGTTCCCCCCCCCCCCCCCCCCCCGTCCTGTGCCCTGTCCCCCGACAGACGTGTCCCCCCCCCCCCCCCGTCCTGTGCCCTGTCCCCCGACAGACGTGTCCCCCCCCCTGTCCTGTGCCCTGTTCCCCCCCCCCCCCCCTGTCCTGTGCCCTGTCCCCCCCCCCCCCCCCCCTGTCCTGTGCCCTGTCCCCCCCCCCCCCTGTCCTGTGCCCTGTCCCCCCCCCCCCCCTGTCCTGTGCCGTATTTCTCTTCCCCCCCCCCCCCCCCCCCCCCCCCCCCCCCGGTCCGGTGGCCTGTCTCCCCCGACACACGCCCCCCCCCCCCCCCCCCTGTCCCGTGCCCTGTCCCCCCGACAGATGCCCCCCCCCCCCCCCGCCCTGTCCCCTGCCTTGTCCCCAGACGGCCCCCCCTGTCCTCTGCTGTACCCCCCCTGTCTCGTGCCCCCCTCCCTGTGCCGTGCCCCTCCCCTATTCCGTGCCGTGCACCCCCCCCCGGTCCCATGCCGTGCCCTCCAATACCGCTTGTTCATTTTCTCTGCTCTCTTTCAGGTGACGTATAAATGGCTCAGTCACACTCTCGGGGTTCACGTCAACCAGGCCAAGCAGTGAGTGTGGGGGGTACAGAGTGGCGTCTTCTGGTCTCAGTTTGGGGGGTATAATCTCAGCCCTCTGTCCTTCTGTCTTGCAGGATGCTGTTTGATTATGTGACTCGTAAGAGGAAGGAGAGCGCCTGCGCGGCAGTGCACGTCACCTACTTGCTGAGCGGGACCAGCGTACAGGACGGGTATCCTGTGAGTACCGGGGGTCACTGTGTGCTGTGTGGGGGGTCCCCGATAGATCTGCCTATTCAGCCTCTAGAGGGCGATTTGTACACAGCTGTGCCTCCACCAGGTTCATGAATACTGTCTGCACCCCCAGAGCTGTGCTCCGACTGCTGCTGTTTAACCCTAGAAATGCCGCTGTCAGTCATAGTGACGTTTCAGCTGCCCGATCCTGGCCGTGCGCTGATTCTGTTCCCCACCTAAACACAACTGCACGGCTACAACATAGGAATGATGAATCATATCCCTGTATAACTCTTCTCCCTGTTGTCGTTGCAGTACCACAAGGTGGCGGTAGTGAGGGAGGAGAAGCTGGAAGGTGCGTCCTCGCCTGGATCTCACATTTGAGCTCGGTTTTGTGTTCTTTTTCGGGGTTTGTAACCTCTTGATTTCTCTGATTTCAGCGGCAAAGTCGAAGCTGAGTGCGGTGGCCACTGTCCATGTGTACAGCATCCAGAAAGGCGCATTAAAGGACAGCGCACCCCTGTTCAGTGTGGACTACGACATCATCAAGAACAACCTGCAGAACTGCAACAAGTGCGTCCCCTGCACAGACTGAGCTTCCACCCTGTGCCCTGCACACCAACCAAGCCTGTACACTCTCCCTCCCCCCCACGCATCGGCTGAGCCTGCGCACCCTTTCCCCCCCGCACAGCACACCGGTCGAGCCTGCACACACCCTCCGCACACCGTCCGAACCTGCTCCGCCACATACCCCGCAGTTCACTATTATTAAATCTCTGTATTCTCTTCCCCCCAGGTTTAGTGCCATCCAGTGTCCGGCTGCAGTGCCCAGATCCCCGGAGGAGGTGGCCGAGCTGCAGAAATCACACTTCCAACAGAGCGAGTCCCAGAACATATCCGCCACACCGAGCATTAATGGGTACAAGTCGCCACCAGTTGCCAAACCTGCACCACAGCCGAAAGGCATCATGGGAATGTTCTCACGGCCAGCGCCCAAATCACAGGAGGCTCGAAAAGAAGCGAGAACCGAGGCCAAAGAAAGTGCGGTTAGTGACCAGACTGATGTAATGTACTGATCCTGTATTATACTCCAGAGCTGCACTCACTATTCTGCTGGTGAAGTCACTGTGTACATACATTACATTACTGATCCTGAGTTACCTCCTGTATTATACTCCAGAGCTGCACTCTCTATTCTGCTGGTGCAGTCACTGTGTACATACATTACATTACTGATCCTGAGTTACCTCCTGTATTATACTCCAGAGCTGCACTCACTATTCTGCTGGTGCAGTCACTGTGTACATACATTACATTACTGATCCTGAGTTACCTCCTGTATTATACTCCAGAGCTGCACTCACTATTCTGCTGGTGCAGTCACTGTGTACATTCATTACATTACTGATCCTGAGTTACCTCCTGTATTATACTCCAGAGCTGCACTCACTATTCTGCTGGTGCAGTCACTGTGTACATACATTACATTACTGATCCTGAGTTACCTCCTGTATTATACTCCAGAGCTGCACTCACTATTCTGCTGGTGCAGTCACTGTGTACATACATTACATTACTGATCCTGAGTTACCTCCTGTATTATACTCCAGAGCTGCACTCACTATTCTGCTGGTGCAGTCACTGTGTACATACATTAGTTTGTTTGCTTACGTGCTGAGTTTCCAGTATAGTTCAGTAGAATGATTTCAGCTCTGGATGTGATGGTGGTTAGTTCTGCACTCTCCTCACTCTTCTCTCTTCTCCTCAGGTCGGTGACTCCAGCGTTGAACCCTCTAAGTCCAGTGCGATGAACAACTTCTTTGGGAAAGTTTGTATCAGTGAGTGCAGACTGCGCCGTCCTGACCCCGAACAGTAAAGCCCTGATTACCTGACATCACCGGTCACATGATCTGCGATCACTGAGTGTATGGAGATCTGTGAGGACGGCCACATCTAATATAATACAGAGGATAGAAGAAGTCAGTACACCCCCGCATCGGGGTCTGGGCCTCACCTGGTTTGGCCCACTACTCGGGGTTTGGGCCTTGCCCGGTTTGCCCCACTCCTCGTGGTCTGGGCCTCGCCCGGTTTGGCCCTCTCCTCTGGGTCTGGGCCTCGCCTGGTTTGGCTCTCTCCTCGCGGTCTGGGCCTCGCCTGGTTTGGCTCTCTCCTCGCGGTCTGGGCCTCGCCCGGTTTGGCTCTCTCCTCGCGGTCTGGGCCTCGCCCGGTTTGGCTCTCTCCTCGGGGTCTGGGCCTCGCCCGGTTTGGCTCTCTCCTCGGGGTCTGGGCCTCGCCCGGTTTGGCTCTCTCCTCGGGGTCTGGGCCTCGCCCGGTTTGGCTCTCTCCTCGGGGTCTGGGCCTCGCCCGGTTTGGCTCTCTCCTCGGGGTCTGGGCCTCGCCCGGTTTGGCTCTCTCCTCGGGGTCTGGGCCTCGCCCGGTTTGGCTCTCTCCTCGGGGTCTGGGCCTCGCCCGGTTTGGCTCTCTCCTCGGGGTCTTGGCCTCGCCCGGTTTGGCTCTCTCCTCGGGGTCTTGGCCTCGCCCGGTTTGGCTCTCTCCTCGGGGTCTGGGCCTCGCCCGGTTTGGCTCTCTCCTCGGGGTCTGGGCCTTGCCCGGTTTGGCTCTCTCCTCGGGGTCTGGGCCTCGCCCGGTTTGGCTCTCTCCTCGGGGTCTGGGCCTCGCCCGGTTTGGCTCTCTCCTCGGGGTCTGGGCCTCGCCCGGTTTGGCTCTCTCCTCGGGGTCTGGGCCTCGCCCGGTTTGGCTCTCTCCTCGGGGTCTGGGCCTCGCCCGGTTTGGCTCTCTCCTCGGGGTCTGGGCCTTGTGGCCTCGGGGTCTGGGCCTCGCCCGCTTTGGCCCTCTCCTCGGGGTCTGGGCCTCGCCCGCTTTGGCCCTCTCCTCGGGGTCTGGGCCTCGCCCGCTTTGGCCCTCTCCTCGGGGTCTGGGCCTCGCCCGCTTTGGCCCTCGCCTCGGGTCTGGGCCTCGCCCGCTTTGGCCCTCGCCTCGGGGTCTGGGCCTCGCCCGGTTTGGCCCTCGCCCGGTTTGGTCTGGGCCTCGCCCGGTTTGGCCCTCGCCCGGTTTGGTCTGGGCCGCCTAGTTGTAGGAAATGTCACCGTTCTGACAAATTCCAGCCACATGGCATCTTCACAGCGTCTATAATATATGTAAAATGTTGGTAGTGTTTTTGTCCCCTCCTGGTGACTGATCTCTCCACAGTGAGATCCTTTGCTTTGTTGTCGGCTGTTTACAGAGCAGAAAATGCCAGGAAAATCCTCCCAGAACAATAACCTTCCTCTGGGGTTTCTCAAAATTCTGTAAAGGGAAGCTGTCAGCTTCTTTCTACCTATCACTACCTGTCCCTGCAGCTGATGGTGTATAACATGAGGGGGAATGTGACCAGCTAAGTCTGAACACAGCCACATGCCCCATTATAGGAGCGTGTTCACACTTAGGCAGCAGCGTTACTTTAGTTAAATTTTCCCTCTAAATGATTAATTTCTCAATAGACTTTTACGGATAAAAGGGGAGAAAAGTCCTGAAATGATTTTTTTTTTTTTTTTTTTTTTATATATATATATATTATGTTGAAAATCTGAAAACTTAAGGGTGTGTAGACTTTTTATGTCCACTGTATATACAGTGACTCTGCTAGCAGAATAGTGAGTGCAGCTCTGGAGTATAATACAGGAGGTAACTCAGGATCAGTAGTGTAATGTATGTACACAGTGACTGCACCAGCAGAATAGTGAGTGCAGCTCTGGAGTATAATACAGGAGGTAACTCAGGATCAGTAATGTAATGTATGTACACAGTGACTGCACCAGCAGAATAGTGAGTGCAGCTCTGGGGTATAATACAGGAGGTAACTCAGGATCAGTAATGTAATGTATTGTGAGAGTCATGTGGGATTAGTGGATGAGGGAAGGTATATCTCTCCCAGGTATCTGTCATATGTAACCTAACCTGGTCAGTATCACCTGGCTGCTAATGAGTTAGTGGCAGGAGGTTGGGGTAGGTAAAAGGAGTCTGGGAGGTCGGGCGGGGCTCTCTCTCTGTCTGTGAACACAGGAGGCCTGACTGTATGGAGAAGCATGTGAGTGAAAGCAATGATCTTTGGTTCTATGGTTTGGCTGAAGGGAGAAGCCCTCCAGTCTGCAGTGAGGTTGCATTCTGTTTAGTTAGTGCCGGACAGGCGAGGATTTTTGTTTCCTCTTTTGTTTTCTTTCTGTTTGCTTTCACTGCAATAAACTCTGGCCCCGGGCCAGTGGCATCTAAGTCTCTGCTGGCGGACTGAGTGACACACGACACATACGTGCCCTTTGACACTGGCAAAGGCGAACCCCGAGTGTGTTCTTACATATTGGTGGAGAATGCGGGCAGCACGTTAAAGTGTCAACATGGAAGACGTGGTGAAAGCGCTGGTACAATCCACAGCTGTGCAGCAAGAAGCTAACCGCTTAATGACAGCCCAGCTGAGGGAACTGGTAGAAACGACCACTAGAGACCGCCAACTGCTGCAGGAGGTGGCGCAGCGCCTTTGCAGCGCACCTGAGGTGAATCCGGAAGCTGCCCAGAGGGAGATTCATGTGAGTCGGTACTGGCAGAAACTGACTACAGAAGATGATGTTGAAGCTTACCTGACCACGTTTGAACGGACAGCGGAGCGGGAAAAGTGGCCGAAGGCACGTTGGGCCGGCTTGATTGCCCCGTTTCTGGCCGGTGAGGCCCAAAAGGCGTACTACGATCTGGAGCCTGAAGCAGCACATGATTTTGATAAACTAAAAGCCGAGATCCTGGCCCGGCTGGGAGTGACGATGGTGGTACGAGCACAGAGAGTGCACCAATGGACTTATCAGCCCAATAAACCACCGCGGTCCCAGATGTTCGACCTCATTCACCTGACGAAGAAGTGGATACAACCCGAGGTGTTGACTGTGCCGGAGATGATGCAAAGAGTTGTCTTGGACAAATACCTAAGAGCCTTACGGCAGCCCTGAGAAAATGGGGAGTCATGGAAACCCCACGACCGCAGACCAGCTGGTGGATCTAATGGAACGTTATTCCGTGGCGGAATGACTCCTGGACATTGCCACACGTCCTCCCTCCTCCCCCTCCTCACGGGGACCGGGTAAGACTGTATCCGGGTCTAGGGGAGTGGGAAAATATTCGAAGACAGTGGGGGAGGAAAACGGGACTGCCGGACCTATGACGCTTAAGGGACCGAACTATGGACTAAGCAAGGGGTCTGTAAGGTGTTTTCGCTGCCAGGAGGTGGGCCACATTGCTGCGAACTGTCCAGTCACTACCGAACCGATGCAGTGTGATGTGACGACCTGTGACAAACGCGTGGCTATGGTTGCACGGGTGGTGTGTGTTGCGGCCGGTGAAGGCGATACGGAGAAACAACTGTGTCACCTGTCTGTTGATGGCACGAATGTGGTGGCGCTGTTAGGCCCCCGGAGTGTGGTAACCCTGGTCAAGGCCAGTCTGGTGTCAGTCCCGACTGGTCCGTCAGATAAATTGTCTGTGACGTGTGTGCATGGAGACACCTGCTCGTACCCCACCACTGTCTCCTGCATTACTACTCCCTATGGGTCTATGTATCATAAAGTGGGACTAGTCCCAGCCTTATTGCATGAAGTCATTCTGGGAAGGGATTTTCCCCACTTCTGGCAGTTGTGGGAGAACCAATTGGTACCCCGGGGGAGCGGCACAGGGGACTCTACTACAAGGGGCCCTCAGGATTCCGGGAAGGAGTCCCCTGAGGACAACCTTCAGTTCCTGTTTTCAGTCATGGCTGGCGATTTCGAGGAACCCAGAGCAGGGGCAGAGGTGGACAGCCATCCGCCTTCCGGTTTGCTGGAATTGGAAGTTCAGAAAGACGACTTCCAAAGCGAGCAAATATGGGATCCTACCTTGTCTCAGGCTACAAAAAATGTCAAGGTGGTGATCGGAGTACAGGTGGATGCCGATGCTAGGCTGGCCTATCCTCACATGGCCCTGGAGAATGACTTTCTCTATCAGATAGACACGGTGCAACGGTTGGTAGTGCCGAAACTCTACCGGCAGAGAGTGCTGGCCCTGGCACACACACACGTGATAGGAGGCCGCCTGGGGGTCCAAAAAACTACCGAAAGGATATTACATTGTTTTGTTTGGCCAGACATGCATCACGATGTTCGCACGTATTGCGAGTCTTGTCCAGAATGCCAAATCACTGCACCCAGGCCCCATCTGTGTAGCCCCTTGGTACCCTACCTATCATCGAAATCCCGTTCGAGAGGATTGGGATGGATTTGGTGGGTCCCCTCCCCAGGTCTGCACGGGGACACCAGCACATCCTTGTCATCTTGGATTATGCCACTCGCTACCCCGAGGCCATTCCTTTGCGTAACACGGCCACCAAGACCATTGCCAAGGAGCTCGTCCATGTGTTTAGTCGGGTCGGTGTCCCGAAACAGATACTCACCGACCAGGGGACCCCCTTTATGTCGAGGGTAATGAAAGAGCTCTGCAGGCTCTTACAGATAGACAGAGGTGCGCAGCTGTGCTATCATCCTCAGACAGACTGACTGGTCGAGCGGTTCAACAAAACCCTGAAACAGATGCTCCGAAGGGGGATAGACAAAGATGGGAAGAACTGGGGCTACTTGCTCCCGTATTTGCTGTTTGCCATCCGGGAGGTTTCCCGGTCTTCCACCGGATTCCCGCCTTTCGAACTTCTGTATGCCCGACGTCCCCGGGGTCCCTTGGACGTCGCGAAAGAAACCTGGGAGGGACAGATTACCCCATTCAAAAGCGTGATAGACCATGTAACCCAAATGCAGGACCGTATTGCGGCCGTTATGCCCATTGTGAAAGAGCATATGATGCAGGCTCAAGGGGCGCAGAAGAGGGCTTATGACAGGGGGGGAACAGATTTATCACGTGAGTCTAATAGCGCTGGACGGTCCTTCCAGGGTTTTATCAGCGGGACTGGCCTTTCCGATCCGCACGCGGACCCTGCCCGAAGTCCAGATTGCGGAGACTCTTTTCGGAGCGGCACAAGCAGTTTCTCTTAAACAACCAACAGTTCTTTTCTGAGAAACCGGGACAGACTACGCTCCTTAAGCACGATATTATAACAGAGCCAGGCGTAACCGTACATGTAAAACCCTTCCGTATCCCGGAAGCTCGGCGGGAAGTCGTCTCCCGAGAAGTGAAGTCGATGTTAGAGCTAGGAGTGATTGAGGAATCGCATCGTGCCTGGTCGAGCCCGATTGTGTTACTCCCTAAACCAGACGGCACCATTCGGTTCTGCAATGACTTCCGGAAACTGAATGCAGTTTCTAAATTTGATGCGTACCCTATGCCACGGGTCGACGAATTGATACATCAGCTTGGCAAAGCCCGGTATATCACGACCTTAGACTTAACGAAGGGGTATTGGCAGATTCCCCTGACGGAGGCCGCCAAAGAGAAGACCGCGTTTTCTACACCGGACGGGTTATACCAGTATGTGCATATGCCGTTTGGACTACATGGGGCACCAGCGACAGTCCAAAGGTTGATGGACCGGATCCTGAGGCCACATCAGAATTGTCGACTATTATCGGCGGTTTATTCCCAATTTTGCAGCCATTGCTGTCCCCCTGACTGATCTTACCAAAGGGAAGGAGTCTGTCATGATCAAATGGACCCCGGCCGCGGAAGAAGCCTTCCATCGCCTAAAGCTGGCTCTTTGCTCTCAACCTGTGTTGGTGGCTCCTGATCTCCTAAGCGAGTTTGTAGACCAAACGGATGCTTCCGACACCGGTATAGGGGCAGTATTGTCGCAACTGAGGGACGGAGAGGAACATCCGGTCCTTTATCTGAGTCGGAAGCTAAATAAACATGAACGGAGGTATGCAATTGTGGAAAAAGAATGCCTGGCCATTAAGTGGGCTCTTTAGTCCCTCAAATATTACTTAGGGGGCAGGAAGTTCCGGCTGATCACCGACCATGCCCCTCTCCAGTGGATGCACTTGAATAGGGAACGGAATAGCCGGGTGACTAGGTGGTTCCTTGCCTTGCAGGCCTACAATTTTACAGTGCATCATCGCCCGGAGGTGCAGATGCGGAATGCTGATGCCTGTGGGCGCCATTGCTCAGCTGGAGTGGTCTGAGCAGAGGGGGGGATATGCGAGAGTCATGTGGGATTAGTGGATGAGGGCAGGTATCTCTCTCCCAGGTATCTGTCCTATGTAACCTAACCTGGTCAGTATCACCTGGCTGCTAATGAATTAGTGGCAGGCGGTTGGGGTAGGTAAAAGGAGTCTGTGAGGTCGGGCGGGGCTCTGTCTGTGAACACAGGAGGCCTGACTGTATGGAGACACGTGAGTGAAAGCAATGATCTTTGGTTCTATGGTTTGGCTGAAGGGAGCAGCCCTCCAGTCTGCAGTGAGGTTGCATTCTGTTTAGTTAGTGCCGGACAGGCGAGGATTTTTGTTTGCTGTTTTGTTTTCTTTCTGTTTGCTTTCACTGCAATAAACTGGTCCCGGGCCAGTGGCATCTAAGTCTCTGCTGGCGGACTGAGTGACACACGACGCATACGTGCCCTTTGACCCTGACAAAGGCGAACCCAGAGTGTCTTTTTACAGTATGTACACAGTGACCAGCAGAATAGTGAGTGCAGCTCTGGAGTATAATACAGGAGGTAACTCAGGATCAGTAATGTAATGTATGTACACAGTGACTGCACCAGCAGAATAGTGAGTGCAGCTCTGGACTATAATACAGGAGGTAACTCAGGATCAGTAATGTAATGTATGTACACAGTGACTGCACCAGCAGAATAGTGAGTGCAGCTCTGGAGGATAATACAGGAGGTAACTCAGGATCAGTAATGTAATGTATGTACACAGTGACTGCACCAGCAGAATAGTGAGTACAGCTCTGGAGGATAATACAGGAGGTAACTCAGGATCAGTAATGTAATGTATGTACACAGTGACTGCACCAGCAGAATAGTGAGTGCAGCTCTGGAGGATAATACAGGAGGTAACTCAGGATCAGTAATGTAATGTATGTACACAGTGACTGCACCAGCAGAATAGTGAGTGCAGCTCTGGAGTATAATACAGGAGGTAACTCATGATCAGTAATGTAATGTATGTACACAGTGACTGCACCAGCAGAATAGTGAGTGCAGCTCTAGAGTATAATACAGGATGTAACTCATGATCAGTAATGTAATGTATGTACACAGTGACTGCACCAGCAGAATAGTGAGTGCAGCTCTGGAGTATAATACAGGATGTAACTCATGATCAGTAATGTAATGTATGTACACAGTGACTGCACCAGCAGAATAGTGAGTGCAGCTCTGGAGTATAATACAGGAACTCAGTATCAGTAATGTAATGTATGTACACAGCGACTGCACCAGCAGAATAGTGAGTGCAGCTCTGGAGTATAATACAGGATGTAACTCATGATCAGTAATGTAATGTATGTACACAGTGACTGCACCAGCAGAATAGTGAGTGCAGCTCTGGAGTATAATACAGGATGTAACTCATGATCAGTAATGTAATGTATGTACACAGTGACTGCACCAGCAGAATAGTGAGTGCAGCTCTGGAGTATAATACAGGAACTCAGTATCAGTAATGTAATGTATGTACACAGCGACTGCACCAGCAGAATAGTGAGTGCAGCTCTGGAGTATAATACAGGAGGTAACTCAGGATCAGTAATGTATGTACACAGTGACTGCACCAGCAGAATAGTGAGTGCAGCTCTGGAGTATAATACAGGAGGTAACTCAGGATCAGTAATGTAATGTATGTACACAGTGACTGCACCAGCAGAATAGTGAGTGCAGCTCTGGAGTATAATACAGGAGGTAACTCAGGATCAGTAATGTAATGTATGTACACAGTGACTGCACCAGCAGAATAGTGAGTGCAGCTCTGGAGGATAATACAGGAGGTAACTCAGGATCAGTAATGTAATGTATGTACACAGTGACTGCACCAGCAGAATAGTGAGTACAGCTCTGGAGGATAATACAGGAGGTAACTCAGGATCAGTAATGTATGTACACAGTGACTGCACCAGCAGAATAGTGAGTGCAGCTCTGGAGTATAATACAGGAGGTAACTCAGGATCAGTAATGTAAGGTATGTACACAGTGACTGCACCAGCAGAATAGTGAGTGCAGCTCTGGAGTATAATACAGGAGGTAACTCAGGATCAGTAATGTAATGTATGTACACAGTGACTGCACCAGCAGAATAGTGAGTGCAGCTCTGGAGGATAATACAGGAGGTAACTCAGGATCAGTAATGTAATGTATGTACACAGTGACTGCACCAGCAGAATAGTGAGTGCAGCTCTGGGGTAGAATATAGTTTCATTATTGTTTTGCTCTTCTTTCTTTCTCTCCTTTCTGTCTCTCTTCTTATTTTGGACATTTTCTTCTCTCCTTCTAGATAAAGTGAAGGATTCTCCGCCCTCCCGCACGGAGACGCTAATTGAGGAGTCGGCGGCCGCTCCACAGATCTCTTCCCCAGAGAACCAAGAAAAGGAAAGTGAACCCCCGAAAGCCGCTGCTAAAAACAAGAGGTGCCGCATCTCTCCATATCGGGGTTTTTCATTCTTGTTCTCGCTGTGTAACCTCCAATCGTATTCCCCCCCACCCCCCACCCAAAGGGATCTGATCGTGTAGATGCTGCGGTCGGCGGCTGATGACTACATATTAGTGGTTAAATAGCCTTGATTTAATAATCGGCACACATCTGTAGGTCGTGTTTTAGGGAGGAGGACCTGAGCGCAGGGTGACAACCGCCCATTAAACCTTCTGCTTTTCTTCTAGTAAGGCGAAGAGGGTGGAGGTGTCGGATAGTGATGAGGAGCCGCAGCAGCTGGTGAAGAAGCGACGGAGGATCAAGAAGCCGCAGCCTGACAGCAGCGATGACGAGGGTGGTAGGTAGCCGTGATCTGGACGGTGATGATCCAGATAATGGGAGGGTCTGACAAGGGTGGATAGATGGCAGTGATCCGGGTGAAGGGTGGTGGTGATGATGGCGGTAGGTGGCGGTGATCTTGGCAGTAGGCGGCAAGTGATCCGGGTGGAGGTTGGCGTGATGACGGCAGTAGTTGGCATTGATCTGGGTGGAGGGTGACGAGGGCAGTGATCGGGGTTGAGGGTGGCAGTGATCCAGGTGACGAGGGCAGTATGTGCCAGTGATCCGGGTGGAGGGTGGCGTGATGACGGCTTTAGGTGGCAGTGATCCGGGTGGAGGGTGACGAGGGCAGTGATCGGGACATAGGGTGGCAGTGATCCAGGTGACGAGGGCAGTATGTGCCAGTGATCCGGGTGGAGGGTGGTAATCAGCAGGTGGCAGAGCCCTGGGTGATAGTTGGCGGTGGTTCAGGTGATTCTCCACCTCGCGGGCGTCTTTCACACTCACTGTTTGTTGTGCTCAGTGTAATCTCCCGCTGCGCCGTCTGCCAAAACATGGCCATTCATCCCACTGCGGAGTGCCCATGTCAGCGCTGCCCGCCGGCCGGCGTCGCCTGCTCGTCAGCCTCCAGCTTTGATGTATGTTTGCTTTCGTTGCTGTCCTGCTGAGCTGCGAGGTTTAGTTGCAGGTGGAGCTGTCAGCCGTGTTAATCGGAGCTGGCGGCTGCTGCTGTGTCTGGGGGGGCTACATGTGCCGTGTGTGAGAGAAGCAAGGACCCGGGGACCCCCGACCCTACGTCAGCCGCTCTCTATCTGCACAGAGGATTATCTTGGTATATGGAAAAGGTTGGGGCCCCGGGGGGCCACACAAGGCGTCAGCGCTGAGGCGTCCAAGGATTAACCCTGTAACTGAGTGTGGTCCGGAAGTGTTTAAAGTGGCAGCTGCATGGTCTTCTTGGGATAAAGCGTTCATGTGTAGGGGTGATGTCTTGGGGGCCCCTGTGGCTCTCGCTGGCCCTTGGCGTCACTGACAGTGTGGTTTCGTACTTGCAGCTGTTATTGTGTCCCCGGATGTGAAGCCGCCGTCCCCCCCGCCTCCTCCTCGTTCTGTTTTGGCTGTGAAGAGGGAGACCGAGCCGGGATCACAGGTGAGATCCTCGTGCTGCAGAGACCCCACAAAGCAGTGTAATTCCTCTATTGGCCACTCGTGGGCGCTCTCCGTTTTGATCTCTTTGTTGCTTTATTATCCCTCCATTTTTCCTATCAGACTCATGCTGGAGAAAAGAGGCGGAAACGGAAACGCGTCCTGAAATCCAAGATGTTCGTAGACGGCGACGGCTGCATGGGTAAGAACTGAACGGCCGCCACCGGCGGCTGACCGTGCCTGACATGGGCCGACCCCAACAGCTAGAATAGAACTACAAGTGCCAGCATTGCCCAAAGTCAGTCACCTGCTGGGTGTCGATATCTTATAGATCAGGCGGGGGATGTGGTGCCAGGTTCATCCGGTAGACTGAGTCTTGTGATTTGGCGCCCCTCTCATCATGTCTTTGTCTTTGCAGTGACTGAGAAGGTGTACGAGAGCGAGTCCTGCACCGACAGCGGGGAGGAGACCACCGCGTCCAAACCAGCCCCGAAACCATCCACATCCAGCAAAGCCGGGGCCAAAGCTGAACCCAAGACTGCAAAGAAGACGACCGCAGCTAGTAAGGGCACCAAGCAGGCGTCCATTATGGGGTTCTTCCAGAAGAAGTGACACTGAGCCCCCCAACACACGGGGCCCCCTTGTGATTGGCCCCGGTCGGCCGGATCCATACTGGATGGTGACATATCCCATGCAATGACGTGTGCCCGACTCAGCGCTCTGGAAAAGTGGAATGACGAGCGAGACTTCTGTGCTAGGTGATGGGGTTGGGGGCGCCCGGCTCTCCACAGGGGGGCGCTGTAGGGCTCCGGTTCATTGGGGGGGAGGGGAGGAATTCGTGAGACTTTGGATTGTAATATTGTAAATAGCCTTTTTTTTGCGGTGTATTATAACTGTGCTCATGCAGTTTGGAACATGACGTGTGACCCTGCACCACAGGGGTTGCCCCCTCCACCCTCTCCCTGTAATGTGGGGTCTACCATATTAAAATGTGCTGTTATTGATGAAAACAAGTGATCATTTCCATCGCAGTGTCCTTCCTTATGATCAACCCATTAAATCGGCGTATGTCGCTACTGAAATCCTCTGTGCTGCTGCATTATCATTGCCTCTTGCTCCTGAAGTGCTCTGTGCTGCTGGGAATCTACCTTCTGAGCTGCTGTGCTGTTTTTCTCCACTGGAGGGCAGTAGAGGAGCATTGATCCCTGCAGCGCTACACACGAGTATAGAGCTGACCTAACACATGTATGCTCGTCAGGGTGGAGTGTGCATGTGTGTGGAGATTGTTATAGCCACAGCTGAGACACTGGTGATGCTATCGTTCATACAGGGAGTATAGAGATGTTATAATTTACCGTATGTACTCAAGAATAAGGGAGTTTTCAGCACTTTTTTATGGCTAATACATGAGTGAGTGTGCTGTGCTGTAGCAGGGGAGCAGGCAGGTTTGGAGCGGAGACTGTAGGCTGAAGCAGGCTGCATTGGCAGTGCATGGTCATGTGTTCCGGCTTATTGGGATAATATAGTAATCGCTGCATTCCCCTGTCCATCACCTTGGCACTGGGAGGTCGACGGGGGATGCAGTGAATGTTACATTAGCCTATTGAGCGGACCCAGCGATGGATGACTTAACTCACCTCCTCACTGCTCCCCCTGCAGTGGCGCGGCGTCCTTCGGTCTTGTGCAGGCAGCTGATCATGTGAGCGGCACAGGACAGTGATGTCATCGCTGCGCACGCCACTCACATGATCAGCTGCCACCACAAGACTGAAGGACGCCGTGCCTCTGCAGGGGGAGCAGTGAGGAGGTGAGTTAAATTGTTTATTTCTGTGTGTGTGTGTCAGGATGGGGGGAACCATATACCAGAATGGGGGCTGGGGGATGATAGCTCCCCCATCCTGGTATATCATTCCCCTGCCTGCTACATAGCCCCCTCATTCTTGTATATGTAGCAGTATGGGGGTGGGGGTTATTTACCAGGATGCGGGCTATATAGCAGACTGGGGGATTATATACCAGTATAGGGTGATTATATGCAATGATGGGGGGTTATGTAGCAGTCTGGGGGATGATAGCCCCCCTCCACCCTGGTATATCATTCCCCAGTGTGCTACATGTTAGGCTATGGGTTGAACTAGATGGACTTAGTCTTCCTTCAACCTTAAAAACTATGTTACGTAGCTCCCCTCCCATCCTGGTGTATGGAGGGGTGTTATACTGGGATGGGGGTTATGTAGCAGGCTTGGGGATGATGGCCCCCCTCCACTTTGGTATATCATCCCCCAGTCTGCTACATAGCTGCCCTCTCATCCTGGTATATGTAGCAGTATGGAGGGTGTTATATATAAGGATGGGGGATATGTAGCAGGCTGGGGGATGATATACCAGGATGGGGGGGGGCTATATTCCAAAATTGTAGTTATGTACCAGGTTTGGGGCTATATACCAGAATGGGCGCTATGTACCAGGCTAGGGGATAATAATATAACAGGACGGGGGAAAGCTATGTATATGTAGCAGGATGGGGGATATAATACCAGGAAGTTGGCTGTGTACCAGGATGATGGTATATGTAGCAGGCTGAGGATGATAGCCCCCATCCTGGTATATATATCAGGCTGGGGATGATATACCAGGATGGGGGATATAATACCAGGATGTTGGTATATGTAGCAGGCTGGGGGTGATATACCAGGATGGGGAGCTTGTGCATTTGGAGGGGGACGCCCACAAGTTTGTTTTGTTAATATCCGAGGACAAGCGTAAACGGAGGGTGACATCATTCGGATACTGGATGAAGCATTTGACCGTGTGGCGGCAACAGGTCAACTGCGACTGCAGTTTTTTGCTCGGACCCAGAGAGATGGAGAAAGCCTGATTCAATATGCGATAGTGTTGGAGGAACTGCATCAGGAGATCAAAAAGAAGTGACCTGTGACTGTGGGCACCGAGGCCGACGTCAGCCGCATTCTCCGAGACCAATTCATCGACGGGATACAAAGTGAGACACTAAGAAGCGAATTGTTGCTGAAGGTGCGGAGTACCCCTGGTGTCACCTATTCTTAAATACAGGAAGAGGCAGTAGCACTGAGTTTAGAAGTGAGGCCTGCCCTGCAGTGGAGAAAGTGGCTGATGCAAGAGGGCAGAGCCCAGGCCCTGTCCAGGCACAGCTGGCGGCTTTACAGAAGGTCTGGTGGAGCAGATGCGGGTTCGGGAAACCCCTCCGATTTACTCAGCACCCACTAATCCCCCCGTACTCACCTGTATGGTCAGTCACCCTATACCCCAGGAAGGACGTCAACTGCTTTAAGACCTCAGGCATCCGGTGGCAGGGCAAGAGGACACGTCCAATGTTGGCAATGCCGAGAACTGTCATATGCAGCGAGATTGCCAGAAGAACATGCCAACTAAAGCCCAGGCATCGGTAAAAGAGTGGCCCTTGCTGTAGTTGGGCATACGATGAGGCAGGAATGAACATCAACGCCCAAAGTCTGTCCCGAATGAATATCCTGGGAGAGCTGGACTCCCTTGTGTTTGAGTTCGATGGCCCGAGGTATTGCAAATGGGCAATACCCCACAAAGCCACACAGAGAGCCCTTCAGCAGGTGGTCCGTTCATGTGGCATCCAGAAGAGTTCAGTAGAAGGAAGAACAATGGAAGCGGTATATGTCAAATGTGGCTCTGCTGTTGTGATCACCCCGTGTCAAGAGAAGCTTGTGTTGATGCCGGTAGGGACGCACCAAAAACTGAACGGTGTGGAGTTGGTTCTTGAACGGGTGGGTTGGTCAGAAGATAGGGATAGTCCGATCGTAGCCCGAACGGTGGCCATTGTACAAGAGGGAAGAGTACCATTGAGGTGTCTAAATCTGCAGAATCATGAGGTGACTCTGGCTGTGGGCACTAAGCTGGCTGATATATATGTGTGGGGAAGGAGTCATTCCCAAAAGTCATTTCACACTGATGGTGGACCTCCTGGACCCCGTCAGTGCAGACGGCAGCAGAAGAGTCCCCCCACACCTGCGTGGAATGGCAGAAAGATTATGGAAGTCGATGAGTCCCAGTTGACGTCCAGTCTCATAGGCTGGAGGCTGCACTGTGGGAATACCAGGCTGCTTCCTCCATGGGTGATGAAGACTTTGGTTGAACAAAGGCGGTGAAGCACAAGATACCCACGGGGAACATCCCACCAACTCGCCAGATCCCACCAAATCTCTACCAAGAGGTCAAGGGGATGCTAGCGCAAATGCTGGATAATGGGCTGATCTGCCGAGTCAGAGTCCTTGGGTCGTGTTGGTTCAGAAGAACAGGTTTTGTGTTGATTACTGTAACTTGAATGCACATACTGTACATGACTCCTACCTGTTACCAAGGATCGACGAATCTCTGTCTGCCCTGGGAAAGGAGAAGCACATCTCCATGCTTGATCCGGTCAGTGGCTACTGGCAAGTACCCATGGCAGCTCGAGATCAGCAGAAGACGGCATTCAACTCGCCGATGGGACTGTATGAGTTTAACTGAATGCCCTTCGGACTGACTAGTGTCCCAGGAATGTCTCAGCGGTTAATGGAGTATTGCTTGGGTGAGTCCGTGTTGATCTATGTGGACGATGTGATTTATATTTGGAGATTCGTTCGACGATCACCTGAAAAAGCTCCGACAAGTGTTGCACCGACTGAGAGACAATGGACGTAAGATCAAGCCCAAAAAATGTCTCCTGTTCCGGACTCGGATAGTGTCGGCGGAGGGTGTGCGGCCGGCAGCGAGTAAAATTGAGGCCATTCAGGAGTTGCCCAGTCCCAAGACAATGAGGGACGTACGGGCGTTTCTTGCTTTAGCTGGATACTACTGTCAGTTTGTGAAATACTTTGCTAAAATGGCTGAGCCACTGAATGAGTTGTTGAGGATGGCGTAGGGGCCAAGGAACCAGCCTATCCCATGAATGGACCAATAGCAACAGGTAATTGATTGGATCCAGGCCGCCCTTGTGCAGGCACCCTTGTTGGCGTATGCTCGCATTGACCGACCCTTCACCCTGTGCAACTGACTGAAGTCTCCATGGTCTGGGAGCCATGTTAGCCCAAGAACAAGAGAGGTGTGATAGGGTCATCGCGTATGCCAGTCAGTCTCTACGGGTCACCGAGTGAAGACCTGACCACTACACTTCGTTGGCCCTGGTGTGGGCCGTGACTAAGAAGTTTGCAGAGTACCAGGCTGGTTCAGAGATTCCCGTGAGGTCGGACAATAATCCACTGGCCAACTTGGAGAATGCCAAGCTGGGAGCCCCGGAGCAAAGGTGGATGGGGCGGATGTCCAAGTTTACTTACCAAATCTGGTTCCATTTTGGCAAAAGAAAAATCCAATGTCAACTCATTGTCTTGAGTGACCTGGTGCACACCTGAGCATGTAGTGGATCAAGATCTGGAGAATACTGAGATCCCTGATTTGAGGTGATTGCCTGTGTTCTACGACGTGGCACATTCAGTGGAGTGGTGACACAGGTCACTACGTGGCTGGAGAAGACTGGTCAAGAGTGGGTCAATCTACAGGATGCCGATTATGAGCTGTCACAAGTAAAGAAATGGCCGAGTCAAAAGGTCTGGCCTGATGGGAAGAGCGAGAGCTTGGCTGGTCGCGGAAGGGCAGAAGCTGCTATGACAGTGGGATCAATCGTCCATAACGGAAGGGGTACATTATCGCTGAGTTTACCAAGTGGCAGAGCTGGGGTACAGGTGGTAATCCCAGCCTCAGTGGCTCCAGACATTGCTCTAGAGGCTCATATGCAGGGTACACACATTGGGCCTGAGACCGGTGACCGGTCGTTACATGTGCTGTATTCTCCCCTCATGTGCTCTCTCCTTTGTGCGGTCTGCCCCTGTGTTGTCTTCTCCACTCTGCGTGCTCTCCCCCTGTGTGCTGCCTCTCTCCCCCTGTGATGTCTTTCTCCCCTCTGTGCCCTCTCCTTTGAGCTCTCTCCCCCCGTGCGCTCACTCCCTCCCCCCTGTGCACACTTTCTGCACCCCTGTGTTTTGTCTCTCCCTCCTGTGGTGTCCAAAAATGGCGGCAGCACAAGTGCGCATGCACGCCAGGTATGTGATGTCAGTGGCTGCAGGCAGCAATATTGGGTGTGCACGCTCTGTTACCCTTGTGTGCTTTTTACTCCCTCCCTAGGTGTCCAAAGATGGCGGTGGCTTGATCAACTGGGCTTGCGCATACCCTGCGCACGCATGTGGAGTTAGTGTTCAAAGATGGCAGCAGTCTGACTAACTGTGCCTGCGCTTGCCCTAGGTAGGCGCAGGCACACTTAGCCATTTGGCCACGGGTGGCGAGTTCCTGGCGTCACACCCATCACGTGCGTGTGCAAATATGGCTGCCGCTGGCATGTAATGTGGGGACATGCGGACGCAAATAGATGATGGATGCCACAACACGATTATATAAGTAGAAGATGTTCCTGTGCTGAGAGAACCTTCTATATGTGTCCCTGCTATGTACTGTGTAATGGATGTGTCTGACCCTACAGGGATATGGTCTGATCATACCACATCTCCTGTGCTGAGATAATCTTCTATATGTGTCCCTGCTATGTACTGTGTAATGGATGTGTCTGACTGTACAGGGATGTGGTCTGATCATACCACATCTCCTGTGCTGAGATAATCTTATATATGTGTCCCTGCTATGTACTGTGTAATGGATGTGACTGACTGTACAGGGATGTGGTCTGACCATACCACATCTCCTGTGCTGAGATAATCTTATATATGTGTCCATGCTATGTACTGTGTAATGGATGTGCCTGACCGTACAGCATGGGTGGGAACCTCAGGCCCCAGGGAAGAATGTGACCCTCAATTACTTTTTTGGGGCCCCCGGGCAGATTCCTGGGGACCGCAGTGCTCATGCTGGCAGATGCATTTTGCCGACTGTCTGCCCTTTAAATCCAGCTCTCTAATGATCTCTATAACCCAGCCTCTGCCTCCCTATTGAAGTATATGCTCCCTGCCTCTCCTGTGATGTCTAGGGCTCTAGCAAACCTGGAAAAGCAGTTGAGAAGCAACATGAGCAATATCACTCACGCCAAAGAGAAGAGCCCAGCCTCCACAGTAGGGATGAGTTGATTGTTTAACAAAATATAGCGGGTAATTTTCAAGTTATTAATTTTATGTGGACCCCGAAGGTTTGTAGAAATTTCAAAAATGACCCTCGGCGGAAAAATGGTTCCCCGCCCCTGCTGTACAGGGACATGGTCTGATCATGCCACATCTCTTGTGCCAAGATAATCTTATGTATGTGTCCCTGCTGTGTACTGTTTAATGGATGTGTCTGACAGAACAGGGACATGGTCTGACCATACTACATCTCTTGTGCCAAGATAATCTTATATATGTGTCCCTGCTGTGTACTGTGTAATGGATGTGTCTGACAGAACAGGGACATGGTCTGAACATACCACATCTCTTGTGCCAAGATAATCTTATATATGTGTCCCTGCTATGTACTGTGTAATGGATGTGTCTGACCATACAGGGACATGGTCTGATCATACCACATCTCCTGTGCTGGGAAGCATGCAAAAAAGTATACAGACATTACTGCTGGGAATCATTAATTATTCATTTTATAAGGTAAATCAATTCCATATCTTTTTTATATATGTTTTACCTAAAAGAAAGAATGTGTTTTCCTGTGCTTTAATATCTGTATACTTTTTTCTGTCTGCAGTCACCACTAGGGGGAGCTCCCTGTATACAGAGATAACTTCTGTCAGGGAGTGTAAGTCGCTAATCCATGTTATGTAAATAAAAGCTTATAACCTGACGTTAAATTCATCCATTGGTTGTATAAATTATTCTTCTGAAAGCTGAAACCCTCCCAAATGTTGTTTTAGGTTAAGAAAATAAATTGGCCTCAATGCTGAAATATTGATCATTTAATGAATACAGAATGGTCAGATTTTGGCAAGACAAAAGTTTTGTCGCCCACATAAAGTAATGTGATATTCAAACAAATAATTAACTTAAAATACAAATATATGTTGCATAACATTGGTGAATGAAGTTGTGGTGCTATTAGTCATATTTAATATTTTGTGTGACTTCCATGAGCTTGATGGACTACATCCATGCGGTTCAACAATGATTCATGCAATGTATTAATGAAGTCATCAGGAATAGCAAAGAATGCAGTCTTACATGCCTCCCAGAGTTCATCTAGATTCTTTGGTTTTGTCTTCCTATCTTCCTCTTTCATCCTACCCCAAACCTGCTCAATGATGTTCATGTCTGGTGACTGGGCTGCCAGACCTTGAGCACCTTGATCTTTTTTGCCTGGAGGAACTTTGTTGTAGAGATGGATGTATGAGGTGGAGCACCATCCTGCTGCAGAATTTGACCCTTTTATGATTTGGAATGTAAGAGATAGTTAATGCTTCTTGATATTTTAGGCTATTGATATTGCCTTCCACCTTGCAAATGTTTCGCACACCCCCATATTGAATGTAACCCCAAACCGTTATCTTTCCACCACCAAATTTAACTGTTTTCTGGGTGTATTTTGGATCCATACGGGCTCCAGTAGATCTCCTGCAGTATTTGTGGCGGCTGTAGTGTAATTCTACTGAAGATTCATCAGAGAAATCCACCTTCTGCCACTTTTCCAGCGTCCATCTGTTTAGCAGGCTGTGGGACTTTGCAAATGCCACACGGTTTTTTATTTGCCTTTTGTTTAGTACTGGCTTCTGGGCAGTGATTCAACCATGGAGGCCATTTGGAGACAGAATCCTACAAACTGTTCTAGTTGACACAGGGACTTGAGGTGACCAGGCCTGTTTGAGCTCTGCTGCAGTGGAAGAAGGGCTGCTTTGGATTTTCTAACCAACAAACACTCCTCCTGAGCAGTTCTCTTGCAGGGTCTGCCAGACCTGGGCTTGTCAAACACATCTCCAGTCTCTTCAAATCTTTTTTAATTCTTTGCACTTGATGCTGAGACACATTAAAGGTGCCAGCCACCTCTGCAGTGGATCTGGTCTTCAGCCTCTTGATAATCAAGGCTTTGGTCGCAAGGTGGATTTTTGGCATGTTGTCAGAGCTCAAGTTGCAGTTCAAGTGAAGGTTTGGGGAGCTGGGTTTCTTTTTATACACACCCACTAATTAACCGATCATTTACTGAGCACAGGTGAGGATGTAAACTAGGATTGGGTGCAGTATATGACCAGGCGACAGAACTTTTGTCTTGCCAAAATCTGACAATTCACCTCGGCCTGGGCTCCACCTGGACACATTAGCAGCAAATCCTGTGTGTTGAATGGTGCGGCCTCCATTGATCCCACCACAGATCGGATTGACTTCTCGGAATTTGGAGACAATGTTACCACCTTGATCTCTTACTCAGGTTCCTTAGACCATTCCTGACCGACCAGTGTTTTGCTGAGCAGGGGCATAAGGTCAAAAAGTGTAGAGGTTGCAACCGCACCCGGGCCCTGGAGCTCAGGGGGGCCCCCCCAACAGTCCCTTTGGCCTATAGAAAAAGACAATTACCATTAAAGATTTTCAGTAATTAGGGGCTCCATTGAAGCTTTGGCATCGGGGATTCTACTACCATGAAATGGGGTCCTAGTCCCAAACACTTGATGCCAACATTACATTGTTCCATCGTTGCCTCTGCCCTCTTGTCTGTTCTGTGGGCTCATACACCTCAAGCTATGCCCCTATTTTGGGGGGGGGGGGCGGTGGGTTCACCTTTTGGGGTCTTCCTTTCAGAATCACCACAAGCAGTTAATTCCTCAATCACCGACTTAACGACTCAACAGTTGGAAAAATAATTTGACCCAAGAAATCTAAAATGAAAATGGTCTCTGAATAATCCCAATGTGGTTATATTTCCCCCAGGCGCCGCGCTGTCCCTCCTCCAGAAATCACACAGTAAATACCTGTCTTCTGCAGCACGGCGAGCGGGGAACTGAGCGGATTATTGCTTCTTAGAACAGGAGACGACCCAGCATGTGGTTGTCAACTTTTTACGAGACCAAGATCTTCCCTTTTAAATCCTCTTTTTCTTTACGAGAATCTTCCTCAATTTCAGAACTGTCCAAAAACATTTATCTGATTCGTCTTTAACAATCTATGAAATTCGATATTTCGGGAACCGTGACGAGAGGCAACGATGATAAAATTCTTGATCTACGGGAAGTCGGTGGTCATCAAGATGAGTCTTCAGCTTTGTGCCAATGTGATTTATGGTGTTTGAAGTGATGCCGGCACATGGCGCCTACAAGGTCTATTGGAATGTACAGTAATCTAGGGATGAGTGGAGATTCCTTGGAGGAGACAATTCTACAAGAACCAAAGTTCAAGTCAAGATCTTTTGATGCCAAGGTGTGGCCATCAAAACACCCGTGATGAAGACTTAGCCTTGCAGGTACACGGATCTCCGTTCCAAGGGCAAGAACGAAACACAATGTAAAGATCTTTAGATGTTCTTCAAAACATTCGTAAGAGACGGTTGGGTGGATAACGAGCAAGTAGGACATTACAGGAGGTCAGGTGATCAAAAGAGCTTTTTTTACTCCACGCCATGGTGGTGCAATAATTCTGTTACATGGCGCCTATAATTTCTACTGGATTGTGGGGTAATATCACATTCAGCAGAGATTTCTTGGAGGAAACCATTCTACAAGAACAAAAGTTCAAGTCAAGACCTTTTGATGCCAAGATGTCTCCATCAAAACACGCATGATGAAGACTAGCCTTCAACTCCGAGCAAGGGGGATCTATGATGCAGGTACACGGCTCGCAGTCTCAAGAGGAAGAACTGTGGCGCCCCTGCGGCCAGGGCGGCCACAGGGTGAACTGCAGTCAGGTAAGATAGAGACGGTTGACTTAAAATACAACCACATAGATACAGACACCACCTCTACGCCTAGGACTCTAGGTTAGGCAAGGGGTGGCGGGGGTTAAGAGTAGTGTGGGTGGAGCGTAGAGCATCACTGAACAATTGGGTGGAGAGACCAACCATAGAAAAACCCGGGAACACGTAGTTTAGACACACATTCCCAGGAAGAGAGGTTTCCTGGAGGACGCAGAATCCTCGAGGCTATATTCCTAGGAGAGAAATCGTGCTCCATAGCCGGAGGCGAGGGAAAAGAAGCCAAAAAGCAACGACACCCCACAGCTTGACAGAGGAAAGGTGGGAGGACAAGGGCCCGGCAGCAGCATGCACCTTAGCTGACCGGAGGAACCCTGGAGCTGAGAAACAATGAGGATGAGGGAGCCTGGTGATCCCACAGCCATACCTGGGACACTGAAAGCTAGGCCACTACAGCCAGAGAGCCGGCTCTGTAGAGGTAACCCGGGGCACTCTAGGACCCTAATGACGAAACACCGGCAGCCTACCTTCCACGACGGTCTAGGAACACAGCCATCAGACTAGGGCTTATGACCCTGACAGAGAAGGACCCATCACACAAGAGCCCGTGAAGGCCAGAACAAACCCGTGAGTGAGGAGACAGAGAGAAAGGCAAGGGCCTGAAAGGACTTGAGGGAGGCAACGCAGAGGATAACCCAGTTACCCGGCGCAGTTCTGAAGTGTGAGAACTGTAACTTGGATGAGCTGAAAGAACTGTAACTTGTAAACTGTTGTGAACTGCTGCAGTACAACCCGGTCTCAAGTACCCTGGTCCCTAGTGTGCGACAGAACGAAACTCAAAGTAAAGATCTTTAGATGTCCTTCAAAACATTGACCAGAGACAGTTGGGTGGATAATGATCACGTAGGACATCAATCTACAGGAGGTTAGGTGATGAAAAAGCTTTCTCCTTCGCCTCATTGGGGGACACAGGACCGTGGGTGTTATGCTGCTGTCCACTAGGAGGCGACACTAAGCAATCTGCAAAAGAGTAACAGTGGCTCCTCCTCCTCAGTATACACCCCTGGGGCAGGCACTGCCTCCTCAGTTTTTGCTTAGTGTCGAAGGAGGCACACGTCCATTTTTACTCTCATCCTTTTTTTCTTCCGATGAAGAAAAGTGGGTCCGGTGTGACCCCCGGCATGCTCCCTCCTCGGCCACCCACTGTTGGGGCGCTAGGTTGAGGTTGAGAATCCATACATATGCCGTACTCCTTTCTCGGCCTCCCACTGTTGGGTTGCTGGGTTAAAGTTGAGACAGCCCAGCATAACACCCTCCTTCCTCATTCTCTCGGTCTGAGGTGAAGTAGAAGCTGACGGCCTGCCAGATGACGTCCCCCTAATCACCCTTGGGTGTTTTTAGGCAGTGGCACCACAGGTATCAGCAGCCCCTGGCTGCAGGGGCTGGAGATGTACGGCTGCCTGCAGCACAGGCTAGCAGGCTATGCAGTTTCAAGAGGCTGGGGCTGCATGGAGGGGGCCCTTGCAGTCCAGCACAGGCTTCCAGTGCTTATGCACAAGCCTGCACAGCTGAGGGGCATACAGCACAAGGACGTGCAGCTGCATCCACTGGAGCAGCTTGCACATACTGTGGAGCACCCCCCTGATGTACTGGCGGTTCCCCCGCCAGTACCTTCCTCTATGCCCCCGGGAGCTTCTTGTCCCGTTTTGCTGGGCCCCCCAGCGCCGTTTTCGCGCCTCCGCGCCGGCCCCTCACTATTTCCGGAGGCCTCAACTAATTGAGGCCCCGGCTTGGGCCTAGCGCGGAGGCCGCAACCCCTGCACCGCCCCCGTCCCGCCCCGCCGGATGACGCGGACGCGCGTCATACTGGGGGCGGAGCCGAGAACGGGCGCGTTTTCCAGCAAGGAGCCCGCCCGTTTAGCTCCGCCCCTTCCTCCTTCTCCTGCACGGACGCCATTAGCCCTGCACGTGGACCCGGCCTCAGCCATCCGGGGGGACACAGGATCCAGGCGGCCTGTCACAGCGGCGCTGGGGGCTGGTAAGACCTCTGCAGGGATCTCCTCTGCAGAGGTTACTCTGTCTCTCTATCTCTCCCCTCTGTATCCCCCTGCAACAGGCACTGTTAAACCACAGTGACCCTACTCAGCCCCTCATCTAAGGGCCCAGGCACCTAGCTGGACAGCTTGACTGTGCCTGATTACACAGGGGACTCCTGGTTACCTTATATACTGCTCACTGTCCATACCACAATGTCTGGCAATAAGAGTAAGAAAGGCTCCAAGGCAGCCAGCACTTACTATGCTACCTGCACTATTTGTCAGGCTGACCTCCCTGCAGGATGCACCTCGCCACATTGTGAGAGCTGCACGCAGGCTGCGGACACTGAGACCCCCACTACCCAGGCTTCTAACAGTGCCCCTGACCCCACCCCTGCGTGGGCCACCGCCATGTCTCAGAATATGACGCAGTCCATGGACAGATTGTCTGACACACTGCTGCAGTTTATGCAAGCCCGTTCGCCACCTGCAGCCGCTGTTCAGGCTTCTGCGTCGCAGCAGGAAGTCCCGGAACCGCGACAGACTGCTGACCCTGACCCGTCAGCCTCCGACTCTGGCCGTAAGAGACCTCCACCTTCTCCAGAGTCCCATGCAGGCTCTGCAGCCTCTGCTTCCCGTAGGCGTCAAGATGACGCGCAGGACTCCGAAGGTCTCTGCTCTTCGAGCTCGGAGGATCACTTAGATGACTCCCTAGATCTGGATACGACCGATACGGTCGCGTTGGTGGAGGATTTAATTACTTCCATTAACCAGGTTCTGGAGGTGTCTGACCCTCCGGCTGATACTCCAGAGCATAAGGTGTCCTTTAAAAGGGCCAGGAGACCACATAGGCATTTCTCGGACCATCCAGAGTTCCAGGAAATACTCAAAAAACATAGGTTACACCCTGACAAAAGGTTTGGTAACCGTAAGGCGCTGGAAACCCGTTATCCCTTTCTGCCTAAGGTCACCCAGGATTGGACAGATCCGCCACAGGTGGACCCTCCTGTTTCTCGTCTCGCTACTAAGACCCTCCTGTCCTTACCGGACAGTTCATCCATAAAGGACGCCACTGACCGTCAGGTGGAGCAGATGGCGAAGTCCGTCTTTGAGGCCTCAGGCTCTTCTCTAGGGCCTGCCTTTGCCTCGGTTTGGGCTTCAAAGGCTGTTATGACTAGAGCTAATTCCGTACACTCGGCCCTACGGGCTTTGCAGGTCGACCCAGCCTTGTTAGATCAGGTTGCCCAAATAGCGGTGACCGCCGAATACTCCATGCACGCTGCCTTCGATTCAGCTAACTGTGCCGCGGCTGCGGCTTCCAACGCCATAACCATCCGGCGAGCCCTCTGGTTGAGAGAGTGGAAAGCAGATGCAGCGTCAAAAAAGTCGCTCACCTGCCTTCCGTACAACGGTGGACGTTTATTCGGCGAAAAACTGGATCAATTGATTTCAGATGCCACTGGGGGTAAGAGTACCTCTCTTCCACAACGTCAGATTAAGCGACCCTTCTCTCGTCGCCAACAAACCCGTTTCCGGTCCTTTCGGAACTCCTTTGGTTGGTCAGTCTCGAAACCCCCGACGGCGGCCAATAGGTCCCCCCGTAGGGAACGCTCCCAGACGATACGGAAGACTGGTGCAAACTGGCAGTCCCATTCACGCCAGTCCAGAGCCAAGGGTTCAAAGCCCGGCAGATTTTCTTCTTCCTGACTCCCCCCCTTCGGGAGACACTATTCAGGTTGGCGGCCGACTTTCTCGCTTTCGTCAGGTCTGGCTCGCTTCTACCGACGACAAGTGGGTACACACCTTGGTGTCTTCCGGATACGCCATAGAATTCACGGCCTATCCTCCAAATCGTTTTTTTTCTGTCAATCCCACCTGCTCATCCCCCCAAAGCTCGCGCCTTCTTTCAGGCGGTCGATTCCCTTTTGAAAGCCGGTGTCATCATTCCGGTACCGCCAGCCGAACGCTTCCAAGGGTTCTACTCGAACCTGTTTGTGGTACCCAAAAAAGGAGGGGCTGTTCGCCCCATTCTGGATCTGAAACAGTTAAACTCCTTCGTGAAGGTTCGGCATTTCCGCATGGAGTCACTGCGCTCCATCATAGCGTCCATGGAGAAGGACGAATTTCTCGCGTCCATCGACATACAGGACGCTTACCTCCATATCCCGATCGCGACAATTCACCAGCGGTTTCTCCGATTCGCCATCGACCGGGATCACTATCAGTTTGTGGCCCTCCCGTTCGGCCTAGCGACGGCCCCCAGGGTGTTCACCAAGGTCATGGCGGCTGTCATGACCATACTGCACACAAGAGGAATGGTAGTCCTACCATACCTAGACGATTTGCTCATCAAAGCTCCCTCCTTCAGGGAGTGTCAGCAGAGTGTTTCCATCACGGTGGACACCCTGCGTCGGCTAGGCTGGTTGGTGAATCTGCGGAAGTCATCGCCAGTTCCGTCACAATTTCTAACATTCCTCGGGATGCTTTTCAACACCCCCAGGGGTCTGGTCCTCCTCCCTCAGGACAAGGCGAAGGCCCTTCGACAGGGGGTCCACAGTCTTCTACGGCCGTGTCCTCATTCACTTCGGTTCGCCATGAGAGTCTTGGGAAGGATGGTTGCCTCTATGGAGGCGGTGCCGTTTGCTCAACTTCACCTCAGGCCTCTCCAACGGGCAATTCTGACTTCGTGGAACAGGAATCCTTCTGCCCTGGACAAGTTATTCCGTTTGTCACCTGCAGCAAGGAGTTCCCTCCATTGGTGGCTCAAACCTCGTTCCCTCACAAGGGGGAGGTCCTTTCTACCGGTTTGCTGGAAGATAGTCACCACCGACGCAAGCCTCAGCGGATGGGGAGCGGTACATCGTCGTCACACAGCACAGGGAACATGGTCCCCAGCGGAGTCGGCCGAGCCCATCAATCTCCTGGAAATCCGGGCCATATTTCTAGCTCTGAAGGCCTTTCATTCCATGCTGGCAGGCACACAGGTACGGATTCAGTCGGACAATGCCACGGCCGTGGCATACATCAACCATCAAGGCGGAACACACAGTCTCCAGGCCATGCACGAAGTGCAACGCATTCTCCACTGGGCAGAATCGACGAACTCAACGCTGTCAGCAGTTCATATCCCAGGAGTGGAAAACTGGGAAGCGGATTTTCTCAGCCGCCAGGGCATGGACTCGGGAGAGTGGTCCCTACACCCCGACGTGTTCCAACAAATCTGCCGTCGCTGGGGGACCCCGGACGTAGACCTGATGGCGTCTCGGCTCAACACGAAGGTTCCCAGGTTTATGGCCAGATCTCACGACCCGCAAGCACTAGGGGCGGATGCCCTAGTTCAGAACTGGTCCCAGTTCCAGCTGCCTTACATCTTCCCTCCTCTGCCTCTCATTCCCAGAGTCGTGCGGAAGATAAAACAAGAGGGCATTCAACTCATTCTCATAGCCCCAGACTGGCCCAGACGGGCATGGTACGCCGATCTCGTCCAGCTCGCGGCGGACGTTCCTTGGCGCCTCCCTTGTCGTCCCGACCTTCTGTCGCAGGGACCGTTTTACCACCAGAATTCAGACGCCCTGAATTTGATGGCGTGGCCCTTGAGACCTGGGTACTAACCCAAGCGGGTTTCTCCCCTGCCGTTATTCAGACCATGATCAGAGCTCGGAAGTCGGCATCGGCAAAGATTTATCATCGCACCTGGAAAGCCTTTTTCGCGTGGTGCTCTTCTCGAGATCAACCCCCTCTTCCCTATTCCTTGCCGCTAGTTCTAGGGTTCCTTCAGTCGGGGTTGGAGTCTGGTCTCTCACTAGGTTCCCTTAAGGGCCAGGTCTCGGCTCTTTCGGTACTCTTTCAATGTCGACTTGCTGTCAAGCCGCAGGTTAAAACTTTTCTCCAGGGAGTTAATCGCATCGTCCCTCCGTACAAACGACCGTTGGATACATGGGACCTTAACCTGGTACTTACGGCTCTGCAGGAACCTCCCTTTGAACCTCTTCGGGATATCTCTCTCCACTTTCTGGTTCTGAAGGTGGTTTTTTCTAGTGGCTATCACCTCTCTTCGCCGAGTGTCCGAACTCTCGGCGCTTTCCTGTAAGCCACCCTTCCTGGTGTTCCATCAGGACAAGGTCGTCCTACGCCCGGTGCCGTCATTCCTGCCTAAGGTTGTCTCCTCTTTCCATCTGAATGAGGATATTTCATTGCCTTCCTTTTGCCCTGCTCCGGTTCACAGGTTCGAACGAGCCCTGCATACTCTGGATCTCGTCAGGGCGCTTCGCATCTATGTCTCCAGAACTGCACATTTCCGTAAGTCAGACACTCTGTTCATTCTGACGGAAGGCCCCCGTAAGGGTATGCCAGCTTCCAAAGCTACACTGGCTAGATGGATTAGATCAGCTATCCAAGAGGCCTACAAGATGAAAACTACTCCTCTTCCAGCGGGGATTAAGGCACATTCTACCCGAGCCGTGGGGGCCTCCTGGGCCATTCGGCACCAAGCCTCGGCTCTCCAAGTGTGTAAGGCGGCCACCTGGTCGAGCTTACACACTTTTACCAAGCACTACCGTGTTCATACCCAGTCCTCGGCGGACGCTAGTCTGGGTAGGTGCATCCTTCAGGCGGCGGTTGCCCACCTGTAGGTGTTTCTCTGTTCACTGACTTGTTCAGTATCATTAGTTCCATTGTCTTTCCCACCCAGGGACTGCTTTGGGACGTCCCACGGTCCTGTGTCCCCAATGAGGCGAAGGAGAAAAGGAGAATTTTGTATACTTACCGTAAATTCCTTTTCTCTTAGCCTCTAATTGGGGGACACAGCACCCACCCTGTTGGCCTTACGGCCTTGTTTCTAGTGGTTTTTGTTACTCTTATATTGTTACGTTATGGCCTTGCCAGGCTTTGTTGGTATTGGTTAACCTTGTTACTTCTCCTACTGCTTTAGCACAAAACTGAGGAGGCAGTGCCTGCCCCAGGGGTGTATACTGAGGAGGAGGAGCCACTGTTACTCTTTTGCAGATTGCTTAGTGTCGCCTCCTAGTGGACAGCAGCATAACACCCACGGTCCTGTGTCCCCCAATTAGAGGCTAAGAGAAAAGGAATTTACGGTAAGTATACAAAATTCTCCTTTTTTTACTCCATGCCATGGTGGTTGAATGATTCCGATACATGGCACCTATACTTTCTACAGGATTGTAAGGTAACATGGCATTGAGCAGAGATTCCATTGCAAGAAGGAAATGAATATTCCCGAAAGGCAAGCTATTCAAGAAAGCTGCAGGGCCGTCAGGTAATGGACAGTTTTCATGGCTAGAGACTACAGTCTTGGTTGAAAGACCAACTTGTGTCCATCGGTTTTGCACCATCTCTAGTTACAAAGTTCATAGTTCCTGTTGTGCAGCACCTATGATTTCTACCGGAACGTTGGGTAATACGGAGTTGAGTAGAGATTCTATGGAGGAGACAATTCTCCAAGAGTGAAATACAAAGGAAACATATTTAGATGCCAAGATGTGGCCATCAAAACATTCAAGATGAACAATAGCCTTCAACTCCATGTCAGGGAGGTTAAGACGGTGGAATGATGCGGGTACAAGATTCTCCGTTCTAGTAGTGTGACTCATCATTTTAACTGGAATTTTGGCTATATATAGAAAAAAACGAAAGATAAAGAAAAGATCTTTAGATGTCCTTCAAAACATTGACCAGAGATGGTTGGGTGGATAATGAGAAAGCAGGACATTAATCTACAGGAGGTCAGGCTTTTCTTACTCCATGCCATGGTGGTGGAAAAATTCTGGTACATGGCGCCTATAATTTCTACAGGATTGTAGGCTAATATAGCATTGAGCAGAGATTCCTTGGAGGAAATTATTTTGCAAGATTAAAAAGCAAAGTAACAATGATGTCACAACAGGCTAGCTATTCGAGAGCGCTGCGGTTGCTGTCAGTTAAGTTACGTTTTCACTGCTATATGTCAGGATTCCGGATATTCTGATTACACTTTGTGCCTTCCAAATTGGTGTTTACTACCTCATTCCTGTCCATGTGTTCATGCCTTTATAAGCTTCAGTCCATCTTCCAGTCCTTTCTTGAGTATTCTGCTTGGATACCTGGCTCATGTGTGTATCTCAAGTTCCTCCTCCTGCTATTCCGGTTCGGCTCTTACCAGCTTCTGCAGTCTGACCATCAAGCAAACCACACCTGGTTCCAGCTTGTCTCCTTCATCTAGTTACTCTGTGCTTCGTGTATTCATGCTCCAGCTTCTATCAGCCAGTTTCACACCACATAAGATCATTTAGCTTTTGAAAACTTTGCTGATGCTTTTTTGTTTGTTTGTTGCAGTTCAGTGATCAGGACAGTTCGGGACTTTAAGTTACACTGCACTGCATCACAGTTTGAACTCGTTCTCAGAGACTTTACTGTTCTCAGGCCTCCCTGGGTGTGAACTGTTACTATAGACTGTTCTGTTATCGGCATCTTTCAGTGTGAACTGTTACTATAGATTGGTCAGCAATTGTGATCTCTCTGTGTGAACTGTTACTAAGAGACTCTTCCTATTGGCATCACTGTGGATGAATTGTTTCTAACAGACTTATCCTTCTGGCTTCACTAAGGACTATTATGGCATGATTTATGAACTTTGCTTATTTTGCCGCACCTCACGTTTGAACTTTGCCACGTGTTAAATGCAGACTTTTTCACCTTTAATACCCTGTCTCAGTCGTGTCTTTGCTCCCACGCCATAAAATTCATGAGTTATTCGCAATGGTTATTACACTATAGTTCAGCGGCCAGAGATTACGGTTGTAGACGATAGACCAACTTGTGCCCATCAATGGGTCCACATGGGTCTTCTCCAAGCCTAGATGGGTCCACCAGGGTCTTCTCCAAGCCTAGATGGGTCCACCATGGTCTTCTCCAAGCCTAGATGGGTCCACCAGGGTCTTCTCCAAGCCTAGATGGGTCCACCATGGTCTTCTCCAAGCCTAGATGGGTCCACCAGGATCTTCTCCAAGCCTAGATGGGTCCACCAGGGTCTTTTCCGTGCTCAGTATTCAGTGACCACCCGTCTCTTCCATCCTCAGTATTCGGTGACTGCCTGTCGCCTTTATCCTTGGTATTCAGTTACCGCCCCAACTCCTCCATTCTCAGTATTCAATGACCGACCGTGTCCTCCATTCTCAGTATTCAGTGACCACCAGTCAACAGGTGGTTACGGAATACTGAAGGTGGTGAAGATGAGTGGTCACTGAATACTGAGGATAGAGGAGACGGGCGGTCACTGAATACTGAGGATAAAGGCGACAAGGGAGATGGGCGGTCACTGAATACTGAGGATGGAGGAGACGGGGTGGTCATCGAATACTGTGGTCGAAGGAGCCAGGCGGTCTCCCAACATCGAGGACGGAGGAGATGTGTGGTCTCCGAATACCGAGGATGGAGGAGACCGAGTACTGAGGACAAAGGAGACAGGCGGTCACTAAATACTGAGGAAAATACTGAGGAAAAAGGCGACTCTGGAGATGGACGGTCTGAGATGGAATACTGAGAATGGAGGAGACGGGGTGGTCACCGAAGACTGCGGATGCAGGAGACGGGTGGTCACCGAATACTGTGGATGAAGGAGCCGGGCGGTCTCCCAACATCGAGGACGGAGGAGATGTGTGGTCTCCGAATACCGAGGATGGAGCAGACAAACGGTCACCGAATACCGAGGACGGAGGAGACGGGAGATCACCGAGTACGGAGGAGACGAGCTGGCACCGAGTACTGAGGACGGAGGAGACGAACGGGCACCGAGTACTGAGGATAGAGGAGACGGACGGGCACCAAGTACTGAGGACAAAGGAGACGGACGGTCACTAGATACTGATGATAAAGGCGACAGGGGAGATGGACGGTCACTGAATACTGAGGATGCAGGAGACGGGTGGTCACCGAATACTGTGGATGAAGGAGCCGGGCGGACTCCCAACATCGAGGACGGAGGAGATGTGTGGTCTCCGAATACCGAGGATGGAGCAGACAGACGGTCACCGAATACCGAGGATGGAGGAGACGGGAGGTCACCGAATACTGAGGATGAAGGCGATGGATACTAATTTTGCTGGGCCTGAGTGGCCATCTAGTGTATATTGTGTCCCACTTCGTCTCCCATCAGATCACAGCATATAGTATGAGATTCAATGGCTAGCACACGATAGGTGTGGGGGTATGGTGCTAGTGAAGGAGGCTCGTATGTCCCCCATAAATGTCTATTACAATCACTGCACACTTACACTTAAGGAGTTTTTTGCTTGTCAGTGAAATTTATTGAAACAAGTGCTCTTATAGTGATCACTCCTCCTTGCTACACTGAGTGTGAACACACTCCACCGCCGTGCTGCCACCCCACATAGAACAACCGCTCTGACCCTGGCTAACCTAAAGGCATTAGTGACCATTACCCTGTACAGGACAGCCCTCAGTTCAGAACTAATAAGGGCATACCCGCTGTTCCTATACTGACCATAAGGACCACATCCTTCATGAACCACAACATAGCTCAAGGCGACTTATGTGATCAAGGTCTTGAATGACCGAAACGTCATTCTGTCGCAATCACTATAAAAGCACTTGTTTCAATAAACTTCACTAACAAGCAAAAAACTCCTTAAGTGTATGTGTGCAGTGATTCTAATAGACATCAGATCACAGCAGAGCACTACCTGATTTCTTTGCTTCCCTTGAAAGTCTGGACAACCCGTGCACCACCTACCTCCAGCATTGGCTTACTTCACTCTTCTATTGGCCACTATTAGTGGTTACTATGGCAACAATGACCTCACCGCTTAGTATAGTACAGGTCTCAGCGTTGTCATATTGTATGACAGCTGAATGACAGTGTTGAGACGTGTGGTGAGGTCACTGTTGTCATAGTAACCAACAATAGCAGTTGCTATGGCAACAGTGGCCTCACCTCTTACTATACTGCAGATCTCAGAGCTGTCATTCAGTGATCAGACACCACTGGGAGTGGACGGACATGTTCTTCCTCCCTGTGGAGTCTGATGTAGCAGAGCTGCCTGTGTCCAGGAATACAGAAGACCGGGATCATAGAGGGGTACAAGAGTGGGAAGGGGGTAATAAAGATGGGGTCACTGAGTGTCTCTGTGTTTTTATTTATAATAAAACTAACTGTAGTACCCGGCTACGCCCGGGTTAATAAATAACTGCTGTTAGCTATAACAAAATAGAATTTGAATATGTCATATTAAAGACCTGTAGGAAAATAGAAGCTGAGCTGTGATTGGTTGCTATAGGCAGCCTAATAAATCTCCAGCCAACAATAAACCCTCCCCCTGGCCGGGCAGTATATGTTACCTAACACATACACATAATAGACAGCTCATGTGACTGACATCTGCCTTAATTCCCTATAGGGCACATGTGTTGCACATTGGCTGTTTTTAATCAGATGTTTATGTTTGGAAAATAAAGATAGCACACGTATGAGGCGAGTTGTGTGAGGTGATTTGCGCACATCTGTGTCTGTGTGGTGTGTGTGTCCCTGGGGTGTGTGTATGTGTGTGTCCCTGTGGGGAGGTCTGTGTGATTTTTCTTTGTGTTGTGTCTTTTTTAACCCTTTACTTGAGATTCTTGACTGCCGGGTCTAAATTGGCCTGACATTAAGAATCTCCGGGCTTAAAACCAGCTGGCAATACAAAGCTGGTATTAACCCCTTATAACCTAGCATGCCAACCCCCACCAGGACCGCTGGAAGAGCCCTAATCCTAAACAGTCCTGAGGTAACACCCCCTCACCTCCACCCAGGGGCCCCAGCAGCAACTCCAGATAGATAAGGCTTCAGGACAACTTCAGCAACTGCACAAGTCCAGAAAGCTCAAGTAATAGTGAATGGTAAAAGAGCTACTTAAAGGCAGGGAATGTGGGAAGAGCCACAACAGCAACTACTGCAGCAGAACTGACATTAACTCAAAAGGTGCCAAAGGAAAAAGACACCTTTTATCACTGCAGCAGTGCAGGCTACACGTGACCGTGTCAGAGATCGCTCAAAACCAGCAGGCGTCTCCACTACTGTAACAGCTGAGGGTCTGTCAGTCACCCTGACTGTAGCAGGTAAACAAGTGGAGGTCCTAAGGCCAGACACCTGTCGGACAACACTTGCCACGCTGACAGAGGAGAAAGCCGTGGATGTGGTTGATGCGGCAGACGATGTTCGGTGAGGCCCCTAGGCATGGTTTCTCTGCAGTAATTTTGCCAGAGTAATGCATGGTGCTGGGCCATGTGGCGGTTCATGCATGTAAGGGTCAAATTGTTGGTTTCTTTTGCCTCTACTCAATTTTTTAGTACAAAGTTTGCAAATAACATGAGTCGGGTCATCTTTTGTGGTGTCAAAAAAGGCCTGGGCTAGGAAGCTCTTGCCGCCTCAGACAACTGCAGACCCGCAACTGCTGTGGTCCAAAGCCAGAGTTGTGACTGAGGATGCAGGATACAATCTAACCTCATCTTCTTCCTCCTACTCTGTTGAGCTACTCGGCTGCATGACTCTGGGATGATTCCTATGAGATCTCGACCCTCATCATCAGTTTTCCCACTTCTTGCCCCGAGAGTCACCCTCTTCCTCCTCCTGCCCTGAATGCACAGTACAGTGAGGGTGCTCTTCAGGTATCTGAGTCTCATCATCATCATCTCCACCCCCAGGGGTTAACATTAGGTGAAGAGGGTCTGGATTCTGCTCGGACCCTACTTTGTCCGGTCTCGGACCCAACTCCCAAAGATTTTGGGTGTCGGTGCAGATGTTTTCCTCCTCTGGAGTATGTGAAACTATGGAGCAGACCTCTGATATCCATGGAATATAATGTGTGAACATCTCTGCAGAATCACCCATCTGTGTTTCCCCACACTCAGTTGTGCGGTTGGAGAGTTGTAACACGGGGGAAAACATGGATAATTGGGCGCTACCTCTGAGAGCTCCTCTACAGCCTATTGTTACCAAACAGCCACTTGAACTTGTAGCCTTGGACCATGTAAAGTTGACCCCGAGCCGGTCAGGCTTCGTCTACGTCCTCACCATTGTATATCACTATTCACGTTTCTTAGTGCTGGTGAAAGACCTGACAGCAAGGACAGCAGCCAGAGCCTTCCAAGCCCATTTCTGCAGACCCCATGGCTACTCTGAACAGGTACTTACAGACCAAGGTCCAGCATTCGAGGCAGAGGTGTTACAGGAGTTTTGCAACTTGTACGGATGCAAGAAAATAATAACACTGTACCATCTACGGACCAATGGCAAGTGCGAGAATATGAACCAGGTAGTGATAGACCTGTTGAAGACCCTGCCACTGGAAGAGAGGAGCAAGTGGCCAGAGAAGCTGCCAGATTTAGTGGATCTATACAACCACATTTCTGTCAATTCCACCAATTGTACTCCTGCCTACCTGATGAGAGCAAGACCTGGCAAGCTGCCCATTGACCTAGACATGGGAGTGTTAACACCTGAAACCAACCCACCAGAAGCAGACTGGGATATAGAACATCAACAACAGCACCATAACTACCTGGTTCATATTTTCGCACATGCCATTGGTCTGTAGATGGCACAGTGTTGTTCTTATTTTCTTGCATCCGTACAAGTTGCAAGAGTGTGTAGAGAAAAACCTGTCATAGGCCAGAGAGAGACAAGAGAAAGCCTACAATAAAAACGCACCTGCAGTTCCCTTAACACCAGGAGAACAAGTCTTGAAAATGGCGAACCCATAAACTGGATGGCCAGTGGGAGGCAGAGCCCAATACCATCCTGCCTTCAAACTTTGACAACACCAAGGTCTGTTTAGGCTACCATCACACCACGGGTTTTGTCTGTCAGGTTGGATCCTGTTTTTTGCAGGATCCACCTGAGAGAACCTGACAGTATAGGATGTGCACAAAGTGTGGCCAAATATCTCAGGGTTCTGTTTTTGTCGATTGGTTTTCTGTTGCTGTCCATGGACCTAAAGTCTGCCTGTGTCTGCTCTGCCTCTGTCCAAAGTGCTGAATTCACAGCCTGTGCATGAAATACTGCTGTCCATGGTGCTGAACAGTGGATGGCAGGATTTCTGAACATGCTCTGTGTAAAAAAAAAAAAACGGATTCGGGAAATGATACGATTTTTCCACAGATCCGGTTCTGTCCGGATTTGTTTGATTTTTGCACCGGAGACAAAAAATGCTGCAGGCTCCAATTTAAACCTGACAAAACCGGATCATGCACAGAAAACAGAAAATCTGATGGCCAAATAGGTCCTATCTGACACCATAGGGATACATGGGAGGCAAAACCAGATCGATGCACAAAACTGTGGTGTGAAGCCAGCCTAAAGGTGCGTTCACACACTGCGTATTTGTTGCATATTTTTACAAGAGTGCTGTTGCAGTTTTTGTAGACAATCAGAGGAAAAGTCTAATAGAAACAAGTGCTCCACTTCTGTATTTAATCAGCCACTCCTGGTTTTAATCACCCACTCCTGGTTTTAATCAGCCACTCCTGGTTTTAATCACCCACTCCTGGTTTTAATCAGCCACTCCTGGTTTTAATCAGCCACTCCTGGTTTTAATCAGCCACTCCTGGTTTTAATCAGCCACTCCTGGTTTTAATCAGCCACTCCTGGTTTTGGCTACAAAAACTGCAAGAGCACTCGCGTAAAAATACGCAGCAAATACGCAGTGTGTGAACGCACCCTTAATCAGCAAAGATGGAGGAGAGACCTCAGTTTCAAGAGATCAACCTCCGTCCTCCCACCGTCCCGGGGTCCTAAGTGTTGGTGTATGTGAAGCTCAACTGCACCATCCCAGCACCTGGAGAGCAGAGGCACAACTCTCCCTCAAATGGAGGAGTGCAGTACCTCTGGTAGCGGCCTGCCCGACGGGGCGCCACACATTAACCGCATTATCTGCATTACCTACATTTCCTACATAACCTATATTACATACATTGCAGCACGTCTTGAAACTACCAGTCAGCTGTGAAATCTTTACCCTGGCTGATGCAGTCTAACTACCTGAGGGTGGAAACACACCATCCGAGTGACCTGTGACTTACTCGCACAAGTCTCGCATGACTCACCTGGGATGCCCCCTGACTCTCAAGATGGGATGGCATCAGCTGTATCTGTTTCGCTCCCATTCACAGAGCCGGGTGAGTCATACGAGACTCGTGCGAGTAACTCACATGTCACTCGGATCGTGTGTTTCCAGCCTTATGCTCAGCCTGGCTGTGGTGTATGTCCTGTCTTCCACACCCTCACCTTTGTATCAGAGTTAGGCAGTTCCTTACCCAGTTTTAAGTCTCCTACACCACTGTTACTGTCTCAGTCAGTCAGACTGCTTCACTCCACACAGGTAAATGCTCATTGTCACCTGTTTGTTATAATTTGTTACTGACGCACCTGACTATAATCCGACAAATCCCTGACGGTGTGCAAGTGACCTAGAAGAGTCGATGCAGAGCGGTCACCGCTTATTTATGGGATTGATGTTTCTCTTTTGTTCGGTCACTTAGTATTTTCTTCATTTTTATTAATTAACTCTTCATTTTGTGAGAACATTCATCCTCTGCAGCTTTCCATCACAACTGCCTAAAACATTTGCACACAGCTGTGTGTATCACTTCAATATCCTCTGACCACAGTTGTACCCAACTATCCTCACTCCCTTCCATTATAAATGAAGCTATCAATTCAGTTTATTATACAAATAACCAAACTTTTTTGCTGTTTTCAATAAACTAATTAAACAAAAAAAAATATATTAAAAATATCTGAACACCAGTAATATAACAAGTGGATTCCCAAAATTCACCCCAAAATGTCCTGTCTTCTACAACCTCAGGATTATTTATCCTTCATAACCAGCATGCTAAGTACTTAGCACTGCCCCACTAGCTGTTAGGACCTTCTGCCCTTCTGGCTGTTATGACCTGCTGCCCCACTGGCTATTATGACATTTTACCCCTTCTGGCTGTTATGAGCTGCTGCTCCTCTGGCTGTTATGAGCTGCTGCCCCACTGGCTATTATGACATTTTACCCCTCTGGGTGTTATGATCTGGTGCCCCTAACTGTTATGACCTGCAACCCCTCTAGCTGTTATGACCTTCTGCCCCTCTGGCTGTTATGATCATCTGCCTCTCTTGCTGTTATGACCTGCTGCGCCACTGGTTGTAATGACCTGCTGCACCTCTGGTTGTAATGACCTTCTGCCCCTCTGGCTGTTATGGTCATCTTCCTCTCTTGCTGTTATGACCTGCTGCGCCTCTGGTTGTAATGACCTGCTGCCCCTCTGGCTGTTATCATGAAGCAATCACTGATCTCAGGGAGACCAGTCCAAGAAAACACTGCGGGCAGCCGGCTAAAGCGCTCAACACAGTGAATTCCTAGGCTCATTGCCCCCTGGGAATAGAAAAATATCCAAATAGAGTCCGTAGAACCGTGTTTAGGAGTTTCAAACACAGGACTAGCCAGATATCCATCCAGGGAAGGACCTAGCCATGGGGTGGCTCCTCTGGCTGTTATGACCTTCTGCCCCTCTGGCTGTTATGACCTGCTGCCCCTCTGGCTGTTATGACCTGCTGCCCCTCAGGCTGTTATGACTTGCTGTCTCCCTGACTGTTATGCATAAGGAGTCCGTGGAGCCTCGTTTAAGAATCTCAAACATGGGACTGGCCAGATATCCCTCCAGGGAAGGACCTAGCCCTGGGGTGGACCCCTTACGGAGACCACCATAACCACCATATTAAGTGGCCCTTTCAGTCACTATCCCGCTCAGTTACAAGCTTAAGGATATGACAAGGGAATTAACAAAGCCAGGTATCCATCCACAGACAGCTGTTTCGGGGTTTGGCCCTCATCAGTATGGAGTAGGATTCTGGGTAGGTGGGAGCAATGCCTGGTAGACCAACATCACAAAGCTCTCACTGATCACAGGGAGACCAGTCCAAGAAAACACTGCAGGTAGCCGGCTAAAGCGCTCAACACAGTGAAATCCATAGTGCTTTGCCCCCTGACTGTTATGACTTGCTGCCCCTCTGGCTGTTATGACTTGCTGCCCCTCTGGCTGTTATGACTTGCTGCCCCTCTGGCTGTTATGACTTGCTGCCCCTCTGGCTGTATTGATCAGTACCTGGATAATTTTGCTTGACACTTTGCCGATCCTTGTGGGCACTACACACCCTCGGTCTATATATCTCTGTGCCCTATGGATCTGTCTCAGCAGATTTCAATGCTTCTCTTCTGGAGCCAGTGGTGAATGTGGTGCACAGAGGAAGCTCCAGAGCTGATCTTACCCCATCACTCCCCTACGGTGACCTCTGACCCTCGTCTCTGCCCCCCATTAATTCCTTTTATATAGACTCCAGGTTCTCTGTCTGAATCTGATATAAAAGCCTCAGATTACATCTGGACCCGTAATACCTGACCTTATTTAGAGACTTGCGAAGAAAGAGGCTGGAGAGCGGCCAAGAACGTCACTATCCTGCAGCTCCGATAATCCCGAGTCCTGGAGAGAAAACGCTAGAGCGATGGACAAGTCACAGAGTCAGAATATCCCATTATCTGCAGCACACCGAACGGGGGACCGAAAACAGGACCATACCCCCTACAAGGGCAGAAAGTAATCTATCTACTATAATACTGCCCCAGGTACGAGAATATAACTACTATAATACTGCCCCATCTACGAGAATATAACTACTATAATACTGCTCCTATATACAAGAATATAACTACTATAATACTGCTCCTATATACAAGAATATAACTACTATAATACTGCCCCTATATACAAGAATATAACTACTATAATACTGCTCCTATGTACAAGAATATAACTACTATAATACTGCTCCTATATACAAGAATATAACTACTATAATACTGCTCCTATATACAAGAATATAACTACTATAATACTGCCCCATCTACGAGAATATAACTACTATAATACTGCTCCTATATACAAGAATATAACTACTATAATACTGCTCCTATATACAAGAATATAACTACTATAATACTGCCCCTATATACAAGAATATAACTACTATAATACTGCCCCTATATACAAGAATATAACTACTATAATACTGCTCCTATATACAAGAATATAACTACTATAATACTGCTCCTATATACAAGAATATAACTACTATAATACTGCCCCTATATACAAGAATATAACTACTATAATACTGCCCCTATATACAAGAATATAACTACTATAATACTGCTCCTATATACAAGAATATAACTACTATAATACTGCTCCTATATACAAGAATATAACTACTATAATACTGCTCCTATGTACAAGAATATAACTACTATAATACTGCCCCTATATACAAGAATATAACTACTATAATACTGCCCCTATATACAAGAATATAACTACTATAATACTGCTCCTATGTACAAGAATATAACTACTATAATACTGCTCTTATATACAAGAATATAACTACTGTAATACTGCCCCTATATACAAGAATATAACTACTATAATACTGCCCCTATGTACAAGAATATATCTACCATAATACTGCTCCTATATACAAGAATATAACTACTATAATACTGCTCCTATGTACAGAATATAACTACTATAATACTGCCCCTATGTACAAGAATATAACTACTATAATACTGTCCCTATATACAAGAATATAACTACTATAATACTGCTCCTATATACAAGAATATAACTACTATAATACTGCCCCCTATATACAAGAATATAACTACTATAATACTGTTCCTATGTACAAGAATATAACTACTATAATACTGCCCCTATATACAAGAATATAACTACTATAATACTGCTCCTATATACAAGAAAATAACTACTATAATACTACCCCTATGTACAAGAATATAACTACTATAATACTGTCCCTATGTACAAGACTATAACTACTATAATACTGCTCCTATGTACAGAATATAACTACTATAATACTGCCCCTATGTACAAGAATATAACTACTATAATACTGTCCCTATATACAAGAATATAACTACTATAATACTGCTCCTATATACAAGAATATAACTACCATAATACTGCTCCTATATACAAGAATATAACTACTATAATACTGCTCCTATATACAAGAATATAACTGCTATAATACTGCCCCTATATACAAGAATATAACTACTATAATACTACTCCTATATACAAGAATATAACTACTATAATACTTCTCCTATATACAAGAATATAACTACTATAATACTGCTCCTATATACAGCAATATAACTACTATAATACTGCCCCCTATATACAAGAATATAACTACTATAATACTGCTCCTATGTACAAGAATATAACTACTATAATACTGCCCCTATATACAAGAATATAACTACTATAATACTGCTCCTATATTCAAGAATATAACTCCTATAATACTGCCCCTATATACAAGAATATAACTACTATAATACTGCTCCTATATACAAGAATATAACTACTATAATACTCCCCCTATATACAAGAATATAACTACTATAATACTGCTCCTATGTACAAGAATATAACTACTATAATACTGCCCCTATATACAAGAATATAACTACTATAATACTGCTCCTATATACAAGAATATAACTACTATAATACTGCTCCAATGTACAAGAATATTAACTACTATAATACTGCTCCAATGTACAAGAATATAACTACTATAATACTGCCCCTATATACAAGAATATAACTACTATAATACTGCTCCTATGTACAAGAATATAACTACTATAATACTGCCTCTATATACAAGAATATAACTACTATAATACTGCTCCTATATACAAGAATATAACTACTATAATACTGCTCCTATGTACAAGAATATAACTACTATAATACTGCCCCTATATACAAGAATATAACTACTATAATACTGCTCCTATATACAAGAATATAACTACTATAATACTGCTCCTATATACAAGAATATAACTACTATAATACTGCCCCTATGTACAAGAATATAACTACTATAATACTGCTCCTATATACAAGAATATAACTACTATAATACTGCCCCTATGTACAAGAATATAACTACTATAATACTGCTCCTATATACAAGAATATAACTACTATAATACTGCTCCTATATACAAGAATATAACTACTATAATACTGCCCCTATGTACAAGAATATAACTACTATAATACTGCTCCTATATACAAGAATATAACTACTATAATACTGCTCCTATATACAAGAATATAACTACTATAATACTGCCCCTATGTACAAGAATATAACTACTATAATACTGCTCCTATATACAAGAATATAACTACTATAATACTGCCCCTATGTACAAGAATATAACTACTATAATACTGCTCCTATATACAAGAATATAACTACTATAATACTGCTCCTATGTACAAGAATATAACTACTATAATACTGCCCCTATATACAAGAATATAACTACTATAATACTGCTCCTATATACAAGAATATAACTACTATAATACTGCTCCCATATACAAGAATATAACTACTATAATACTGCTCCTATATACAAGAATATAACTACTATAATACTGCTCCTATATACAAGAATATAACTACTATAATACTGCCCCTATGTACAAGAATATAACTACTATAATACTGCTCCTATATACAAGAATATAACTACTATAATACTGCTCCTATGTACAAGAATATAACTACTACAGTGTTGGCCAAAAGTATTGACACCCCTGTAATTCTGCCAGATAATACTCAGTTTCTTCCTGAAAATGATTGCAATCACAAATTCTTTGGTATTATTATCTTCATTTAATTTGTCTTCAATGAAAAAACACAAAAGAGAATAAAGCAAAACATTGATCATTTCACACAAAACTCCAAAAATGGGCCGGACAAAAGTATTGGCACCCTCAGCCTAATACTTGGTTCCACAACCTTTAGCCAAAATAACTGCGATCAACCGCTTTCGGTAACCATCAATGAGTTTCTTACAATGCTCTGCTGGAATTTTACACCATTCTTCTTTGGCAAACTGCTCCAGGTCCCTGATATGTGAAGGCGCCTTCTCCAAACTGCCATGTTTAGATCTCTCCAGATTCTATGGGATTCAGGTCTGGACTCATTGCTGGCCACCTTAGAAGTCTCCAGTGCTTTCTCTCAAACCTTTTTCTAGTGCTTTTTGAAGTGTGTTTTGGGTCATTGTCCTGCTGGAAGACCCATGACCTCTGAGGGAGACCCAGCTTTCTCACACTGGGCCCTACATTATGCTGCACAATGTGTTGGTAGTCTTCAGACTTCATAATGCCATGCACACGGTCAAGCAGTCCAGTGCCAGAGGCAGCAAAGCAACCCCAAAACATCAGGGAGCCTCCACCATGTCTGACTGTAGGGACCGTGTTCTTTTCTTTGAATGCCTCTTTCTTTCTCCTGTAAACTCTATGTTGATGCCTTTGCCCATAAATCTCTACTTTTGTCTCATCTGACCAGGGAACATTCTTCCAAAACGTTTAGGCTTTCTCAGGTAAGTTTTGGCAAACTCCAGCCTGGCTTTTTTATGTCTCGGGTAAGAAGTGAGGTCTTCCTGGGTCTCCTACCATACAGTCCCTTTTCATTCAGACGCCGACGGATAGTACGGGTTGACACTGTTGTACCCTCGGACTGCAGGGCAGCTTGAACTTGTTTGGATGTTAGTCGAGGTTCTTTATCCACCATCCGCACAATCGTGCGTTGAAATCTCTCGTCAATTTTTCTTTTCCGTCCACATCTAGGGAGGTTAGCCACAGTGCCATGGGCTTTACACTTCTTGATGACACTGCGCACAGTAGACACAGGAACATTCAGGTCTTTGGAGATGGACTTGTAGCCTTGAGATTGCTCATGCTTCCTCACAATTTGGTTTCTCAAGTCCTCAGACAGTTCTTTGGTCTTCTTTCTTTTCTCCATGCACAATGTGGTACACACAAGGACACAGGACAGAGGTTGAGTCAACTTTAATCCATGTCAACTGGCTGCAAGTGTGATTTAGTTATTGCCAACACCTGTTAGGTGCCACAGGTAAGTTACAGGTGCTGTTAATTACACAAATTAGAGAAGCATCACATTACTTTTCTAACTGTGCCAATACTTTTGTCCACCCCCTTTTTTATGTTTGGTGGAATTAGATCCAATTTGGCTTTAGGACAATTCTTTTTGTGTTTTTTCATTGAAGACAAATTAAATGAAGATAATAATAGCAAAGAATTTGTGATTGCAATCATTTTCAGGAAGAAACTGAGGATTATCTGACAGAATTGCAGGGGTGCCAATACTTTTGGCCAACACTGTATATCACATACCCACCTGGACCTGCTCCTGTAGTTCCTGCTCCGACCACTAGGCACCACCATACACCATCTATGGTTTGGTGCTAGTGATGCGTCCTCATCTGGACCTGCTCCTGTAGTTCTTGCCCCGACCACTAGGCACTGCCACACACCATCTATGGTTTGGTGCTAATGATGCGTCCTCATCTGAACCTGCTCCTGAGTTCCTGCTCTGACCACTAGGCGCCGCCATACACCATCTATAGTTTGGTGCTAGTGATGTGTCTTCGTCTGGTCCCACTCCTGTAATTCCTGTCCCGGTCACTAGGCGCCGCCATGTTCGCCCTATAGATGGCGCTGATGATAAAGGCATTGCGTTTCTGCCAGGGCTTCCTTCTGCGCCTTCTGCCCATCACCAGACATCACCATGTTCACACTGCAGGTGATGCTGGTGTTGGGGGAGAAGTTCATGCAGTGGTTTCTGGATAGTGCACGCAAAGTCTATAGGGTTACCTTATTAGAGCGTCTAGGAAGGGTGCAAAGTGGCCTACCATCCCGGGTGAGCGGCATGGGTGCGGTGGGAGCGAGCGGTGCCGTGTTATATGCAGTGTATGGTGCGCGGCTTCTTGTATTTGGAACGCAGGAATCCGCCGTGGAACGCATTTTGCGCATGCGCAGTGCACACAGCAGTAAGATGATGTAATGGTATTAGAGCATATCTGGCACCAGTAATAAGGTGAATTATCATAATACAAGTTTGATTTTATAATTATAAACATCATCTTTTTATTATGTATAAATATCGCTAGATCGATCTGCACTCTCCTCACTGTGTCTGCCTATCCGGATACTGCTGTGTGCACTGCGCATGCGCGAAATGTGTTCCACGGCGGCTTCCTGCATTCCAAATACAAGAAGCCGCGCACCATACACTGCATATAACACGGCACCGCTCGCTCCCACCGCACCCACGCCGCTCACCCGGGATGGTAGGCCACTTTGCACCCTTCCTAGACCCTCTAATAAGGCACGGCATAAACCTCATTTACTAAACTGGAGTCCTATTTGTACTGCAGCCCCCGCATCACACAGTGAGGTACCTGTCAGCTTACAACAGACGGCCACAGCAGCTCTGGTAACCGAGTATATAAGATTTTTTTATTTATCTCCCAAATAAGGACAGCAAACACTAAAGGGATACCCTGACTCCCAGGTTGGAGGCCTTAAATATACCCATATATACTAAATATGATACCATAAACTAATGATTCCTCTATCACAGGCCCATATTGAATGACATATAGGACTGAGAATCCTTGTATTGAATGAACTGTTGCAATATATACAGTTCCAGTGTATAGAAACTGTGGCACCCCAGGGGTTAACGTGCCACAGTAACATCACACGGGTTCCCTCCCCACAATACACTGACACTAGCACCTCTGGGCCAGGAGGGAAGCTAAACCAGCTCCCTTATATACTCCGGGTCAAGAGGAAGTAGGGAGTCTAGTTCCAAGTCCAGTACAAGGTAGTACTGTGAAGAGTCCAGTTCCTGGGAGAACTGAGAGAGGCTGTAGTGTAAAGGAGCTGCATCAGGTTTCTCTACAGTCCGCTCACTGATTCCAGGCCTAGCCAGGGTCTGAGGGAAGGAGAACTGAAGACAGAGAAACACATCTGGGAGACTGAGTACCATCACCACTCGCCCCAGAGGAGCGCACAGAACGGACACCAGATCCGAGACTGTGACTGACACACACAGCACAGTAAATCCAGGAATAGTGGAGTTTCTAGATCAGCACTGTACCAGAGCAAAGCAACACGGCGGGGTCAGCAGTACATGGAAGACTCAAGTTGCCTAGCCAAGGGGTACCTGTGAGGAGAGAGACAGGGCCAGCAGCTCAGCTAGAAGCAGCAGCAGGGCCACACACACACAGCTCAGCAGGAGGAAGCTGAAGACCCGGACAGGGTGGGAGCAACCCGGCCCCAGTACAGACTCCGTGGACAATAATCTGCTACAACATCTGCAGTAAAGCTTTGGAAAACTTCAGAAACGTGAGTGTGTGTTCCTTCAACCCGTCTCCACTATCCATCCCTTATTATCATATCCACCATAGACTCTAATTACCACTGCCCCAGGGAACCAGCCTCTACCTATGGAGAGCCGTTCCATCTAAGCTGCCCAACATCATCCCTAGAGGTTCTGCAGCAGTGGTGGGTCCCATTACTGATCACACACCATGGGTGGCGTCACGGCAAACATTTATCCCTTGTAAATACCCCATTTTACTTGCGGAACCCGGGACACGGTCCGGACCAGGCCTTCCGTGACATCCCCAGCAGCAACCCGGTCCAGTACCAAGTACCCCGTCCCAGTGGGCTCCACAATCTGGCGTCACAAACAGGATCTACCGTGCCCGTTACAGGCAGGGGGAGAATGGAGCAGACTCACACCCACACACAGAGTCACACCTAGACACAGACTCACACCCACACACATACACACACAGACTCACACCCACAGCCAGACACACACACACATAGACTCACAAACACACACGCATGGGCTCTCACCTCTCCGTCCCCTGGCTGTCCCAGTGCTGTTCCTGGTGCTGAGCGCGGCCAAGCGGCCAAACCTGGCCAAGCCTGATGTCATTGAAGATGTCAGTCTCTGACAGCCACGCCCCCTCTGCTTTGTTGGCTGCGGGCCGTGGCGGTGATTGACAGGAGAAGGCGCCCATTCAAGAGGTGAGGGGTGAGGCCAGGGAGAAGGAGTGGGGCCGAGTTAATGAAACGCTAAATAATTACCTCGACACCCGGGCCCCAATCTCTTCCGGGCCCCTCACAGGAGTCAGAGCAGTTATGCCCTGATGGTGGCCCTGGATGATGGTCAGATACTAGGAGAGGGGAAGTTGTGAGATTAGATCAGGAGCAGAGGCGGGTGAAGATGAGGTGTAATGTCCGTCTGTCTGTGTGGGTGGCTCTAGAAGACACTGACTAAGTCCAGAAGATAAAGGAAGCAGGAAAAGTTTGAAGGGTTTTAAAGTCACCCGTGCTGATGTAAACTAAGAGAAAACCAAGATGTCTGCGGCATTACTGTTATTGGTTAAGAATCCCAGCATGATCAGCGGCTGAAAATCAGGTGCCAAGATTGCAGGGCGGGACACCCGAATATAGCGAGGTGAGTACACAAATACTCGCAGAATAACGAATAATGCGAATACTGTACTATCCGTGCGAATACCATTAGTAACAGGCAGATTCACACATCACTCACTACTTATAACAATTCAAGTTGAAAACATCCGGTCCGCCATAGGCTGAGATCACACACCCGGGCCGCCATAGGCTGAGAACACACATTAGGGCCGCCATATGCTGAGATTACACATCCGGACCACCATAGACTGATATACATCTGGGCCGCCATAGGCTGAGAACACACATCAGGATCACCATGGGCTGAGATCACACATCAGGACCGCCATAGGCTGAGATCACACATCTGGATCGCCATAGACTGAGATCATACATCTGGACCACCATAGGCTGAGATCACACATCCGGACCACCATAGGCTGAGATCACACATCTGGACCACCATAGACTTAGATCACACATCCGGTCCGCCATAGACTGAGATCACACATCCAGATTGTCATAGACTGAGATCACACATCAAGACTGCCATAGACTGAGATCACACATCAGGACCACCATAGACTGAAATCACACAACCGGACCGCCATAGACTGAAATCACACATCCAGACCGCCATAGACTGAGATCACACATCAGGACCACCATAGCCTGCGATCACACAACCGGACCGCCATAGACTGAAATCACACATCCAGACCGCCATAGACTGAGATCACACATCCAGATTGTCATAGGCTGAGGTCACACATCAAGACTGCCATAGACTGAGATCGCACATCAGGACCACCATAGGCTGAGATCACACAACCTGACCGCCACAGACTGAAATCACACATCCGGACCACCATAGGCTGAGATCACACATCAGGACCACCATAGGCTGAGATCACACATCTGGATCACCATGGGCTGAGATCACACATCCGGGCGCCAGAGACTGAGAACACACATTAGGGCCGCTGTAGGTTGAGATCACACATTCGGGCCACCATAGACTGAGATCACATATCCGGACCACCATAGACTAATATACATCTGGGCCGCCATAGGCTGAGAATACACATCCGGACCGCCATAGACTGAGATCACACATCCGGACCACCATAGGCTGAGATCACACATCCGGGCACCAATAGGCTGAGATCACACATCTGGACCGCCATAGACAGAGATCACACATCAGGACCACCATAGACTGAAATCACACAACCTGACTGCCATAGACTGAGATCACTCATCTGGACCGCCATAGACTGAGATCACACATCCAGACCACCATAGGTTGAGATCATACATCAGGACCACCATAGGTTGAGATCACACATCCGGACCGCCATAGGCTGAGATCATACATCAGGACCACCATAGGCTGAGATCACACATCTGGACCGCCATAGACTGAGATCACTCATCTGGACCGCCATAGACTGAAATCACACATCCAGACCGCCATAGACTGAAATCACACCATCCGGAACCACCATAGGCTGAGATCACTCATCCGGACCGCCATAGACTGAGATCACACATCTGGATCGCCATAGGCTGAGATCACACATCAGGACCACCATAGGCTGAGATCACACATCTGGACCGCCATAGGCTGAGATCACACATCCGGACCGCCGTATCCTGAGATCACACATCAGGACCGCCATAGGCTGCGATCACACAACCTGACCGCCATAGACTGAAAACACACATCCGGACCGCCATAGACTAAGATCACACATCAGGACCACCATAGACTGCGATCACACAACCTGACTGTCATAGACTGAAATCACACATCCGGACCGCCATAGGCTGAGATCACACATCTTGACCGCCATAGGCTGAGATCACACATCTGGACCGCCATAGGCTGAGATCACACATTTGGACCGCCATAGACTGAAATCACACATCCGGACCGCCATAGGCTGAGATCACTCATCCAGACCGCCATAGACTGAGATCACACATCTGGATCATCATAGACTGAGATCACACTTCCGGACCGCCATATCCTGAGATCACACATCCGGACCGCCATAGGCTGAGATCACACATCAGGAGCGCCATAGGCTGAGATCACACATCAGGACCACCATAGGCTGAGATCATGCATCCGGACCACCATAGGCTGTGATCAAACATCAGGACCACCATAGACTGAGATCACACATCCTGAACACCATAGGCTGAGATCACACATCAGGACCACCATAGGCTGAGATCATACATCCGGACCGTCATAGATTGAAATCACACATCCAAACCGCCATAGGCTGAGATCACACATGAGGTAACCATAGGCTGAGATCACACATCCAGACTGCCAAGGGCTGAGATCACACATCCGGACCACCATAGGCTGAGATCACACATCTGGAACATCATAGACTGAGATCACACATCAGGACCACCATAAACTGAGATCACACATCTGGAACATCATAGACTGAGATCAAACATCAGGACCACCAAAGAAAGAGATCACACATCAAGACCGCCATAGGCTTAGATCACACATCAGGACCACCATAGACTGAGATCACACATCTGGGCCGCTATAGGCTGAGATCACACATCCTGACTGCCAAGGGCTGAGATCACACATCAGGACCGCCATAGGTGTAGATCACACAACCGGACCACCATAGACTGAGATCACACATCAGGACCACCATAGGCTGAGATCACACATCAGGACCACAATAGGCTGAGGTCACACATCTGGACCGCCATAGACTGAAATCACACATCCGGACCACCATAGCCTGCGATCACACAACCGGACCGCCATAGACTGAAATCACACATCCAGACCGCATAGACTGAAATCACACATCCAGACCGCCATAGGCTGAAACACACATCAGGACCACCATAGACTGAGATCACACATCTGGATCACCATGGGCTGAGATCACACTTCCGGGCCACCATAGGCTGAGATCACACATCCGGGCCGCTATAGGCTGAGATCACACATCCAGACTGCCATAGACTGAGATCACACATCCGGACCACCATAGGCTGAGATCACATATCCAGACCGCCATAGGCTGAGAACACACATTTAGGGCCGCCATAGGCTGAGATCACACATCCGGGCCGCAATAGGCTGAGATCACACATCCGGACCACCATAAGCTGAGATCAGACATCCGGACCACCATAGACTTAGATTACACATCCGGGCCGCCATAGACTGAGATCACACATCCAGATTGTCATAGGCTGAGGTCACACATCAAGACTGCCATAGACTGAGATCGCACATCAGGACCACCATAGGCTGAGATCACACATCAGGACCACCATAGGCTGAGACAACATCTGGATCACCATGGGCTGAGATCACACATCCGGGCGCCAGAGACTGAGAACACACATTAGGGCCGCTGTAGGTTGAGATCACACATTCGGGCCACCATAGACTGAGATCACATATCCGGACCACCATAGACTAATATACATCTGGGCCGCCATAGGCTGAGAATACACATCCGGACCGCCATAGACTGAGATCACACATCCGGACCACCATAGGCTGAGATCACACATCCGGGCACCAATAGGCTGAGATCACACATCTAGACCGCCATAGACAGAGATCACAACATCAGGACCACCATAGACTGAAATCACACAACCTGACTGCCATAGACTGAGATCACTCATCTGGACCGCCATAGACTGAGATCACACATCCAGACCACCATAGGTTGAGATCATACATCAGGACCACCATAGGTTGAGATCACACATCCGGACCGCCATAGGCTGAGATCATACATCAGGACCACCATAGGCTGAGATCACACATCTGGACCGCCATAGACTGAGATCACTCATCTGGACCGCCATAGACTGAAATCACACATCCAGACCGCCATAGGCTGAGATCACACATCTGGACCGCCATAGACTGATATCACTCATCTGGACCGCCATAGACTGAAATCACACATCCAGACCGCCATAGACTGAAATCACACATCAGGACCACCATAGGCTGAGATCACACATCCGGACCGCCGTATCCTGAGATCACACATCCAGACCACCATAGGTTGAGATCATACATCAGGACCGCCATAGACTGAGATCACACATCCAGACCACCATAGGTTGAGATCATACATCAGGACCACCATAGGTTGAGATCACACATCCGGACCGCCATAGGCTGAGATCATACATCAGGACCACCATAGGCTGAGATCACACATCTGGACCGCCATAGACTGAGATCACTCATCTGGACCGCCATAGACTGAAATCACACATCCAGACCGCCATAGGCTGAGATCACACATCTGGACCGCCATAGACTGATATCACTCATCTGGACCGCCATAGACTGAAATCACACATCCAGACCGCCATAGACTGAAATCACACATCTGGACCGCCATAGGCTGAGATCACACATCCGGACCGCCGTATCCTGAGATCACACATCAGGACCGCCATAGGCTGCGATCACACAACCTGACCGCCATAGACTGAAAACACACATCCGGACCGCCATAGACTGAGATCACACATCCGGACCGCCATAGACTAAGATCACACATCAGGACCACCATAGACTGCGATCACACAACCTGACTGTCATAGACTGAAATCACACATCCGGACCGCCATAGGCTGAGATCACACATCTTGACCGCCATAGGCTGAGATCACACATCTGGACCGCCATAGGCTGAGATCACACATTTGGACCGCCATAGACTGAAATCACACATCCGGACCGCCATAGGCTGAGATCACTCATCCAGACCGCCATAGACTGAGATCACACATCTGGATCATCATAGACTGAGATCACACTTCCGGACCGCCATATCCTGAGATCACACATCAGGAGCGCCATAGGCTGAGATCACACATCAGGACCACCATAGGCTGAGATCATGCATCCGGACCACCATAGACTGAGATCACACATCCTGAACACCATAGGCTGAGATCACACATCAGGACCACCATAGGCTGAGATCACACATCTGGAACATCATAGACTGAGATCACACATCAGGACCACCATAGACTGAGATCACACATCTGGAACATCATAGACTGAGATCACACATCCGGACCACCAAAGAAAGAGATCACACATCAAGACCGCCATAGGCTTAGATCACACATCAGGACCACCATAGACTGAGATCACACATCCGGACCACCAAAGAAAGAGATCACACATCAAGACCGCCATAGGCTTAGATCACACATCAGGACCACCATAGACTGAGATCACACATCTGGGCCGCTATAGGCTGAGATCACACATCAGGACCGCCATAGGTGTAGATCACACAACCGGACCACCATAGACTGAGATCACACATCAGGACCACAATAGGCTGAGGTCACACATCTGGACCGCCATAGACTGAAATCACACATCCGGACCACCATAGGCTGAGATCACACATCCGGACCGCCATAGACTGAGATCACACATCCGGACCACCATAGACTGAGATCACTCATCTGGACCGCCATAGACTGAAATCACACATCCGGACCGCCATAGGCTGAGATCACACATCCGGACCACCATAGACTGAGATCACACATCAGGACCACCATAGGCTGAGGTCACACATCTGGACCGCCATAGACTGAAATCACACATCCGGACCGCCATAGGCTGAGATCACACATCTGGACCGCCATAGACTGAGATCACTCATCTGGACCGCCATAGACTGAAATCACACATCCGGAACACCATAGGCTGAGATCACTCATCCGGACCGCCATAGGCTGAGATCACACATCCGGACCACCATAGGCTGAGGTCACACATCTGGACCGCCATAGACTGAAATCACACATCCGGACCGCCATAGGCTGAGATCACACATCTGGACCGCCATAGACTGAGATCACTCATCTGGACCGCCATAGACTGAAATCACACATCCGGAACACCATAGGCTGAGATCACTCATCCGGACCGCCATAGGCTGAGATCACACATCAGGACCGCCATAGACTGAGATCACACATCTGGACCGCCATAGACTGAAATCACACATCCGGAACACCATAGGCTGAGATCACTCATCCGGACCGCCATAGGCTGAGATCACACATCTGGATCGCCATAGACTGAGATCACACATCAGGACCGCCATAGGCTTAGATCACACATCAGGACCACCATAGGCTGAGATAACACATCTGGATCATCATAGACTGAGATCACACATCCGGACCGCCATAGATGAGATCACACATCCGGACCGCCGTAGACTGAGATCACACATCAGGAGCGCCATAGGCTTAGATCACACATCAGGACCACCATAGGCTGAGATCATGCATCCGGACCACCATAGGCTGAGATCACACATCAGGACCGCCATAGACTGAGATCACACATCAGGACCACCATAGGCTGAGATCACACATCCGGACCACCATAGGCTGCGATCACACAACCTGACCGCCATAGACTGAGATCACACATCAAGACCACCATAGGCTGAGATCACACATCCGGACCGCCATAGGCTGAGATCACACATCAGGACCGCCGTAGGCTGAGATCACACATCAGGACCACCATAGGCTGAGATCACACATCAGGACCACCATAGACTGAGATCACACATCTGGATCATCATAGACTGAGATCACACATCAGGACTACCATAGGCTGAGATCACACATCGGACCACCATAGACTGAGATCACACATCAAGACCACCATAGGCTGAGATCACACATCTGGATCATCATAGGCTGAGATCACACATCAGGACCACCATAGACTGAGATCACACATCTGGATCATCATAGGCTGAGATCACACATCTGGATCATCATAGGCTGAGATCACACATCTGGATCATCATAGGCTGAGATCACACATCAGGACCGCCATAGACTGAGATCACACATCAGGACCGCCATAGACTGAGATCACACATCTGGATCATCATAGGCTGAGATCACACATCTGGATCATCATAGGCTGAGATCACTCATCCGGACCGCCATAGGCTGAGATCACACATCCGGACCACCATAGGCTGAGATCACACATCTGGATCATCATAGGCTGAGATCACACATCAGGACCACCATAGGCTGAGATCACACATCAGGACCACCATAGGCTGAGATCACACATCTGGACCTCCATAGACTGAGATCACACATCTGGATCATCATAGGCTGAGATCACACATCAGGACCGCCATAGGCTGAGATCACACATCCGGACCACCATAGGCTGAGATCACACATCTGGATCATCATAGGCTGAGATCACACATCAGGAGCGCCATAGGCTTAGATCACACATCAGGACCACCATAGGCTGAGATCACACATCCGGACCACCATAGACGGAGATCACACATCCGGACCACCATAGGCTGCGATCACACAACCTGACCGCCATAGGCTGAGATCACACATCTCCGGACCACCATAGACTGAGATCACACATCTGGACTACCATAGGCTGAGATCCCAAATTAGGACCGCCATAGGCTAAGATCACACATCTCCGGACCACCATAGGCTGAGATCACACATCCGGACCGCCATAGGCTGAGATCACACATCTCCGGACCACCATAGGCTGAGATCCCACATTAGGACCGCCATAGGCTGAGATCCCACATTAGGACCACCATATGCTGAGATCTCACATTAGGACCGCCATAGGCTGAGATCACACATCTCCGGACCACCATAGGCTGAGATCACACATCAGGACCGCCATAGACTGAAATCACACATCCGGACCACCATAGGCTGAGATCCCACATTAGGACCGCCATAGGCTGAGATCACACATCCGGACCACCATAGGCTGAGATCACACATCCGGACCACCATAGGCTGAGATCACACATCCGGACCACCACAGGCTGAGATCCCACATCCGGACCACCATAGACTGAGATCACACATCCGGACCACCATAGGCTGAGATCACACATCCGGACCACCATAGGCTGAGATCACACATCCGGACCACCACAGGCTGAGATCCCACATCCGGACCACCATAGACTGAGATCACACATCCGGACCACCATAGGCTGAGATCACACATCCGGACCACCACAGGCTGAGATCCCACATCCGGACCACCATAGGCTGAGATCACACATCCGGACCACCACAGGCTGAGATCCCACATTAGGACCACTATAGACTGAGATCACACATCCGGACCACCATAGGCTGAGATCATACATCCGGACCACCATAGACTGAAATCACACATCAGGACCGCCATAGGCTGAGATCACACATCAGGACCGCCATAGGCTGAGATCACACATCAGGACCGCCATAGGCTGAGATCACACATCAGGACCGCCATAGGCTGAGATCACACATCTGGACCGCCATAGACTGAGATCACACAACCTGACCGCCATAGACTGAGATCACACATCTGGACAGCCTTGGACTGAGATCACACATCCAGGACCGCCATAGGCTGAAATCACACATCTGGATCATCATAGACTGAGATCACACATATGGACCACCATAGACTGAGATCACACATCCGGACCACCATAGACTGAGATCACACATATGGACCGCCATAGGCTGAGATCACACATATGGATCACCATAGGCTGAGATCACACATCCAGTAATCGTCTGTTACATGGGATCCAACGTGATCTGTTCTGCAGGATCCGTTTTTATTAACATTGGAGTCCATGGTGAGTGGATCCTATAACTGATCACTCTGTTGTTCTGTCCTTTGTAAAGGATCCTTTTTATTCTTACTGGATCAGTTGATAAATAATTTTTACACCTGAAGATTTCGGTGCAGAATAAAGAAGAAGCCACTTATTATTCTTTCCATTTTTGTCTCTTGATGATATGACAGAAACATATGGGGAGATGCAAATTTTTTTTTTCCACAGAAATAATTTGCGAGGAGTGAACACAGCCGTACACAGGTCAGAAACCCCCCAAAACACATGACACACCCTGCACTGTGCGAACGGAATGTTAGGACCCTCAGTCTTCACTGTAGAATGTTAGGACCCTCAGTCTTCACTGTAGAATGTTAGGACCCTCAGTCTCCTGTAGAATGTTAGGACCCTCAGTCTTCACTGTAGAATGTTAGGACCCTCAGTCTCCTGTAGAATGTTAGGACCCTCAGTCTTCACTGTAGAATGTTAGGACCCTCAGTCTCCTGTAGAATGTTAGGACCCTCAGTCTCCTGTAGAATGTTAGGACCCTCAGTCTTCCTGTAGAATGTTAGGACCCTCAGTCTCCTGTAGAATGTTAGGACCCTCAGTCTCCTGTAGAATGTTAGGACACTCAGTCTCCTGTAGAATGTTAGGACCCTCAGTCTCCTGTAGAATGTTAGGACCCTCAGTCTTCCTGTAGAATGTTAGGACCCTCAGTCTTCCTGTAGAATGTTAGGACCCTCAGTCTCCTGTAGAATGTTAGGACCCTCAGTCTCCTGTAGAATGTTAGGACCCTCAGTCTCCTGTAGAATGTTAGGACACTCAGTCTCCTGTAGAATGTTAGGACACTCAGTCTTCCTGTAGAATGTTAGGACACTCAGTCTCCTGTAGGATGTTAGGACCCTCAGTCTTCCTGTAGAATGTTAGGGCCCTCAGTCTCCTGTAGAATGTTAGGACCCTCAGTCTCCTGTAGAATGTTAGGACCCTCAGTCTTCACTGTAGAATGTTAGGACCCTCAGTCTCCTGTAGAATGTTAGGACACTCAGTCTCCTGTAGAATGTTAGGACACTCAGTCTCCTGTTAGGATGTTAGGACCCTCAGTCTTCCTGTAGAATGTTAGGACCCTCAGTCTTCACTGTAGAATGTTAGGACCCTCAGTCTTCACTGTAGAATGTTAGGACCCTCAGTCTCCTGTAGAATGTTAGGACACTCAGTCTCCTGTAGAATGTTAGGACACTCAGTCTTCCTGTAGAATGTTAGGACCCTCAGTCTCCTGTAGAATGTTAGGACCCTCAGTCTTCACTGTAGAATGTTAGGACCCTCAGTCTCCTGTAGAATGTTAGGACCCTCAGTCTCCTGTAGAATGTTAGGACCCTCAGTCTTCCTGTAGAATGTTAGGACCCTCAGTCTTCACTGTAGAATGTTAGGACCCTCTAGTCTCCTGTAGAATGTTAGGACCATCTCATGTGCCCTCGCTCCTGTAGAATGTTAGGACCCTCAGTCTCCTGTAGAATGTTAGGACCCTCAGTCTCCTTAGAATGTTAGGACCCTCAGTCTCCTGTAGAATGTTAGGACCCTCAGTCTCCTGTAGAATGTTAGGACCCTCAGTCTTCACTGTAGAATGTTAGGACCACTCAGTCTCCTGTAGAATGTTAGGACCCTCAGTCTCCTGTAGAATGTTAGGACCCTCAGTCTTCCTGTAGAATGTTAGGACCCTCAGTCTTCCTGTAGAATGTTAGGACCCTCAGTCTCCTGTAGAATGTTAGGACCCTCAGTCTCCTGTAGAATGTTAGGACCCTCAGTCTCCTGTAGAATGTTAGGACACTCAGTCTCCTGTAGAATGTTAGGACACTCAGTCTTCCTGTAGAATGTTAGGACACTCAGTCTCCTGTAGAATGTTAGGACCCTCAGTCTTCCTGTAGAATGTTAGGCCCTCAGTCTCCTGTAGAATGTTAGGACCCTCAGTCTCCTGTAGAATGTTAGGACCCTCAGTCTTCACTGTAGAATGTTAGGACCCATCAAGTCTCCTGTAGAATGTTAGGACCCTCAGTCTCCTGTAGAATGTTAGGACCCTCAGTCTCCTGTAAGGATGTTAGTGACCCTCAGTCTTCCTGTAGAATGTTAGGACCCTCAGTCTTCACTGTAGAATGTTAGGACCCTCAGTCTTCACTGTAGAATGTTAGGACCCTCAGTCTCCTGTAGAATGTTAGGACACTCAGTCTCCTGTAGAATGTTAGGACCTCAGTCTTCCTGTAGAATGTTAGGACCCTCAGTCTCCTGTAGAATGTTAGGACCCTCAGTCTTCACTGTAGAATGTTAGGACCCTCAGTCTCCTGTAGAATGTTAGGACCCTCAGTCTCCTGTAGAATGTTAGGACCCTCAGTCTCCTGTAGAATGTTAGGACCCTCAGTCTTCACTGTAGAATGTTAGGACCCTCAGTCTCCTGTAGAATGTTAGGACCCTCAGTCTCCTGTAGAATGGTAGGACCCTCATCTCCTGTAGAATGGTAGGGCCCTCAGTCTCCTGTAGAATGTTAGGACCCTCAGTCTCCTGTAGAATGTTAGGACCCTCAGTCTCCTGTAGAATGTTAGGACCCTCAGTCTCCTGTAGAATGTTAGGACCCTCAGTCTCCTGTAGAATGTTAGGACCCTCAGTCTTCACTGTAGAATGTTAGGACCCTCAGTCTCCTGTAGAATGTTAGGACCCTCAGTCTCCTGTAGAATGTTAGGACCCTCAGTTTTCACTGTAGAATGTTAGGACCCTCAGTCTCCTGTAGAATGGTAGGACCCTCAGTCTCCTGTAGAATGTTAGGACCCTCAGTCTCCTGTAGAATGGTAGGACCCTCAGTCTCCTGTAGAATGGTAGGACCCTCAGTCTCCTGTAGAATGTTAGGACCCTCAGTCTCCTGTAGAATGTTAGGACCCTCAGTCTCCTGTAGAATGTTAGGACCCTCAGTCTCCTGTAGAATGGTAGGACCCTCAGTCTCCTGTAGAATGGTAGGACCCTCAGTCTCCTGTAGAATGTTAGGACCCTCAGTCTCCTGTAGAATGTTAGGGCCCTCACTCCCTCAGTCTTGTAAAGGAGACAATTGTTGCTGCGGACTGGATGCAATTGTACCGACCCCTCAGCTGTGCGGTCTTCACATTCATCTTTATGACAAAGTTACAAAGTTTCAGAACTTTTTTTTTTAGACTAAGAGGAAACTTTTCCGTCAGTTTTTTGTCTTTTTGGGGTTTTGGGGCTGGATGTTCCCATGGAGCAGAAATCTGCGGTTCTTATTTTATGACGTGTTTGTTTGTTTCATGCATTTTTTTTTTTATTTCACTTTTGGGTTTTATGAAAATCTGGAAAGAAAGGAATAAAAAACCGCAGTATGTGAATGAGATGTTAGTAATGTGACTCCTGTGCTTGTCTGTTCCCGGACAGCGGCATGGACGGGGGTGATCGCTTTTTGTTGATTTTCCCCTCTCAGCTGTGATCTGGGGTCTGTGGTGTAGATGTGATGTGTGGGGTGTAGTCCCCTTAGTGTCCGGCAGGTGGCGCCCTCCGCTGTCCGCTGACGTCGCTGTGTCCCGCTGCTCGCGCTGCTCTTATAGCGGCGGCTCCGGCTCCGGCTCTCAGTCATGTCCCGCACTCACAGCGTCCGCCTGCTCCTCACCGCCATCACCGCACTCTGCCTCTCCAGGACCAGCACCGCCAGACCACGTGAGTACAGGGGAGAGAGGGGAAAGAGAGAGGTGAGAGAGGAGAGAGACACTGAGAGAGGGGAGAGAGAGAGGGGAGAGAGACACAGAGAGAGGGGAGAGAGACAGAGAGAGGGGAGAGACACTGAGAGAGAGAAGAGAGGGAAGAGAGGGAGAGAGACAGAGAGAGACAGAGGGAGAGAGAGAGGGGAGAGAGACACAGAGAGAGAGAGGAGAGAGACACAGAGAGAGAGAAGAGAGGGAAGAGAGAGGGGAGAGAGGGAGAGAGAGAGGGGAGAGAGGTGAGAGAGACACAGAGAGAGAAGAGAGACAGAGGGTAGAGAGACAGAGAGAGAGACAGAGAGACAGAGGGGAGAGAGACAGAGAGAGAGAGACAAAGAGGGAGAGAAGACAGAGAGGGGAGAGAGACAGAGAGGGGAGAGAGACAGAGAGAGGAGAGAGAGAGAGAAAGAGAGAGGGGAGGGGAGAGAGACACAGAGAGACACAGAGAGAGAGGGGAGAGACAGAGGGGAGAGAGAGAAGAGAGGGGAGAGAGACACAGAGAGGGGAGAGACACTGAGAGAGGAGAGAGGGGAGAGAGACAGAGAGGGGAGAGAGACAGAGAGGGGAGAGACACTGAGAGAGAGAAGAGAGGGAAGAGAGGGGAGAGAGACAGAGAGAGACAGAGGGGAGAGAGAGAGGGGAGAGAGACACAGAGAGAGAGAGGAGAGAGACACAGAGAGAGAGAAGAGAGGGAAGAGAGAGGGGAGAGAGGGGAGAGAGAGGGGAGAGAGGTGAGAGAGACACAGAGAGAGAAGAGAGACAGAGGGTAGAGAGACAGAGAGAGAGACAGAGAGACAGAGGGGAGAGAGACAGAGAGAGAGAGACAAAGAGGGGAGAGAGACAGAGAGGGGAGAGAGACAGAGAGGGGAGAGAGACAGAAGAGAGGAGAGAGAGAGAGAAAGAGAGAGGGGAGGGGAGAGAGACACAGAGAGACACAGAGAGAGAGGGGAGAGACAGAGGGGAGAGAGAGAAGAGAGGGGAGAGAGACACAGAGAGGGGAGAGACACTGAGAGAGGAGAGAGGGAGAGAGACAGAGAGGGGAGAGAGACAGAGAGGGGAGAGAGACAGAGAGGGGAGAGAGACAGAGAAAGAGAGAGGGGAGGGGAGAGAGACACAGAGAGACACAGAGAGAGAGGGGAGAGACAGAGGGGAGAGAGAGAAGAGAGGGGAGAGAGACACAGAGAGAGAGGGGAGAGAGAGACAGAGAGAGAGAAGAGAGGGAGAGAGAGACAGAGAGAGAGAGAAGAGAGGGGAGAGAGAAGAGAGGGGAGAGAGACACAGAGAGGGGAGAGAGACACAGAGAGGGAGGGGAGAGAGACACAGAGAGGGGAGGGGAGAGAGACACAGAGAGAGAGGGGAGAGAGACACAGAAAGAGAGAATAGAGGGGAGAGAGAGAGAGGGGAGAGAGACACAGAGAGAGAGGGGAGAGAGACACAGAGAGGGGAGGGGAGAGAGACACAGAGAGAGAGGGGAGAGAGACACAGAGAGAGAGAATAGAGGGGAGAGACACAGAGAGGGGAGAGACACAGAGAGGGGAGAGAGACACAGAGAGGGGAGAGAGACACAGAGAGGGGAGGGGAGAGAGACACAGAGAGAGAGGGGAGAGAGACACAGAGAGAGAGAATAGAGGGGAGAGAGACAGAGAGAGGGGAGGGGAGAGAGACACAGAGAGGGGAGAGAGACACAGAGAGGGGAGGGGAGAGAGACACAGAGAGAGAGGGGAGAGAGACACAGAGAGAGAATAGAGGGGAGAGAGACAGAGAGAGGGGAGAGAGACAAAGAGAAGAGAGGGGAAAGAGACACAGAGAGGGGAGGTGAGAGAGACACAGAGAGGGGAGAGAGAGAGGGGAGAGAGAGAGAGGGGAGGGGAGATAGAGAACACGGGGAGAGAGAGAGGGGAGAGAGACAGAGAGAGGGGAGAGGGAGGGAGAGAGAGGAGGGGGAGAGAGAGGGGAGAGAGACAGAGAGAGGAGAGAGAGGGAGAAGGGAGGGGAGAGAGAGAGACAGAAGGAAGAGAGAGGGGAGAGAGACAGAGAGGGGAGAGAGAGGGGGGAGATAGACAGAGAGGAAACAGAGAAGGAAGAGAGACAGAGAGAGAGGTGAGAGAGATAGAGAGAGAGGTGAGAGAGAGAGGGAGAGAGAAGAGAGGGAGCAGAGAGAGACACAGAGAGGAGAGAGACACAGAGAGGGGAGAGAGACAGACAGAGAGAGACACAGAGAGAGAGGGGAGAGAGGGAGGAGATATAAGAGAGAGTGGGGAGATTTGGAGAGAGAGAGAGACCGAGGAGAAGAGAGAGGAGACAGACAGTGAGGAGGAGAGAGAGAGGGGAAGAGAGACACAGAGAGAGACCATGTGAGTACAGCCCGGGGAGAGCATCAGCATGGAGGAGAGAGAGGGGTGAGAGGAAACAGAAAGTGGGGAGAGAGAGAAGAGAGTCAGTGAGGAGAGTGGAGAGAGGGAGAGACTGAGGAGAAAAGAGAGGAGACAGTCAGTGAGGGGAGAGAGACAGAGAGAGACCACATGAGTACAGCCTGGGGAGAGCATCAGCATGGAAAATAGAGAGACACAGAGACTGAGGAGAGGGAGACCATGAGAGTACACGGGCAGTATGGAGGAGAGAGAGGGGAGAGGGATACAGAGAGAGAGGGGAGAGGGAGACCACGTGAGTAGAGGGGGAGAGTGTCAGCATGGAAAAGAGAGAGACACAGAGACTGAGGAGAGAGAAACCACGAGAGTACAGGGGGATAGCGTCAGTATGGAGGAGAGAGAGGGAAGAGCGAGAAAGAAGAGAGAGAGAGACCACGTGAGTACAGGGGGAGAGAGATTGAGGAGAGAGGACACAGTCAGGAGGAGAGAGAGAGGAGACAGTCAGTGAGGAGGAGAGAGAGGAGACAGTCAGTGAGGAGGAGGAGAGAGAGGAGACAGTCAGTGAGGAGGAGGAAAGAGAGGAGACTGTCAGTGAGGAGAGAGAGGAGACAGTCAGTGAGGAGAGAGGAGACAGTCAGTGAGGAGAGAGGAGACAGTCAGTGAGGAGGAGGAGACAGTCAGTAAGGAGGAGAGAGGAGACAGTGAGGAGGAGGAGAGAGGAGACAGTCAGTGAGGAGGAGAGAGGAGACAGTCAGTGAAGAGGAGGAGAGAGGAGACAGTCAGTGAGGAGGAGGAGAGAGGAGACAGTCAGTGAGGAGGAGAGAGAGGAGACAGTCAGTGAAGAGGAGGAGAGAGGAGACAGTCAGTGAGGAGGAGAGAGAGGAGACAGTCAGTGAGGAGGAGGAGAGAGGAGACAGTCAGTGAGGAGGAGAGAGAGAGGAAACAGTCAGTGAGGAGGAGGAGAGAGGAGACAGTCAGTGAGGAGGAGAGAGGAGACAGTCAGTGAGGAGGAGGAGAGAGAGGAGACAGTCAGTGAGGAGGAGAGAGAGAGGAGACAGTCATGTGAGGAGGAGGAGAGAGGAGACAGTCAGTGAGGAGGAGAGAGGAGACAGTCAGTGAGGAGAAGGAGAGAGAGGAGACAGTCAGTGAGGAGGAGAGAGAGAGGAGACAGTCAGTGAGGAGGAGGAGAGAGGAGACAGTCAGTGAGGAGGAGGAGAGAGGAGACAGTCAGTGAGGAGAAGGGGAGAGAGAGGAGACAGTCAGTGAGGAGGAGAGAGGAGACAGTCAGTGAGGAGGAGACAGAGGAGACAGTCAGTGAGGAGGAGGAGAGAGAGGAGACAGTCAGTGAGGAGGAGAGAGAGAGGAGACAGTCAGTGAGGAGGAGGAGAGAGAGGAGACAGTCAGTGAGGAGAAGGAGAGAGAGGAGACAGTCAGTGAGGAGGAGAGAGAGAGGAGACAGTCAGTGAGGAGGAGAGAGAGAGGAGACAGTCAGTGAGGAGGAGAGAGGAGACAGTCAGTGAGGAGAGAGGAGACAGTCAGTGAGGAGGAGAGAGGAGACAGACAGTGAGGAGGAGAGGGAGACATCAGTGAGGAGGAGAGAGAGGAGACAGTCAGTGAGGAGGAGAGAGGAGACAGTCAGTGAGGAGGAGAGAGGAACAGTCATGAGAGAGGAGAGAGAGACAGTCAGTGAGGAGGAGGAGGAAGGAGGAGAAGAGAGAAGCAGTGAGGAGGAGAGAGGAGACAGTCAGTGAAGAGGAGGAGAGAGGAGACAGTCAGTGAGGGAGGAGAGAGGAGACAGTCAGTGAGGAGGAGAGAGAAGGAGGAAGTAGGAGGAGAAGAGGAGAGAGGAGGGAGAGAGGAGACAGTCAGTGAGAGGAGAAGAGAAGTCAGTGAGGAGGAGAGAGAGACAGTCAGTGAGGAGGAGAGAGGAGACATCAGTGAAGAGAGAGAGACTGTGAGAGAGAGGAGACAGTCAGTGAGGAGAGGAGAGAGGAGACAGTCAGTGGGGAGGAGAGAGAGGAGACAGTCAGTGAGGAGGAGAGAGGAGACAGTCAGGAGGAGGAGAGAGAAAGAGTAGGTGAGGAGAGACAGTCAGTGAGGAGGAGGAGGAGAGGAGACAGTCAGTGAGGAGGAGAGAGAGGAGACAGTCAGTGAGGAGGAGAGAGAGAGAGACAGTCAGTGAGGAGGAGACAGTCAGTGAGGAGGAGAGGAGACGTCAGTGAGGAGGAGGAGAGAGGAGAAGCAGGAGAGGAGATGAGAGGAGAGGAGAGGAGACAGTCATGAGGAGGAGGAGGAGAGGAGACAGTCAGGAGGAGGAGAGAGGAGACAGTCAGTGAGGAGGAGAGAGGAGACGGTCAGTGAGAGGAAGAGAGGAGACAGTCAGTGAGGAGAGAGAGGAGACAGTCAGTGAGAGGAGAGAGAGGGAGAGACAGTCAGTGAGGAGGAGAGAGGAGACAGTCAGTGAGGAGGAGAGAGGAGACAGTCAGTGAGGAGGAGAGAGGAGACAGTCAGTGAGAGGAGGAGGAGACAGTCAGGAGGAGAGAGAGAGACAGTCAGTGAGGAGGAGAGAGGAGACAGTCAGTGTGAGGAGGAGAGAGGAACAGTCAGTGAGGAGGAGGAGAGGAGACAGTCAGTGAGGAGGAGAGAGGAGACAGTCAGGGAGAGAGGAGAGAGACTCGGAGAGGAAGGGACAGTCAGTGAGGAGGAGAAGAGGAGACAGTCAGTGAAAGGAGGAGAGACTAGGAAGGAGACAGTCAGTGAGGAGGAGAGAGAGGAGACATCAGTGAGGAGGAGAGAGGAGACAGTCAGTGAGGAGGAGAGAGGAGACAGTCAGTGAGGAGGAGAGAGGAGACAGCAGTGAGGAGAAAGGAGACAGTCAGTGAGGGAGGAGAGAGGAGACAGTCAGTGAGGAGGAGAGAGGAGACAGTCAGTGAGGAGGAGAGAGAGACAGTCAGTGAGAGAGAGAGGAGACAGTCAGTGAGGAGGAGGAGAGGAGACAGTCAGTGAGGAGGAGAGAGGAGACAGTCAGGAGAGAGAGAGAGACTCGTGAGGGGAGAGGAGACAGTCAGTGAGAGGAGGAGAGAGGAGACAGTCAGTGAGGAGAGGAGAGAGAGGAGACAGACAGTGAGGAGGAGAGAGGAGACAGTCAGTGAGGAGGACGAGAGGAGACAGTCAGTGAGAGGAGAGAGAGCTGTGAGAGAGAGGAGACAGTCAGTGAGGAGGAGGAGAGAGGAGACAGTCAGTGAGGAGGAAGAGGGAGAGAGAGAGGACAGTCAGTGAGGAGGAGAGAGGAGACAGTCAGTGAGGAGGAGAGAGGAGACAGTCAGTGAGGAGGAGAGAGGAGACAGTCAGTGAGGAGGAGAGAGGAGACAGTCAGTGAGGGAGGCAGGAGGAGGAGAGAGGAGACAGTCAGTGGGGGGAGGGGGAGGAGGAGAGAGGAGACAGTCAGTGAGGAGGAGGAGAGAGGAGACAGTCAGTGAGGAGGAGAGAGAGCAGTGAGGAGGAGGAGAGAGAGGAGACAGTCAGTGAGGAAAGGAGAGAGAGAGGAGACAGTCAGTGAGGAGAGAGGAGACAGTCAGTGAGGAGGAGGAGAGAGGAGACAGTCAGTGAGGAGGAGGGGAGGAGACAGTGAGGAGGAGGAGAGAGGAGACAGTCAGTGAGGAGGAGAGAGGAGACAGTCAGTGAGGAGGAGAGAGGAGACAGTCAGTGAGGAGGAGAGAGGAGACAGTCAGTGAGGAGGAGAGAGGAGACAGTCAGTGAGGAGGAGAGAGAGACAGTAGGAAGGAGAGAGAACAGTCAGAGAGGGGAGGAGACAGTCAGTGAGGAGGAGGAGACGAGAGGAGAAAGTCAGTGAGAGAGGAGAGAGAGGAGACAGTCAGTGAGGAGGAGAGAGAGAAGTCAGTAGGGAGGAGGAGAGAGAGGAGACAGTCAGTGAGAGGAGGAGAGAGGAGACAGTCAGTGAGGAGAAGGGAGAGAGAGGAGACAGTCAGTGAGGAGGAGAGAGGAGACAGTCAGTGAGGAGGAGAGAGGAGACAGTCAGTGAGGAGAGGAGCAGAGGAGGAGACAGTCAGTGAGGAGGAGAGAGGAGACAGTCAGTGAGGAGGAGAGAGGAGACAGTCAGTGAGGGGGAGGAGAGAGAGGAGACAGTCAGTGAGGAGGAGAGAGGAGACAGTCAGTGAGGAGGAGGAAGAGAGGAGACAGTCAGTGAGGAGGAGAGAGAGAGTGGGGGGAGACAGTCAGTGAGGAGAGAGAGGAGACAGTCAGTGAGGAGGAGAGAGATGCGAAGGAGACAGTCAGTGAGGAGGAGGAGAGAGAGACAGACAGTGAGGAGGAGGAGAGGAGACAGTCAGTGAGGAGGAGAGAGGAGACAGTCAGTGAAGAGGAGAGAGACGTCGAGAGAGAGGAGACAGTCAGTGAAGAGGAGAGAGGAGACAGTCAGTGAGGAGGAGAGAGAGGAGACAGTCAGGAGGAGGAGAGAGGAGACAGTCAGTGGAGGAAGAGAGAAGAGTGAGAGCAGTCAGAGAGGAGAGAGAGGAGACAGTCAGTGAAGAGGAGAGAGGAGACAGTCAGTGAGGAGGAGGAGAGAGAGGAGACAGTCAGTGAGGAGGAGAGAGAGAGGAGACTGAGGAGGAGAGAGGAGAGCAGAGGAGGAGACAGTCAGTGAGGAGGAGAGAGGAGACAGTCAGTGAGGAGGAGGAGAGAGGAGACAGTCAGTGAGGAGGAGAGAGGCAGGAGAGGAGAGAGAGGAGACAGTCAGTGAGGAGGAGAGAGGAGACAGTCAGTGAGAGGAGGAGAGAGAGGAGACAGTCAGTGAGGAGGAAGAGAGGAGACAGTCAGTGAGGAGGAGAGGAGACAGTCAGTGAGGAGGAGGAGAGAGGAGACAGTCAGTGAGAGAGAGAGAGAGTCAGAGAGAGAGAGAACAGTCAGTGAGGAGGAGAGAGAGAGGAGACAGTCAGTGGGAGGAGAGAGAGGAGACAGTCAGTGAGGAGGAGAGAGAGAGAGAGACAGTCAGTGAGGAGGAGAGAGGAGAACAGTCAGTGAGGAGGAGAGAGGAGACAGTCAGTGAGGAGGAGAGAGGAGACAGTCAGTGAGGAGAGGAGAGAGAGGAGACAGTCAGTGAGGAGGAGAGGAGACAGTCATGAGGAGAGAGGAGACAGTCAGTGAGGAGGAGAGAGGAGACAGTCAGTGAGGAGGAGAGAGGAGACAGTCAGTGAGAGGAGAGAGGAGCGTCAGTGAGGGAGAGAGGAGACAGCAGTGAGGAGGAGGAGAGAGGAGACAGTCAGTGAGGAGGAGAGAGGAGACAGTCAGTGAGAGGAGAGGAGACTGTCAGAGGAGAGGAGACAGTCAGTGAGGAGGAGGAGAGAGGAGACAGTCAGTGAGGAGGAGAGAGAGGAGACAGTCAGTGAGGAGGAGAGAGGAGACAGTCAGTGAGGAGGAGAGAGGAGACAGTCAGTGAAGGAGGAGAGAGGAGACAGTCAGTGAGAGGAGAGAGAGACAGTCAGTGAGAGAGGAGAGAGAGACAGCAGTGAGGAGGAGGAGAGAGGAGACAGTCAGTGAGGAGGGGAGAGAGGAGACAGTCAGTGAAGGAGGAGAGAGGAGACAGTCAGTGAGGAGGAGGAGAGAGGAGACAGTCAGTGAGGAGGAGAGAGGAGACAGTCATGAGGAGGAGGAGAGAGGAGACAGTCAGTGAGGAGGAGAGAAGGAGACAGTCAGTGAGGAGGAGAGAGAGAGGAGACAGTCAGTGAGGAGGAGAGAGAGGAGACAGTCAGTGAGGAGGAGAGAGGAGACAGTCAGTGAGGAGGAGAGAGGAGACAGTCAGTGAAGAGGAGAAGATGTCGAGGAGAGAGGAGACAGTCAGGGAGGAGGGAGAGAGGAGGACAGTAGTGAAGAGAGGAGATAGTGAGAGGGAAGAGAGACAGTCAGTGGGAAGGAGGGAGGAGGAGGAGAGGAGACAGTCAGTGAGGAGGAGAGAGGAGAAGTCAGTGAGAGAGGGAGAAGAGGAGACAGTCAGTGAGGAGGAGAAGAGCAGTAGGGGAGGAACAGTCAGTGAGGAGAGAGAGGAGACAGTCAGTGAGGAGGAAGAGGAGAACAGTCAGTGAGGAGATGAGGAAGGAGGAGACAGTCAGTCAGGAGGAGAGAGGAGACAGTCAGTGAGGAGGAGAGAGGAGACAGTCAGTGAGAGGAGAGAGGAGACAGTCAGTGAGGAGGAGAGAGGAGAGTCAGTGAGAGGAGGAGAGAGAGACAGTCAGTGAGGAGGAAGAGGAGAGATCAGTCAGAGGAGGACGGAGAGGAGACAGTCAGTGAGGAGGAGAGGAGGAACAGTCAGTGAGGAGGAGGAGAGTCAGGAGAGGAGAGGAGACAGTGAGGAGGAGGAGGAGGAGACAGTCAGTGAGGAGGAGAGAGGAGACAGTCAGTGAAGAGGAGAGAGAGGAGAGGAGAGAGCAGTGAGAGGAGAGAGAGGAGACAGTCAGTGAGGAGAGAGAGAGACAGTCAGTGAGGAGGAGGAGAGGAACAGTCAGTGAGGAGGAGGAGAGGAGACAGTCAGTGAGGAGAGAGAGAGACAGTCAGAGGAGGAGGAGGAGACAGTCAGTGAGGAGGAGAGAGGAGGAGACGTCAGTGAGGAGGAGGTCAGAGAGAGGAGACAGTCAGTGAGAAGAGAAGAGGAGACAGTCAGTGAGGAGAGAGAGGAGACATCAGTGGGAGAGGAGGAGAGAGGAGACAGTCAGTGATGAGGAGAGAGGAGACAGTCAGGAGGAGAGAGAAGGAGACAGTCATGAGGAGGAGAGAGGAGAATCAGTGAGAGGAGGAGGAGAGACAGTCAGTGAGGAGAGAGAGAGGACAGTCAGTGAGGAGAGACTGTGAAAAAGGAGACAGTCAGTGAGGAGGAGAGAGGAGACAGTCAGTGAGAGAGACGCAGAGGAGACAGTCAGTAGAGGAGAGAGAGGAACAGTCAGTGAGGAGGAGAAGAAGACAGTCAGTGAGGAGAGGAAAGGAGACAGTCAGTGAGAGGAGAGAGAAGACAGTCTCAGTGAGGAGAGACAGTCAGTGAGGGGAAGGAGAGAGAGGAGACAGTCAGTGAGGAGGAGAGAGAGGAGACAGTCAGTGAGAGAGAGAGAGAGGAGACAGTCAGTGAGGAGGAGAGAGGAGACAGTCAGTGAGGAGGAGAGAGGAGACAGTCAGTGAGGAGAGGAGAGAGAGGAGACAGTCAGTGAGGAGGAAGAGGAGAGTCAGTGAGGAGGAGAGAGGAGACAGTCATGAGGAGGAGAGAGGAGACAGTCAGTGGAGGAGGAGGAGGAGACAGTCAGTGAGGAGGAGAGAGGAGACAGTCAGTGAGGAGGAGAGAGGAGACAGTCAGTGAGGAGGAGAGAGGAGACAGTCAGTGAGGAGGAGGAGAGAGAGACAGTCAGTGAGGAGGAGAGAGGAGACAGTCAGTGAGGAGGAGAGAGAGGAGAGACAGTGAGGAGGAGAGAGGAGACAGTCAGTGAGGAGGAGAGAGGAGACAGTCATGAGGAGGGAGAAGAGGAGATCAGTCAGTGAAGAGGAGAGAGGAGACAGTCAGGAGGAGGAGAGAGGAGACGTCAGTGAGGAGGAGAGAGTGAAGTCAGTGAGAGAGGAGGAGGAAGTCAGAGGAGGAGAGAGGAGACAGTCAGTGAGGGAGGAGAGAGGAGACACAGTAGGAGGAGAGAGTAGGAGGGAGACAGTCAGTGAGGAGGAGAGAGGAGAACAGTCAGTGAGGAGGAGAGAGGAGACAGTCAGTGAGGAGGAGAGTCGAGAGAGAGGAGAAGTCAGTGAGGAGGAGAGAGGAGCAGTGAGGAGGAGGAGAGAGGAGACAGTCAGTGAGGAGGAGAGAGAGGAGACAGCATGAAGAGGAGAGAGACGTCGAGAGAGGAGACAGGTCAGTGAGGAGGAGGAGAGGAGACAGTCAGTGAGGAGAGAGAGAGGAGACAGTCAGTGAGGAGGGAGAGAGGAGACAGTCAGTGAGGAGGAGAGAGGAGACAGTCAGTGAAGAGGAGAGAGGATACAGTCAGTGGAGGAGGAGAGGAGGAGACAGTCAGTGAGGAGGAGGAGAGGAGACAGTCAGTGAGGAGGGATGAGAGAGAGAGAGTCAGTGAGGAGGAGGAAGAGGAGACAGTCAGTGAGGAGGAGGAGAGAGGAGACAGTCAGTGAGGAGGAGAGAGGAGACAGTCAGTGAGGAGAGGAGAGAGGAGACAGTCAGTGAGGAGGAGAGAGAGTCAGTGAGGAGGAGGAGAGAGAGGAGACAGTCAGTGAGGAGGAGAGAGAGAGACAGTCAGTGAGGAGGAGGAGAAGAGGAGACAGTCAGGAGAGAGTGAGGAGGAGAGGAGACGAGTCAGTGAGGAGGAGGAGAGAGAGGAGACAGTCAGTGAGGAGGAGAGAGAGACAGTCAGTGAGGAGGAGAGAAGGAGACAGTCAGTAGAGGAGGAGAGAGAGAGGAGACAGTCAGTGAGGAGGAGAGAGGAGACAGTCAGTGAGGAGAGAGAGAGGAGACAGTCAGTGAGGAGGAGAGAGAGAGACAGTCAGTGAGGAAGAGAGGAGACAGTCAGTGAGGAGGAGAGAGAGGAGACAGTCAGTGAGGAGGAGAGAGGAGACAGTCAGTGAGGAGGAGAGAGGAGACAGTCAGTGAGGAGAGAGAGAAGGAACAGTCAGTGAGGAGGAGAGGAGACAGTCAGTGAGGAGGAGAGAGAGGAGACAGTCAGTGAGGAGGAGAGAGGAGACAGTCAGGAGGGAGGAGAGAGAGAGACAGTCAGTGAGAGGAGAGAGAGGAGACGTCAGTGAGAGGAGAGAGGACATCAGTCAGTGAGGAGGAGAGAGGAACAGTCAGTGAGGAGGAGAGAGGAGACAGTCAGTGAGGAGGAGAGGAGACAGTCAGTGAGAGGGAGAGAGACTCAGAGAGGAGAGGAGGAAGTCAGTGAGGAGAGGAGAGAGGAGACAGTCAGTGAGGAGGAGAGAGAGGAGACAGTCAGTGAGGAGGAGAGAGGAGACAGTCAGGAGGAGGAGAGAGGAGACAGTCAGTGAGGAGGAGAGAGGAGACAGTCAGTGAGGAGGAAGAGAGAGACAGTCAGTGAGGAGGAGAGAGAGGAGACGTCAGTGAGGAGGAGAGAAGGAGACAGTCAGTGAGGAGAGAGGGAGAAGTCAGTGAGGAGGAGAGAGAGGAGACAGTCAGTGAGGAGGAGAGAGAGAGACAGTGAGGAGGAGGGAGAGGAGACAGTCAGTGGGAGGAGAGAGGAGACAGTCAGTGAGAGGAGGAGAGAGGAGACAGTCAGTGAGGAGGAGAGAGAGGAGACAGTCAGTGAGGAGGAGAGAGGAGACAGTCAGTGAGGAGGAGGAGAGAGGAGACAGTCAGTGAGAGGAGAGAGACGTCGGAGAGAGAGACAGTCAGTGAGGGAGGAGAGAGAGAGACAGTCAGTGAGGAAGGAGAGAGAGGAGACAGTCAGTGAGGAGGAGAGAGAGAGGAGACAGTCAGTGAGGAGGAGAGAGGAGACAGTCAGTGAGGAGGAGAGAGAGACAGTCAGTGAGGAGAAGGAGGAGAGAGGAGACAGTCAGTGAGGAGGAGAGAGGAGACAGTCAGTGAGGAGGAAGAGAACAGTCAGGAGGAGGAGAGAGGAGACAGTCAGTGAGGAGGAGAGGAGGAGACAGTCATGAGGGAGGAGAGAGAGAGACAGTGAGGAGAGAGAGAGAGAGGAGAAGTCAGTGAGGAAGGAAGGAGACAGTCAGGAGGAGGAAGGAGAGAGTAGAGAGAGGAGAGAGGACGAGTGAGGAGGAGGAGGAGACAGTCAGTGAGGAGGAGAGAGGAGAAGTCAGGAGGAGGAGGAAGGGAGAGTCAGTGAGGAGAGAAGGAGACAGTCAGTAGAGAGGAGAGAGGAGACGTCAGGTGAGGGAGAGCGGAGGAGAGAAGTCAGTGGGGGGAGGAGGAGAGTCAGGAGGAGAGGGAGGAGAAGTCAGGAGGAAGGAGGAGGAAATCAGGAGGAGGAGGAGGAGAAGTCAGTGAGAGGAGGGAAAGGGGCAGTCAGGAGGGAGGGAGGTAGAGTCAGTGAGGAGAGGAGAGGAGAGAAGTCAGGAGGGAGGGGAGGAGAGGATAGTCAGAGGAGGAGGAGAGAGGAGACAGTCAGGAGGGAGGGAGGAGAAGTCAGGAGGAGGAGGAGGATAGGAGAGTAGGAGGAGGAGAGGATCAGGAGGAGGAGGAGGAGGTAGAAGTCAGGAGGGGAGGAGGAGACAGTCAGGAGGAAGGAGAGAGGAGAGCAGTCAGTGAGGAGGAGAGAGGAACAGTCAGTGAGGGGAGGAGGAGAGTCTAGGAGGGAGGGAGAGAGTCAGTGAGGAGGATAGAGTAGGAGGAGGGAGATAAGTCAAAGGGGGAGGAAGAGTAGGAGGGGAGGCAGTATGAGTAGGAGGAGAGGAGGATAGAGTCGCGGGAGGAGGGAGGACAGGAGGCGAGGAGAGAGTCCAGAGGTAGTCAGGAGGGAACGCCACCTATTGGAAGTAGCAATAAAGTCAATATCGACCCTTTAGTCGTCTTGTCATAAGCATTAAATTGCAGCTTCCAATAGGTGGCGCTAGAACTCAGATTCTTCTCTCTGAAGAGGCAATTTACATATTGATTATAATGAACCGAGATCACAGGAGAAAAGAAAACTTGTATCAAGTTATAGAAAGTAATAACTGAGGACCTGCAGTCCTATGTAACACCACAGATAACAGTGATATCTCTGAGTTCAGATAATGTAGTAGATGTCACTGCAGTCCTATGTAACACCACAGATAACACAGTGATATCTCTGAGTACAGATAATGTAGTAGATGTCACCTGCAGTCCTATGTAACACCACAGATAACACAGTGATATCTCTGGGTACAGATAATGTAGTAGATGTCACCTGCAGTCCTATGTAACACCCCAGATAACACAGTGATATCTCTGAGTACGGATAATGTAGTAGATGTCACCTGCAAGTTTCTATTTTAATGACCACAGATACACAGAATAGAAAAATCTTGTACAGTAAAATAAGTAATAAGATGGACCTGCAGTCCTATGTAACACCACAGATAACACAGTGATATCTCTGAGTACAGACAATGTAGTAGTAGATGTCACTGCAGTCCTATGTAACACCACAGATAACAGTGATATTCTGAGTACAGATAATGTAGTAGATGTCACCTGCAGTCCTATGTAACACCACAGATAACACAGTGATATCTCTGAGTACAGATAATGTAGTAGATGTCACCTGCAGTCCTATGTAACACCACAGATAACACAGTGATATCTCTGAGTACAGATAATGTAGTAATGTCACCTGCAGTCCTATGTAACACCACAGATAACAGTGATATCTCTGAGTACAGATAATGTAGTAGTAGATGTCACCTGCAGTCCTATGTAACACCACAGATAACACAGTGATATCTCTGAGTACAGAAATGTAGTATAGATGTCACCTGCAGTCCTATGTAACACCACAGATAACACCGTGATATCTCTGAGTACAGATCAATGTGTAGTAGATGTCACCTGCAGTCCTATGTAACACCACAGATAACAGTGATATCTCTGAGTACAGATAAGTTGTATAATGTCACCTGCAGTCCTATGTAACACACAGATAACACCGTGATACTCTGAGTACAGACAATGTGTAGTAGATGTCACCTGCAGTCCTATGTAACACCACAGATACACAGTGATATCTCTGAGTACAGATAATGTAGTAGATGTCACCTGCAGTCCTATGTAACACCACAGATAACACAGTGATAGCCTGAGTACAGATAATGTGTACATGTCACCTGCAGTCCTATGTAACACCACAGATAACACAGTGATATCTCTGAGTACAGATAATGTAGTAGATACCACCTGCAGTCCTATGTAACACCACAGATAACACAGTGATATCTCTGAGTACAGATAATGTAGTAGATGTCACCTGCAGTCCTATGTAACACCACAGATAACAGTGATATCTCTGAGTACAGATAATGTAGTAGATGTCACCTGCAGTCCTATGTAACACCACAGATAACAGTGATATCTCTGAGTACAGATAATGTAGTACATGTCACCTGCAGTCCTATGTAACACCACAGATAACACAGTGATATCTCTGAGTACAGATAATGTAGTGATGTCACCTGCAGTCCTATGTAACACCACAGATAACACAGTGATATCTCTGAGTACAGATAATGTAGTAGATGTCACCTGCAGTCCTATGTAACACCACAGATAACACAGTGATATCTCTGAGTACAGATAATGTAGTAGATGTCACATGCAGTCCTATGTAACACCACAGATAACACAGTGATATCTCTGAGTACAGATAATGTAGTAGATGTCACCTGCAGTCCTATGTAACACCACAGATAACACAGTGATATCTCTGAGTACAGATAATGTAGTAGATGTCACCTGCAGTCCTATGTAACACCACAGATAACACAGTGATATCTCTGAGTACAGATAATGTAGTAGATGTCACCTGCAGTCCTATGTAACACCACAGATAACAGTGATATCTCTGAGTACAGATAATGTAGTAGATGTCACCTGCAGTCCTATGTAACACCACAGATAACACAGTGATATCTCTGAGTACAGATAATGTAGTAGATGTCACCTGCAGTCCTATGTAACACCACAGATAACACAATGATATCTCTGAGTACAGATAATGTAGTAGATGTCACCTGCAGTCCTATGTAACACCACAGATAACACAGTGATATCTCTGAGTACAGATAATGTAGTAGATGTCACATGCAGTCCTATGTAACACCACAGATAACACATGATATGTCTGAGTACAGATAATGTAGTAGATGTCACCTGCAGTCCTATGTAACACCACAGATCCTTTCAGTTATGCTATCCTTGTGTTGGCCCCTAGGGCCCCTTGTGTTGGTGGTTCCGCTATTGTCTCTCTGATGTCAGCCCCCGGGGTCCTCTCTCCTCTATATATTTGTATGTTTCCTTCTGTGTACAGACCAAGGAATTAATGATATATAAATAATAATAATCTCTGCGGTGGGGGGAGGGGGGGCTGATAACTGGGACTATGGCGATGTGTTCCTCTCCAGGTGAGGCCTGTATTGGTTGTGTGGCGCCTCCTGCAGGAGATATGTAGTATGGCATGTTGACCATTGTGTTAGATTCTTGGTCGGATTCTCTCCTGTTCTTGCAGTTTGTTACAATGTATCAGTGGATTTTGGTTTCCACATTAATATTTCTCTTGACGCACAGCCGCAGAGATGATAATTTGTGAACAATTGTTTATTATTTTTTTATTTCATTGTTTTCTCAATTGCAATAATTCAATAATGCATCTCCATAAAGTAGAACATCACCCCTCAGGTGTCCCTGCTCCCCTCTAACCTGACCCCGCTCCCCTCTAACCTGACCCCGCTCCCCTCTAACCTGACCCCGCTCCCCTCTGGCCATCTGGAGTGTCCCTACTCCTCTCTGGGAAGTTCTTGTTCCCCCCCCCCTGGAGTGTCCCTGCGCCCCTTTGGGGTATAACCACTCCTCTCTGAGCCTCTCGGGTGTCCCCACTCCCCTCTTGGGTTTCCCTGCTCTCCGCTGGGGTGTCCCCACTCTGCTATCCTCTGGGGTGTCCCCACTCTGCTATCCTCTGGGGTGTCCCCACTCTGTTATCCTCTGGGGTGTCCCCACTCTGCTATCCTCTGGGGTGACCCCACTCTGCTATCCTCTGGGGTGTCCCCACTCTGCTATCCTCTGGGGTGTCCCCACTCTGCTATCCTCTGGGGTGTCCCCACTCTGCTATCCTCTGGGGTGTCCCCACTCTGCTATCCTTTGGGGTGTCCCCACTCTGCTATCCTTTGGGGTGTCCCCACTCTGCTATCCTCTGGGGTGTCCCCACTCTGCTATCCTCTGGGGTGTCCCCACTCTGCTATCCTCTGGGGTGTCCCCACTCTGCTATCCTCTGGGGTGTCCCCACTCTGCTATCCTCTGGGGTGTCCCCACTCTGCTATCCTCTGGGGTGTCCCCACTCTGCTATCCTCTGGGGTGTCCCCACTCCGCTAACCTCTGGGGTGTCCCCACTCCGCTATCCTCTGAGGTGTCCCCATTCCACTATCCTCTGTGGTGTCCCCTCACCCCTCTGTGGTGTCCTTACTCCCCTCTGTGGTGTCCTTACGCTCCTCTAGGGTGTCCCTGTACTCCTCTCTGGGGTGTCCTCTCTCCACTCTGTGGTGTCCCCGCTCTCCTCTGGGGTGTCTCCTCTCCCCTCTGTGGTGTCTCCTCTCCCCTCTGTGGTGTCTCCTCTCCCCTCTGGGGTGTCCCCTCTCCCCTCTGTGGTGTCCCCTCTCCCCTCTGGGTTGTCCTCGCTCTCCTCTGGGGTGTCCTCGCTCTCCTCTGGGGTGTCCCCCTCTCCTCTATGGTGTCCTCGCTCTCCTCTGGGGTGTCCTCGCTCTCCTCTGGGGTACCCCCTCTCCTCTATGGTGTCCTCGCTCTCCTCTGGGGTGTCCCCGCTCTCTGGGGTGTCCCCGCTCTCCTCTGCGGAGTCCTCGCTCTCCTCTGGGGTGTCCTCGCTCCCCTCTGGGGTGTCCCCGCTCACCTCAAGGGGGTCCTCGCTCTCCTCTGGGGTGTCCCCGCTCTCCTCTGGGGTGTCCCCTCTCCCCTCTGTGGTGTCCCCTCTCCCCTCTGGTGTCCCCTCTCCCCTCTGGGGTGTCCCCGCTCTCCTCTGGGGTGTCCCCGCTCTCCTCTGGGGTGTCCCCGCTCTCCTCTGGGGTGTCCCCGCTCTCCTCTGGGGTGTCCTCGCTCTCCTCTGGGGTGTCCTCGCTCTCCTCTGGGGTGTCCCCGCTCTCCTCTGGGGTGTCCTCGCTCTCCTCTGGGGTGTCCTCGCTCTCCTCTGGGGTGTCCTCGCTCTCCTCTGGGGTGTCCTCGCTCTCCTCTGGGGTGTCCTCGCTCTCCTCTGGGGTGTCCCCGCTCTCCTCTGGGGTGTCCTCGCTCTCCTCTGGGGTGTTCCCGCTCCCCTGTGTGGTGTCCTCGCTCTCCTCTGGGGTGTCCCCGCTCTCCTCTGGGGTGTCCTCGCTCTCCTCTGGGGTGTTCCCGCTCCCCGGCCTCTGGTTACTCTTCTGTGCGGCCGGTTCCAGCTCGTTGTCATTCCCATGTAAATCTCCCAGTAATGGCTGCACCTGCTGTCACCCTTGTGGCCGCTCCAGCTGCTTCCGAGACGTCTCAGCTGCTGCTCTGAGACCTGACGTCCCGAGGAAAGATCCGAGACCTTCAGGAGGCGCCGCTCATCCCTCCTGTGCCGCTGATCGGGGACTTACACCCAGGTCAGTAGGGGGATTTATATCCGGTACCTGATCACTTTTATCTTCCATTTGAATCTGATCCAGTAAGAAAAACAGAGGATAAATAGTGATCAGTTAGCGGATCCATTCTCCATAGACTCCAATGATAAATAGACGGATCCTGCAGAGATCAATCCTTCCAAAACAGCCAAAAAAGTTGTGTTTGTATAAAGGATTGTGCTGGATCCGATCGACCGGACGATCACTGGATCACTGGATCACTAGTGTGAACTGATCATAAAGAAACATTGATACAATGTATCAGTGCAGGTGAATGTAACAATTACATGAGAGTTGTCTTGGGGAAGGACAGATATAACTGTGCCCATATGAGGAATGATCGGGGGCCCCGTCTGCCCCCACGTGGGGCCGCTCACATCCATCAATCATGGAGCCGCTTCTCTGACGTCGCGCTAATCCCAGTCTGCGCCTGATAGGAGTGATTGTCCTACAATGAGGTGCAGGACGTCGTGTTTACAATCCACCGAGTGTCTGATGATTCCACCATGAAGACCCCACACACGGGAAGACAGAGGAGACATAGCACTAATCCTACAGGAACAGCGCCACCACACTCTGCAGGTCGCGTCTGGTACTGCAGCTCAGACCCATTATTGGTCAATGAACTGATTTAGATTCGGACTCACTGCTGCCACTTCAGATCTCTCCAGCGCTTTGTTTCCTCCATTTCTGGGGCTTCTTGATGTTTGGGGTCGTTGTCCTGGTGGAGACCCCTGACCTAGGACGCCCCCAGCTGGATCTACATTGTCACCCAAATCCTCTGGGATCTTCAGATGTCATGATGTCTCTAACATAGTCAAGACTCCCAGTGCCAGAGGAGGAAAAAAACCCAAAACATCTCTGACCTCCCCCATATGTGACTGTAGGTCCTGTGCTCTTTTCTCTGCCCTCCCCCATATGTGACTGTAGGTCCTGTGCTCTTTTCTCTGACCTCCTCCATATGTGACTGTAGGTCCTGTGCTCTTTTCTCTGGCCTCCTCCATATGTGACTGTAGGTCCTGTGCTCTTTTCTCTGACCTCCTCCATATGTGACTGTAGGTCCTGTGCTCTGTTCTCTGACCTCCTCCATATGTGACTGTAGGTCCTGTGCTCTTTTCTCTGACCTCCTCCATATGTGACTGTAGGTCCTGAGCTCTTTTCTCTGACCTCCTCCATGTGTGACTGTAGGTCCTGTGCTCTTTTCTCTGACCTCCCCCATATGTGACTGTAGATCCTGTGCTCTTTTCTCTGACCTCCTCCATATGTGACTGTAGGTCCTGTGCTCTTTTCTCTGACCTCCTCCATATGTGACTGTAGGTCCTGTGCTCTTTTCTCTGACCTCCTCCATATGTGACTGTAGGTCCTGTGCTCTTTCTCTGACCTCCTCCATATGTGACTGTAGGTCCTGTGCTCTTTTCTCTGACCTCCCCATATGTGACTGTAGGTCCTGTGCTCTTTTCTCTGACTCCCCCATATGTGACTGTAGGTCCTGTGCTCTTTTCTCTGACCTCCTCCATATGTGACTGTAGGTCCTGTGCTCTTTTCTCTGACCTCCTCCATATGTGACTGTAGTCCTGTGCTCTTTTCTCTGACCTCCTCCATATGTGACTGTAGGTCCTGTGCTCTTTTCTCTGACCTCCCCATATGTGACTGTAGTCCTGTGCTTTCTGCTCCTTTGTCTGAGTCTGTGCTCTTCTCTGCCTCCCATATGACTGTAGATCCTGTGCTCTTTTCTCTGACTCCCATATGTGACTGTAGGTCCTATGCTCTTATCTCTGACCTCCCCCATATGTGACTGTAGATCCTGTGCTCTTTTCTCTGATCTCCCCCATATGTGACTGTAGGTCCTGTGCTCTTTTCTCTGACCTCCTCCATATGTGACTGTAGATCCTGTGCTCTTTTCTCTGACCTCCCCCATATGTGACTGTAGGTCCTGTGCTCTTTTCTCTGATCTCCCCCATATGTGACTGTAGGTCCTGTGCTCTTTTCTCTGACCTCCTCCATATGTGACTGTAGGTCCTGTGCTCTTTTCTCTGACCTCCTCCATATGTGACTGTAGATCCTGTGCTCTTTTCTCTGACCTCCCCCATATGTGACTGTAGGTCCTGTGCTCTTTTCTCTGATCTCCCCCATATGTGACTGTAGGTCCTGTGCTCTTTTCTCTGACCTCCCCCATATGTGACTGTAGGTCCTGTGCTCTTTTCCCTGACCTCCCCCATATGTGACTGTAGATCCTGTGATTTTTGTTTGTCGGCCTCATTCTTTTTTCAGTAAACAGTAGAATGATTCACTTTACCATTAAGCTCTATCTTGTCTCATCTGTCCACAAGACTCTTTTCCAGAAGGATTTTGGTTACTCCTGTACATGTTGGCTTTTTGTCTCTGTGACAGCAGTGGGTCCTCCTGGGTCTCCTTCGTAGCGTTTCAAGTCATTCACATGTGGACGGATAATTCATGGTGACACTGATGCCCCCTGAGCCTGCAGGACGGCTTGAATTTCTTTGGATCTTGATTCGGGTTTATCCGCCATCTGGACTACCTTGTGTTACAACCTTTAATTAATTGTTCTCTTCCGTCCACGTCCAGTGAGATTAGCTACAGTGCCATGGGTTGTAAACTATTGATTATGGAAGATGTTTGGAGATGGACTTGTAACCTTGAGATTGTTCATATTTTCCTCTATTTTTGGTTCTCGTCCTCAGACCGTTCTCTTCTCCATGCTCAGTGCGGCATGCAGACACACAATGCAAAGATTGAGGCAACTTCTCCCCTTTTTATGTGGTGTCAGGTGTGATTCTCATATTGCCCGCACCTGTTATGAGCGTCACACACGTTCCCAGTGATGCGACCGCCGATCTCTAGTTTTGTATTCTAAGTCGCTCTGGAATAGTCAGACAGTCTAATATAAAGGACTTTTAGCTGTTGATGGATCCTGCAGAATACTCCTCTATTGAGGAGTTCTGTGCTTCGTCCAGCAGGGGGCGATCTTACACACCGTTTCTTGTGTTATTACAGCGCTGTCCCTTATTATATGAGTATACGGTATTATATACTTGCACTCTACATTATATGGATACTTGTGGACTTTGGGGTCACAGTTTGGGGTGAGATGATTCCTTCTGCTCACAGACACTTTCCCTTTTAATAGAAAGTTGCTCGTCTTCATTACAGACCTTGATTGGTCTCTACCTCTGATTGCTGTCAGTGAATGAGGCCCAATCATCCTATCTGTATCCAGAGGTGGAGCATCCTCTGTGAGCGAAACCTCCACAGTCTTAAAGGGACGGAGTCTCCTATATCATTTCTTTTACACTGACGCTTTTTTATTATTCCAATTTTTATTTTTAATTTCTGTTCGTAGATTTATTTATTCTCTTTTCTTTTTGTTTTGCTGATTTGATTGTTGTTAAATCCCTTAAAGAGTTTGTTCACTGCTGGACAAGATCATGTTAATCCACTTAGGACCCGAAATCCTGACCATTGGGACGCTCAGTGTCTGTGAGCTGTGACTCTTTATGGGACGCTCGGTGTCTGCGGGCTGTGACTCTTTATGGGACGCTCAGTGTCTGCGGGCTGTGACTCTTTATGGGACGCTCGGTGTCTGCGGGCTGTGACTCTTTATGGGACGCTCGGTGTCTGTGTGCTGTGACTCTTTATGGGACGCTCAGTGTCTGCGGGCTGTGACTCTTTATGGGACGCTCAGTGTCTGCGGGCTGTGACTCTTTATGGGACGCTCAGTGTCTGCGGGCTGTGACTCTTTATGGGACGCTCAGTGTCTGCAGGCTGTGACTCTTTATGGGACGCTCGGTGTCTGCAGGCTGTGACTCTTTATGGGACGCTTGGTGTCTGCGGGCTGTGACTCTTTATGGGACGCCCAGTGTCTGTGAGCTGTGATTCTTTATGGGACGCTCAGTGTCTGTGGACTGTGACTCTTTATGGGACGCTCGGTGTCTGCAGGCTGTGACTCTTTATGGGACGCTTGGTGTCTGCGGGCTGTGACTCTTTATGGGACGCCCAGTGTCTGTGAGCTGTGATTCTTTATGGGACGCTCAGTGTCTGTGGACTGTGACTCTTTATGGGACGCTCAGTGTCTGTGGACTGTGACTCTTTATGGGACGCTCGGTGTCTGCGGGCTGTGACTCTTTATGGGACGCCAGTGTCTGTGAGCTGTGACTCTTTATAGGACGCTCGGTGTCTGCAGGCTGTGACTCTTTATAGGACGCTCGGTGTCTGCAGGCTGTGACTCTTTATGGGACGCTCGGTGTCTGCGGGCTGTGACTCTTTATGGGACGCTCGGTGTCTGTGAGCTGTGACTCTTTATGGGACGCTCAGTGTCTGCAGGCTGTGACTCTTTATGGGACGCTCGGTGTCTGTGGGCTGTGACTCTTTATGGGACGCTCAGTGTCTGGGGGCTGTGACTCTTTATGGGACGCTCGGTGTCTGCGGGCTGTGACTCTTTATGGGACGCTCGGTGTCTGCGGGCTGTGATTCTTTATGGGACGCTCGGTGTCTGCGTGCTGTGACTCTTTATGGGACGGTCGGTGTCTGTGGACTGTGACTCTTTATGGGACGCTCGGTGTCTGCGGGCTGTGACTCTTTATGGGACGCTCGGTGTCTGCGGGCTGGGACTCTTTATGGGACGCTCGGTGTCTGCGGGCTGTGACTCTTTATGGGACGCTCGGTGTCTGCGGGCTGTGACTCTTTATGGGACGCTCGGTGTCTGCGGGCTGTGACTCTTTATGGGACGCTCGGTGTCTGCGGGCTGTGACTCTTTATGGGACGCTCGGTGTCTGCGGGCTGTGATTCTTTATGGGACGGTCAGTGTCTGTGAGCTGTGACTCTTTATGGGACGCTCGGTGTCTGCGGGCTGTGACTCTTTATGGGACGGTCAGTGTCTGCGGGCTGTGACTCTTTATGGGACGCTCGTGTGTCTGCGGGCTGTGACTCTTTATGGGACGCTCGGTGTCTGCGGGCTGTGACTCTTTATGGGACGCTCGGTGTCTGCGGGCTGTGATTCTTTATGGGATGCTCGGTGTCTGCAGGCTGTGACTCTTTATGGGACGGTCAGTGTCTGCGGGCTGTGACTCTTTATGGGACGCTCGGTGTCTGCGGGCTGTGACTCTTTATGGGACGCTCGGTGTCAGCGGGCTGTGACTCTTTATGGGATGCTCGGTGTCTGCGTGCTGTGACTCTTTATGGGACGCTCGGTGTCTGCGGGCAGTGACTCTATATGGGACGCTCGGTGTCTGCAGGCTGTGACTCTTTATGGGACGCTCGGTGTCTGTGGGCTGTGACTATTTATGGGACTCTCGGTGTCTGCGGGCTGTGACTCTTTATGGGACGCTCGGTGTCTGCGGGCTGTGACTCTTTATGGGACGCTCGGTGTCTGTGGGCTGTGACTCTTTATGGGACGCTCGGTGTCTGCGGGCTGTGACTCTTTATGGGACGCTCGGTGTCTGCGGGCTGTGACTATTTATGGGACGCTCGGTGTCTGCGGGCTGTGACTCTTTATGGGACGCTTGGTGTCTGCGTGCTGTGTCTCTTTATGGGACGCTCGGTGTCTGCGGGCTGTGACTCTTTATGGGATGCTCGGTGTCTGCGGGCTGTGACTCTTTATGTGATGTTCGGTGTCTGCGTGCTGTGACTCTTTATGGAACGCTCGGTGTCTGCGGGCAGTGACTCTATATGGGACGCTCGGTGTCTGCAGGCTGTGACTATTTATGGGACGCTCGGTGTCTGCGGGCTGTGACTCTCTATGGGACGCTCGGTGTCTGCGGGCTGTGACTCTTTATGGGACGCTCGGTGTCTGCGGGCTGTGACTCTATGTGATGTTCGGTGTCTGCGTGCTGTGACTCTTTATGGAACGCTCGGTGTCTGGGCTGTGACTCTTTATGGGACGCTCGGTGTCTGCGGGCTGTGACTCTTTATGGGACGCCCAGTGTCTGTGAGCTGTGATTCTTTATGGGACGCTCGGTGTCTGTGAGCTGTGACTCTTTATGGGACGCTCAGTGTCTGCAGGCTGTGACTCTTTATGGGACGCTCGGTGTCTGCGTGCTGTGACTCTTTATGGGACGCTCGGTGTCTGTGAGCTGTGACTCTTTATGGGACGCTCAGTGTCTGCGGGCTGTGACTCTTTATGGGACGCTCGGTGTCTGCGGGCTGTGACTCTTTATGGGACGCTCGGTGTCAGCGGGCTGTGACTCTTTATGGGATGCTCGGTGTCTGCGTGCTGTGACTCTTTATGGGACGCTCGGTGTCTGCGGGCAGTGACTCTATATGGGACGCTCGGTGTCTGCAGGCTGTGACTCTTTATGGGACGCTCGGTGTCTGTGGGCTGTGACTATTTATGGGACTCTCGATGTCTGCGGGCTGTGACTCTTTATGGGACGCTCGGTGTCTGCAGGCTGTGACTCTTTATGGGACGCTCGGTGTCTGCGGGCTGTGACTCTTTATGGGACGCTTGGTGTCTGCGTGCTGTGTCTCTTTATGGGACGCTCGGTGTCTGCGGGCTGTGACTCTTTATGGGACGCTCGGTGTCTGCGGGCTGTGACTCTTTATGTGATGTTCGGTGTCTGCGTGCTGTGACTCTTTATGGAACGCTCGGTGTCTGCGGGCAGTGACTCTATATGGGACGCTCGGTGTCTGCAGGCTGTGACTATTTATGGGACGCTCGGTGTCTGCGGGCTGTGACTCTCTATGGGACGCTCGGTGTCTGCAGGCTGTGACTATTATATGGGACGCTCGGTGTCTGCGGGCTGTGACTCTCTATGGGACGCTCGGTGTCTGCGGGCTGTGACTCTTTATGGGACGCTCGGTGTCTGCGGGCTGTGACTCTTTATGTGATGTTCGGTGTCTGCGTGCTGTGACTCTTTATGGAACGCTCGGTGTCTGTGGGCTGTGACTCTTTATGGGACGCTCGGTGTCTGCGGGCTGTGACTCTTTATGGGACGCTCGGTGTCTGCGGGCTGTGACTCTTTATGGGACGCTCGGTGTCTGCGGGCTGTGACTCTTTATGGGACGCTCGGTGAAATATTATAGTAGTTATATTCTTGTATATAGGGGCAGTATTATAGTAGTTATATTCTTGTATATAGGGGGCAGTATTATAGTAGTTATATTCTTGTATATAGGAGCAGTATTATAGTAGTTATATTCTTGTATATAGGGGCAGTATTATAGTAGTTATATTCTTGTATATAGGAGCAGTATTATAGTAGTTATATTCTTGTATATAGGAGCAGTATTATAGTAGTTATATTCTTGTATATAGGGGCAGTATTATAGTAGTTATATTCTTGTATATAGGAGCAGTATTATAGTAGTTATATTCTTGTATATAGGGGCAGTATTATAGTAGTTATATTCTTATACATAGGAGCAGTATTATAGGAGTTATATTCTGTATATAGGGGCAGTATTATAGTAGTTATAATTCTTGTACATAGGGGCAGTATTATAGTAGTTATATTCTTGTATATAGGAGCAGTATTATAGTAGTTATATTCTTATACATAGGAGCAGTATTATAGGAGTTATATTCTGTATATAGGGGCAGTATTATAGTAGTTATATTCTTGTACATAGGAGCAGTATTATAGTAGTTATATTCTTGTATATAGGAGCAGTATTATAGTAGTTATATTCTTGTATATAGGAGCAGTATTATAGTAGTTATATTCTTGTATATAGGAGCAGTATTATAGTAGTTATATTCTTGTATATAGGGGCAGTATTATAGTAGTTATATTCTTGAACATAGGAGCAGTATTATAGTAGTTATATTCTTGTATATAGGGGCAGTATTATAGTAGTTATATTCTTGTATATAGGAGCAGTATTATAGTAGTTATATTCTTGTATATAGGAGCAGTATTATAGTAGTTATATTCTTGTATATAGGGCAGTATTATAGTAGTTATATTCTTGTATATAGGGGCAGTATTATAGTAGTTATATTCTTGTATATAGGGGCAGTATTATAGTAGTTATATTCTTGTATATAGGAGCAGTATTATAGTAGTTATATTCTTGTATATAGGAGCAGTATTATAGTAGTTATATTCTTGTACATAGGAGCAGTATTATAGTAGTTATATTCTTGTACATAGGAGCAGTATTATAGTAGTTATATTCTTGTATATAGGAGCAGTATTATAGTAGTTATATTCTTGAACATAGGAGCAGTATTATATAGTAGTTATATTCTTGTATATAGGGGCAGATATAGTAGTATATTTTGTATATATGGCAGTATTTATAGTTATATATGAATAGGAGCAGTATTATAGTAGTTATATTCTTGTATATAGGAGCAGTATTATAGTAGTTATATTCTTGTATATAGGAGCAGTATTATAGTAGTTATATTCTTGTAACATAGGAGCAGTATTATAGTAGTTATATTCTGTATATAGGGCAGTATTATAGTAGTTATATTCTTGTATATAGGAGCAGTATTATAGTAGTTATATTCTTGTATATAGGAGTAGTATTATAGTTAGTTATATTCTTGTATATAGGAGCAGTATTATAGTATTATATTCTTGTATATAGGGGCAGATAGTATTATTTGTTAGAGTTATATTTTCTTGTATATAGGAGCAGTATTATAGTAGTTATATTCTTGTATATAGGGGCAGTATTATAGTAGTTTATATTCTTGTATATAGGAGCAGTATTATAGTAGTTATATTCTTGTAATAGGGGCAGTATTATAGTAGTTATATTCTTGTATATAGGGCAGTATTATAGTAGTTATATTCTTGTATATAGGGGCAGTATTATAGTAGTTATATTCTTGTATAAGGGCAGTATTATAGTAGTTATATTCTTGTATATAGGGCAGTATTATATTAGTAGTTATATTCTTGTATATGGAGCAGTATTATAGTAGTTATATTCTTGTATATAGGAGCAGTATTATAGTAGTTATATTCTTGTAATAGGGAGATTATTATAGTAGCTTATATTCTTGTATATAGGGCAGTTATTATAGTAGTTATATTCTTGTATAAGGGGCAGTATTATAGTAGTTATATTCTTGTATATAGGCAGTATTATAGTAGTTATATTCTTGTATATAGGAGCAGTATTATAGTAGTTATTCTTGTAATAGGGCAGTATTATAGTAGTTATATTTTGTATATAGGGAGTATTATATAGTTATATTTTTAATAGGGGCAGTATTATAGTAGTTATATTTTGTATATGGGGCAGTATTATAGTAGTTATATTCTTGTATATAGGAGCAGTATTATAGTAGTTATATTCTTGTAATAGGACAGTATTATAGTAGTTATATTCTTGTAATAGGGCAGTATTATAGTAGTTATATTCTTGTAATAGGGGCAGTATTATAGTAGTTATATTCTTGTACATAGGCAGTATTATAGTAGTATATTCTTGTATATAGGGCAGTATTATAGTAGTTTATTCTTGTACATAGGAGCAGTATTTAGTAGTTTATTCTTGTCATAGGGCAGTATTATATAGTTTATTCTTGTACATAGGGCAGTATTATAGTAGTATATTCTTGTATATAGGCAGTATTATAGTAGTTTATTCTTGTATAGGGCAGTATTAGTATTATATTCTTGTTATAGGCTTTATAGTATTCTTGTATAGGGCAGTATTATAGTAGTTATATTCTTGTAATAGGGGCAGTATTATAGTAGTTATATTCTTGTAATAGGGCAGTATTATAGTAGTTATATTCTTGTATATAGAGCAGTATTATAGTAGTTATATTCTTGTAATAGGAGCAGTATTATAGTAGTTATTTCTTGTAAAGGGCAGTATTATAGTAGTTATATTCTTGTAATAGGGCAGTATTATAGTAGTTATATTCTTGTATATAGGGCAGTATTATAGTAGTTATATTCTTGTATATAGGGCAGTATTATAGTAGTTATATTCTTGTATATAGGGGCAGTATTATAGTAGTTATATTCTTGTATAGGCAGTATTATAGTAGTTATATTCTTGATATAGGGCAGTATTATAGTAGTTATATTCTTGTAATAGGGCAGTATTTAGTAGTTAATTCTTGTATATAGGGGCAGTATTATAGTAGTTATATTCTTGTATATGGCAGTTAGAGTTTCTGTTATAGGGCATTTAGTAGTTATATTCTTGTATATAGGGCAGTATTATAGTAGTTATTCTTGTACATAGGGGCAGTATTATAGTAGTTATATTTTGTATATGGCATATTAAGTATTATATTCTTGTACTAGGGCATTTATGTTTAATTTTGATATGGAGCTGATTTGTGTATTTCTTTATGAGGATATTATAGTAGTATTCTTGTAATAGGCAGTTAAGTAGTATATTCTTGTATATAGCATATTATATTTTATCTTGTAGGATATTATATAGTTATATTTTGTACAGGCATATTATAGTAGTTTATCTTGTAAGGGGTATATGTGTATATCTTGTATATAGGGCATATTATTATTCTTGTATAGGGGCAGTATTATAGTATTATATGATATGAGCAGTTTTAGTTTATATTTGTATATAGGAGTATTTAGTAGTTATATCTTGAATGGGCTATTATAGTATATACTTGTATATAGGGCAATTATAGTGTTTCTTGTAATAGGGCGTATTGTTTATATCTTGTATAGGCAGTATTATTAGTTTTCTGTATATAGGCAGTATTAAGTGTTATCTGTATATAGGCAGTATTAGTAGTTATTTTTGACATAGGAGTATTATAGTAGTTATATTTGTAATGGGGCAGTATTATAGTAGTTATTTAACTTTTTATTTATTCTTGTAATGGAGCAGTTTTTAGTAGTATATTCTTGTATAGGATATTATGTAGTTATTCTTTATAGGCAGTTTATAGTAGTTATCTTGTATATGGCAGTTTAGTAGTTTATTTTGTACATAGGGCATATTGTAGTTTTCTGTATAGGGCATATTTGTAGTTATTCTTGTATTAGGGAGTATTTAGTAGTTATATTCTTGACTAGGGCGTATTAAGTAGTTATTTCTTGTAATAGGCAAAAAAGGCAGTATATAGTATTATATTCTGATATGGCAGTATTAGTAGTTATATCTTGTAATGGCAGTTATAGTAGTTATATTTGTATATAGGCAGTTATAGTAGTTATTTGTATAGACATTTAGAGTTATTCTTGTATAAGGCTATATGTTATATTTTGTATAAGGGGCATATTATAGTAGTTTTTCTTGTAATAGGGGAGTATTTGTGTTATTCTTATATGGTATTTGTAGTTATATTCTGTTTAGGCAGTATGTTTATTTTTGTTAAGATTATAGTGTTATATCTTGTTTCTTGTATATAGGAGCAGTATTATAGTAGTTATATTCTTGTATATAGGGGCAGTATTATAGTAGTTATATTCTTGTATATAGGACAGTATTATAGTAGTTATATTCTTGTATATAGGAGCAGTATTATAGTAGTTATATTCTTGTATATAGGAGCAGTATTATAGTAGTTATATTCTTGTTATAGGGGCAGTATTATAGTAGTTATATTCTTGTATATAGGAGCAGTATTATAGTAGTTATATTCTTGTATATAGGGCAGTATTATAGTAGTTATATTCTTGTATATAGGAGCAGTATTATAGTAGTTATATTCTTGTATATAGGGCAGTATTATAGTAGTTATATTCTTGTAATATAGGGGCAGTATTATAGTAGTTATATATCTTGTATATAGGGGCAGTATTATTAGTAGTTATATTCTTGTATATAGGGCAGTATTATAGTAGTTATATTCTTGTATATAGGAGCAGTATTATAGTAGTTATATTCTTGTAATATAGGAGCAGTATTATAGTAGTTATATTCTTGTAATAGGAGCAGTATTATAGTAGTTATATTCTTGTATATAGGAGCAGTATTATAGTAGCTTATATTCTTGTAAATAGGGGCAGTATTATTATAGTAGTTATATTCTTGTATATAGGAGCAGTATTATAGTAGTTATATTCTTGTATATAGGGAGCAGTATTATAGTAGTTATATTCTTGTAATAAGGAGCAGTATTATAGTAGCTATATTCTTGTAATATAGGGGCAGTATTATAGTAGTTATATTTTGTATATAGGAGTAGTATTATAGTAGTTATATTCTTTTACATAGGGGCAGTATTATAGTAGTTATATTCTTGTATATGGGGCAGTATTATAGTAGTTATATTCTTGTATATAGGAGCAGTATTATAGTAGTTATATTCTTGTACATAGGACAGTATTATAGTAGTTATATTCTTGTATATAGGGGCAGTATTATAGTAGTTATATTCTTGTACTATAGGGGCAGTATTATAGTAGTTATATTCTTGTACATAAGAGCATGTATTATAGTAGTTATATTCTTGTATATAGGAGCAGTATTATAGTAGTTATAATTCTTGTACATAGGAGCAGTATTATAGTAGTTTATTCTTGTACATAGGGGCAGTATTATACTAGTTAATATTCTTGTACATAGGGCAGTATTATAGTAGTTATATTCTTGTACTATAGCAGCAGTATTATAGTAGTTATATTCTTGTAAATAGGGGCAGTATTATAGTATTATATATCTTGTATATAGGAGCAGTATTATAGTAGTTTTATTCTTGTTTCATAGGGCAGTATTATAGTAGTTATATTCTTGTATATAGGGCAGTATTATAGTAGTTATATTCTTGTATATAGGAGCAGTATTATAGTAGTTATATTCTTGTATATAGGAGCAGTATTATAGTAGTTTATATTCTTGTACATAGGAGCAGTATTAGTAGTTATAATTCTTGTACATAGGGGCAAATATTATAGTAGTTATATTCTTGTACATAGGGGCAGTATTATAGTAGTTATATTCTTGTATATAGGAGCAGTATTATAGTAGTTATATTCTTGTACATAGGGGGCAGTATTATAGTAGTTATATTTGTGTTCCGCTATATTGATATCTTGCATACAATGTGAGTGAATAGAATATTTCTTGCTGTGTTCAGGCTCTACAGATCATTTCTTTTCATTTCAGTTCTTTTAAAAACTGCATTTTATGGCTGAATGGACGTGGCCAGCGTCTGCCAGCACTGTGTGGGTGTGGCCATTGTCTGCCAGCACTGTGTGGGCATCGCCAGCATCTGCCAGCACTGTGTGGGCGTGGCCAGCATCTGCCATCACTGTGTGGGCGTGGCCAGCATCTGCCAGCACTGTGTGGGCATTGCCAGCATCTGCCAGCACTGTGTGGGCGTAGCCATCATCTGCCCGCACTGTGTCTGTATTTCCACAGATTCTGAGAGAAATCTGATAAGGAGCAATGTGACAGCAGTGAATGGGTTATCAGAGATTGTGACTGAGCTGTGTGAAGCCGGATGACAGATCAGAATCTTGTAAAGAGGACTTTACATCCTGATATTGCTCATCTCTGTGCTGTAATCCAATACATTGTTTCCTCACCTGCTACAGTCAGCAGTGTAGGCCACACCCCTTTACCTTATATGGTTTTGTGGCCGTATTCAGTGTGAAGTTGGATCTGACTGATATTGAACATATGTCTGCTTCACACACAGTGCAGTGGGGACACCTTGAGGAAGGTTTATGAATGGTAACCAACCAGAATTTTCTAATGAAGTATATTAGAAAGTTTATTAAAATCACTTGCTCTACATTCTTATTAAATAAACGTGTAAACGGTGGTTACACTTTAAATTCCAACGATTGAAAATTCACCAAACGGGTCCTGATCATCGTTCTGTGAATTGTAGGAATTGGTGATTTTTGCATTCTTTCAGTTTCTGGAGGACAGTCTTGATGTCGTTTTTCTTCGGGGTTGTTGCTCGTCATTCTCTGATGGATCGTGTTCCTCCCATGGATTATAAATCATGGATCCACCGTCTTCCTCCCATTGGATTACAAACTTTATCCATCCTGTGGATTACAGCTCTGTGGATTATAATTCTGCCCTTTCTTTTGGATTAATGTGATTTTATCCATTTGTGGATTATGACGGTGAAGAGGTCCCAAGCATTATGGTGGATTACAAGAGTCTGCCCGACTGTTTTGGGATGTTTTCCATGTACCCTGGAGATCAGAAGATTGTCCGACCGGGAGGGGATTTCAGAACGGTGGAAAGTTCTTGGAGAGTTAATTGATGAGACCGGAATCGTAACGAGACAGGACTTGCTGGGAGTTGTAGTGTTCTATGAATAGATTCAAATAGAATTGCGGCTGAAATAAGTATTGAACACGTCACCAATGTTCTAAGTAAATATATTCTCACCAGATGTCAGTAACAACCCATCCAATCCACACAGGAAAGAAATCACCATAGATGTCCATAAATTATGTGTAATAATGAGAAATGACACAGGGAAAAAGTATTGAACACTGACATGTATTTAATCCTTGGTTCTTCTGCCTAATCTCTGGTTCCATTTCTCTCCCTGTGTGGATTGGATGAGTTGTTACCGACATCTGGTGAGAAACTCGGATCAATAGCGTCTTTCGAAATGTATTTATTTACAAAATAGTTGATGTGAGTCATGTTAGTATTGTGTAAAGTATAATCCAGTTGTGTTCAGGGTCAGGTTATGTTGGGGGTTGTAGTATCCCATGTGAAGTGAGTAAAAGTGTTTGTCTTTTTCAATCATTTTAGGTCCAGATCTGTTCTGTTTATTTCATGGGAAGAAGTACAGCCCCGGAGAGAGCTGGCACCCGCACCTGGAGCCCCACGGAGTTGTATACTGCATACGTTGCACGTGTTCTGAGGTAGGTCTGATAGCACCCCCTGTAGATTAATGATAATGACGACTGGATCAGCTGCTGCGGAAGCTCTTCATTAGACAGTCTAGACAAAACTCCTGCCACTCTCTCTAAGCTTTCGAGACTTCTCCGATCTCTTCATGAGACTTGGTACCTGAGTAGTCTCGAAAGCTTGAAATTTGTTACCGTCTTTTCAGTTCACCATTAAAAGGTATTGACCACTGAGGACTCTCAGATTTTAGAATGGCTAACATGTATTTCCTGCAACTAATAACTGAAAACTATTTCATGGTTAGAAACCACCCACCAATATCTAATACCCATCAATCCAACACCCAATATCTAATACCCATCAATCCAACACCCAATATTTTCCAAACATTGACTGGTAATGGCTATTCCATGGCTGAAAACCAACCGCTGACACCTGGTTACAACCAACCCCCCATTCAGAAGCCAATGTCCAAGAATCACCAACCAGAAGCTTCTACCCACCAAGATGTGGCATTACCATCCAACTGGTAGATAGAAGCCACCAACCAGTAGCTGATACCCACCAAAATGTAGTGTTACCAACCATCCGTTAGTTAGAAGCTGCCAACCAGTAGTTAATAACATCAAAATGTGGCGTTGCCAACCATCCCTTAGATAGAACCCATCAATCAATAGCTGATACCAAGCAAAATGTGGCGTTACCAACCATTCGGTAGATAGAAGCCACCAACTAGTAGCTGATACCCACCAAAATGTAGCATCACCAACCATCCGGTAGATCTAACCCACCAACCAATAGCTGATACCTACCAAAATGTGGCGTTACCAATAATCCGGTAGATAGAACCCACCAACCAATAGCTGATACCCACCAAAATATGGCGTTACCAATAATCCGGTAGATAGAACCCACCAACCAATAGCTGATACCCACCAAAATGTGGCGTTACCAATAATCCGGTAGATAGAAGCCACCAACTAGTAGCTGATACCCACCAAAATGTGGCGTTACCAATAATCCGGTAGATAGAAGCCACCAACTAGTAGCTGATACCCACCAAAATATGGCGCTACCAATAATCCGGTAGATAGAAGCCACCAACTAGTAGCTGATACCCACCAAAATATGGCGTTACCAATAATCCGGTAGATAGAACCCACCAACTAGTAGCTGATACCCACCAAAATATGGCGCTACCAATAATCCGGTAGTTAGAACCCACCAACCAGTAGCTGATACCCACCAAAATGTGGCGTTACCAATAATCCGGTAGATAGAAGCCACCAACTAGTAGCTGATACCCACCAAAATATGGCGTTACCAATAACCCGGTAGATAGAAGCCACCAACTAGTAGCTGATACCCACCAAAATATGGCGCTACCAATAATCCGGTAGATAGAACCCACCAACTAGTAGCTGATACCCACCAAAATATGGCGCTACCAATAATCCGGTAGTTAGAACCCACCAACCAGTAGCTGATACCCACCAAAATATGGCGCTACCAATAATCCGGTAGATAGAAGCCACCAACTAGTAGCTGATACCCACCAAAATATGGTGTTACCAATAACCCGGTAGATAGAATAGACCAACCAGTAGCTGATCCCCACCTAATTATGGTGTTACAAACCAACCGGCAATAATAATAATATAATAATAACAATCTTTATTTCTATAGCACCATCATATTCCACAGCGCTTTACAATACAGAGGTTCATATACAAACAATCATAAGAAACAGTTATCAGAAAATACAATACAATACAAAGCATAATACAATGCAGTAATTAGAGCAAAATAATGACAGCCCTGCTCATAAGAGCTTACAATCTAACGATGAGGTGGGGGTGACATAATGTACAGACGCTTATTTACAATGATGGTATAGTCAACTTAAGGAGATGGGGAACAGATAGGAGCAGTATAAGTGGCCCCCAACCATTATTTGTGATGCATTTGATGCAGGTGGAGCGGATAGACTATGTCTAGATGACTGACTAGGAATCATGGTAGACCGCCCTAAAAAGATGTGTTTTTAGGGATCACCTGAAACTATATGTAAGTTGTGGATACACCTAATTTCTTCGGGTAGAGCATTCCAGAGAATTGGTGCAGCTGTGGAGAAGTCTTGGAGTCGGGAGTGGGAGGTTCAGATTAATGCAGAAGTGAGTCTAAAGTCACTTCCAGAGCAAAGAGAACGGGTGGGGTGATAGACAGAGATGAGGGAGGAGATGTAGGGGGGCGCTGCACTGTGAAGAGCTTTGTGGGTAAGAACAAGCAGTTTGAATTGGATCCTATAGTGTATAGGCAGCCAGTGCAATGACTGGCATAGAGCAGAAGCGTCTGAGTAACGGTTAGCTAGATAGGTGATCCTGGCTGCTGCATTAAGGATGGACTGGAGAGGGGAGAGTGTAGTGTGGGGGAGGCCAATTAATAGAGAATTGCAATAGTCAAGGCGGGAATGGATCAGGGCCACAGTGAGGGTTTTTGTCCATGGTGAGAAAGGGGCGAATTCTACAGATGTTCTTCAGGTGCAAGTGGCAAGAGCGGGCGAGAGATTGTATATATGGGATGAAGGAAAGATCAGAGTCAAACATAACACCCAGACAGCGAGCCTGCTGACTAGGCGTTATCGTGGTGCCGCACACTGAGAGAGAGATGTCATATTTAGGGAGGTTAGTGGAGGGCGGGAGCAGAAGAAGTTCAGTTTTGGAAATGTTTAGTTTCAGATAGAGAGCGGAGATGATATTGGAGACTGCGGTTAGACATGATATTGGAGACTGCGGTTAGACAGTCATTGGTGTTCTTTATTAGAGCAGGGATAAGGTCAGGGGCTGAAGTGTATAGTTGTGTGTCATCAGCATAAAGATGGTACTGAAAGCCAAATGTAGAGAGAGAAGAGAAGAGGTCCAAGGACTGAACCCTGAGGAACCCCAATAGTGAGAGGAAAAGAAGAGGTCCAAGGACTGAACCCTGAGGGACCCCAATAGTGAGAGGAAGAGGGGGGGGAGTGGAGCCAGAGAATGATACACTGAAAGAGCGGTCAGAGAGATAGGAGGAGAGCCAGGAGAGAGCCGTGTCCTTTATGCCGATGGAGTTACCAACTAACCAGCAGATAGAAGCCACCAGTTATCAACTGGTGACCAACAATCGCCAACTAACAGCAGTTACAATCCATTGAGTAATTGGTAACAACCAAACACTGGTTGGTGACTCTCAACGACCAGCCAATTGTTGATACCTACCAAACACTAACTAGTAATGACCAGAAAATATCTACAAACCAGCAACCAATTACTGATAACTAACAACCATGTAATGGCTAATGTCCATAGCATCTCGTAATAACCATCCCATGGATAGAAACCATTGGTCAGGAGATGGTTACCGAGAGTCTCCATCCAACAGTTGAGACCATCCAAGAAGAAGATTATGGCAACCAACTCATGTCTTGTAATTAATGACCAACATCCAGTAACCTCCAGTTGAAACCCTGCTGGTTGAGACCAGTAACCAGTAACTCACAAGTCTTCAGCTGATAACCACCACCCTGTAGACACTGAGCAAAAAAACAAGATTCAACATCAAGCAGCATAGGGTCGGTTGCCATCAGCATTGTCGCCTGAGGCAAAGGGCTTTCTTCCATGCGCCAGGAACCGGATTCATTAACGCTGAAGGAGATATGCAATGGAATGAGCTGAAGAAAACTTCATTTTTTCTCTTAAAATAAATAGTGCCCCCTTGGAAAGCATTATTACCCCCTTAAATAGTAATGACTCCCCCCAATTGCTTCTCCCCTAAAAGTTATGATGCCACCAAGAAAAGTGAAGATTTTGCTCTCCTACCAGCATTTTGCCGACAAAATGCATTGACGTCCTTGCTTTATAGGGTGGAGAGTGGTCTTCAGCCCCTTGTCTGGTGGAGAGTGGTCTTCAGCCCCTTGTCTGGTGGAGAGTGGTCTTTGACCTCTTGTCTGGTGGAGAGTGGTCTTTGACCTCTTGTCTGGTGGAGACTGGTCTTTGACCTCATGTCTGGTGGAGAGTGGTCTGTGACCCCTTGTCTGGTGGAGAGTTGTCTGTGACCCCTTGTCTGGTGGAGAGTGGTCTTTGACCTCTTGTCTGGTGGAGACTGGTCTTTCACCCCTTATTTGGTGGAGAGTGGTCTGTGACCCCTTGTCTGGTGGAGAGTGGTCTGTGACCCCTTGTCTGGTGGAGAGTGGTCTTTGACCTCTTGTCTGGTGGAGACTGGTCTTTGACCTCTTGTCTGGTGGAGAGTGGTCTTTGACCCCTTGTCTGGTGGAGAGTGGTCTTTGACCCCTTGTCTGGTGGAGAGTGGTCTTTGACCCCTTATCTGGTGGAGAGTGGTCTGTGACCCCTTATCTGGTGGAGAGTGGTCTGTGACCCCTTGTCTGGTGGAGAGTGGTCTGTGACCCCTTATCTGGTGGAGAGTGGTCTTTGACCCCTTATCTGGTGGAGAGTGGTCTGTGACCCCTTGTCTGGTGGAGAGTGGTCTGTGACCCCTTATCTGGTGGAGAGTGGTCTTTGACCTCTTGTCTGGTGAAGAGTGGTCTTTGGCCCCTTCATTGGTGGGGAGTGGTAGTTGGCTCCTTCTCTGTTGGGGAGAGGTCTTTGGCTCCTCTGTTGGGGAGTCGTTTTTGTCTCTTTCTCTGCTGGAGAGTGGTATTTGGCCCCTTCTCTGGAGGGGATTTGTCTTTGGCTTCTTCTCTGGTGGAGGGTGGTTATTGGTCCTGTCACGGGGTCCTTCTCCGGTATCCCATAATCAACAGAGCGAGAGATGCGTGATCAGCCCAAGAACCTTTATTGCTTGAAAAACATAAAATTCCATAAAACAATCCATCAATACACTGTATCTTGAGGTAATCCAGGTTTCTCTGAATCCCCTCTGTGGAGCTGGTCTGAACTCAGCGTCCCACACACACAGACTGCAATCACACACTGCTTCTCCTCCCCCAACCCAACCCAGCATTCAAAATCAGTTCTATTGACACTCCAGGGTGAGTGATACAAACATTTACAGACAGAGGACTTGTAGAATGACCAAATAAGAACATGTCTGCAGTAATTCAGTTATCAACTCAGGAGTGTAATTTGTACACAGGAAGTGGAGAAGGGTGAAATACACGGTATAGGAAGAACAAACACATGTAAAATGCAGTTACAACATAACCCACCATCACAGGGCCCGTCTCTGGTGGAGAGTGGTCTTTGGCCCCTTCTCTGGTGGAGAGTGGTCTTTGGCCCCTTCTCTGGTGGAGAGTGGTCTTTGGCCTCCTTCTCTGGTGGAGAGTGGTCTTTGGCCCCTTCTCTGGTGGGGAGTGGTCTTTGGACCCTTCTGTGGTGGAGAGTGGTCTTTGGCCCCCTTCTCTTGTGGAGAGTGGTCTTTGGCCCCCTTCTCTTGTGGAGAGTGGTCTTTGGCCCCTTCTCTGGTGGAGAGTGGTCTTTGGCCCCTTCTCTGGTGGAGAGTGGTCTTTGGCCTCTTCTCTGGTGGAGAGTGGTCTTTGGCCCCCTTCTCTGGTGGAGAGTGGTCTTTGGCCTCCTTCTCTGGTGGAGAGTGGTCTTTGGCCTCCTTCTCTGGTGGAGAGTGGTCTTTGGCCCCTTCTGTGGTGGAGAGTGGTCTTTGGTCCCCTTCTCTGGTGGAGAGTGGTCTTTGGTCCCCTTCTCTGGTGGAGAGTGGTCTTTGGCCCCTTCTCTGGTGGAGAGTGGTCTTTGGCCCCTTCTCTGGTGGAGAGTGGTCTTTGGCCCCCTTCTCTGGTGGAGAGTGGTCTTTGGCCCTTTCTCTGGTGGAGAGTGGTCTTTGGCCTCCTTCTCTGGTGGAGAGTGGTCTTTGGCCCCTTCTCTGGTGGAGAGTGGTCTTTGGCCTCAACTGGTGGAGAGTGGTCTTTGGCCCCTTCTCTGGTGGAGAGTGGTCTTTGGCCCCCTTCTCTGGTGGAGAGTGGTCTTTGGCCCCCTTCTCTGGTGGAGAGTGGTCTTTGGCCCCTTCTCTGGTGGAGACTGGTCTTTGGCCTCCTTCTCTGGTGGAGAGTGGTCTTTGGCCCCTTCTCTGGTGGAGAGGGGTCTTTGGTCCCTTCTCTGGTGGAGAGTGGTCTTTGGCCTCAACTGGTGGAGAGGGGTCTTTGGCCCCTTCTCTGGTGGAGAGGGGTCTTTGGCCCTTCTCTGGTGGAGAGTGGTCTTTGGCCCCCTTCTCTGGTGGAGAGTGGTCTTTGGCCTCCTTCTCTGGTGGAGACTGGTCTTTGGCCCCCTTCTCTGGTGGAGAGTGGTCTTTGGCCTCCTTCTCTGGTGGAGAGTGGTCTTTGGCCTCCTTCTCTGGTGGAGACTGGTCTTTGGCCCCCTTTTCTGGTGGAGAGGGGTCTTTGGCCCCCTTTTCTGGTGGAGAGTGGTCTTTGGCCTCCTTCTCTGGTGGAGAGTGGTCTTTGGCCTCAACTGGTGGAGAGGGGTCTTTGGCCCCTTCTCTGGTGTAGAGGGGTCTTTGGCCCCTTCTCTGGTGGAGAGTGGTCTTTGGCCCCCTTCTCTGGTGGAGAGTGGTCTTTGGCCTCCTTCTCTGGTGGAGACTGGTCTTTGGCCCCCTTCTCTGGTGGAGAGTGGTCTTTGGCCTCCTTCTCTGGTGGAGACTGGTCTTTGGCCCCCTTCTCTGGTGGAGACTGGTCTTTGGCCCCCTTCTCTGGTGGAGAGTGGTCTTTGGCCTCCTTCTCTGGTGGAGAGTGGTCTGTGACCCCTTATCTGGTGGAGAGTGGTCTTTGACCTCTTGTCTGGTGGAGAGTGGTCTTTGGCCCCTTCATTGGTGGGGAGTGGTAGTTGGCTCCTTCTCTGTTGGGGAGAGGTCTTTGGCTCCTCTGTTGGGGAGTCGTTTTTGTCTCTTTCTCTGCTGGAGAGTGGTATTTGGCCCCTTCTCTGGAGGGGATTTGTCTTTGGCTTCTTCTCTGGTGGAGGGTGGTTATTGGTCCTGTCACGGGGTCCTTCTCCGGTATCCCATAATCAACAGAGCGAGAGATGCGTGATCAGCCCAAGAACCTTTATTGCTTGAAAAACATAAAATTCCATAAAACAATCCATCAATACACTGTATCTTGAGGTAATCCAGGTTTCTCTGAATCCCCTCTGTGGAGCTGGTCTGAACTCAGCGTCCCACACACACAGACTGCAATCACACACTGCTTCTCCTCCCCCAACCCAACCCAGCATTCAAAATCAGTTCTATTGACACTCCAGGGTGAGTGATACAAACATTTACAGACAGAGGACTTGTAGAATGACCAAATAAGAACATGTCTGCAGTAATTCAGTTATCAACTCAGGAGTGTAATTTGTACACAGGAAGTGGAGAAGGGTGAAATACACGGTATAGGAAGAACAAACACATGTAAAATGCAGTTACAACATAACCCACCATCACAGGGCCCGTCTCTGGTGGAGAGTGGTCTTTGGCCCCTTCTCTGGTGGAGAGTGGTCTTTGGCCCCTTCTCTGGTGGAGAGTGGTCTTTGGCCTCCTTCTCTGGTGGAGAGTGGTCTTTGGCCCCTTCTCTGGTGGGGAGTGGTCTTTGGACCCTTCTGTGGTGGAGAGTGGTCTTTGGCCCCCTTCTCTTGTGGAGAGTGGTCTTTGGCCCCCTTCTCTTGTGGAGAGTGGTCTTTGGCCCCTTCTCTGGTGGAGAGTGGTCTTTGGCCCCTTCTCTGGTGGAGAGTGGTCTTTGGCCTCTTCTCTGGTGGAGAGTGGTCTTTGGCCCCCTTCTCTGGTGGAGAGTGGTCTTTGGCCTCCTTCTCTGGTGGAGAGTGGTCTTTGGCCTCCTTCTCTGGTGGAGAGTGGTCTTTGGCCCCTTCTGTGGTGGAGAGTGGTCTTTGGTCCCCTTCTCTGGTGGAGAGTGGTCTTTGGTCCCCTTCTCTGGTGGAGAGTGGTCTTTGGCCCCTTCTCTGGTGGAGAGTGGTCTTTGGCCCCTTCTCTGGTGGAGAGTGGTCTTTGGCCCCCTTCTCTGGTGGAGAGTGGTCTTTGGCCCTTTCTCTGGTGGAGAGTGGTCTTTGGCCTCCTTCTCTGGTGGAGAGTGGTCTTTGGCCCCTTCTCTGGTGGAGAGTGGTCTTTGGCCTCAACTGGTGGAGAGTGGTCTTTGGCCCCTTCTCTGGTGGAGAGTGGTCTTTGGCCCCCTTCTCTGGTGGAGAGTGGTCTTTGGTCCCTTCTCTGGTGGAGAGTGGTCTTTGGCCTCAACTGGTGGAGAGGGGTCTTTGGCCCCCTTCTCTGGTGGATAGTGGTCTTTGGCCCCCTTCTCTGGTGGAGAGTGGTCTTTGGTCCCTTCTCTGGTGGAGAGTGGTCTTTGGCCTCAACTGGTGGAGAGGGGTCTTTGGCCCCTTCTCTGGTGGAGAGTGGTCTTTGGCCTCCTTCTCTGGTGGAGAGTGGTCTTTGGTCCCTTCTCTGGTGGAGAGTGGTCTTTGGCCTCAACTGGTGGAGAGGGGTCTTTGGCCCCTTCTCTGGTGGAGAGTGGTCTTTGGCCCCCTTCTCTGGTGGATAGTGGTCTTTGGCCCCCTTCTCTGGTGGAGAGTGGTCTTTGGCCCCTTCTCTGGTGGAGACTGGTCTTTGGCCTCCTTCTCTGGTGGAGAGTGTCTTTGGCCCCTTCTCTGGTGGAGAGGGGTCTTTGGTCCCTTCTCTGGTGGAGAGTGGTCTTTGGCCTCAACTGGTGGAGAGGGGTCTTTGGCCCCTTCTCTGGTGGAGAGGGGTCTTTGGCCCCTTCTCTGGTGGAGAGTGGTCTTTGGCCCCCTTCTCTGGTGGAGAGTGGTCTTTGGCCTCCTTCTCTGGTGGAGACTGGTCTTTGGCCCCCTTCTCTGGTGGAGAGTGGTCTTTGGCCTCCTTCTCTGGTGGAGAGTGGTCTTTGGCCTCCTTCTCTGGTGGAGACTGGTCTTTGGCCCCCTTTTCTGGTGGAGAGGGGTCTTTGGCCCCCTTTTCTGGTGGAGAGTGGTCTTTGGCCTCCTTCTCTGGTGGAGAGTGGTCTTTGGCCTCCTTCTCTGGTGGAGAGTGGTCTTTGTCCTCTTCTCTGGTGGAGAGGGGTCTTTGGCCCCTTCTCTGGTGGAGACTGGTCTTTGGCCCCTTCTCTGGTGGAGACTGGTCTTTGGCCCCCTTCTCTGGTGGAGAGTGGTCTTTGGCTTCCTTCTCTGGTGGAGAGTGGTCTTTGACCCCTTCTCTGGTGGAGACTGGTCTTTGGCCCCTTCTCTGGTGGAGAGTGGTCTTTGGCCCCCTTCTCTTCTGGGGAGTGGTCTTTGGCCTCCTTCTCTGGTGAAGAGTGGTCTTTGGCCCCTTCTCTGGTGGAGAGTGGTCTTTGGCCTCCTTCTCTGGTGGACAGTGGTCTTTGGCCTCCTTCTCTGGTGGACAGTGGTCTTTGGCCTCCTTCTCTGGTGGAGAGTGGTCTTTGGCCCCCTTTCTACCACTGGATCCAGCTTATAAGTGCCATTCGCTCGGAGATCTGGGGCCCACGTCTAGAAGTCCATGACAGGTGCATCGCCCCAGATCTTCGGCACTTTGTAAATCTTGTGCCCCTTCGAATTTTGCCCCTGCGCCCACACCCAACACTGTGCCAATGTTATTACCCATCAATCACAAGTCATTAATAGAAGCCTTCAACTAACAGGACAAGAATGATGAGGATTGTAGTCCTGTACACCTGTGTGCAGAGGGGGAGGGGGCGCTGTTTTTGGAAGAAAACAGTCACCTTTGAGAATTGGCATCAACTTTCTCCAGTTTTTAATAAATGACTAAAATGAATGTAAATGTAATGTAATCCTTGTTGTGTCGGGGAGTTATTCCCAGCAGTGACGGTGTTAACCATCCCCCCCAGTCCCGGGGGCTGCGCACACTAACACTGCCCTATTCTCTCTCTGCAGTGGAGGGTTTCGTGGCGCGGTCCCTTTACAAGCCACAGCATTTTTGTTCCTAATCCCATTGAGCGCTGCTCCGAAGCCGCGGCTCCTCCAGAGACCGAACAAAGCCTCATTCATGAGCTGCAGAGCAGCGTCTCACCGGCTCCATGATAGAGAAAGGCACAACGTCACCTGTGCCCAGTAACAGCGGAGCGGCCACCTGCCCCCCGGGGATCAGCGGAGACACCGGAGCGGCCACCTGCCCCCCGGGGATCAGCGGAGACACCAGAGCGGCCACCTGCCCCCCGGGGATAAGCGGAGACTCAGAGCGGCCACCGCCCCCTGATAGGAAAGCACAAGCAGCCACCTGTGCCAGTAACACGGAGCGGCCACCTGCCCCCCGGGGATCAGGGAGACACCGAGCGGCCACCTGCCCTCCCGGGGATCAGCGGAGACACCGAGCGGCCACCTGCCCCCCGGGATAGCGGAGACTCCAGAGCGGCCACCTGCCCCCCGGGGATCAGCGGAGACACCGAGCAGCCACCTGCCCCCCAGGAATCAGCGGAGACACCGGAGCGGCCACCTGCCCCCCGGGGATCAGTGGAGACACCAGAGCGGCCACCTGCCTCCCGGGGATAAGCGGAGACACCGGAGCAGCCACCTGCCCCCCGGGGATCAGTGGAGACACCAGAGCGGCCACCTGCCCCCCGGGGATAAGCGGAGACACCAGAGCGACCCCTGCCCCCCAAGATCAGCGGAGACACCGGAGCGGCCACCTGCCCCCCGGGGATCAGCGGAGACACCGGAGCGGCCACCTGCTTCCCCCGGGGATAGCGGAGACACCGGAGCGACCACCTGCCCCCCGGGGATCAGCGGAGACACCAGAGCAGCCACCTGACCCCCCGGGGATCAGCGGAGACGCCGGAGCGGCCACCTGCCCCCTGGGGATCAGCGGAGACACAGGAGCGGCCACCTGCCCCCTGGGGATCAGCGGAGACACCGGAGCGGCTACCTGCCCCCCGGGGATCAGCGGAGACACCGGAGCAGCCACCTGCCCCCCGGGGATCAGTGGAGACACCGGAGTGTTCACCTGCCCCCCGGGGATCAGCGGAGACACCAGAGCGGCCACCTGCCACCCGGGGATCAGCGGAGACACCGGAGCGGCCACCTGCCCCCCGGGGATCAGCGGAGACACCGGAGTGTTCACCTGCCCCCCGGGGATCAGCGGAGACACCGGAGCGACCACCTGCCCCCCGGGGATCAGCGGAGACACCGGAGCGGCCACCTGCCTCCCGGGGATCAGCGGAGACACCGGAGCGGCCACCTGCCCCTCGGGGATCAGTGGAGACACCGGAGCGGCCACCTGCCCCCGGGGATCAGCGGAGACACCGGAGCGGCCACCTGCCCCCCCCCGGGGATCAGCGGAGACACCGGAGCGGCCACCTGCCCCCCCGGGAATCAGTGGAGACACCGGAGCGGCCACCTGCCCCCTGGGATCAGCGGAGACACCGGAGTGGCCACCTGCCCCCAGGGATCAGCAGAGACACGGAGCAGGCCACCTGCCCGCCGGGATCAGCGGAGACACCGAGCGGCCATCTGCCCACCCCCCCGGGATCAGCGGAGACACTGGAGCGGCCACCTGCCCCTGCCCTCCCCCTTCCCAAGGATCAGCGGAGACACCGGAGCGGCCACCTGCCCCCGGGATCAGCGGTGACACTCCTGTACTACCTGGGATCAGCAGAGACACTGAAGCGGCCACCTGTCCTCCTCCGGGAATAACGGTGACACTCATGTACTCCCCTGGGATCAGTGGTGATGCTCCTGTACCCCCGGGGATCAGCGGTGATGCTCCTGTACCCCCAGGGATCAACGATGATACTCCTGTGCCCTCAGTGATCAGCGGTGACTCTTCTGTACCCCCCGGTGATCAGCGGTGACGCTCCTGTACCCCCTGTTTTCAGTGGTAACGCTTCTGTACACCCCAGTGATCAGCGGTGACGCTTCTGTACCCCCCAGTGATCAGCGGTGACGCTCCTGTACCCCCAGTGATCAGCGGTGATGCTCCTTTATCCCCTGGTGATCAGCAGTGACACTCCTGTATCCCCTGGTGATCAGCGGTGACACTCCTGTACCCCAGGTGATCAGCGGTGATGCTCCTGTACCCCCCGGTAATGCTCCTGTATCCCCCGGTGATCAGCGGTGAAGCTCCTGTACCCCGCCGGTGATGCTCCAGTATCCCCCGGTGATCAGCAGTGATGCTCCTGTATCCCCCGGTGATCAGCGGTGATGCTCCTGTACCCCCTGGGGATCAGCTGTGACGCTCCTGTACCCCCCAGTGATCAGCGGTGACACTCCTGTACCCCCCAGTGATCAGCGGTGACACTCCTGTATCTCCTGGTGATCAGCGGTGACACTCCTGTACCCCCAGGTGATCAGCGGTGATGCTCCTATACCCCCCGGTAATGCTCCTGTATCCCCCGGTGATCAGCAGTGATGCTCCTGTATCCCCCGGTGATCAGCGGTGATGCTCCTGTACCCCCTGGGGATCAGCTGTGATGCTCCTGTACCCCCCAGTGATCAGCGGTGACACTCATGTACCCCCCAGTGATCAGCGGTGACGCTCCTGTACCCCCTGGTGATCAGCAGTGACGCTCCTGTACCCCCTGGTGATCAGCGGTAATGCTCCTGTACCCCCTGGGGATCAGCAGTGACACTCCTGTAACCCCTGGGGATCAGCCGTGACACTCCTGTACCCCCTGGTGATCAGCAGTGACGCTCCTGTACCCCCTGGTGATCAGCGGTGATGCTCCTGTACCCCCTGGGGATCAGTGGTGACGCTCCTGTACACCCCAGTGATCAGCGGTGACGCTCCTGTATCCCCCGGTGATCAGCAGTGATGCTCCTGTATCCCCCGGTGATCAGCGGTGATGCTCCTGTACCCCCTGGGGATCAGCTGTGACGCTCCTGTACCCCCCAGTGATCAGCGGTGACACTCCTGTACCCCCCAGTGATCAGCGGTGACACTCCTGTATCTCCTGGTGATCAGCGGTGACACTCCTGTACCCCCAGGTGATCAGCGGTGATGCTCCTATACCCCCCGGTAATGCTCCTGTATCCCCCGGTGATCAGCGGTGAAGCTCCTGTACCCCGCCGGTGATGCTCCAGTATCCCCCGATGATCAGCAGTGATGCTCCTGTATCCCCCGGTGATCAGCGGTGATGCCCCTGTACCCCCTGGGGATCAGCTGTGATGCTCCTGTACCCCCCAGTGATCAGCGGTGACACTCATGTACCCCCCAGTGATCAGCGGTGACGCTCCTGTACCCCCTGGTGATCAGCAGTGACGCTCCTGTACCCCCTGGTGATCAGCGGTAATGCTCCTGTACCCCCTGGGGATCAGCCGTGACACTCCTGTACCCCCTGGTGATCAGCAGTGACGCTCCTGTACCCCCTGGTGATCAGCGGTGATGCTCCTGTACCCCCTGGGGATCAGTGGTGACGCTCCTGTACACCCCAGTGATCAGCGGTGACGCTCCTGTATCCCCCGGTGATCAGCAGTGACTCTCCTGTACCCGCCTGTGATCAGCAGTGACTCTCCTGTACCCCAGGTGATCAGCGGTGACTCTCCTGTACCCCCCGGTGATTAGCGGTGACGCTCCTGTACCCCCCTGTGATCAGTGGTGGCGCTCCTGTAAAATCCGGTGATCATCGGTGACACTTTTGTACCCCCCTGTGATAGGCGGTGACGCTCCTGTACCTCCCTGTGATCAGCCGTGACTCTCCTGTACCCCCATGGATCAGAGGTGACGCTCCTGTACCCCCTAAGGGTCAGCGATGACGCTCCTGTACCCCCTGGGGATCAGCAGTGATGCTCCTGTACCCCCTGGGGATCAGCGGTGACGCTCCTGTACCCCCTGGTGATCAGCAGTGATGCTCCTGTACCTCCTTGGGATCAGTGTTGATGCTCCTGTACCCCCTGGGATTAGTGACTTTCCTGTACCCCCCTGGGATCAGTGTTGACGCTCCTGTACCCCCCTGGGAGCAGTGTTGACGCTCCTGTACCCCCAGACGTGGCGCTGACATCACTTGCCTCCCGCTCCCATACACATTTATTACTGCCGCCTCCTAACAATTCTCTGTTTCCATTCAATGGCAGCAAGCAGGAATGAGGAATTGAGACAAAGTGTATTAAAAGTTGCCTAGCCCTAGAAGACTGATTGATTTTGAGCAGATGACGAAGCTTCGCCCCGATCCGGGGACTCGGCTTTAGCTTCATCCTTAGAGGATGAAAACTGGCGAGAACTTGTTAATGAGGTTTTGTTACAATTGTATCCAATCCAGAGGATCCTCTGAGAGAATCCAGGATAATCCTCCGCGTTTCTTCTATGTGTCCAGCAGGGCGGCAGCGTCAGCTGCTACAGAATAAAGTGTCCCATCCTGCACTGCGTCCACACTGTCACGGACCCTCAGCAGTGCTGCCCCAGATGTGTAGGTAAGTGGCCCCCTCCATAATAAATAGGATGTTACAGGGGTGTACATAGAAACCATGGGGCCCCATAACAGAGTTTCTAATCCCGATACCCCCCACCCAAAAAAAAAATAGTAATATTTGTCTGGGTCATAGGTATATATCTTACAACTTTGCGGCCCTTACAAAGTAATTCTCGTATTGAGACCCCTGGATTCATTGCAGCCATGAAGTATGATGCCAACAAAAGTGTCCCCCAAATACGGTATGATCCCCTCACATATATAGTATAATGCACCCCCATAGTCCTCCATATAGTATAATGCACCCCATAGTCCTCCGTATAATATAATGCACCCCCATAGTCCTCCATATAGTATATTGCACCCCCATAGTCTTCCATATAATGCACCTCAGTCCTCCATATAGTATAATGCACCCCCATAGTCCTCCATATAATATAATGCACCCCCATAGTCCTCCATATAATATAATGCACCCCCATAGTCCTCCACATAGTATTATGTACACACATAGTCCTCCATATAATATAATGCACACATATAGTGCTCCATATAATGCACCTCATAGTCCTCTGTATAGTATAATGCACCCCATAGTCCTCCATATAATATAATGCACCCCCATAGTCCTCCACATAGTATTATGTACACACATAGTCCTCCATATAATATAATGCACACATATAGTCCTCCCATATAATGCACCTCATAGTCCTCTGTATAGTATTAAGCACCCCATAGTCCTCCATATAATATAATGCACCCCAATAGTCCTCCATATAGTATAATACACACACATAGTCCTCCATATGACATAATGCACCTCATAGTCCTCTATATAGTATAATGCATCCCATAGCCCTCCATATAATATAATGCACCCCCATAGCCCTCCATATAATATAATGCACCCCACAGTGCTCCATATATTATAATGCACCCCATAGCCCTCCATATATTACAAAGCATCCCATACTGCAAAATATAAAAAGGGGGGGGGACAAGAGGCGCAATAGTGCCCTATCACTAGTGACACTAGTGTAATATGGTGGTGCTGTGGAGCCACTCACCTGGTCCAGTTGTGATCCCCACAACTGGTTTGAAGGCGTTTAGGAATCAATGTTCCAAGCTGCTGCAGGACCTCCACCTACCACTGGATAGTGGTATATTCCAAGAGAAATGATGGGAGTGATGGTGTACCACGGTCCGCGCTGCTCTGGGTTCAAAATAACTCACCATGGCTCTTTGGTGAGTTATTTTGAACCCAGAGCAGCGCGGACCGTGGTACACCATCACTCCCATCATTTCTCAAAGCACCCCATAGTCCTCCATATAGTATAATGCACCCCCATAGTCCTCTATATATTATAATGCACCCCCATAGTTATCCATATGTTATAATGCACCCCATAGCCCTCTATGTATAATAATGCACCCCCATAGTCCTCTATATAGTATAATGCACCCCATACTCCTTCATATAGTATTATGCACACCCATAGTCCTTCATATAATGTAATGCACCCCTTTTACTCCTCTGTATAGTATAATGCACACCCATAGTCCTCCATGTAGTATAATGCAACCCCATATAGTCCACCATATATTATAATGCACTCCATAGCCCTCCCTATATTACAATACACCCCCACAGTCCTCCATATATTATAATGCACCCCCATAGTCCTCCATATAGTACAATACACTATTCTTACTCCTCCATATATTATAATGCACCCCCACAGTCCTCCATATATTATAATGCACCCCCATAGGCCTCCATATAGTATAATGCAGTACCCTTACTCCTCCGTATAGTACAATGCACCCCGATATTCCTCTATATAGTATAATGCACCCCCATAGTTCCTCATATATTATAATGCACCGCATTGCCCTCTATATAGTATAATGCACCCCATAGTCCTCCCTATAGTATAATTTACCCCAGAGTATAAAGCTCTTCTCAAAGTTGAGGTTTTGTTACAATTGTATCCAGTGTAGACAATCCTTCTGTTCTTGTTAGAATGTATCAGTGTGAATCCTCTGAGGTTGTTCATCTGGACTAGATACAATTGTAGCAAACCTTCAGCTTTGAGACCTCTGTAGCTTATGTTTCCATTCTTCACCAGCAAGCAGAGATGTTGTCCATGTTGTAATCCTCCGCTCCTTCCTACAGAGACGCACTCCCCCTCCGGTCTGCGCGCCGCCCCTAAGGTCTGCCAGCACAACGGGACGACGTACCAACCGGGCGAGATGTTCACCACCCAGGAGCTGTTCCCGTCCCGACAGTCCAACCAGTGCGTGCAGTGCAGCTGTGCGGTGAGTGTCAGCCGAGCCCCCCCAGAGGGACCCCGAAATCAGCACCAAGGCTGGAGGTCCTAGAGATGGGCCCCCCAGAGGGACCCCTAAAATCAGCACCAGGGCTGAAGGTCCTAGAGATGGGCCCCCCAGAGGGACCCCCAAAATTAGCACCAGGGCTGGAGATCCTAGAGATGGGCCCCCCAGAGGGACCCCCAAAATCAGCACCAGGGCTGAAGGTCCTAGAGATGGGCCCCCCAGAGGGACCCCCAAAATTAGCACCAGGGCTGGAGATCCTAGAGATGGGCCCCCCAGAGGGACCCCCAAAATCAGCACCAGGGCTGGAGATCCTATAGATGGGACCCCTAAAATTAGCACCAGGGCTGGAAATCCTAGAGATGGGTCCCCAGAGGGTCCCCCAAAATCAGCACCAGGGCTGGAGATCCTAGAGATTGGACCCCTAAAATTAGCACCAGGGCTGGAGATCCTAGAGATGGGCCCCATAGAGGGACCCCCAAAATCAGCACCAGGGCTGGAGATCCTAGAGATTGGACCCCTAAAATTAGCACCAGGGCTGGAGATCCTAGAGATGGGCCCCATAGAGGGACCCCTAAAATTAGCACCAGGGCTGGAGATCCTAGAGATGAGCCCCCCAGAGGGACCCCTAAAATTAGCACCAGGGTCTGCTCAAAGCTGAGGGTTTGTTACATTGTATTTAGTGTGGACAATCCTCTGGACTCCAGGCTGATACCTCCTACCTGCACCGATACATTGTAACAAGCAGAATATAGGCTTCAGAGCTTACACCTATTGTCTACCCTGGAAGCAAGTGTAAGGCTATGTGCACACTTGGAGGTTTAGCAGCGGTTTAGCAGCGGAAACCGCCGGTCGGTTTCCATGAGGTTTATGCAAATTTATGTTAATCCAAAAGCGGCTTTTGGGTTAACATATAAACCTATGGAAACCGACCCCCGGTGTGCACACACCGGCGGTTTCCACATGCTCATCCGTTGCTAACCCGCTGGGTTCCCAGCGGGTTAGCAAAGAATGAGCATGTTCTATAATCCGGCCGGTTCTGCAGCGGCTGCAAGCAGAATCATGTGCTGCTTCCAGCCGCTGCAGAACCGCCGCCGCTAACCCGCTGTGCACCCGCTGCACACCCGCCCGTCTCCCGCAGCACGGACCCGACAGGAAGCCGGTGGACGGCTCCGGAGCTTCCTGTCGGGTCCGCCCCGCCGCCGCCGCCACTAACCCGCCCCGTGTGCACATATTACAAACCCTCAGCTGGGACACGTTAAGGTTTACAAGGGTATTCAGCCTCTGAAGGAGTTTGCTGGGAGTTGTAGTTCCAGTGTTTCAGGTGGTGGTGGGTGATAATCCCGGCAGGTCAGCGTCAGTCTGTTCCAGGAAAGACGTAGCTTTTTTCAGCTCTTGAAGGATTTTATGTGATTGTTCCTTTATCTATAAGAGGGGAGGGGGAATAATGGTCACAGCTGCGACCGACCCACGTTTAAGTGATGTCAATACTATTTTAGGATCTCTGCTTGTTGTCATAAATGTGATCATTCATAGCTGAGATCTGACACTTTTCACTGCTGAGGTTTTGTTACAATGTGTCCTGTCTGGGTAAATCTGATACAATGTATCAGTCCTGGCTCCCAGAGTATTGTACAGACTGGACACAATTGTACCAATCCCTCCTCTGTGAGAAGTGTGAGGTATAAAGGTTTTCCACCTTTGACAGTGAGTAGAGCTGTTGTAGTTGATCGGGGCAGTATGATAATGAGCTCTCCTGTGATTGGCTCCTGCTTTCTCTTATAGGACGGGCAGATTTACTGCGGCCTGGTGACCTGTCCGGAGCTGGTCTGCGCCTCCCCCCTGACCCTGCCGGACTCCTGCTGCCCTGTGTGCAAAGGTGAAGAGCCTGCCGCACCTACTACACGTCTCATCTGCTGCAGAACCTCATACTACACGCCTCAGCTGCATGCCAAACCTCACACCACACAACTAAGCTGCTGCAGAACCTCATACTACACACCACAGCTGCATGCCAAACCTCACACCACACAACTCAGCTACTGCAGAACCTCATAGAACATACCACCTCAGCTGCTGCAGAACCTCATACTATACACCTCGGCTGCATGCTGAACCTCACACCACACAACTCAGCTGCTGCAGAACCTCATACTACAGACCTCAACTGCTGCAGAACCTCACACCACACACCTCAGCTGTTGCAGAACCTCATACCACATACCTCCACTGCTGTAGAACCTTATAATACAAAACTCAGCTGCTGCAGAATTACACACCTCAAGTACTGTAGAACCTCATACTATACACCTCAGCTGCATGCCGAACCTCAAACCACACAACTCAGCTGCTGCAGAACCTCATACTACACTCAGCTGCTGCAGAATCTCACATACAGACCTCAGCTGCTGCAGAAACTCATACCACACACACCTCAAATGTTGCAGAACCTCATACCACATACCTCCACTGCTGTAGAACCTTATAGTACAAAACTCAGCTGCTGCAGAATTACACACCTCAAGTACTGCAGAATCTCATACTAGACACATCGGCTGCTGCAGAACCTCATATTACACATCTCAGTTGCTGCAGAACCTCATAATACACACCCCAGCTGCTGCAGAACCTCATGTTGCACAGCTCGGCTTCAGCAGAATCTCATACTATATACCACAGCTGCAGCAAAATGTCATACTACACACCTCAGCTGCTTCAGAATATTATACTATACACCTCAGCTGTTGCAGAACCTTATAATATATACCTCAGTTGCTGCAGAACTTCATACTATATGTCTCAGCTGCTGCAGAACGTTATGCTACAAACCTCTGCTGCTTCAGAACCAAATACTACACATCTCATCTGCTGCAGAACCTCATGTTATATACCTATGATGCTGCAGAACCTCATGTTATATACCTATGATGCTGCAGAACCTCATACTATTTGACTCAGCTGATGCAGAACCACATATTGCACATCTCAGCTGCTGAAGATCCTCATACTACACACCTAAGTTGCTGCAGAATCTTATACTATACAGCTCAGCGGCTGCAGAACCTCATAATAAACACCTCATCTGCTGCAGAACCACACACTACTCCCCTTGGCTGTTGTAGAACCTCATATGCACCTCAGGCGCTTCAAAACCAAATAGCACACATCTCATCTACTGCAGAACCTCATGTTACACATCTCAGATGCTGCAGAACCTCATACTATATGACGGTGACTGTGACTTGTGTTTTTCAGACGGGTCGTACGATCGTTCAATGGAGGAAGAACCGCTGCAGTTAAACAGAGGTGTGGTACGTGACATTCTGCTCTACTCTGTGTACAGACAGCAGCTGAAATAAGTATTCAACACACCACCAATGTAGTAAATCTTTTCTAAAGGTGCTATTGACATTACATTTTCACCAGATGTCGGTAACAACCCATCCAATCCACACAAGCAAAGAAATCACCACAGATGTCCATAAATTATATGTAATAATGAGAAATGACACAGGGAAAAAGTATTGAACACGTCACTGAAATGTATTTAGTCCTTGGTCCTTTATTGGTGATGAAGCCCCAGACGCCTCCTGTATAGAGACACCGGTCCCTGCATTGTATGGAGACACTGGTCCCTGCATTGTATGGAGACACTGGTCCCTGCATTGTATGGAGACACTGGTCCCTGCATTGTATGGAGACACTTTTCCCTGCATTGTATGGAGACAGTGGTCCCTGCATTGCTCATGTATGGAGACACCGGTCCCTGCATTGTATGGAGACACCGGTCCCTGCATTGTATGGAGACACCGGTCCCTGCATTGCTCATGTATGGAGACACCGGTCCCTGCATTGTATGGAGACACTGGTCCCTGCATTGTATGGAGACACTGGTCCCTGCATTGTATGGAGACACTTTTCCCTGCATTGTATGGAGACAGTGGTCCCTGCATTGCTCATGTATGGAGACACCGGTCCCTGCATTGTATGGAGACACCGGTCCCTGCATTGTATGGAGACACCGGTCCCTGCATTGCTCATGTATGGAGACACCGGTCCCTGCATTGTATGGAGACACCGGTCCCTGCATTGTATGGAGACACCGGTCCCTGCATTGTATGGAGACACCGGTCCCTGCATTGTATGGAGACACCGGTCCCTGCATTGTATGGAGACACCGGTCCCTGCATTGTATGGAGACACCGGTCCCTGCATTGTATGGAGACACCGGTCCCTGCATTGTATGGAGACACCGGTCCCTGCATTGTATGGAGACACCGGTCCCTGCATTGTATGGAGACACCGGTCCCTGCATTGTATGGAGACACTGGTCCCTGCATTGTATGGAGACACTGGTCCCTGCATTGTATGGAGACACTGGTCCCTGCATTGCTCCTGTATGGAGACACTGGCCGCTGCATTGTATGGAGACACTGGCCGCTGCATTGTATGGAGACACTGGTCCCTACATTGTATGGAGACACTGGTCCCTGCATTGTATGGAGACACCGGTCTCTGCATTTCTCCTTTATGGAGACACTGGTCCCTGCATTGCTCCTGTATGGAGACACTGGTCCCTGCATTGTATGGAGACACTGGTCCCTGCATTGTATGGAGACACTGGTCCCTGCATTGTATGGAGACACCGGTCCCTGCATTGTATAGAGACACTGGTCCCTGCATTGTATGGAGACACTGGTCCCTGCATTGTATGGAGACACTGGTCCCTGCATTGTATGGAGACACTGGTCCCTGTATTGTATGGAGACACTGGTCCCTGCATTGTATGGAGACACTGGTCCCTGCATTGTATGGAGACACTGGTCCCTGCATTGTATGGAGACACTGGTCCCTGCATTGTATGGAGACACTGGTCCCTGCATTGTATGGAGACACCGGTCCCTGCATTGTATGGAGACACTGGTCCCTGCATTGTATGGAGACACTGGTCCCTGCATTGTATGGAGACACTGGTCCCTGTATTGTATGGAGACACTGGTCCCTGCATTGTATGGAGACACTGGTCCCTGCATTGTATGGAGACACTGGTCCCTGCATTGTATGGAGACACCGGTCCCTGCATTGCTCCTGTATGGAGACACTGGTCCCTGCATTGCTCCTGTATGGAGACACTGGTTCCTGCATTGTATGGAGACAATGGTCCCTGCATTGTATGGAGACACTGGTCCCTGCATTGCTCCTGTATGGAGACACTGGTCCCTGCATTGTATGGAGACACCGGTCCCTGCATTGTATGGAGACACCGGTCCCTGCATTGTATGGAGACACTGGTCCCTGCATTGCTCCTGTATGGAGACACTGGTCCCTGCATTGTATGGAGACAACGGTCCCTGCATTGTATGGAGACACCGGTCCCTGCATTGTATGGAGACACTGGTCCCTGCATTGTATGGAGACACCGGTCCCTGCATTGTATGGAGACACCGGTCCCTGCATTGTATGGAGACACTGGTCCCTGCATTGTATGGAGACACTGGTCCCTGCATTGCTCCTGTATGGAGACACTGGTCCCTGCATTGTATGGAGACACTGGTCCCTGCATTGTATGGAGACACTGGTCCCTGCATTGTATGGAGACACTGGTCCCTGCATTGTATGGAGACACTGGTCCCTGCATTGTATGGAGACACTGGTCCCTGCATTGTATGGAGACACTGGTCCCTGCATTGTATGGAGACACTGGTCCCTGCATTGTATGGAGACACTGGTCCCTGCATTGTATGGAGACACTGGTCCCTGCATTGTATGGAGACACTGGTCCCTGCATTGTATGGAGACACCGGTCCCTGCATTGTATGGAGACACCGGTCCCTGCATTGTATGGAGACACTGGTCCCTGCATTGTATGGAGACACTGGTCCCTGCATTGTATGGAGACACTGGTCCCTGCATTGTATGGAGACACTGGTCCCTGCATTGTATGGAGACACCGGTCCCTGCATTGTATGGAGACACCGGTCCCTGCATTGTATGGAGACACCGGTCCCTGCATTGTATGGAGACACTGGTCCCTGCATTGTATGGAGACACTGGTCCCTGCATTGTATGGAGACACTGGTCCCTGCATTGTATGGAGACACCGGTCCCTGCATTGTATGGAGACACTGGTCTCTGCATTGTATGGAGACACCGGTCCCTGAATTTTGGCCTATTCCTCCACACAAACACTCTTCACCTCCTGTAGATCCTGTGGATCCTTCCATGATCTCTGAGCTTTAGATCCTTCCAGACAACCTCTATTGGATTCACCTCCGGTGATCGGCTCGGACATTCTAGCAGATTTATTTTCTCTCTTTGTGTTTGTGTCCTGTGAGATGTCGCCTCGTTTCATCTTCATCCTCCTGGTAGATGGAGGCAGGGATTTATCAGGAATGTCTCCATACATTTCTCCAGTCATCCTTCCTTCTATGATATGAAATTTCCAGTGCCCCTTGCTGAAAATCAGCCGCACACCATGATGTTCTCACCTCCACACTTCACTGATGTTGATGTTTTCAGGGTGTTTTGCCTTTTGGCCTCACACAGAGTTCTGTTTTGGTCTCCTCTGACCAAATTATATTCTCCAGGATTTCACAGACTTGTCTAAGTGCTGGTGAGCAAACTTTAAACAGTGTTGATCCTGCTTTTTGTTCAGCACTGGAGTCTTGTGTGGTGAGTGTGCGAACAGGAGTGTGCGAACAGGAGTGTGCGAACAGGAGTGTGCGAACAGGAGTGTGCGAACAGGAGTGTGCGAACAGGAGTGTGCGAACAGGAGTGTGCGAACAGGAGTGTGCGAACAGGAGTGTGCGAACAGGAGTGTGCGAACAGGAGTGTGCGAACAGGAGTGTGCGAACAGGAGTGTGCGAACAGGATCGTGCATACAGGATCGTGCATACAGGAGTGTGCATACAGGAGTGTGCATACAGGAGTGTGCATACAGGAGTGTGCATACAGGATCGAGCATACAGGATCGAGCATACAGGATCGAGCATACAGGATCGAGCATACAGGAGCGTGCCTACAGGATCGAGCATACAGGATCGAGCATACAGGAGCGTGCCTACAGGATCGAGCATACAGGAGCGTGCCTACAGGATCGTGCCTACAGGATCGTGCCTACAGGATCGTGCCTACAGGATCGTGCCTACAGGAGTGTGCCTACAGGAGCGTGCCTACAGGAGCGTGCCTACAGGAGCGTGCCTACAGGATCGAGCATACAGGATCGAGCATACAGGAGCGTGCCTACAGGATCGAGCATACAGGAGCGAGCATACAGGAGCGTGCCTACAGGATCGTGCCTACAGGATCGTGCCTACAGGATCGTGCCTACAGGATCGTGCCTACAGGAGCGTGCCTACAGGAGCGTGCCTACAGGAGCGTGCCTACAGGAGCGTGCCTACAGGAGCGTGCATACAGGGGCGTCCATACAGGCCATAGAGGAGTGCATTATTTATTGTTTTCTCTGAAACTTTCCATAGGTGTCCTTTGCTCTTGGACCCTTCTGATAATTCTTTTCCCTCTTCTGTGTGAATTCTGGAGGGGAGCACCTGGTCGTGGCCAGATTATGGTAAATTATGCTCTTTCCACTTCCGGATTATGGTCCCAACAGTCACTGGAGCCTTCAGTAGTTTAGAAATTCTTCTATAAGTAATGTAATTAAGATGTATTACAATAATAATTTTGCAAAGTTCTTGAGACGGCTCACTGGTTTTACCTATCATGAGATGTTTCTTGTGTGGCTCCTTGGTAATGATCCAGCTGATATAATCACTCAGTGTCAGGATGGCTTTCTAATCGCTGATAGATTTCAGATGGTGTCAGGACTTTCCAGGGCTTTTTGCTCCTCTCTTTCTTCATGTGTTCAATACTTTCCCTATGTCATTTCTCATTATTACACATTTATGGTCGTCTATGGTGATTTCTTTGCCTGTGTGGACTGGATGGGTTGTTACCGACATCTGGTGAGAAATTCATGTCAATAGCACCTTTAGAAATATATTTACTTAGATAATTGGTGATATGTTCATTGCTTATTTTATCCACTGTATATACACATGCACACATATATATATAAGTGCTCACAAGAACAAACTAACATACGTTATACTCACAACGCAAATGGATTTCTGTGTTAAATCCATTGTTGGCCAGTGGAGGTAGATGAGGACAGTGAGGATGAATAGGGGACAAAACAGAGGGGAGAGGCTCCTGCTGCAGCCAGACACAGAACAGTGAGGATGAATAGAGGACAGAGCAGAGGGGAGAGGCTCCTGCTGCAGCCAGACATAGAACAGTGAGGGTGAATAGGGGACAGAGCGGAGGAGAGAGGCTCCTGCTGCAGCCAGACACAGAACAGTGAGGATAAATAGAGGACAGAGCAGAGGGGAGAGGCTCCTGCTGCAGCCAGACATAGGACATGGAGGGTGAGTAGGGGACAGAGCAGAGGGGAGAGGCTCCTGCTGCAGCCAGACACAGGACATTGAGGGTGAATAGGGAACAGAGCGAAGGGGAGAGACTCCTGCTGCACGCAGACACCGGACAGTGAGGGTGAATAGGGGACAGCAGAGGGGAGAGGCTCCTGCTGCAGCCAGATATAGGACAGGGAGGGTGAGTAGGGGACAGAGCAGAGGGGAGAGGCTCCTGATGCAGCCAAACACAGGACAGTGAGGGTGAATAGGGGACAAAGCAGAGGGGAGAGGCTCCTGCTGCAGCCAGACACAGGACAGTGAGAGTGAATGAGGACAGAGCGAAAGGGAGAGGCTCCTGCTGCAGCCAGACACAGGACAGTTGTTTTGTGTGTGTGTTTTCTGCACTGTATCTTATTAGAGGGCTTGTCCAGGATCAGAACACAGAGGGGCTCAGCCATGGGACCCCCCCCCCCCTTTACCTCATTATCCAGGGTCCTGGTTGTGTAGTTTGTGACGTGTTGTGTCTTTGTGTCCTCAGAGACATTCCCAGGACCAGTGTCTGAGCGAGCTCCTGAGTAAGAAGAATCTGGGGGCCACAGAGTCCACCGTCCTCAGCTCCTCCCTGGGGTTTAACCCCCGCAGCTTCAAACAGAAAGGAGGAGGAGGGGGGACCACCGTGAAGATACTGATGAAGGAGAAGCATAAGAAAGGTGACTGTCCCCTGCTGCTCTGCCGTCCCCCATACTTTACACTGCAGCCTGGCTTATTAATGCTGGGGCCTCAGATGACACTCAGGGGCCCCTCTGTATAATGCTGAGGCCTCACATGTCACACCGGGGCCACCTCTGTATAATGCTGGGGCCTCACATGTCACTCAGGGGCCACCTCTGTATAATGCTGAGGCCTCACATGTCACTCAGGGGCCCGCTCTGTATAATGCTGGGTCCTCACATGTCACTCAGGGGCCACCTCTGTATAATGCTGAGGCCTCACATGTCACTCAGGGGCCACCTCTGTATAATGCTGAGGCCTCACATGTCACTCAGGGGCCACCTCTGTATAATGCTGGGGCCTCACATGTCACTCAGGGGCCACCTCTGTATAATGCTGAGGCCTCACATGTCACTGAGGGGCCCCCTCTGTATAATGCTGAGGCCTCACATGTCACTCAGGGGCCACCTCTGTATAATTCTGGGGCCTCACATGTCACACAGGGGCCACCTCTGTATAATGCTGAGGCCTCACATGTCACTCAGGGGCCACCTCTGTATAATGCTGGGGCCTCACATGTCACACCGGGGCCACCTCTGTATAATGCTGAGGCCTCACATGTCACTCAGGGGCCACCTCTGTATAATGCTGAGGCCTCACATGTCACTCAGGGGCCCCTCTGTATAATGCTGAGGCCTCACATGTCACTCGGGCCCCTCTGTATAATGCTGGGCCTCACATGTCACTCAGGGGCCACCTCTGTATAATGCTGGGGCCTCACATGTCACTCAGGGCCACCTCTGTATAATGCTGAGGCCTCACATGTCACTAGGGGCCCCTCTGTATAATGCTGAGGCCTCACATGTCACTCAGGGGCCCCTCTGTATAATGCTGAGGCCTCACATGTCACCGGGGCCACCTCTGTATAATGCTGAGGCCTCACATGTCACTCAGGGGCCCCTCTGTATAATGCGGAGGCCTCACATGTCACTCAGGGGCCCCTCTGTATAATGCTGAGGCCTCACATGTCACTCAGGGGCCTCCTCTGTATAATGCTGAGGCCTCACATGTCACTCAGGGGCCCCCTGTATAATGCTGGGCCTCACATGTCACTCAGGGGCCCCCTCTGTATAATGCTGAGGCCTCACATGTCACCAGGGGCCACCTCTGTATAATGCTGGGGCCTCAATGTCACTCAGGGGCCACCTCTGTATAATGCTGGGTCCTCACATGTCACTCAGGGGCCCCCTCTGTATAATGCTGGGCCTCACATGTCACCAGGGGCCCCTCTGTATAATGCTGGGCCACACATGTCACCAGGGCCCCTCTGTATAATGCTGAGGCCTCATGTCACTCAGGGGCCACCTCTGTATAATGCTGAGGCCTCACAGTCACTCAGGGGCCACTCTGTATAATGCTGAGCTCACATGTCACTCAGGGCCCCTCTGTATAATGCTGAGGCCTCACATGTCACTCAGGGCCACCTCTGTATAATGCTGAGCCTCACATGTCACACAGGGGCCACCTCTGTATAATGCTGAGGCCTCACATGTCACTCAGGGCCCCCTCTGTATAATGCTGAGGCCTCACATGTCACTCAGGGGCCCCTCTGTATAATGCTGAGGCCTCACATGTCACTCAGGGGCCCCTCTGTATAATGCTGGGCCTCACATGTCACTCAGGGGCCCCTCTGTATAATGCTGAGGCCTCACATGTCACTCAGGGGCCCCTCTGTATAATGCTGAGGCCTCACATGTCACTCAGGGGCCACCTCTGTATAATGCTGAGGCCTCACATGTCACTCAGGGGCCCCTCTGTATAATGCTGAGGCCTCACATGTCACTCGGGGCCCCTCTGTATAATGCTGAGGCCTCACATGTCACTCAGGGGCCCCTCTGTATAATGCGGAGGCCTCACATGTCACTCAGGGGCCTCCTCTGTATAATGCTGGGCCTCACATGTCACTCAGGGGCCCCTCTGTATAATGCTGAGGCCTCACATGTCACTCAGGGCCACCTCTGTATAATGCTGGGCCTCACATGTCACTCAGGGGCCCCTCTGTATAATGCTGAGGCCTCACATGTCACTCAGGGGCCCCTCTGTATAATGCTGAGGCCTCACATGTCACTCAGGGGCCCCCTCTGTATAATGCTGGGCCTCACATGTCACTCAGGGGCCCCTCTGTATAATGCTGAGGCCTCACATGTCACTCAGGGGCCCCTCTGTATAATGCTGAGGCCTCACATGTCACTCAGGGGCCTCCTCTGTATAATGCTGAGGCCTCACATGTCACTCAGGGCCCCCTCTGTATAATGCTGAGGCCTCACATGTCACTCAGGGCCCTCTGTATAATGCTGAGGCCTCACATGTCACTCAGGGGCCCCCTCTGTATAATGCTGAGGCCTCACATGTCACTCAGGGGCCCTCTGTATAATGCTGAGGCCTCACATGTCACACAGGGGCCCCTCTGTATAATGCTGAGGCCTCACATGTCACTCAGGGGCCCCTCTGTATAATGCTGAGGCCTCACATGTCACTCAGGGGCCACCTCTGTATAATGCTGAGGCCTCACATGTCACTCAGGGGCCCCTCTGTATAATGCTGAGGCCTCACATGTCACTCAGGGGCCACCTCTGTATAATGCTGAGGCCTCACATGTCACTCAGGGGCCCCTCTGTATAATGCGGAGGCCTCACATGTCACTCAGGGGCCTCCTCTGTATAATGCTGAGGCCTCACATGTCACTCAGGGGCCCCCTCTGTATAATGCTGAGGCCTCACATGTCACTCAGGGGCCCCCTCTGTATAATGCGGAGGCCTCACATGTCACTCAGGGGCCTCCTCTGTATAATGCTGAGGCCTCACATGTCACCAGGGGCCCACCTCTGTATAATGCTGGGCCTCAATGTCACTCAGGGGCCACCTCTGTATAATGCTGGGCCTCACATGTCACTCAGGGGCCCCTCTGTATAATGCTGAGGCCTCACATGTCACACAGGGCCACCTCTGTATAATGCTGGGCCCACATGTCACCAGGGGCCCCTCTGTATAATGCTGAGGCCTCACATGTCACTCAGGGGCACCTCTGTATAATGCTGAGGCCTCACATGTCACCAGGGGCCACCTCTGTATAATGCTGAGGCCTCACATGTCACTCAGGGCCCCTCTGTATAATGCTGAGGCCTCACATGTCACTCAGGGGCCCCTCTGTATAATGCTGAGGCCTCACATGTCACTCAGGGGCCCCCTCTGTATAATGCTGAGGCCTCACATGTCACTCAGGGCCCCCTCTGTATAATGCTGAGGCCTCACATGTCACTCAGGGCCCCTCTGTATAATGCTGAGCCTCACATGTCACTCAGGGGCCCCCTCTGTATAATGCTGGGCCTCACATGTCACCAGGGGCCCCTCTGTTAATGCTGAGGCCTCACATGTCACTCAGGGGCCCCTCTGTATAATGCTGAGGCCTCACATGTCACTCAGGGCACCTCTGTATAATGCTGAGGCCTCACATGTCACTCAGGGGCCCCTCTGTATAATGCTGAGGCCTCACATGTCACTGAGGGGCCCCTCTGTATAATGCTGAGGCCTCACATGTCACTCGGGGGCCCCCTCTGTATAATGCTGAGGCCTCACATGTCACATCAGGGCCTCCTCTGTATAATGCTGAGGCCTCACATGTCACTCAGGGGCCCCTCTGTATAATGCTGGAGCCTCACATGTCACTCAGGGGCCCCTCTGTATAATGCTGAGGCCTCACATGTCACTCAGGGCCACCTCTGTATAATGCTGAGAGCCTCACATGTCACTCAGGGCCACCTCTGTATAATGCTGAGGCCTCACATGTCACTCAGGGGCCCCTCTGTATAATGCTGAGGCCTCACATGTCACTCAGGGGCCCCTCTGTATAATGCTGAGGCCTCACATGTCACTCAGGGCCTCCTCTGTATAATGCTGAGGCCTCACATGTCACTCAGGGGCCCCCCTCTGTATAATGCTGAGGCCTCACATGTCACACAGGGGCCCCTCTGTATAATGCTGAGGCCTCACATGTCACTCAGGGCCCCCTCTGTATAATGCTGGGCCTCACATGTCACTCAGGGGCCACCTCTGTATAATGCTGAGGCCTCACATGTCACAAGGGGCCCCCTCTGTATAATTCTGAGGCCTCACATGTCACTCAGGGGCCCCCTCTGTATAATGCTGAGGCCTCACATGTCACTCAGGGGCCACCTCTGTATAATGCTGAGGCCTCACATGTCACTGAGGGCCCCCTGTATATTACTAATGCTGGGGGCCCACATGTCTCCGCAGCCTGTGTGTATAATGGCAGGACGTACTCGCACGGCGAGGTCTGGCATCCCGTCTTCAGGAGTTTCGGGCCGATCCTGTGTATCCTGTGCACCTGTAAAGATGGCAGCCAGGACTGTCAGCGCCTCACCTGCCCCGAGGACTATCCCTGCCCCTACCCGGAGAAGGTGGAGGGCAAGTGCTGCAAGGTCTGCCCAGGTAAGGGCCACAACCACTGCGGGACTGAGGGCCCGACATATAAAACCGTGTCCAGGAGATAGAGAGGGCGTGTAAGGCCTCAGGGACCGGGCCCCGAGCCTGAGAGCCACAGCAAAAATGAAAGATGAACGCTGATTGGTTTCTTTGTTAATTGAAAGCTGATCTGTGATTGGTTCTCATGGTAACAGGAAAGCTGAGCTCTGATCTGTTCTCATGGTAATATGAAAGCTGATCTCTGATTGGTTCTCATGCTAATATGAAAGCTGAGCTCTGATTGGTTCTTATGGTAATATGAAAGCTGAGCTCTGATTGGTTCTCATGGTAACAGGAAAGCTGAGCTCTGATTGGTTCTCATGGTGACAGGAAAGCTGAGCTGTGATTGGTTCTTATGGTAACATAAAAGCTGAGCTCTGATTGGTTCTCATGGCAACATAAAAGCTGAGCTGTGATTGGTTTACTGGTGAGATGAAAGCTGAGCTCTGATTGGTTCTCATGGTAACATGAAGGCTGAGCTGTGATTGGTTCTCATGGTGAGATGAAAGCTGAGCTCTGATTGGTTCTCATGGTAACATGAAAGCTGAGCTGTGATTGGTTCTCATGGTGAGATGAAAGCTGAGCTCTGATTGGTTCTCATGGTAACATGAAAGCTGAGCTCTGATTGGTTCTCATGGTGAGATGAAAGCTGAGCTCTGATTGGTTCTCATGGTAACATGAAGGCTGAGCTGTGATTGGTTCTCATGGTGAGATGAAAGCTGAGCTCTGATTGGTTCTCATGGTAACATGAAAGCTGAGCTCTGATTGGTTCTCATGGTGAGATGAAAGCTGAGCTCTGATTGGTTCTCATGGTAATATGAAAGCTGAGCTCTGATTGGTTCTCATGGTGAGATGAAAGCTTAGCTCTGATTGGTTCTCCTGGTGAGCTGAAAGCTGAGCTCTGGTTCTTATGGTAAAATGAAAGCTGAGCTCTGATTGGTTCTCCTGGTAACATGAAAGCTGAGCTGCGATTGGTTCTCATGGCAGTATGAAAGCTAAGCTCTGATTGGTTCTCATTGTGAGATTAAAGCTGAGCTCTGATTGGTTCTTATGGCAACATGAAAGCTGAGCTGTGATTGGTTCTCATGTCAACATTAAAGCTGAGCTGTGATTGGTTCTCATGGCAGTATGAAAGCTGAGCTGTGATTGGTTTACTGGTGAGATAAAAGCTGAGCTCTGATTGGTTCTCATGGCAACATAAAAGCTGAGCTGTGATTGGTTTACTGGTGAGATGAAAGCTGAGCTGTGATTGGTTCTCATGGCAGTATGAAAGCTGAGTTCTGATTGGTTCTCATGGCAGTATGAAAGCTGAGCTGTGATTGGTTCTCATGGTGAGATGAAAGCGGAGAGGGAGGAAAAAACAAAAGTACAAAAATGAAAATAGTCCTGGTCCTTTGGGGGTTAAACCTGTGTGTTGTGTATAATTTGTGGAGTATCCTCAGTTCTCATATCTGCCCCCAGATGATAAAGTGAAGCCGACGGCCGAGGTCACCTCCCCCCGATGTGTGAAGACCCCCCATAAGATCCTGGTCTACATGTACATGTCTCCCAACTCTGCCGCCCACAGGGAAAACCTGCGCAAGATCGCCATCGAGAAGGAGGCGTCCGAGGACGTGGAGATCTACGTGTGGAAGATGGTGAAAGGTGAGTCCCCTGACAAAGCGCCACGGCGAAACCTTCATCACTGACACTGAACCACCACATGTCCACAGCTGAGCTACAGTCGTCTCCACTTGTGTCAGTCCAGCTGATACAGGAGCATCTGATGAATTACAATATCATCAAAAAGACCATGTATTCAATTACTGAACTAAAGCCATATATTATAGAGTCATTACACACAGAGGGATCTATTTCATGTGTTTATTTCTGTTAATGTTGATGATTAATGAAAACCCAAAGGTCATTATCTGAGAAAATTAAAGTAGGGAGGATGAAGGGTTAAACACTGCGCTGCCGTATTCCACCAGACATCAAAGGGTGACTATAATATTGATTTACTAGTCCTGAAACGTGGCAATATGACATTGATCTGTCCTGAGGAAGGGGCCGGGGAGTCCTGAAACACGGTGACTAATAGGTCAATATTATATTCATCCTTTGATGTCTGGTGGAATACGGCAGCGTGGTTTTTAACCCTTCATCCTCCCTAGTTTCATTTTCTGGGATAATGACCTTTGGGTTTTCATTATTCATCATCATTAACAGAAATAAACCCATGAAATAGATCCCTCTGTGTGTAATGACTCTATATAATAGATGTGTGTCACTTTATGTATTGAATTACTGATATGAAGTCACTCTTTGATGATCTTCTCATTCATTGAGATGTAGCTGCATATTGTAATGACATGCAGCTGAGAGCACAGACTGGATACAATTGTGACAAACCCTCAGCTGTGAGATAGACCAGGTTTAATCAGTGTCCCTGATGGTGAAGGATTAATCACACTCTATGATGGATGGAGCCGCGGTTTATGACATTTACATTTTTTTTGCTTTTTTCCTGCAGGAATTTTCCACTTAATCCAGATTAAAAAAGTGGCAAAGCAGGACTTCAAAGAGGAATCGGAACATTTCCGGCTGGTGACCCGGACGAGCGAAGGTAATGTACCCCCGACCATTAAGAGTGGGGATGTGGGGGGACAATCCGGGGATCGGCACATCCACAATCGCTGTTTGGGGTTTAAGTAACTCCGCCAGGCGTCTGTTCAGGTGTCTGTCAGCCCCGTCCACCAATAGTAATCAAGGGGTCTAGGAGAGACCCCCATCACTACCATCCTGGGGCCACCGTGGGGGATGGATATGATATGCTGCAATACAGAAAAAGGTGTAGATTTCCTAGAGAGAACTAAAAAAAATGGAAAATAAATAAATAAATATAAGCTTTAATTTATTTTTCATATACAGTATATATGAAAAATACAACAAAAGTAAAGAAATAAAAATAAATGATATATATACTAGCTATAGAGCCCGGCGTTGCGGGGGCGTAATGTCCATATATGGTCTTAATGCTCCTATATGGTAATATCGCCCATATATGGCAATATTGCCCATATACGGTTATGTGTGCATGTATTATAGCTCCGCCTCTCCCAGTAGCCCTGCCCCTTTCATAGTGCTGCCCCAAGTATAGCCTCGTCCCTTCATAGCTCCACCCCTCCACATAGTCCCGGGGTGGGGCTAGATGGAGGAGGTGGGGATTTGTGGGGAGGGTGTGGCTATGTGGAGAGGGTGTGGCTATGTGGAATGGACAGGGCTTGATACATAGACACGTACATACACACACTCATCTTTATATATTATGGCCACTTTACACGCGGCAACAGGAAGATAGAAACTGGCAGGTGTCGGAGACAATTGTACCTTTTACCTTCAAAACACCTTGCAGATACCTGAATTACACGCAGCCACTTCAAGGTGTTTTGAAGGTAAAAGGTACAATTGTCTCCGACACCTGCCGGTTTCTATCTTCCTGTTGCCGCGTGTAAAGTGGCCATTAGAAATATATATAACATGTGTATATACAGATGCATCTCAATGAATTAGAAAATCATCAAAAAGTGACTTTATGTCAGTAATTCAATACTTAAAGTGACACACATATATTATATAGAGTCATTACACACAGAGGGATCTATGTCATGTGTTTATTTCTGTTAATGTTGATGACTAATTAAAACCCAAAGGTCATTATCTCAACTGCCAACCTCAAATCACTGTAACCCCTACCTCTCCCCACATCTCCTCCGGCTCACTCTCCACATTTGACCCAGTCACAGAAGATGTCTCCATGGTCCTCTCTTCTTCTCGTCCCACCACATGCACTACTGACCCCATTCCCTCACACCTGCTCCAGTCCCTCTCTCCAGTCGTCACCACTCATCTAACCAAAATCTTCAATCTCTCCCTCTCTTCTGGCATCATCCCCTCCTCCTTCAAACACTCGATCATTACTCCATTATTAAAGAAAACCACTCTCGACCCAACCTGCACAAATAACAACAGACCAGTCTCCAATCTCCCCTTCATCTCTAAACTCCTGGAGCGCCTGGTCTACTCCCGCCTCACCCGTTACCTCTCCGCTCATATTCTCTTCTAGATCCATTACAGTCTGGTTTCCGCCCCCTTCACTCTACAGAAACTGCTCTCATCAAAGTGACCAATGACCTTCTGACAGCAAAATATAATGGTGACCGCTCTCTCCTTATCCTTCTTGATCTCTCTGCAGCCTTTGACACTATTCACCACCATCTCCTACTCTCTATGCTGCACTCTATTGGCATAAAGGACACGGCTCTCTCCTGGCTCTCCTCCTATCTTTCTGACCGCTCTTTCAGTGTATCATTCGCTTTTATAATTGTTACTTATGGCTGTTTGTATATGAACTTCTGTATTGTGAAGCGCTGCGGAATATGTTGGCACTATAGAAATAAAAAGATTATTATATTATTATTATTATTCATCCTCCCTACTTTAACTATCTGAGATAATGACCTTTGGGTTTTCATTAATCATCAACATTAACAAAAATAAACACATGGGATAGATCCCTCTGTGTGTAATGAATCTATATAATATACAGTACAGACCAGAAGTTTGGACACACCTTCTCATTCAAAGAGTTTTCTGTATTTTCATGACTATGAACATTGTAGATTCACACTGAAGACATCAAAACTATGAATTATCACATGTGGAATTATATACTGAACACAAAGTGTGAAACCACTGATAATATGTCTTATATTCTAGGTTCTTCCTTTTGCTGTGATTACTGCTTTGCACACTCTTGGCATTGTCTTGATGAGCTTCAAGAGGTAGTCACCGGAAATGGTCTTCACTTCACAGGTGCCCTGTCAGGGTTAATAAGTGGGATTTCTTGCCTTATAAATGGGGTTGGGACCATCAGTTGTGTTGTGCAGAAGTCTGGTGGATACACAGCTGATCGTCCTACTGAATAGACTGTTAGCTGCTTTTTTCTTGCCATAATACAAATTCTAAGTAAAGAAAAGCGAGTGGCCATCATTACTGTAAGAAATGAAGGTCAGTTAGTCTGAACAATTGGGAAAACTGTGAAAGTGTCCCCAAGTGCAAAACCATCAAGAGCTACAAAAAAACTGGCTCACATGAGGACCGGCCCAGGAAAGGAAGAGCAAGAGTCACCTCTGCTGCAGAGGATAAGTTCATCCGAGTCACCAGCCTCAGAAATCGCAGGTTAACAGCAGCTCAGATTAGAGACCAGGTCAATGCCACACAGAGTTCAGGCAGCAGACACATCTCTACAACAACTGTTAAGAGGAGACTTTGTGCAGCAGGCCTTCATGGTAAAATAGCTGCTAGGAAACCACTGCTAAGGACAGGCGACAAGCAGAAGAGACTTGTTTGGGCTAAAGAACACAAGGAATGGACATTAGACCAGTGGAAATCTGTGCTTTGTCTGATGAGTCCAAATGTGAGATCTTTGGTTCCAACCAGAAAAGGTGAACGGATGGACTCTACATGCCTGGATCCCACCGTGAAGCCTGGAGGAGGAGGTGTGATGGTGATGGGGTGCTACACCAGATGACCTGGCCTCCACAGTCACCAGACCTGAACCCAATAGAGATGGTTTGGGGTGAGCTGGACGCAGAGTGACGGCAAAAGGGCCAACAAGTGCTAAGCATCTCTGGGAACTCCTTCAAGACTGTTGGAAGACCATTTCCGGTGACTACCTCTTGAAGCTCATCAAGAGAATGCCAAAAGTTTGCAAAGCAGTAATCAAAGCAAATTGGAAGACCCTAGAATATAAGACATATTTCCAGTTGTTTCACACTTTCTTGTTCAGTATATAATTCCACATGTGATAATTCATAGTTTTGATGCCTTCAGTGAAAATCTACAATTTTCATAGTCATGAAAATAAGGAAAACTCTTTGAAGAAGAAGGTGAGAAGGTGTGTCCAAACTTCTGGTCTGTACTGTATATGTGTCACTTTATGTATTGAATTACAGATATAAATTCACTTTTTGATGATATTCTCATTCATTGAGCTGCTCCTGTAGGTCACCGGCCCTTCACGGATTCCTTTAAAGAAGAGACTCGATGTTTGGAGCCTCCGGGAGGAGATGATGACGTTCCTCTTCATGAGGTGTCTTATGTGTTCACAGCTGAAGGGATATTTGTGCATGAAAGGGCACCGGGGTCTGTAAAGTGAGCGAGACCCCCCGACCTGCAAATATGTGGTAGGAAAAGCCTTCAGGCACTGGAAACTCCACAGCCGGAGACCAGGGACTGGGCAGAACGTCTGCTGCCTCCGGCTGGAGAAAGTGACCTCACCGGTGGTCACCCAACTCCATGGAATGGTCATTTAAAGGGCCGGTACACAGAGGATCAGCCTCATCTCCTGCCCTGACCTTCATAGTGGAGGACACCTCCTCTACTAAAGTTATGGTGGTGAGACCAGACCTCCTGCAATGGAATCATTAGTCTGTCTTCACCCTCCTATTTGCCTTTTAGAAATAATATATGTTCACTCCCTTATGTCAGTACAAGCATGAATCCAGAGAAATGTCCCAGATTTACAGTGTTAAAAATAATTTCATCTATTAATGCTGAGCAAAAATAAATACTATAATACTGCCTCTATATACAGGAATATAACTACTATAATACTGTCATTATAACAAGATATAACTACTATAATACTGCCCCCATATTACAGGAATATAACTACTATAATACTGTCCTTATACAAGAATATAACTACTATAATACTGCTCCTATGTACAAGAATATAACTACTATAATACTGCCCCTATATACAAGATTATAACTACTATAATACTGCCCTATGTACAGGAATATAACTACTATAATACTGCTCCTATATACAAGAATATAACTACTATAATACTGCCCCTATATACAAGAATATAACTACTATAATACTGCTCCTATGTACAAGAATATAACTACTATAATACTGCTCCTATATACAAGAATATAACTACTATAATACTGCCCCTATGTACAAGAATATAACCACTATAATACTGCTCCTATTACAAGAATATAACTACTATAATACTGCCCCTATATACAAGAATATAACTACTATAATACTGATCCTATATACAAGAATATAACTACTATAATACTGCCCCTATGTACAAGAATATAACTACTATAATACTGCCCCTATGTACAAGAATATAACTACTATAATACTGCCCCTATGTACAAGAATATAACTACTATAATACTGCCCTATATACAAGAATATAACTACTACGGTATAATACTAATCCTATATACAAGAATATAACTACTATAATACTGTCCTATATACAAGAATATAACTACTATAATACTGCCCCTATGTACAAGAATATAACTACTATAATACTGCCCCTATATACAAGAATATAACTTCTATAATACTGCTCCTATATACAAGAATATAACTACTATAATACTGCCCCTATGTACAAGAATATAAACTACTAAAATACTGCCCTATATACAAGAATATAACTACTATAATACTGATCCTATATACAAGAATATAACTACTATAATACTGCTCCTATGTACAAGAATATAACTACTATAATACTGCCCCTATGTACAAGAATATAACTACTATAATACTGCCCCTATATACAAGAATATAACTACTATAATACTGCTCCTATGTACAAGAATATAACTACTATAATACTGCTCCTATATACAAGAATATAACTACTATAATACTGCTCCTATATACAAGAATATAACTACTATAATACTGCCCTATATACAAGAATATAACTACTATAATACTGCTCCTATGTACAAGAATATAACTACTATAATACTGCTCCCTATGTACAAGAATATAACTACTATAATACTGCTCCTATATACAAGAATATAACTACTATAATACTGCTCCTATATACAAGAATATAACTACTATAATACTGCTCCTATATACAAGAATATAACTACTATAATACTGCCCTATATACAAGAATATAACTACTATAATACTGCTCCTATATACAAGAATATAACTACTATAATACTGCTCCTATATACAAGAATATAACTACTATAATACTGCCCCTATATACAAGAATATAACTACTATAATACTGCCCTATATACAAGAATATAACTACTATAATACTGCCCCTATATACAAGAATATAACTACTATAATACTGCCCTATATACAAGACTATAACTACTATAATACTGCTCCTATGTACAAGAATATAACTACTATAATACTGCTCCTATATACAAGAATATAACTACTATAACAGTGCTCCTATGTACAAGAATATAACTACTATAATACTGCCCCTATATACAAGAATATAACTACTATAATACTGCTCCTATATACAAGAATATAACTACTATAATACTGCTCCTATATACATAATATACTATTACAAATATAATTACTGCTCCTATATACAAGAATATAACTACTATAATAACTGCCCTATGTACAAGAATATATCTAAAACTAACAAATATAAATATAAACTGCTCCTATGTACAAGAATATAACTACTATAACAGTGCTCCTATGTACAAGAATATAACTACTATAATACTGCCCTATGTACAAGAATATAACTACTATAATACTGCTCCTATGTACAAGAATATAAACTACTTTATAAAATACTGCCCCTATATACAAGAATATTAAACTTACTATAATTAACTGCCCCTATTACAAGAATATAACTCCTATTAATAACTAGCCCCTATATACAAGAATATAACTACTATAATACTGCCCCTATGTACAAGAATATAACTACTATAATACTGCTCCTATGTAAAGTAATGAATTGCTGTGTCATCCGCACTGAGTCCTGGGGGTGTTACGTTCCGTCCTCTGATGTTTTGGCTGTGCTCCATGTTGGGAGGACAGTGGTTATTCTCTGCACTCACTGGGGGGTGTCTGTGATTGTGAGGTGACATCACTCCGGTGATTTATGGTGAGGGGACGCTGTCCTCTTCTCAGGGTTTATTGCTCCCTCTTGCAGTGTCAGGAAGTCTGGCCTAAGTGTGGAGAAGTCTCTGCTGCTCCCATAAATCAGACTCTGAGCAGTGAAGACTCCAGTAAAAAAAGAAAACCACAGAGTGAGAATTTCACCACAGAACTTGTAAAAAAGATGTTTAGCAGCCAAAAAATACAAAAATAAAGAAATCAGGCGGTTCTGTGCCAGCGCCGGCGGGAGCAAGAGACGATGATGGTGTACGGGAGCCCGGGGAGAACGTGTGATGCCAGGGGCAAGATAAACTAAGGGGGATCAATGATAGGGAGGAATCAGGGGGCGATGCTGGAAGAGGTGTGTGGTCTCCTAACTGATCATATGTCATTACATCAATGATGTCATCGCGGGGTGGTGTGTATGCTCTCCTGACTGATGTCATTATATGGTGTCAGTGATGTCATCACCAGGGGGCGGAGTGTACGGCCTCCTGACTGATGATGTCATTATATTGCATCAATGATGTCATCACAGGGCGGAGTGTACGGCCTCCTGATTGATGATGTCATTATATTGTATCAATGATGTCATCACAGGGCGGAGTATACGGCCTCCTGACTGATGATCTCATTATATTGTATCAGTGAGGTCATCACCACGGGGCGGGGTGTGTGGCCTCCTGACTGATGATCTCATTATATTGTATCAGTGATGTCATCACCAGGGGGCGGGGTCTGTGGCCTCCTGACTGATGTCATTATATTGTATCAATGATGTCATCACCAGGGGGCGGGGTGTGTGGTCTCCTGACTGATGATGCCATTATATTGTATCAATGATGTCATCACCAGGGGGCGGGGTGTGTGGTCTCCTGACAGATGTCATTATATTGTATCAATGATGTCATCACGGGGCGGAGTGTGCGGCCTCTTGACTGATAATGTCATTATATTGTATCAGTGAGGTCATCACCAGGGGGCGGGGTGTGTGGTCTTTTGACTGATGATGCCATTATATTGTATCAGTGATGTCATGACCAGGGGGCGGGGTGTGTGGTCACCTGACTGATGATGTCATTATATGGTATCAGTGATGTCATCACCAGGGGGCGGGGTGTGTGGTCTCCTGACTGATGATGCCATTATATTGTATCAGTGATGTCATGACCAGGGGGCGGGGTGTGTGGTCACCTGACTGATGATGTCATTATATGGTATCAGTGATGTCATCACCAGGGGGCGGGGTGTGTGGTCTCCTGACTGATGATGTCATTACATTGTATCAGTGTTGTCATCACTAGGGGGCGGGGTGTGTGGTCTCCTGACTGATGATGCCATTATATTGTATCAGTGATGTCATGACCAGGGGGCGGGGTGTGTGGTCACCTGACTGATGATGTCATTATATGGTATCAGTGATGTCATCACCAGGGGGCGGGGTGTGTGGTCTCCTGACTGATGATGCCATTATATTGTATCAGTGATGTCATGACCAGGGGGCGGGTGTGTGGTCACCTGACTGATGATGTCATTATATGGTATCAGTGATGTCATCCCCAGGGGGCGGGGTTTGTGGTCTCCTGACTGATGATGTCATTACATTTTATCAGTGAGGTCATCACCAGGGGGCGGGGTGTGTGGTCTCCTGACTGATGATGTCATTACATTGTATCAGTGAGGTCATCACCAGGGGTTTTTGCCTTCTGAAGCCCCTGACTTCTCTTCTCTCCTTCTCCTCCAGGTCAGTGGAACATCTTCCGTCCTCAGCCTCCCGACCTGAACATGACGGAGGTGGTCGAGCTCCAGACAGGGGCCTTGTAGTGACAGTTGGACTCCAGCAATGTCGAGCCGTCTGAAACACATAGACGCGAATAAAAACCAAAAACATTCATGCCAAAAACATTTCCCGACCTGATCTTCAAGGTGGTGGGACCTCAGAGAAGAAGACCTCACCTGTCCTGGCACCAGATCAGACTGTGATCCCGTCCACTTCTCTATGAGGAAGAGGATGGACGTATCGGCAAGTGTTGCCTCCGGCCGCCATCGCCCCGTCCTTAGGTCTGCCCCTTTCTGTGGGGTGGAAGGACCTTTGCTTCTATCGTAATTCCTGCTGACTAGAACTGAGAGACTTCACTGCTTTGCCACAATCACGTTCCTCTTCTTCACGTTACAAGATCGCTCAGTCCTGAGATTCAAAGATCTCCAAAACCAACATAAAGGTCCGAAAAGTCACAACTTGTGCTGCTGCTTGTTCAGCGTCTTCTAGACTCCTCATCACATTTTCTGACTCGGATCACTTCAGCAATAAGACTTGTGTCTTTGATCCTCCTTCGGGAGTCTATAGGAGGCTTTTCTGGCGTCTTCTCATCTCTGAGCTCAACCCTTCCTGCAGCCTCTGCTGGTTCAGTGTCAGGTTCATGTTCTCCTGGAGGATTCCCGACACCTCGAGAGCTCAGATGTATCCATATCTTACACATTATCTACTGGTGTATACTCGTGGAGGGAGGTGAACGGCCGGAGGTTCTTGCAGGCAAGTTTAGGAGAGGTCTAACGTGGAGACGAACTGTGAGCTGGATATTCGGTCTCTTTAGAAGATGTCGCCTGGCTGACTGTGACGGAGCACATCTATTTATTTTGATATATATTTCTGTCTGAAAGAAAAAAAAAGTTTTAATTAAAATATTTTTCTGAATTATTATTTTTTTTTTATTTTGTGTTTATAAAAATTTATAATAAAATAATAAAGTATTAATCTATTCTAAGTGCTCTCCGCAATTTTTATTCTATACTTTCGTAAAGAGGAAGGCAGTGGCGAAGGCGAGGGAGTGGCGAAGGCGAGGCAGTGGTGAATGTGAGGCAGTGGTGAATGTGAGGCAGTGGCGAAGGCGAGGGAGTGGTGAAGGCGAGGGAGTGGTGAAGGCGAGGGAGTGGTGAAGGCGAGGGAGTGGTGAAGGCGAGGGAGTGGTGAATGCGAGGCAGTGGTGAATGCGAGGCAGTGGTGAATGTGAGGGAGTGGTGAAGGCGAGGGAGTGGTGAAGGCGAGGGAGTGGCGAAGGCGAGGGAGTGGCGAAGGCGAGGCAGTGGCGAAGGCGAGGCAGTGGCGAAGGCGAGGGAGTGGCGAAGGCGAGGGAGTGGCGAAGGCGAGGGAGTGGCGAAGGCGAGGGAGTGGCGAAGGCGAGGCTGTGGCGAAGGCGAGGGAGTGGCGAAGGCGAGGGAGTGGTGAAGGCGAGGGAGTGGTGAAGGCGAGGCAGTGGTGAATGTGAGGCAGTGGCGAAGGTGAGGGAGTGGTGAAGGCGAGGCAGTGGCGAAGGTGAGGCATTGGCGAAGGCGATGGAGTGGCGAAGGCGAGGCAGTGGCGAAGGTGAGGCAGTGGCGAAGGCGAGGGAGTGGTGAAGGTGAGGCAGTGGCGAAGGTGAGGCAGTGGCGAGGGAATGGGAAGGCGAGGGAGTGGCGAAGGCGAGGGAGTGGTGAAGGCGAGGCAGTGGTGAAGGCGAGGGAGTGGCGAAGGCGAGGCAGTGGCGAAGGCGAGGCAGTGGCGAAGGCGAGGCAGTGGCGAAGGCGAGGCAGTGGTGAATGCGAGGCTGTGGCGAAGGCGGGGCAGTGGCGAAGGCGAGGCAGTGGCGAAGGCGAGGCAGTGGTGAAGGCAAGGGAGTGGCGAAGGCGAGGCAGTGGTGAATGCGAGGCTGTGGCGAAGGCGGGGCAGTGGTGAATGCGAGGCTGTGGCGAAGGCGGGGCAGTGGTGAAGGCAAGGGAGTGGCGAAGGCGAGGCAGTGGTGAATGCGAGGGAGTGGCGAAGGCGGGGCAGTGGCGAAGAAATGGCGATGGCGAGGGAGTGGTGAAGGCGAGGGAGTGGCAAAGGTGAGGCAGTGGCAAAGGCGAGGCGCTCCTTATCTTTAACAGAACAAAATAAATGAAAAATGAACAAAAATGTCAAAAAAATTTGAACCTATAAATGTAAAGATAAAACAAAACGTAAAATCACCTCTTCTTCCATCAGATCAATGTTCCTGAGCATTCGGTGTCACATGGGTGCGTTTTACATAGGGGGTCAATCAGTCATCCTTCTAGTCAAATTAACAGGAACCAGTCATCATGGTTTCCACCCTTCAAAGTTAAGTTCAGGAAGGATCTATATCAATGACGGGTTGCTACCAAAGTCCAATTTGCAGAAGGTCCAGCTACTCTATCCTTCACCTGAAGGAGCTCCTCACTCTCCCTGCGCAGTGACCTCTGCACAGATCAGAGCATGCTCACTGTAATGTCTGATGGAGGTCAGCAGATGAAGGACACAGTTCACCTCTCTCTCTACACAGTGAAATATGCTCAGGTCACAGATCATACTCACTAGACTCTCAACTAGAAGTTGGTAAGTGATGGAGGAAGCTAATCTTCCCCCCACTCTCCCTGTGCAGTAATCTCTGCATACTCACTGAGCATGCTCACCACATCCTCCGCTACAAGTCCGTAGACGATGGAGACAGCTTTCCTCCCTTTCACAACTGAACTAGCGAGAGCTCCTGTGTATGGGAGTGTCCAAGGGAAGGATTGTTCTGTTATTGTATGTATGTACTTACCTTGGTTCTGTTCCCATATCTATATAATAAGATTGATATGTGTCACACCACCACAGGCGGAGCTGAATAGTGAACCTACTAGACCACGGAAGATACCGTGGAAGCTGATACTAGAAACAAGCCAGAGAAGATCGTCAGATGAAGGAACAGAGTTTATTAAACAATAAGGCAAAAATAAACCCCCGAGGGACGTCCACAGGGCCAGAGCACCCGGGTTCCCCCAAGGGAGCACCAAGGAGTTGAACCCCAATACAGGGATTGTCCCGGTACAGCCAAGGAGGATCCAATGAACCAGCCTGACCCAAGGAGATAGTACCCACCAGCCTCTCAGCGATTGGCTGACAGGTGGTGTCAGAAAAGGGTGTACTGGCCCCTTAAATTTACTGTGAGCGGCGCACACCCCCTATGCGCTTTCCCCACCGCAACCGGGAAGTGAGGAGGCGTGGGAAAGACGGCTAGGAGCTGCTGCGGCTGGAGAGGACGTTGTGGGGGCGCGGGCCTGGTAGATATTACAGCGGAACACCGGGAGACACCGGCGGCCAAATGGAACCCGATCCCCCGCCATTGACTTGTTACTGAATCTATGAATAAAGCTTTGTTCTGTTACCATATCTTTGTAATGAGCATGGTTCTTTTACCATATCTTTTATAGTAGGCTTGGTTCTGTTATTGTATCTTTATAGATAGTTTGGTCCTGTTATGAGATCTATGTAGTAAGTTTGGATCTATCCCTGTATGTATGTAGTAAATTTAGATCTGTTATATGATCTATTCTCGGTTCTCTTCCAAAATGTTAGATATAGTGACAAAAGTAAGATTTGTACTATGTTGTAGGTTCTTTTTCCATATTTATGTAGAAAGCTTCATCCTATTACTGTAACAGTGAGTACGCTTGGTTCTGTTACCGTATCTATTTAGCATACTTGGGTCTATTACTTTATGTAAGAAGCTTGATTCTGTTCCCAGCTCCATGTACTAAGCTTGGTTCTGTTCCTGTATCTATGCAGTAAGCGTGGTTCTACTGAACTAGTAGACTTGGTTCTGTTACCATGTGTATATGGTAAGCATGGTTCTGATACTGATTCTATGTGGTCTGCTAGGTTCTATTCCTGTTTGTGTCGTAAGCTTGTTTTGTTCCAGTATCTATGTAGTAAGCTTGGTTCTGTCCACGTATCTATGTAGTAAGCTTGGTTCTGTCCACGTATCTGTAGTAAGCTTGGTTCTGTCCACGTATCTATGTAGTAAGCTTGGTTCTGTCCACGTATCTGTAGTAAGCCTGGCTCTGTCCACGTATCTGTAGTAAGCCTGGCTCTGTCCACGTATCTATGTAGTAAGCTTGGTTCTGTCCACGTATCTGTAGTAAGCCTGGCTCTGTCCACGTATCTATGTAGTAAGCTTGGTTCTGTCCACGTATCTATGTAGTAAGCTTGGTTCTGTCCACGTATCTGTAGTAAGCCTGGCTCTGTCCACGTATCTATGTAGTAAGCTTGGTTCTGGTGCTTTATCTATGCAGTATACTTGGTTCTTTTCCCATCTCTATGTACTAAGCTTGAATCTGTTACCCTATTTGTGTATTAAGCCTAGTTCTGTTCCCATATATACATTGTAAACTTCACTCTGTGTACATATATATGTAGTAAGCTTAGGTATGCTACTGAATCTATTTAGTAGCTTTGCTTTTGGTACTGTATCTATGCCTTACACTTTGTTCTCTATGTGGTAAACTTGTTTCTGGTACCATACTTGCTTTTGTTCCCATATCTATGTAACAAGCTTGGTTCTGTTCCCATATCTAGTTAGTAAGCTTGGTTCTGGCACTGTGTATGTGTGTGTGTGTGTGTATATAATATATTTATATATATATATATACCATACGTGGATCTGTTCCCATATCTATTCAACAAGCTTGGTTATGTTGCCATATCTATGTAGTAAACGTGGTTCTGGTACTGTATATATACACCATACATGGTTCTGTTCCCATATCTATGTAGAAAGCTTGGGTCTGTTACTGTATCATTTTAGTAAGCTTGGTTCTGTCCCAATGTCCACGTAACAACCTTGGTTCTGTTCCCATATCTATGTTGTAAACTTGGATCTGTTACCATATCTATTTAGTAAGCTTGGTGATGGTACTGTATCTATGCAGTATACTTGGTTCTGTTCCTATCTCTATGTAGAGTAAACTTGGTTCTGGTACTTTATGTACCATACTTGGTTTTGTTCCCGTATCTGTGTAACAAGCTTGGTTCTGGATAGTAAGCTTGCTTCTGGTACTGATATACATCACATAGGAGACACTGAGACTGCTCTATATGCTCTAGTGGTGAATGTGAGGCAGTGGCGAAGGCGAGGGAGTGGTGAAGGCGAGGGAGTGGTGAAGGCGAGGGAGTGGTGAAGGCGAGGGAGTGGTGAAGGCGAGGGAGTGGTGAATGCGAGGCAGTGGTGAATGTGAGGGAGTGGTGAAGGCGAGGGAGTGGTGAAGGCGAGGGAGTGGTGAAGGCGAGGGAGTGGTGAAGGCGAGGGAGTGGTGAAGGCGAGGCAGTGGCGAAGGCGAGGCAGTGGCGAAGGCGAGGGAGTGGCGAAGGCGAGGGAGTGGCGAAGGCGAGGGAGTGGCGAAGGCGAGGCTGTGGCGAAGGCGAGGGAGTGGCGAAGGCGAGGGAGTGGTGAATGTGAGGCAGTGGTGAAGGCGAGGCAGTGGTGAATGTGAGGCAGTGGCGAAGGTGAGGGAGTGGTGAAGGCGAGGCAGTGGCGAAGGTGAGGCATTGGCGAAGGCGATGGAGTGGCGAAGGCGAGGCAGTGGCGAAGGTGAGGCAGTGGCGAAGGCGAGGGAGTGGTGAAGGTGAGGCAGTGGCGAAGGTGAGGCAGTGGCGAGGGAATGGGAAGGCGAGGGAGTGGCGAAGGCGAGGGAGTGGTGAAGGCGAGGCAGTGGTGAAGGCGAGGGAGTGGCGAAGGCGAGGCAGTGGCGAAGGCGAGGCAGTGGCGAAGGCGAGGCAGTGGCGAAGGCGAGGCAGTGGCGAAGGCGAGGCAGTGGTGAATGCGAGGCTGTGGCGAAGGCGGGGCAGTGGCGAAGGCGAGGCAGTGGCGAAGGCGAGGCAGTGGCGAAGGCGAGGCAGTGGTGAAGGCAAGGGAGTGGCGAAGGCGAGGCAGTGGTGAATGCGAGGCTGTGGCGAAGGCGGGGCAGTGGTGAATGCGAGGCTGTGGCGAAGGCGGGGCAGTGGTGAAGGCAAGGGAGTGGCGAAGGCGAGGCAGTGGTGAATGCGAGGGAGTGGCGAAGGCGGGCAGTGGCGAAGAAATGGCGATGGCGAGGGAGTGGTGAAGGCGAGGGAGTGGCAAAGGTGAGGCAGTGGCAAAGGCGAGGCGCTCCTTATCTTTAACAGAACAAAATAAATGAAAAATGAACAAAAATGTCAAAAAAATTTGAACCTATAAATGTAAAGATAAAACAAAACGTAAAATCACCTCTTCTTCCATCAGATCAATGTTCCTGAGCATTCGGTGTCACATGGGTGCGTTTTACATAGGGGGTCAATCAGTCATCCTTCTAGTCAAATTAACAGGAACCAGTCATCATGGTTTCCACCCTTCAAAGTTAAGTTCAGGAAGGATCTATATCAATGACGGGTTGCTACCAAAGTCCAATTTGCAGAAGGTCCAGCTACTCTATCCTTCACCTGAAGGAGCTCCTCACTCTCCCTGCGCAGTGACCTCTGCACAGATCAGAGCATGCTCACTGTAATGTCTGATGGAGGTCAGCAGATGAAGGACACAGTTCACCTCTCTCTCTACACAGTGAAATATGCTCAGGTCACAGATCATACTCACTAGACTCTCAACTAGAAGTTGGTAAGTGATGGAGGAAGCTAATCTTCCCCCCACTCTCCCTGTGCAGTAATCTCTGCATACTCACTGAGCTCACCACATCCTCCGCTACAAGTCCGTAGACGATGGAGACAGCTTTCCTCCCTTTCACAACTGAACTAGCGAGAGCTCCTGTGTATGGGAGTGTCCAAGGGAAGGATTGTTCTGTTATTGTATGTATGTACTTACCTTGGTTCTGTTCCCATATCTATATAATAAGATTGATATGTGTCACACCACCACAGGCGGAGCTGAATAGTGAACCTACTAGACCACGGAAGATACCGTGGAAGCTGATACCAGAAACAAGCCAGAGAAGATCGTCAGATGAAGGAACAGAGTTTATTAAACAATAAGGCAAAAATAAACCCCCGAGGGACGTCCACAGGGCCAGAGCACCCGGGTTCCCCCAAGGGAGCACCAAGGAGTTGAACCCCAATACAGGATTGTCCCGGTACAGCCAAGGAGGATCCAATGAACCAGCCTGACCCAAGGAGATAGTACCCACCAGCCTCTCAGCGATTGGCTGACAGGTGGTGTCAGAAAAGGGTGTACTGGCCCCTTAAATTTACTGTGAGCGGCGCACACCCCCTATGCGCTTTCCCCACCGCAACCGGGAAGTGAGGAGGCGTGGGAAAGACGGCTAGGAGCTGCTGCGGCTGGAGAGGACGTTGTGGGGGCGCGGGCCTGGTAGATATTACAGCGGAACACCGGGAGACACCGGCGGCCAAATGGAACCCGATCCCCCGCCATTGACTTGTTACTGAATCTATGAATAAAGCTTTGTTCTGTTACCATATCTTTGTAATGAGCATGGTTCTTTTACCATATCTTTTATAGTAGGCTTGGTTCTGTTATTGTATCTTTATAGATAGTTTGGTCCTGTTATGAGATCTATGTAGTAAGTTTGGATCTATCCCTGTATGTATGTAGTAAATTTAGATCTGTTATATGATCTATTCTCGGTTCTCTTCCAAAATGTTAGATATAGTGACAAAAGTAAGATTTGTACTATGTTGTAGGTTCTTTTTCCATATTTATGTAGAAAGCTTCATCCTATTACTGTAACAGTGAGTACGCTTGGTTCTGTTACCGTATCTATTTAGCATACTTGGGTCTATTACTTTATGTAAGAAGCTTGATTCTGTTCCCAGCTCCATGTACTAAGCTTGGTTCTGTTCCTGTATCTATGCAGTAAGCGTGGTTCTACTGAACTAGTAGACTTGGTTCTGTTACCATGTGTATATGGTAAGCATGGTTCTGATACTGATTCTATGTGGTCTGCTAGGTTCTATTCCTGTTTGTGTCGTAAGCTTGTTTTGTTCCAGTATCTATGTAGTAAGCTTGGTTCTGTCCACGTATCTATGTAGTAAGCTTGGTTCTGTCCACGTATCTGTAGTAAGCTTGGTTCTGTCCACGTATCTATGTAGTAAGCTTGGTTCTGTCCACGTATCTGTAGTAAGCCTGGCTCTGTCCACGTATCTGTAGTAAGCCTGGCTCTGTCCACGTATCTATGTAGTAAGCTTGGTTCTGTCCACGTATCTGTAGTAAGCCTGGCTCTGTCCACGTATCTATGTAGTAAGCTTGGTTCTGTCCACGTATCTATGTAGTAAGCTTGGTTCTGTCCACGTATCTGTAGTAAGCCTGGCTCTGTCCACGTATCTATGTAGTAAGCTTGGTTCTGGTGCTTTATCTATGCAGTATACTTGGTTCTTTTCCCATCTCTATGTACTAAGCTTGAATCTGTTACCCTATTTGTGTATTAAGCCTAGTTCTGTTCCCATATATACATTGTAAACTTCACTCTGTGTACATATATATGTAGTAAGCTTAGGTATGCTACTGAATCTATTTAGTAGCTTTGCTTTTGGTACTGTATCTATGCCTTACACTTTGTTCTCTATGTGGTAAACTTGTTTCTGGTACCATACTTGCTTTTGTTCCCATATCTATGTAACAAGCTTGGTTCTGTTCCCATATCTAGTTAGTAAGCTTGGTTCTGGCACTGTGTATGTGTGTGTGTGTGTGTATATAATATATTTATATATATATATATACCATACGTGGATCTGTTCCCATATCTATTCAACAAGCTTGGTTATGTTGCCATATCTATGTAGTAAACGTGGTTCTGGTACTGTATATATACACCATACATGGTTCTGTTCCCATATCTATGTAGAAAGCTTGGGTCTGTTACTGTATCATTTTAGTAAGCTTGGTTCTGTCCCAATGTCCACGTAACAACCTTGGTTCTGTTCCCATATCTATGTTGTAAACTTGGATCTGTTACCATATCTATTTAGTAAGCTTGGTGATGGTACTGTATCTATGCAGTATACTTGGTTCTGTTCCTATCTCTATGTAGAGTAAACTTGGTTCTGGTACTTTATGTACCATACTTGGTTTTGTTCCCGTATCTGTGTAACAAGCTTGGTTCTGGATAGTAAGCTTGCTTCTGGTACTGTACATGGTTTTGTACCCATATCTATGTAGTTAGCTGGCTTCTGTTCTCATACTGATGTAGTAATTGCAGTTTTGAGGCAATAGAGATGGTGATAAGCCCCATTCACTGACACAATGCAGAGATCTGAAAATTGGTGAGAAATGGAAACAGAAAGTGGATTGGTAAGTTCCAGAGTATTTCCGGATACAATACTTAGGCTTCATTTGCATTAAGGTGGACTGGCCCTTTAAGGAATCATTTTGAACACTTTACCGACATTGGATTTATTGACACAATACAAAACCTTGTGTAAGCAGAACACACGTTCCTGTAGACTGATCATCATATACCAGCCAGCTCTAATAAATACCTCCTACATGAAAACAGATGCGGCAGCCCACCCCAGTCGCCACCTCATGACCGCGCGCAGCAAGAAGCCGCGTGTCAGACACCGACACGTTCATACGTTTATTTTATCTGTGCAGAGCACAAGCCCCGGGCGCCAATGACACCCAAACTGTCTCATATAGAGCTGCCCTGCAGCGAGGAAGATCCTAGGGAATACAGATACAGGAACAAGACAACAAGCAGTACAAGAAGTATTCACACCCTGACCTGCCTGTAATCACAGGATCAGTAATGTATGTACACAGTGACTGCACCAGTAGAATAGTGAGTGCAGCTCTGGAGTATAATACAGGAGGTAACTCAGGATCAGTAATGTAATGTATGTACACAGTGACTGCACCAGCAGAATAGTGAGTGCAGCTCTGGAGTATAATACAGGAGGTAACTCAGGATCAGTAATGTAATGTATGTACACAGTGACTCCACCAGCAGAATAGTGAGTGCAGCTCTGGAGGATAATACAGGAGGTAACTCAGGATCAGTAATGAAATGTATGTACACAGTGACTGCACCAGCAGAATAGTGAGTGCAGCTCTGGAGTATAATACAGGAGGTAACTCAGGGTCAGTAATGTAATGTACACAGTGACTGCACCAGCAGAATAGTGAGTGCAGCTCTGGAGTATAATACAGGAGGTAACTCAGGATCAGTAATGTAATGTATGTACACAGTGACTGCACCAGCAGAATAGTGAGTGCAGCTCTGGAGTATAATACAGGAGGTAACTCAGGATCAGTAATGTAATGTATGTACACAGTGACTGCCCCAGCAGAATAGTGAGTGCAGCTCTGGAATATAATACAGGAGGTAACTCAGGATCAGTAATGTAATGTATGTACACAGTGACTGCACCAGCAGAATAGTGAGTGCAGCTCTGGAGTATAATACAGGAGGTAACTCAGGATCAGTAATGTAATGTATGTACACAGTGACTGCACCAGCAGAATAGTGAGTGCAGCTCTGGAGTATAATACAGGAGGTAACTCAGGATCAGTAATGTAATGTATGTACACAGTGAGTGCACCAGTAGAATAGTGAGTGCAGCTCTGGAGTATACTACAGGAGGTAACTCAGGATCAGTAATGTAATGTATGTACACAGTGACTGCACCAGCAGAATAGTGAGTGCAGCTCTGGAGTATAATACAGGAGGTAACTCAGGATCAGTAATGTAATGTATGTACACAGTGACTGCACCAGCAGAATAGTGAGTGCAGCTCTGGAGTATAATACAGGAGGTAACTCAGGATCAGTAATGTAATGTATGTACACAGTGACTGCACCAGCAGAATAGTGAGTGCAGCTCTGGTGTATAATACAGGAGGTAACTCAGGATCAGTAATGTAATGTATGTACACAGTGACTCCACCAGCAGAATAGTGAGTGCAGCTCTGGAGGATAATACAGGAGGTAACTCAGGATCAGTAATGTAATGTATGTACACAGTGACTGCACCAGCAGAATAGTGAGTGCAGCTCTGGAGTATAATACAGGAGGTAACTCAGGATCAGTAATGTAATGCATGTACACAGTGACTGCACCAGCAGAATAGTGAGTGCAGCTGTGGAGTATAATACAGGAGGTAACTCAGGATCAGTAATGTAATGTATGTACACAGTGACTGCACCAGCAGAATAGCGAGTGCAGCTCTGGAGTATAATACAGGAGGTAACTCAGGATCAGTAATGTAATGTATGTACACAGTGACTGCACCAGCAGAATAGTGAGTGCAGCTCTGGAGTATAATACAGGAGGTAACTCAGGATCAGTAATGTAATGTATGTACACAGTGACTGCACCAGCAGAATAGTGAGTGCAGCTCTGGAGTATAATACAGGAGGTAACTCAGGATCAGTAATATAATGTATGTACACAGTGACTGCACCAGCAGAATAGTGAGTGCAGCTCTGGAGTATAATACAGGAGGTAACTCAGGATCAGTAATGTAATGTATGTACACAGTGACTGCACCAGCAGAATAGTGAGTGCAGCTCTGGAGTATAATACAGGAGGTAACTCAGGATCAGTAATATAATGTATGTACACAGTGACTGCACCAGCAGAATAGTGAGTGCAGCTCTGGAGGATAATACAGGATGACAGATGTTCCAGTGTAATGTCATCTCAGTAGTTGTGGTTCCCGTTGAGGTTGGTATGACGGGGTTTATTCCGCTCTGGGGTGAGATATCTGCGCTCCGGCTCCTTTTTCTTGGCGATCTCACAGATGTCCAGATAGGACCTGAGGTTACATCAGCCATTAATGTGATATGTTTGGCCTCGGTCCATCAGTGCATCATCCCATCGCTATAAATAAGACTATCCTCCTCTCATTACCGGGCAGCGTCCTCCACACTGAACGCGGGGGTCACTCCAGGGGACGGTAAAGAACAAGGATTCGGTGACACTGGCGGAAGGACTGAAGTGTCGCAGTTTGGGACTCGGCTGCTTCTTCCCCGGGTTATTAGCAGATACGTCAGAGAGGAATCTCAGGGTTCAGTTATTGATTCCTTATCGATAGACCATTAGTATCAGATCACTGGGGGCCCGACACCACAGCTCCACTCACCACACAGTGGCCATTCCTGGGTACTGCGGCTCAGCCACAATAGAAGGGAATGTGATCCAAGTTGCAGTACCTGAGAATGGCCACTTCACAGTGTTGGCGCTGTTGTGCTCCATCTCTATAGCGGTGCAATAAACAACTGATTGATGGCGGAAGTGTCAGCAGGGGCGTAACTACAACAGGTGCAGGGGTTGCAATCGCAGGAGCCTGGGGGGACCCAATCATCCCTATTGGCCTATAGTGGGTGCAGAGCTCCTGAAAGTGGGCGAAACGTTAATGACACAAAATCATCATACAGTTGAGATTATGGTCAATCATTTAGATTGTACACAGACAGCCACAGTGTAAGAGCAGCCTCAATATCACTGATAGTACTAGGGAATAGAAGACACATAAAGGATAGTCAATCAGTGTAACCAGACTCCTTTTCTACTTAGTAGCGTCTGTTTCTTCTCCATCCAGTCTGAAAAGCAGCTAAAATCTGTCTTGGTCAAAGGAAACTGAGAGATCACATTACAGCTGTCTATTGCCGTCTCTGGACCTTTTGATGCCAAGGGACAATTGGATATTTACACCCTCATTCGGGGGCCGTTAAACATCATTTTGCAATGTATCCTGTGATATTTGGTCACACGTGTAATCATCTCCCCCTGCTGTGATGGTGGAGCTCTGGTGAGGTGTGATGTTCAGGGGGATGGAGGATGTTGCTGCTCACACCTGATTTTCCGGGATTGCGTCCTTTGATCTGGAGCACAGTTGACTCTTTGTTATAACTCTCTGCTGTAATTTGTTCTGAACACAGATGTATATTGTACTACAGATGTCCTCAAAGAGAAAAATACATCACTGCTCACATTGCATTTATAAAACTCAGTCAATTGGAGATCGATAGTATATACATCACATAGGAGACACTGAGACTGCTCTATATACATCACATAGGAGACACTAAGACTGCTGTATCCATATCACATAGGAGACACCAAGGCTGCTGTATATACATCACTGCTCACATTGCATTTATAAAACTCAGTCAATTGGAGATCGATAGTATATACATCACATAGGAGACACTGAGACTGCTCTATATACATCACATAGGAGACACTAAGACTGCTGTGTCCATATCACAAAGGAGACACCAAGGCTGCTGCATGTACATCACTGCTCACATTGCATTTATAAAACTCAGTCAATTGGAGATCGATAGTATATACATCACATAGGAGACACTGAGACTGCTCTATATACATCACATAGGAGACACTAAGACTGCTGTATCCATATCACAAAGGAGACACCAAGGCTTCTGTATGTACATCACTGCTCACATTTCATTTATAAAACTCAGTCATTTGGAGATCGGTAGTATATATGTTGGGCCCAGGCTTTGGGGTACTCGGGTGTCAGGCTGCAAGGGTTAACGCTCCTGCTGTCACGGGGAGTGGTGGCCGCGCCTGACCCCGTGTCCTGGGCCTATCTTCCAAAAAGGGGTTAATATTTACAGGGGATTATGTACAAGTTTGTCGTGACGCCACCTGTAGTTTCTGGTGATATCACAGTCCGCTGGAGGTAGATGGTATCGCGGCTGAGTTGGTGAAGTCCTCCACAGGTAGGGCTGGACCTCCGGGGCAGAGTCCACAGTCACTGTTCCTCCGGGTACTTTACTGTCATTTGCACTGGTCGCACACAAAGTCACAGTTCAGTACTCCTGATGGTATGAGGACAGGTAGCTGAGCGGGTGGATGCAGGCAGATCCCAGGTGGTATGGTGGACCCTGGGTGTGTGCCTTTGCGCTCTACCCTCCTCTGTTCCTTTCCTTCTCCCCAGTGGTGGTGTGAAGTCTGGTCACTTAAAGCCAACCTGACCTCCTCCCTTCTCTCACCCTCACGGCCTTCGGGTAACCCTCTGCTGGCTGACTGCTCACCCATCAAGCGGTGCCTGACACCCTCTTTTGGTCGCTCAGGTGTCTGGGAGAAGTGTAGACTCCACGGGACTCCGGATTCTCTGTGGTCCTAAAGTATCCCACAGGTGCGGGCTCCGGTGCCCGGTAAGCCGTCTGGGATAAACTTCCTCAGGTTCCTCACTCCCTTCAGGCTGGAGAAGCTTTCCTTCTTAAGCCCTCTCCTCCTTTTCCATCTCTCAGCCGAGAGACCCTCTCCTCTCATCTCCAACTCTCCTTCCTCGGAGGCAAAAGACTAAAGACCTCCTTGTTCCCCCTAAAGGTGGTTTTATTTCCTCCCGGGTAACCTCCAACCATGTAATCTAGTATGGGGTGCTGGTTATGGGTTCCACCCGCCATCCTAGAATCCTCCTGCAGCTGGAGTATCTGCACCTCTTTTACGGGTGCAGTACCCCTCTGCGACGCCTGCTTGGCGGGGCACCACATATACATCACATAGGAGACACTGTGACTGCTCTATATACATCGCATAGGAGACACTAAGACTGCTGTATCCATATCACATAGATGACACCTAGACTGCTGTATCCACATCACATAGAAGACCCCTAAACTGCTGTATCCACATCACATAGACACCTAAACTGCTGTATCCACATCACATAGGAGACACCTAGACTGCTGTATCCACGTCACATAGGAGACACCTAGACTGCTGTATCCACATCACATAGGAGACACCTAGACTGCTGTATCCACGTCACATAGGAGACACCTAGACTGCTGTCAACACGTCACATAGGAGACACCTAGACTGCTGTATCCACATCACATAGAAGACCCCTAAACTGCTGTATCCACATCACATAGACACCCAAATTGCTGTATCCACATCACATAGGAGACACCTAGACTGCTGTATCCACGTCACATAGGAGACACCTAGACTGCTGTATCCAAGTCACATAGGAGACACCTAGACTGCTGTCAACACGTCACATAGGAGACACCTAGACTGCTGTATCCACATCACATAGGAGACACCTAGACTGCTGTATCCACATCACATAGGAGACACCTAGACTGCTGTATCCACATCACATAGGAGACACCTAGACTGCTGTATCCACATCACATAGGAGACACCTAGACTGCTGTATCCACGTCACATAGGAGACACCTAGACTGCTGTCAACACATCACATAGGAGTCACCTAGACTGCTGTATCCACATCACATAGGAGACACCTAGACTGCTGTATCCACATCACATAGGAGACACCTAGACTGCTGTATCCACATCACATAGGAGACACTAACTATGATGTATATATCACAAAGTAGACACTAAGACTGCTGTCAACACATCACATAGGAAACCCCAAAACTGCTGTATACACATTATATAGGAGATACCAAGACTGCTATATTCACATCCATAGGAGACATCAAGGCTGCTGTATTTACATCACATAGGAGACACCTAGACTGCTGTATCCACATCACATAGGAGAAACCAAGTATATATATTACATATTACATATTAGATACTACAACTGTTGTATACACATCACATAGGAGGCACTGGGGATGAAGCATATAAATCATGGGATACAATGAGGCGAATGTTTATACATCACATACGAAACACAGAAACTACTGTATATAAATCACATAGGAGATATTGGGACTGGAGAATCTACATTCCATAGGAGGCACCAAAGCTGCTACCTTCATTAGTGGGACAGAAGCACAGTGTGTGCAACACTCCGCCTGCTAAGTGAATCCTGACTTTGGCACTGGCCAGCATAGGAATGTAAATGTTACTGCATGCTCCTCAGGGTGCAGAAGTGAACACTGCATGTACGTGCTTGTAGATTAAAGGGCCAGTAGCTGAAATAGGAGGATAAATGAACAGACTGTGCTGCTGCTTTCTAGTAAGTGTTTTATCACATCACAGAACTGGATTCACAGCTGCACTGCTCAGTGCTTGTACAGGAATATCTCATTTGTGTGTGCGGTGTATGCGACACATAGCAGTTTGTAACCATCCACTAGCTTAGAGACAACTGAAACAATTAGAGTGTTCAGAGTGGGGAAAATCTCTTTGTGATGCCAAGAAAAGCGCTTGTAGAGTGCTGAAGACGGCTGTGGACAATCTTGGGTCTGTTTTACTCAGTTGCTCTTCGGTTTTGCTTTGTATTTTGAGGGTTTGTTGGGTTCTCTGCTACCTTCTGCTATGTAGTATACCGTACTGTACCCATCTCTGGCATTCTTAATGGCAGTAGAACGTAGACATGTTTCAATGGTAGATGATGATTCTTGATTGTAGGTAGTAGTCTAGGAACCATCGAGGTATGGAGACATATGCAATCCTAAAACTATTCTCAGGAATTACTGACTGGTGTCAGGCAAACCTGTACCTAGAGCGCACTGAAGAGACACCTACACCCTGCCGAGACCGGCACACACACCATGAGTGGTCATTGTCAGGTGGTTACTTCTGCTGGTGCTACTACAATTGTCCAGGTAGTCAATCAACCATCAATGGAAGGAAGAATCCAAGGTATGCTTCTATCCTCAGCATTTTTTATGGCCATGGCGACTTGATGGATGAATGCTCTGTAGAATCTTCTGCAAGCTTTGATGGGTCCACCAGGGTCTTCTCCAAGCCTAGGTAGGTCCACCAGGGTCTTCTCCAAGCCTAGATGGGTCCACCAGGGTCTTCTCCAAGCCTAGATAGCTCCACCAGGGTCTTCACCACTGTTATTTTGGTTGAATCAAGCCATCAGGTTTCTGCTCTTCCTCTTCACCTTTTCCTTCTCTTCTTCTGACCATGATGTCCTTCTCCAGTGATTTCTCTCTTCGTATGATGTGTAGACAAGTCCTATCTTGGTGATCCTTCCTTCCAGTGACGTGTGTGGTTGGTTCTTGTTTTTCTTGCCATCCATGGTATCGATAACATCCTTCTCCAGCTCCACATTATGAAGGTGTTGATTCTTCTTCTGTCTTGTTTCTTTATCGTCCAGGAGTCACTTTCATATGTTACTATAGAATAGACCAGACTATGTACGAGCCGTGTCTCCATCACCAGTGAAATGTTACTACAGAATAGACCAGACTATGTACGAGCCGTGTCTTCATCACCAGTGAAATGTTACTACAGAATAGACCAGACTATGTAGGAGCCGTGTCTTCATCACCAGTGAAATGTTACTACAGAATAGACCAGACTATGTGCGAGCCGTGTCTTCATCACCAGTGAAATGTTACTACAGAATAGACCAGACTATGTACGAGCCGTGTCTCCATCACCAGTGAGATGTTACTACAGAATAGACCAGACTATGTACGAGCCGTGTCTCCATCACCAGTGAGATGTTACTACAGAATAGACCAGACTATGTACGAGCCGTGTCTCCATCACCAGTGAAATGTTACTACAGAATAGACCAGACTATGTACGAGCCGTGTCTCCATCACCAGTGAGATGTTACTACAGAATAGACCAGACTATGTACGAGCCGTGTCTCCATCACCAGTGAGATGTTACTACAGTATAGACCAGACTGTGTACGAGCCGTGTCTTCATCACCAGTGAGATGTTACTACAGAATAGACCAGACTATGTACGAGCCGTGTCTCCATCACCAGTGAGATGTTCCTTGATGTGAAGACCTCGTCCAGTGACTTCATTGATGATTTGCCCATAGCTTTTCTCCTATTGACTTCCGGTGTCGTCGCTGCATCTTGAGTGATTATTGATCTGAGTAGGGTGAAGTCCTTTACCACTTATAGTTTGTCGTTGTCCATCTCACATGTGTCCCAGTCATACCTGGCAGCAGGGGTGCACCGAGCCCCACTGCCGCCTGAGCCGCGGCACTTGTTACCGGGGGGGGGGGGGGGTGCTAGTGAAGCCTGGGCCTGCCGCCCCCTCTGTGACCGGGTCGCCACAGTGGTTGCCTGCCGTGGCCGTGAGTGAGTACCGGGGGGGGGTGGGGGGGGGGTGCTAGTGATGCCTGGGGCTGCCGCCCCTTCTGTGCCTCGCCCCCGGCGGTCGCCGCTTACCTCCGGTGCACGGGGTGAGCGGCCGGCGCCATGACAGGGGGAGGCTGTTTGCATGAGGCGCCGCCCCCTTCTGCACAGCCGCTCCCCCTGCCGGCTGCCGCCTGAATGACAGGGCTCACACTGTCCAATGGACGGTGCGGCCCTGCCTGGCAGTAGTCAGTATCTTTGTGTCTCGGTCGTACCTGGCAGTAGTCAGTATCTTTGTGTCATGGTCGTACCTGGCAGTAGTCAGTATCTTTGAGTCCCGGTCGTACCTGGCAGTGGTCAGTATCTCTGTGTCCCGGTCGTACCTGGCAGTAGTCAGTATCTCTGTGTCCCGGTCGTACCTGGCAGTAGTCAGTATCTTTGTGTCCCAGTCATACCTGGCAGTAGTCAGTATCTTTGTGTCCCGGTCGTACCTGGCAGTAGTCAGTATCTCTGTGTCCCGGTCGTACCTGACAGTAGTCAGTATCTTTGTCTTCTTTGTGTTGAGTAGCCGTCCCAAGTTGGAGCTCCATCTTGACACTCCATAATAATCCTTCCTTACATCTACGCTTGTTGCTATCAGTGTTATGTCGTCTACGTATCTTAAATTGTTGATGATTCTTCCACCTATTTTGATTCCTTCTTCTTTTTCGCAAGTCCGGCCTTCCTGATAATGGCAACCCTTATAGCCGCCCCATGTTGGCGCTTTCCATCTTGACTCTCCCTATGAAGTCCTTCATTCCATTTACGCTTGTTGCTGTCAATCTCAGGATTTACTGACCAGTAAATATCTATACTATCTACGTGGAGCCTACTGATGAGAACCCTACGCCCTCCGTAGACTGGAGCACACACACGTTGAGGGGGGTCTTTGTTGCTTCGGATGGAGACCACCAACCAGGTCTTCATGATGGTTGCCACATGTAGTCATTGTCTTCTCCACGGGGGGACGTTTCCACCAGTTATCTCCTCTCGTTCTTCTTCTTAAAGCCGCTCAACCATGAATCGCTGAGGCCAACTTTTCTAGACTGGAAGCCCCTTCTCTTGAGCGTGTGTGTGTGCGCACGGTTTATGGAGGTTGTGTCTTGGGACGAGGTTGTTAAAAGCACTCTATAAATTGCATCATTAAGAACCGTCTTTGGCTTCAAACGTCGAGTCACCTCGGAGGTTTCATCGGTTGTCTTTGGGGGTAAACATGAATCATGCGAGGAGCTTGTTAAAAGGCTTTCACTTGCCATTCAACCCCCTTCTTGGCTCTCAGAGTGTCTCAAGTCTGCGAGAAGATGTGATCTCAGGAGTCGAGGTGCTGACAGCGGTTCTTTGATGGAGAGAGTTTGTAAATAGGAATGTAAGACCGTCAGCTTCAACAGGAGCGAAAATCTGTGAGCCCCGCCAAAGTCCGAGTCACACCTGCTGAGAATTAAAAGGCAACCCCTATGCCAAGTGCCATCATTGTGCCCCCCCTTCTCTCGCCATCCTGACTTCACTTTGGGCACTGTCATCCATCCAGCTCCCCATAGAGAATGGCGATGAGGACATCAAGATGTCCAGTCGTCTCTCGAGCGAGTGGCCAGACACCTCCCGTATTGGCCGCACCAAGCATGGAGACACCTTAATGGGCAACTGTTATGACGGGATGCCACTAAGCCTCTTCTTAAACACATAAATTAACAAAAATGCCCCATAAAACTTTGACAGGACACTCAGAAAGTATCGTCCCCCGGGGACTGTCTCTGCGGAGCGTTGACACGTCTTGATCTCCCTCGGAGAGGCTGAAGTGCCCAGAATGTGTCTGCTAGACAGAGCTCTCTGTTGCAATTTTTGGTGTAAGGGACTGGGATGATGCCAATCTGACGAGTAGCCAGGTAGTAGATCATGGGCATTCATCATAATAAAGAGCATCTTATGTGCAGAACTTGTGAGAAGCAGGGGCTCCAGTCTGCAGAAAACACAAAGACCATATTGGAAATACTCACGTGTGCGCGGGTGTACAAGATCTCTCTGTAAAGGTGTCCGGTCTCACCTCTCCGAGTATTGCAGGAGACTCCCCTGACAGCCACTGCAAAGTCAACTCATTATCTATAGGAACAGAACAACAACTCCCTTGGACGGGCTGGTATCCCACCGATAGCCTTGTACTCTATAGGGTTATCGGCAGAGTACAGGGTTATCGGTACCCTACAGGGTTATCGGTACTCTACAGGGTTATCGGTACTCTACAGGGTTATCGGTACTCTACAGGGTTACCTGTAATCTACCGATAACCCTGTACTCTGACGATAACCCTGTACTCTACCAATAACCCTGTAGGGTACCGATAACCTTGTAGGGTACTGATAACCCTGTAGTCTACCAATACTGTACTCTACCGATAACCCTGTAGTCTAACAATAGCCCTGTAGTCTACCGATAGTGCTGTAGTTTACTGATAATCCTATACTCTACTGATAACCCTGTACTCTACCGATAACCCTGTAATCTATTGATCACCCTGGAATATACCGATAACCCTGAAGTCTAACAATATCCCTGTAGTCAAACAATAGCCCTGTACTCTACCGATAACCCTGTAGTCTACTGATAAATAAGTAACCTATTGATAACCCTATAATATACTGATATCTCTGTAGTCTGCCAATAATCCTGTAATCTATTGATAACCGTGAAATCTACCGATAACCCTATGCTCTACTAATAGTTCTGTAGTCTACCAATGTAATCTATTGATAACCCTGTAGTCTACTGATAATTTTGTAGTCTACCAGTACTGTAATCTACCGATAACCCTGTAATCTACCGATAACCCTGTAGTCAAGTCATTGAACAATTTCCGGAGAAATACATGCTGGTAAGTGAGGGAAAAGAAAGTTCCTGAACCTATAGTGCTGGTAAAAAAACTCATGAAGAGGAACTACTAACTGAAAAAGATGTGAGGACAAGTGACAGAGCAGGATAATGGTCCAGCTCCCAGACAGGTCCTCTACAGATGAGGGATGAGGGCCATCATGGTCTTCTGGAGGTTTTATGTCCCACCTGTCGGTGAGCTATACCAGCCCAGGTACGGATGAAGGACGTGTTGATATTGTCAACTAGAAATCTGGCGCCTTCGATCCTCAAATGAATAGAAGAAAATTCCTGGGAGGGAAAAGAAAAGCTAAAATCTCAACAAACAGACGACATTTATGTTGGGATTTTCCACTGGAAACTTTATATCCACAAGTCAAGTTCAGCTTTCCTCTAAGCCCATAACCATTTCCTCGCCTGATCTATATAAGCTTCCAAATATGCCGCACTTCATCCTATGCGGCGCTGTATGGCGGACGCCGCCTGTCCCACTTGTGCTCCCAGCACTAAGCCCCGTGATATCGGATCTCCTTCTCCTATGGTTCCCGGGACGCTTTCATCTTAGGAGCGATTCATATGTCCAAATCTCTTCTATCCTCCAAATAATCAATTCGCTGCTGTCAGCGCGGCAGATTAGGGGTGAATGATGGGTTTTCTTGGAAGCGAGATTCAAGGTATTGGATAATAAGGAAGTCCTGAGTGTCGGAAACACAACTAGAGAGAGATGGACAAGCTGTGGGCATCAAGGGTGGGGGTCCTCAAGATCTACGCCCATTGATTAACATGAGGCAATTACCTGATCAGGAGGCAAGATACTAAGATGAGCAAAGGCATTCAGTGGAGCTAGTCTGGCCCTAGCCTTGGGGTCTCTGACTAGCCCTGTTACCGAAAGTACCTCTGAAGGTGAGGAGGTTCAGGCCGCCACCCTTGCCCTTTGCTCCTGATCGGCCCTAGGCTAAGAATCCTTAACTCCACCCACGGACTGGGAAAACTCAGCAGCTACACTGGAAGTCGAAAACACAGCTCAACACAGCATGACTTCACAATACGAAGTCCAGGTAGGAATTAGCTCTATCTGCGACACCTAGTGGAGGGAAATTGAGCTATTTTAAGGCTGAGGGAGTGGAGATCTGAATACTAAGGCACACACCTCCACCTGCGTGCTATGACTCACCTCCACCTGCAGAGGTGCACACAGACAGACTAAGGAAGATAACTCAGATTTAATCGCATCAGCAGCGCTTATGGACTGCAAAGCAGTCAACACATGACAATCATCCATAGTTGAGGGGGTTTTCAACCCAGCTTTTGGCGTCATTATTAATAGCCATCTATATATGTATGTTTTATATCAATAACATATAGAACTATTTTCCAACCACTATATGGCACTATTATGTAGGGACTGTATAGCAGCATTTTATAGGTACTGCATGGCATAGTACAGTTTTTTGGCAATCTATGGTGAAATTATTTATTACAGAATTGTTTTCTTTTTCCTGTCTTCCAAGGAATGCCCTATGGACAGTCATAGCCCAAAAGAGTAACCAAAGGTTTCTGCAGTGTAGTGAAATAATGAAGCTATATGCCTCTGTTCAGAAATGTAACCTCCAAGCTCTATGTCATAGTATTGTAGTAAAACCACCAAGCTCTGTGCCTCTGTGTCATAGTGTAACCAAGTTCTATGCTATAGTATTGTAGTATAACCACCAAGCTTTGTGCCTCTGTGTCAGTGTAACCACCAAGGTCTATGCCATAGTATTGTAGTAAAACCACCAAGCTTTGTGCATCTGATCAGTAGTATAACCACCAAGCAGTGTAACCACCAAGTTCTATGCTATAGTATTGAAGTATAACCACCAAGCTTTGTGCCTCTGTGTAGTAGTGTAACCACCAAGTTCTATGTCATAGTATTGAAGTATAACCACCAAGCTTTGTGCCTCTGTGTAGTAGTGTAACCATCAAGTTCTATGCTATAGTATTGTAGTATAACCACCAAGCTTTGTGCCTCTGTGTCAGTGTAACCACCAAGGTCTATGCCATAGTATTGTAGTAAAACCACCAAGCTTTGTGCATCTGTTCAGTAGTATAACCACCAAGCAGTGTAACCACCAAGTTCTATGCTATAGTATTGAAGTATAACCACCAAGCTTTGTGCCTCTGTGTAGTAGTGTAACCACCAAGCTCTATGCCATAGTATTGTAGTAAAACCACCAAGCTTTGTGCCTCTGTTTAGTAGTATAACCACCAAGCTTTATGCCATAGTATTATAGTAAAACCACCAAGCTTTGTGCCTCTGTGTCATAGTGCAACCACCAAGCTTTGTGCCATAGTATTATAGTAAAACCACCAAGCTCTATGCCATAGTATTGTAGTATAACCACCAAGCTTTGTGCCTCTGAGTAGCAGTGTAATCATTAAGCTATCTGCCACAGTATAATAATGAAAGGCCTGATGCCACAGTATCATAGCAAAGCATCAGCTCAGCTTCTCTATATAGAAATGATGTATATAAGTGAGAAGACTACGCCAATACATCCTAGCATTTCATTGGCCTAATTCTCCCGGTGCCCTCGGCTTTACCCCGGAGCGATATCTACCATCTTTGGCAATTTTTTTCATGAAAATGTACGAAATCTACAATAATTCCTCTCCGACTTCTTGGCTTAGCCACAAAAAAGCAGAAAGTTGTAAAAATACGAGCACATCAGATAAGCAAAGGTTTACAATTACAAAGGGAAGCACGGAAGTGCGAAGCTGTCAAGAGCCAAGAGGTCCTCAGCGTCACTGGCGAGAGGTAGAGAGTGGAGCGCTGGCTCCGTCTACCGCCCCGAATACAACGTGCTTTTAATGTCACTCCTCGACAAAAAGATGTTTGTTTTCTCTCCTCGCTGCCTCATGGATATTACGTATTTCAGCCGCAGCAGCTGGGACACGGCTGCCGCTGCTCCTGCCCCTATGGTGGCTTCCAAGTCTCTCGGCTCCTCCACCTGCAATCAATCTGCTCGTGGTGTTGACTTGCAGATTCACTTGGGATTTTTTGAGTGGCGTCTCGAGCCAGAAGAAGGATCTGAAATTCAGCTGCATCTGCCCAAACACTAAGTCAGGACTTTCAGTCCGGTAGTCTGAGTCTTGTAAGAACAATACAGATATTAAAGAAGTATTGAACAGAGCGGATCGTGGGTTTGACTGGTGCAATTACAATAAACCGAGCATTAGGCTGGAACGCGCAATCCTTGGACACAACCGATAAACATTCCGGGTCACGAGGCTCAGAGATCTGGAGGATTATCCTAGAGCTGGAAGAATCACCCGGGATTTTAGTCCAACTTCAATTACATGTAAATCACCTATGAGTCGCTATTGCTCCATAAGAAAATAGTCAAGATGGGAAAGCAGAGCCCGGTCCTAGTGGTCAAGAGCCTCAACCTTAGGATTCCTGGAGCCCCGGAGTTCTAGAGTCTTAGGATTCCAAGAACTTGCCCGTCTCCTCCATCCTCAGTATTCAGTGACCGCCCATGTCCTCCATCCTCAGTATTCAGTGACCGCCCGTCTCCTCCATCCTCAGTATTCAGTGACCGCCCGTCTCCTCCATCCTCAGTATTCAGTGACCGCCCGTCTCCTCCATCCTCAGTATTCAGTGACCGCCCGTCTCCTCCGTCCTCAGTATTCGGTGACCGTCCGTCTCCATTATCCTCAGTATTCAGTGACCGCCCGTCTCCTCCGTCCTCAGTATTCAGTGACCGCCCGTCTCCTCCGTCCTCAGTATTCAGTGACCGCCCGTCTCCTCCGTCCTCAGTATTCAGTGACCGCCCGTCTCCTCCATCCTCAGTATTCAGTGACTGCCCATCTCCTCCATCCTCAGTATTCAGTGACCGCCCGTCTCCTCCATCCTCAGTATTCAGTGACCGCCCGTCTCCACCATCCTCAGTATTCAGTGACCGCCCGTCTCCTCCGTCCTCAGTATTCAGTGACCGCCCGTCTCCTCCGTCCTCAGTATTCAGTGACCGCCCGTCTCCTCCGTCCTCAGTATTCAGTGACCGCCCGTCTCCTCCGTCCTCAGTATTCAGTGACTGCCCATCTCCTCCATCCTCAGTATTCAGTGACCGCCCGTCTCCTCCATCCTCAGTATTCAGTGACCGCCCGTCTCCTCCATCCTCAGTATTCAGTGACTGCCCGTCTCCTCCGTCCTCAGTATTCAGTGACCGCCCGTCTCCTCCGTCCTCAGTATTCAGTGACCGCCCGTCTCCTCCGTCCTCAGTATTCAGTGACCGCCCGTCTCCTCTGTCCTCAGTATTCAGTGACCGCCCGTCTCCTCCGTCCTCAGTATTCAATGATCGCCCGTCTCCTCCATCCTCAGTATTCAGTGACCGCCTGTCTCCTCCATCCTTAGTATTCGGAGATCGACCGTCTCCTCCATCCTCAGTATTCAGTGACCGCCCGTCTCCTCCGTCCTCAGTATTCAGTGACCGCCCGTCTCCTCCATCCTCAGTATTCAGTGACTGCCCATCTCCTCCATCCTCAGTATTCAGTGACCGCCCGTCTCCTCCATCCTCAGTATTCAGTGACCGCCCGTCTCCTCCATCCTCAGTATTCAGTGACCGCCCGTCTCCTCCGTCCTCAGTATTCAGTGACCGCCCGTCTCCTCCGTCCTCAGTATTCAGTGACCGCCCGTCTCCTCCGTCCTCAGTATTCAGTGACCGCCCGTCTCCTCCGTCCTCAGTATTCAGTGACTGCCCTTCTCCTCCATCCTCAGTATTCAGTGACCGCCCGTCTCCCCCATCCTCAGTATTCAGTGACCGCCCGTCTCCTCCATCCTCAGTATTCAGTGACCGCCCGTCTCCTCCATCCTCAGTATTCATTGACCGCCCGTCTCCTCCATCCTCAGTAGTCACTGACCGCCCGTCTCCTCCGTCCTCAGTATTCAGTGACCGCCCGTCTCCTCCGTCCTCAGTATTCAGTGACCGCCCGTCTCCTCCGTCCTCAGTATTCAATGATCGCCCGTCTCCTCCATCCTCAGTATTCAGTGACCGCCTGTCTCCTCCATCCTTAGTATTCGGAGATCGACCGTCTCCTCCGTCCTCAGTATTCAGTGACCGCCTGTCTCCTCCATCCTCAGTATTCAGTGACCGCCCGTCTCCTCCGTCCTCAGTATTCAATGATCGCCCGTCTCCTCCATCCTCAGTATTCAGTGACCGCCCGTCTCCTCCATCCTCAGTATTCAGTGACCGCCTGTCTCCTCCATCCTCAGTATTCAGTGACCGCCCGTCTCCTCCGTCCTCAGTATTCAATGATCGCCCGTCTCCTCCATCCTCAGTATTCAGTGACCGCCTGTCTCCTCCATCCTTAGTATTCGGAGATCGACCGTCTCCTCCGTCCTCAGTATTCAGTGACCGCCCGTCTCCTCCGTCCTCAGAGGCCCCGCAGCACAACTGAGCAACAAGACAAGTACATTAGAGTCTCTAGTGTGAGAAATCCAACACCTCACAGCTCCTCAACTGGCAGCTTCATTAAATAATACCCGCAAAACACCAGTGTCAATGACTACAGAGAAGAGGCAGTGCTGGCTAGCGGTCACATGACAAACCCATGTGACTGCTAGCTGCATGCTGATTGGCTGAACTGCAAGGTCCTTTTCCCCCCATCTTCTCCCGGTGGTCTCGGAGGTCCTGTAACAGCCGGAGGTCTTCGGTAACGGTCCAGGTACATAAGGTACAGGAGTACAAGAGGTGAGTATTAATTTTTATTGTTTTTAACCCCTTAGGTTAACTTTTATGGTACCTTTACACGCCGCCACAACAGGATGGATACCAACGGCAACTTGACGTGCACGAGCACGGCCGAACGGTTACCAACGGGAACCGCACCCTCTATACACGCCGCCACAAGGTGCGCTACGCTACGCTACATCTACAGCTACATACATCGCCGGGTGTCGCAAGTAGCCGTCTGTAGCTCAGCGTACCAGCTTTACACACAGCCACCACAGAGTGATCTGGGAGCAACAAAGGCAGGACGTAAAACAAATAGGCGTGCCACAGACCTGTACGCCGCGCCCAAACCACAACCATTGGCCAACACTACGGAGTTGTGATTGGGCACGACGGAAAGGGCGGATGGCCGAGACGTGCCGTACTAGTGAACGGAGTGTGGCACGGAATAAGCGCTTGTGACATGGCGGAGCCTGGCGAATGCATCCAAATCGATGGTAATGGGTCACGCTAGAGCGGTGGCCAGTCACATATCCCGTGTGTATTAAAGTAGCGGTCCGGGGCTATGTGTGCGTAGTACAAGTGTTTGCCGTGTCACGCACGATCAGCGCTTGTGACAGCCGCGTGTGCAGATTGAACTGAGGTGCGTTTGTGTGCCACACATTAGCGTCTTACAAAAGACAGTATGTGCGTTTTCTGTCAAAAATCTGTGACAACTGTGGCGAAGTATGTGTATGTATACAGGCTGAATGGGGTTTAATATATGTGCTGACAGATGTGAATGTAGTGGAACAGCTTCCAAGGCACCAAGTCAAAGATCTGTGTGACAGTGTATTAGCAAACACCTGACAAGAATATGTCCTGCATCAATGTGCTGTGTGCAGGGGACCCTCTGCCTACAACAAAATAAAGGATCATGTACGCACAATGGCCACAAACACTGTTGGGCAAAAGACTTTCAGAAAAACATGGCTACCCACACATATTGTGTGCACAATCCCAGCCAATAGGTGGCTATGACATCCCAGGCCCCCACCCAACCCTGCATCACATTGCCCTCCTCCACCAAGTAATCAGGCTCACACAGATGATGTTGGATCCAACAGAAAAAGGTTTAATATATTGCATGAATCTTGACCTTGTCTTGTGCAAACAAAATATACATAAAGTAAAAACATTGTCGAATTCAAGAGCAGGTGACATTCATCAGGGAAATTCAATGGATAAGCAAATCACCACACATTGCAAACTGTGGATGGAAAAAATACTAAAATAACCTAAACTAACTAACTAAATAACTACATAATGAAAACTCATGCACATAATGCAAACAAAGAGAATGGAAAAGGTCAACCAAACATTAAAGGGGTGCAGCTAACCTGCTGTCACCTCCATTGAAAACACAAAAAGCAACTCCCAGAGCCAGCCACATTATATGGCCTGGTCCTGCCAGCTCACTGCACCAGACCCATTGAAGTAGGAGCAGTAAGCTTCTCTACTGTCCCTGGCCTCCTGCCGAGTGCGGCCATGGCTCTGCGGCTGGAGTGGCACAATCACATGGGCCTCATCACGCCAAGACCCTGGACGGAGCTCCCCTGTTGTAGCGTCTGCATTATCTACATAACCTCCTGGCGTGTATGATGCTCTATCCCTACGACGCAGGAAGTTGTGCAGCACACAGCAGGCCACCACTACCGCGTCAATAGACTCCGGTTTCATATGTATAGGTGTATGAAAAATCCGGAATCTATTGGCCATTATCCCAAACGCATTTTCAACTACACGGCGGGCCCGGGATAGCCGGTAGTTGAAAATGCGTCTCGCAGAAGTAAGGGCCCTCTGGGGATATGGCCGCAGTAGGTGCTCCTGAAGTGGGAATGCTTCATCCGCCACAAACGCAAAGTTGAGATGTTCGGTCGTGTGTGTTCTGTTCCCACTTAAAGGCGATAAAGGCATGCTGGTTGTATACTAGGATGAGAGTTCCTTCTTACCTTTGTACTTCCAATAAGAGGGGCAGACAGGACCCGGAGCAGCGTCTCAGATAAGCGTACACACGTTAGGATGAAAACAATGCTGGTTTATTCCATAGATGAATGATCCAAAACATGGCATTGAAATCTTGCATGAAGCTTGTCTCTGCAGTCGCTACTTGTGGGTCAAAAAACTTTGCTTCTCCAGCTCTATGAGAATGGAACTCTCTGCAGTAAAGATGTCTCCTAATGACTGGGCAAAACAGGAAGAGACAACAGCACGTGCAGGAGCCACACCCCCATAGGCTGGACAAGGAAAGGCAGAAAGAATTGAGAGGTCTGGCCAGCAGGTGGCAGCAGAGACAAGCATCAATATAACAGATTAGACAGTAAAACAGGATTGAAACAGCACACTCCCCGTCTGGAATTCACTTTGGGGATTCCACTATTAGTCCATAACAATACCTAAACGAAGGGCATGTTAAATACAACAATTCAAATTCAAAACCAAAATGAGAAGAAAACGGCTAAAGTTCAGGTCCGGAAGCGTTCATCCCGTAGTGGCGCTCTCTACGGGCAACAGCAGAATGAGTTCGTGGATCGGCCTTGCAAAGGTCTTCGTCTCACCTTTCCTGAAGACCCTTAGCTCCACCTTCCGCACATTGCCGTCCTGGCTAGGTAGTGTCTTAGTAACAAGTCCCAGAGGCCAGTCAGTTCTTTGGGTGGTCTGATCTTTCATAAGGACCAGGTCCCCTTCCTTGATATTTGGCTTGGGATGTCGCCACTTCCTTCTTCCTTGAAGAACGGTGAGGTATTCCTTTCTCCATCGATTCCAGAAGTAGTCGGCCAAATATTGGACTCGTTTCCAGTGTCTTTGGTAGGTGTTGGCGTGAGTGAAGTCTCCGCTGGGAATTACCGCGTTGTCAATTTTTTGAGTAAGAAGGATGGTGGGAGTCAGCATGGTTGGTACCTCTGGATCCATTGTCACGGGCACGAGGGGTCTCGAATTGATGATGGCTGAGACTTCGGCTAAAAGAGTGACTAGAGTCTCGTGCGTGAGTCTTGAGGAGTTAACGTCCTTTAGCATGGAGTTCAGGATGTTGCGTGAGATCCCTATCATCCTCTCCCAGGAGCCCCCATGTGAGAACTGTGAGGAGAATTGAAGATCCAGGTGCAACCCTTGTCTGCTAGCTGGTCTTGGATTGGCTTGGTGTCGATGTTCAGCTCTCTACATGCACCGACGAAGTTGCTGCCACGGTCGGACCTCAGCTGCTTTACTGGTCCTCTAATGGCAAAGAACCTCCTTAAGGCATTGATCAGGCAGGAAGTATCCATGGATTCTAACACCTCAATGTGAACGGCTCGAACACTCATGCAGGTGAATAGCACAGCCCACCGCTTATTGTCTGCTCGGCTGCTACGAGTTCTGCGTGAAGATACCATCCATGGTCCGAACACGTCTAGGCCCACGTAGGTGAAAGGTGGTTCCATAGAAAGTCTGTCTGCAGGCAGATCAGCCATTTGTTGGCACAGTTGCCTTCCTCTCGTTTTGCGACAATGCACACAATCATGGAGTATTTGTGCTACACGTCTCTTCATTCCAATGATCCAAAGGCCTGCCGACCGTACGGCGCCCTCTGTGATCTGTCTGCCTTGGTGTTCAGTCCTTTCATGGTGATGTCGGATCAGCAAGACTGTAACGTGGTGTTTGTTGGGAATGATGAGAGGATTTTGTTCTGCGACTCCGAAACGAGCCTGATTTAAACGACCGCCGACTCTAAGTAAGCCAAAACTGTCCATAATCGGGTTTAGATTGGCTAGAGGGCTTCTTAGTGGAATCTGCTGTTTGTTGTGTAAACAGTTCCATTCGGTGGCGAATTCGCTCTGTTGGAGGTGGCGTATTATGAGGGACTCACCATGGGAGATGTCCTCAGCAGAAAGGGGTTTGTGGCACACATGCCAGCGATGACAGTCTCTGTTTTTTAGGTCTGTACGATAGCATCTGGCGATGTGCACTAACCTGGCGACAGTCCGGACGAGTCTTGTCCAGCTGGAGAAACGTTCAAAACGTTGGCAGCCGAGGTTGGAAGCTTCCTCTGCACTGGTGGCCAGGGTGTTGACTTCAGTTCGGACATCTGGATCGTTATCTGGATCTAGGATGCTGAAGTTTTCCTGGACACCTTCCTCCGACTGTCTCAACAGGAACTCTGGACCTGTAAGCCAAGAAGAGTTAGCAAAGGAAGATATAGACATGGGTCTAGTTGCATGATCTGCTGGATTCAGCTCCGATGGTACGTAACGCCATTGCTCTGGTTTGGAGGACCTCCTGATCCTTTCGATGCGGTTACTGACATACACATAGAATCGTCTTGATTGATTGTAGATGTAACCCAAAACGACCTTGCTGTCAGTGTAGAAGTGGACCTCATCCATTTCAATACACAGTTCTTGTAGTACGAAGTCAGCAATTTCCACTGCCAAGACGGCTCCACAGAGTTCGTGCCTGGGAATGGTATGGTCGGGCTTCGGGGTTAGCTTCGCCTTGCCGAATACCAGTCCAACGTAGCTTTGTCCGTTGGCATCCATCACCTTCAGGTATGCAACCGCTGCTATGGCTTCAGTGGAGGCGTCTGAGAAGACGTGGAGTTCTTTCCTTCCGCTAGAGGCAAGGGAGATTTTGGTGTAACATCTCGAGATGTGAATGTTGTTCAATCCGCACAACGACTGTTTCCAAGCTTCCCATTTTTGCTCTTTGTCAGAAGGGAGTGGGGTATCCCAATCCTTGACGGTTTCAGAGAATTGTCTCAACAAGGATTTGCCTTGTATAGTGATAGGCGCTACGAATCCGAGCGGGTCGAATAAGCTGTTCACTATGGAAAGGACGCCACGTTTCGTGAACGGTTTGTCTGAGCAATTTACTTGAAATCCAAAGGAGTCGGCTGCGAGATCCCATCTAATGCCGAGGCTCCTCTGCACGGGTGGGCTCTCTAGCCCCAAGTCAATGTCCTTGAATCCAGGGGCGTGGTCGCCCGAGTCAAAGGCTCTCATTACGGCTGGGCTGTTTGAAGCGATTTTGTGTAGCCTAAGTTTTGCCTGGGCCAGCATACTTTGGGTCCTTTTGAGCAAATCAATGGCTGCTTCCTCGGTGGGTAGTGATTTGAGCCCGTCATCTACGTAAAAGTCTTTTTCAACAAAGTCTCTCGCGTCTGTGCCATACTCGGACTCTCCCTCTGACGCGGTTCTTCGGAGACCATAGGTTGCTACTGCGGGTGAAGGGCTGTTCCCGAAAACGTGGACCCTCATTCGATATTCCACCATCTCTTTATTGGTGTCATTGTCCTTGTACCACAGAAATCTGAGGAAATTCCGGTGATCCTCCCTGACTAGGAAACAGTGGAACATCTGTTCGATATCAGCAGTGATGGCGACAAGTTCTTTTCTGAACCTCAGCAACACTCCTACTAAGTTGTTTGTTAGGTTGGGGCCGGTGAGGAGAACATCGTTAAGGGATACGCCTCCGTGTTTGGCGCTGGAGTCAAAGACAACCCTGATTTGGTTCGGTTTCCGTGGGTGGTATACACCAAATGAAGGCAGATACCAGCACTCTTCATTCTTCCTTAAGGATGGAGCGAGTTCCGCGTGGTTATTGCGAAATATCTTGTCCATGAAGGCCACGATATGTTCCCTCATCTCAGGCTTGTTGTTCATTGAACGCTGCAGAGAGTTAAATCTGGTCTGAGCTTGGTCTCGGTTGTTTGGGAGTCTTACCCTGGTGGATCGGAAGGGTAGTGGAGAGACCCAGTGGTTGGTTTCGTTTTTAGAGAACGTACGGTCCATTATCTCGATGAACTCTCTGTCCTCCACTGACAAGGCTACCTTATCGTCGTCCTTGGTCGTGTGAAAGACTGATCTTCCTAAGTTGTCGGAACGCAGGGAAGAAGCGACGTCGAGTAGCTGTATTGAGTCTGGGGGCTTCTCCTTCACTTCATAGTGATGAGGACATGGTCTTAGGCAGGTTGTGCGCCCATCTCCATGCACGTAGGTCCTGAAGGAGTCGATTTCTGATCGATCAACACACACATTTCCTATGACTACCCATCCCAAGTCCAGTCTCTGGGCGTATGGTGCATAGTCGGGTCCATTGCACTGTTGTCGCACCTTGTGTACCCTCAGGTTGTCTCTGCCGAGCAGGAGTAGAATGTCCGCGTTGTTATCTATAGGTGGGATAACGCTCGCGAGGTGTTTCAGGTGTGGCTGATGAAGTGCAGCTTCTGGGGTAGGAATTTCACTCCTGTGGCTGGGTATTTGGTCACATTCAACGAGCGTTGGTAGAGGTATTTCAGTCTTCCCGTTGATAGGAGAAGCAATGAATCCCCGGGCTCTTCTGCCGTTAGTCTCTATGCGGCCTGAGCAGGTGTTCAAGGTGTAGGGTTCTGATGGTCCACTAATTCCGAAGGCTTCAAAGAATTTGGTTCCTGCCAGGGACCGGTTGCTTTGGTCGTCTATGATGGCATACACCTTCATCGCCTTTTCTGGGCGTCCCTCGGGATAAACCTTGATGAGGCATATTCGGGCACAACATTTCTCCATTCGGCCCTCTCCACATACCTCTGAGCATGAGCAGGAAACAGTTGTGGCGGTGTCAGTCTGATTCTGTGGCTCCCCGCCATAACTTGGAGCGGGAGCGGTGGCGACTGTAGCCGGTGTGTCTCTAGCTAGCCGGGTAGGATGCATGGCTGAAATGTGCTTTTCGCTGTGGCACTCCCCACACTTGACTGTGGATTTACAGTCCTTGGCCATGTGCTCAAGTGATGCGCAGCATTTGAAGCAAATTCCAAGCTCAGTGAGGATCTTCTTGCGCTCCTGTAAGGTTTTGGATCTAAACCCCTTGCACTTGGTCAGTGAGTGTGGTTTTTTGTGGATGGGACATTCACGATTGAAAGACTTATCTCGTGGTGAGACAGTGTTCTGTTCGTCTGTGGGCGTTGCAGGTGATGGTAGTTCGGTCTTTCTAACACTCACAGCTCTCTTAGTGTCTCTGCGTTTTTGTATAGCACTTTCATACTTTGATGCTGGAGTTGCTGCAGCTGCCGAAGTGTTGGATTCTAGGAAGTCGAGGCTGGGGTCATTCCTCATCTGGGCCTGCTCGTCAATGAATCTGCAGAAGTGGATAAATGGGGGAAAGGTGACGTCGTTCACTCTTTTGTACCTTGAGACTGACGTTGCCCATTTCTCCTGCAGACTGTATGGCAGCTTCACCACGATTGGATTTACTCCATGGGCTGAATCCAGATAGCACAGCCCGGACAGACGAGGGTCTCTTTTGGCGAGCTCCAGCTCCATGAGCAGATCACTTAGGTCTTGGAGCTTGTGGACTTCTTTAAGGTTGATCTTTGAGAAATCCTGCAGTCTCTTGAATAGGGCTTTCTCTATTGCTTCCGCGCTGCCAAAGGTGCGTTCCAGCCTTTGCCATGCGGCGGCGAGACCTGCTTCTGCTTGTCCTACATAGACGGTTCTGAGGCTCTTGATACGGCTTGAAGAGCTTGGGCCCAACCACTTGATCAGGAGGTCGAGTTCCTGTTCTTCGGTTAGGTTGAGATTGGCGATGGCTGCCTTGAAGGTTGCTTTCCAGGCCCTGTAGTTCTCTGCACGATCATCGAAATTCACAAGACTAGTACTGATTAGCTCTCTGCTCACCATGAACCTGGCAAACTCGGACATGTCCGACTTCTCACCACTTGTTGCCACGACGACTCGTGATGCCCCTGGGGTGTATGGGCCGCCTGGCGTGAATGGATGAGCTGTTTCCGGGTAGAATGATGCTGCTGCAGGGTTGAGCTGTGGTTTAGCCCTTGAAGAATCTGACGAATACCGCTTGAGCTGTGAAGGTGGGCCAGGAAACGCTGGGTTGCCATCTTGTGGTGGTGACTGTGTTTGAGAGGGTATCTCTCGGCGACTGTCGTTAATTAGCTCGGGCGCCTTCGAGGGTACTGGCACCTTTTGAAGTATGTTGGGGGTTTTGGCGTCGTTGACTTGGACGGTACTGTAAACCGGGGTCGCTACAGGTACCCGGTTTAGCACATAGTCTCTGGTGCGATCGACTGGATCATCCGTTTCCAGTGGTGGCGAGTTAGCTGGATCAAGACCTTGGATCAATGCCTGCTCGAGTAGTCTTACTTTAGCTAGCGCAACCTCCTCTTCCATCTGTGACCGAAGGATCTGGATCTGTATTCGAGCCTCCGCTTCTGCCCTTGCTTCTGCTTCTGCCCTTTTAGCCTCTGCTTCTGCCCTTTTAGCCTCTGCTTCTGCTTCTGCCCTTTTTTTCTCTGCCCTTGCTTCTGCCTTTGCTTCTGCCCTTTTTTCTTCCGCTTCTCTCTCAGTGAAAGAACGTCTCACCCTGGATTCCTCTGCTATTATGCGGGCCTCTAGTATCCTGTCGCTCATGGTTGAACTTCTTGAGGATGATGACCTGGATGCCCGAGAGGAACGCTTAGATGAGGTCGATCGGTGTGATCTGGTTTCTTGCAGGTGAGAGATGCGGTGTTCGGCCTTGTTTATGGCGTGTCGGACCTTGGCATCTCTCCCTTCGTCCGTCTCTAGCGCCTTACTGAGGTCTGAAAGAGATTCATCAGAATTAAAGTCTCTTAGAAGGGTAATGTACCTTGTTGACAGTCTCTTGTATCCTTCATGGGCGGCGTTCAGCCGTTCCATAACAGACTGTAAGCTTGCGGCGTCGCCTGACGAGGGTTCAAGTCTCGACATGTAAGAGGCGACGCGTTCCCACTGTTCTTCCAGGCGTTCACTTAGCTCATCTTTCATAGCCTGATAGTTTTCAATTGCCTTTACCGTTGGTTTGTAAGAACGTTTTGGTCGGGTAACTTGGTCTGCTTGAGACGTGGGGTCTGCCTCCTGGGCTTCATCGTGGACAGTATCAGGTTGTATTTGCTCTGTTTCAGCAGTGGGAGCCTGTCCGAGGTCCTTTTCGGCCATTTTGAATAAAAGTGTACTGTCTCTTTAAAAAACTCAACTTTTGAATAGGGGTCCGAAAATCGCTGTGCGGCTCTGCGGGAACTCCCGGATGGGATCCCCAAGGTGGCTTTGACGAAACTTGGGGTTCGCAGTTCGCCGATGTGCAGTAATGAGGTATAGTGTACTGCAGGCTTATGGAGGCGATGTGGCCAGAAGGAAACCGCTGGTGCATAAAAACAGTTCTTTATAACAGTACAGGCAGAGCTAATACAAGATGTGCAGGTGGGAGAGCTTCCCTCAAGCTTGTCCAGACGTGCACTGCTGCAGGCAGACAGATACACAAGGCTTGTTGCTGGGCAGATTAATGCACAGAGGGACAGGGCACATGGAGGGCTATAGCTGGATGTTGGGCTGTAAGGCAGTTTTCTAGCTGATAGGAGCTTTTAGGCATAGTTTTTTGACTGTTAGGAGCTTTCAATCAAAGTTTTTTGACTGTTCTGTTCCCACTTAAAGGCGATAAAGGCATGCTGGTTGTATACTAGGATGAGAGTTCCTTCTTACCTTTGTACTTCCAATAAGAGGGGCAGACAGGACCCGGAGCAGCGTCTCAGATAAGCGTACACACGTTAGGATGAAAACAATGCTGGTTTATTCCATAGATGAATGATCCAAAACATGGCATTGAAATCTTGCATGAAGCTTGTCTCTGCAGTCGCTACTTGTGGGTCAAAAAACTTTGCTTCTCCAGCTCTATGAGAATGGAACTCTCTGCAGTAAAGATGTCTCCTAATGACTGGGCAAAACAGGAAGAGACAACAGCACGTGCAGGAGCCACACCCCCATAGGCTGGACAAGGAAAGGCAGAAAGAATTGAGAGGTCTGGCCAGCAGGTGGCAGCAGAGACAAGCATCAATATAACAGATTAGACTGTAAAACAGGATTGAAACAGCACAGTGTGCTCATTTGAGGGTAAGTTTAGCCCACCATTCCCTAGTAGTGTTGCCAAGGAGCTTAGGGCAAACACCCCCCCATCTGAGTTGCGACCAGGCATTCCAACATCCACGTAGAGGAACTCATAGTTGGCATCTACTACAGCCATGAGGATTATACTACAATACCCTTTGTAATTGTAATACAAAGAGCCAGAGTGGGCAGGTTTGGTAATCCTCACGTGCTTACCATCCAATGCCCCGCCACAGTTGGGGAAGTTCCACCGGGTTTCAAACCCTTGGGCCACTTCCAGCCATTCTGCAGCGGTTAATGGCATTTTCATGTAGGCTGGCTGCAGAGCTCTCCAGATGGCCCAACACGTTTCAGGGATCAGGCGGCTCAGCAGGGGCAGGGAGACACGTGACACGTATGTGAGGGATGTCATGGACTGCCCTGTAGCCAGGAACCGCAAAGTGATCGCCAACCGCTCAGCAGCTGATACTGATGGTCGCATTATAGTGTCCTGACGCGCTATCATTGGCCCTACACGCTCCAATAGGAAGGTGAAACAGTCCTCGGGCATACGGAGATAGTTTCGGTAATCATCAGGACAGTTAAGCTCCAGCTCCCGCAACAGCTGCATGTGGCCCCGGGTTTCCCGCCTCAGAAGCCAATCACGGGTCCACATCCGCCGCTGTCTGCGCCTCATCAACCTTTCATACCGATCCTGATACCACATTTGCTCTTCCACCAACGCAAGAGCCACGATAACATTGCGGTCATGGATATTCTGCATCCTCAATATCAGCACCTGTAGATGAGAATACACAACATGAGTACATAGACCAAAATGTGGGCAAGTCAGCAGGTTCAGCAACCCACACCTCTTTCCCATTACACACTATAGCCAAGAGGATGGGATCTCTTGTGTGGGCCCAAAACACAACCCTGAAGCAAGGACGGCAAACACCCAGTAGTCACCCCAAACAACATGGCACACGGCGATTGAGAGTGGCCTCCTCTACATCAACGTCAATGGGAGCTCCCAAAATTCACACATCTGCACCTAGGTGAGTTAGAAAGGGACATGTGTCACCAATAATGTTGCTCAAACAGGTCCCATAATCCATTACACAGCCCATAATGTCTATTGATTACAGTAAAAATGAGAAGAATAACGAATGTGACGTACCCCGATATGGAAGGTTGAGGAAGGCTACATGAACCAAACAACATTGCACATGACTGCGGATGGTTACCCATGGTGTAATTGGTTTTTGAAGGTGTCATTTTACATACACATGTATGCCATGTCTGGCGGCCAACACCTCAAAGCCCTGGGTCATCCCATTCCCGTTGGACACAGTCTCCATTGGCCACAACCAGTATGCAGAAATCGATCCAGTCGACATGAGTGACACAGTTCCGTCTACAGTCATGCATCCATTCTCCTGTATGTTGTCTGCAAACAAACACAGCAATGTATCTCAACAAAAGTGTCAAGGGCCACACAAAATGCCGTATCCTAACCCACACACTACACTATATGTCGTCCCCTACAATACAAACCCCTATATCGGCCGCTACACCAGTCTCCGGCGCTCTCCAAGAACATCAACATATGCACCCCACCCTGCGCCAATTCCATGTGTGTCCACAAAAACTTACCTAATGGGTCTGGCCAGCAAGCGTAATGTTTGGCGGGATGGGCAACTTTTAAAGGGCCGCCATCCTATCACGATTCAGCGATCTCCACCAATTAGCGGAAGGCAAATCCGCACCCAGGTGCCCCTTCAGGATGTGCATTATTGTGTCCGCTGTGATTGGTGTCCCGGACTATAAAGGCAGGTCAATGGCCACTGCTCCGTGTCCAGACGTCGATGTGCATTGAGCTACTAGTGTCCTGTTTGACTTCTGTTGCTCTGACGGTAAGCCTCTTTAGCGGTTTGTAAGAAAATGTAATGAACGCAGCTGGTTCTGGCACAGGCAGCTTAGGCGATGTGTGTATGGCCATGTTTGAAGCGGCATGCAAATATTTACCACGTAATATTCAATATGTGAACCTTATTCTGTGTCGCCCAGTAGCCACGTAGTGCCTCTACTTATGTAGTGTAAGTATGTATTGCACCTTCTGCTTTGTGGCAATGGTAAAAGAGCACGCTGTTATTTCTTTGGCTGGTACTTCACATCAACATTTCAGGGGTGGTAGAATTGTGGCGGACATTCCAGGGATGTTGGGTACATGTGTTAAAATGGAACTTCCACGTCTGGAGGAACACCTACATGATCATCTGGGTGCACATTACATGTAGTATGTGCAGTGTTGGCACACACCCAGGCCGCCTTTCTGATATAGTGACCCCTTACCATTGTGGACACTGGCCAGGTACTAGTTAGCACACAACGTGTCAAGGTGTGTTGCAATAGGTACATTGGGGACAGAAATCATGTTTGAAACATCTGTAGGTGGACACCGATATCCGGGGCTTGATAATGGCTGCATACATGTGTTTGAGTTAGTAGCGGTCTGAGATTGAGAAAATGCCCCACTCATGCCCAGTTTCACTCCACAAAATAGCTGCATAGATGATCACTGTAGAAAGTTAATGATTATGTGTATGATTGTGGCAAGTTTTGAAATGTCGGTATGCCTTGTGTTGTGACTGTGTGTTTTTTGTGTGTTTTGTCATCGGCAGATGCCGACGGGTACTGTGGAATTGGAAACCCAGCTTCTCACGGAGTATCAGCGGCACGAATGTTTGTGGCGCAGCTCGCTGCCCGAATATAAAAATCGGGCAGCGAGGGCCGAGGCCTACAGGAGTCTTGTGGCTCTGGCAAATCGCTTGGAGCCAAGGGTAGGCAAGACGTGGGACCAGCAAATGGTGGCACTTAAGATCAAAAACATGAGGTCGGCGTTCATGCGGGCTCACATTCTGTACCAGCGTCGTCGCTCAGGGGCTGGAGCAGAGGAGGTACCATCACCTACCCTATGGTACTATCCCCTGTTCACCTTCATCCTGGGCGAGGTTCGCCCGCATCGAACGACCACCAACTGCCCCGTTGCTGCGTCCCATGTAGGCCCGGCTGCATCACCACCTGCGCCACAGGAGGTGGGTAATTGTGTGACAGTGGTGGCCCACAATGTTTCCTTCACATGTGTGCTTCTATAAATCCTTCACACCAAATGTGTTGCCATATTTACCTCCTTGCTGCGGCACACCTTGGGGTGTCAATCTATCTGCCCTCCTTCCATGACTTACCAGACTTTTCTATTCTATGCTTCCAGCCGTATTGCAATGTTGCTTCTTCCACAACATCTTGGTATGTTTAGGTTAGTTATTTAAGGGTTTCAAGATAGCAGGTGGTTTGTTCTCAAACAGCCACATAGTACCATGTAGTAAATGGTGCTGTCTCACATGTGTGTTGGCTTTGTTGCCAGTGGGTTAAAGGTAGTTGACTGAGGGGTGGATTCTCACCATAAAGGAGTCCTAATGGGAAGGTGCCCAATATGTGTCATTGGCCAGCACAGCCCCCAGTATCAAGGTGTTGTGGTGACATGTCCTAATATTGGCTTACGGCTACGTGACAAACAACTAATTATGTATTTAGCTGAGCTCCTGGAATGGTCGAGGTGAGTGTACAGGAGAACCACTGGTGTTGGGGTCTTGAACCTTATTTGCTTTACTGTGTTATTCCTCATTTTGCATTCTGGTAGTTGGGCTTGGTGTGTGTGGGAGTGGTATATAGAGTCCTGTTGTGAATGTATACAGTTGATATAGCCTCCACTAATGGTATTTTTTTTATTTTTCCCCACCCACAGGCCCCAGAAGAGGACGGCTCCATTGCCGAGGATTCTGTTGCTGATGATGCTCAGCCCATGACATCTGGGGCTGAGCAGGAGGGCGCGGCGAGTGATGTGGGTCCAGGCCCAGGTCCCAGCTCCGGGATCCGTCGCCGCCGACGTCCTGCACCACCTGAGACGGAGCTGGCGACCTGGGCCCGACGCGTGTTGTTGGATGAACAACGGACCCACATGGACCCCGACGCCCTCTACATGAGCAACAGAATGCGAGGGATGGAGCCGCTCCAGAAGAAGATCCTTCTGAGGGTGTTCCACAATGCCGCTGATGCTGCCGATGATGGGGCCCTTCAATGGGGCTGCCACGTCCCCTCCCCCATGCAACACACCTTGTGGCCCCTTTCACCAGCTGCCCCATCTCGGCCCGTGAGAAGACCGGCCCCGCCACAGTCACCCCATCCCCCTTAACACATCGTCGTTCAACCAGACGTTCTGGGGCAGGTCGGGGCTGCCCTCAGAGGAGGGGGGATGCGGCATTGTCAGAGCCGACAGAAGAGGAGTAATTTGGACACTAGTAGCCAATGCACAGAATTGGCAGTCTGGACTTTATAATTTCAGGATTTGCGTTTTATATGTATATTTTGTTGATTGATTTTTGGCCAAAATTACTGGGTTTTTTTTTAATTTTTTTTGCCACTAAAATTCTATTCTTTGTTATTTATTTTAAATTCCAGCCTGGAATAAATTTTATTTATTAACACAATTGTGTATTCATTTCAGAATAAGGATTGTGTGGGTTTTTGGGGGTGAATGTAATTGTGGCCAATAATAGGTTTCCCCAAGCCACACAATATGGGCCAGTGCTCGCTCAGCAGGATCACCATCGGTTCATTTGGAATGTCTTAGCACATTCACAAAGGGATGTTGTGATGTGCCTCACATAGTTAGGTTATGGTGAGGTTTGGTCACCAAATATTAGTAAGGTCACATGAAGGAGCGTATAACAAAGTTAGAACAGCATTGTATTGTAAACATACATGTGTCACAGACATTTGCCATCATACAAGGAAGGCTTAGGCCAGATGGGGCTAGCCAGTCCACACTTGTGATGGTCCCAATGTGGGACAGTATAGCGATTGTAGGCCAGATGGGGCTAGCCAGTCCACACTTGTGATGGTCCCAATGTGGGACAGTATAGGGATTGTAGGCCAGATGGGGCTAGCCAGTCCACACTTGTGATGGTCCCAATGTGGGACAGTATAGGGATTGTAGGCCAGATGGGGCTAGCCAGTCCACACTTGTGATGGTCCCAATGTGGGACACTATAAGAAAAGAGCCCAACGGGGGCCAAAAATAAAAAAAAAACCAATATTTTCACTTTTGCAAGGCAACAAGCCAACGTGTGAACATTTTAGGGTCCAACAAGGACAACTGTTTGTGGGGCCATGTTTGGCCAGGATACAATGCATCCCTCGAATTCATGGGTGTGAACCATGGTGTGGGTGTAGGTCCGCCAGCATTTGAGCCAGGCGGCCAAGGTCCTGCAGGCCACGCTGTAGAGCCGTGGTCAAACGGGCCACAAATGCCTGATGGGCCTGGATGAATTCCTCCATGGTAGGGGCACCTGTATTGGGAGTAAACACAAACTTTAGTACACAGTCGTCACTGCTGATGGTTAGTCATGACTGGCCGCAACCATCCACTTACCCTGTTCCTCCAAATCCAGTTCACCATCAGACGGGGAGGGAGATGGGGTCAAGCTCCATCCATATGAGCCCGCACGTTCACCATCTGGAAAAAGGGAGAACCAACATGGTTTACTTTGTTTACATAAATTGTTTGGCCCAGATGAAATTGAAGCAACAGTGTGCAGGGTGTCTGTGGCAACATAACACACTTACCACCATAGTCACTGTGTGGGGACATGGTCACCCCAGGACTCGCCACTGAGCTGGAGACAGTGGGAGCTGGTGTTACTCCCGGGCTGGGGCTCCGTGGCCACATTATGTGGTTCAGGGGTAACAGTGGTCCTGGGCTATGGGGCAAAGACTCCTCTGGGCCGCCAGGTACTTGCTGCTCCTCGCCCTCCTGTGGGGAGTTGATGTGTTCCTCCAGCAGCCAGGCAGATGGGGACAGCTGGTCACACTCCAGCGGGCTGCCAGGTGCGGACTGGTCCTCCACGTCCTCTGTCCCGGTGGGTGACGGGACGTCTGGCTCCTGAGGCCCGGGGGAAGGTGTTGACCCTGGGGACAAGGGTGCCACTTGAGGCTGATGTGGTGGGGTTCTTGATGGGCCACCTGGGGGTGGGGCATGGGGCCCTTCTTCTGATGAGGATTCAGCATCTAGTTTGAAATTTGAACATAAAAGACGTAATAAGATCATGCCTACACATTGTTGTCCTACAAAGAGCTTGTGTGGGTATTTATTTGACGGCTATGGCTGGGGTCACACACACACAGATATCTGGGCAGATATTGTTGACAGATCTCTGGTTGCAGTGAAAGCATGGACACATTGTTCCATTTTGAGGCTGTCTCCAAATGTCAACATGTGACCATGATTTGACTGCAAACAGAGATGTGCAAACAATATGTGGGCAGATATCTGTGTCTGTGACCCCAGCCTTACTTAGCATCAACCAGGTGATGCTGGATGCATACACTCATGTTGTATGCATGGACTGTGCGTGTGAGACATTTTTAGGGCTGACTGGATGAGCACAACACTGTGAAGATGTGTTTGATTGTGTAGGCCACACTGTCCCTTGTCATATGTTTCCATCATTTTTTGTGTATTGTGGGACATGCACATGTGGCGGTGTGTGTTTTGGGGCAACAATTACTCACCACGCAGCCTGCCAATCCTGGCACGGATGTCCAGTATGCGACCTGGGCATTTGTGCTTCAAGTCAGCGATCTTTTTTTGGATCGCTTTGACTGTCCTCTGTACCCCCAGTTTGCAGAGCAGGGCCCGCTGGATCCGCCGCACGGTGCACCGATTGCGCAGCCTGGGGTGGCGGTGGTGATGGTGGCCCCAATAGTCCCGACGGTCACAATGATCAATGAGGATGATCAGCTCCGCCATCCCCCATGTTGCGGCGCGGTGCACGGCTGCCATGACTGCTATGGTGTGTGCAGAGGCGGGGCTGGCACCTTGCAGGCAGAGTGAAAATGAAACCAACGTCATGACGTCATTACGACCGCTGTGGGGGTGACGCACCTTTATAAGTAGGCCAACACGCAGACTCGGCCGACACACTTATGCGGCCCCTACTGCAGAAGACCCACAGTGCAGTCCGTACAACACGGCTCTGATCTGTCTACTGGGTAATCTCCTCCGATGTGGTATGGGATTGTGTGCATCTGTGTGCGCGCTGCGCGCACTGCCAGACCCGGAACACTTCTACGGCAGCTGCTGTGCAATAAGCCAGAGCGGTACGTAACACACACTTGTGCGCTGTGTCCCGCATTATTCGTTTTCATGTTGATAGGATGTGCACACTGTATGTAGATCATGGGCCATTTATGATTTTACGTTCAAGTGTGTGTCCGCGTAATTGTACTACTATCTGATCGTGCATACGGCGCGTATGTGTAGTGCTGAAGGGACAGCTCATCCAAGATGGAGGGCTGTGAGGCAAGGGCCAATCGTAACGCAGCATCTTCCACCAATGATCGCTGAAGGGGCGCGGTATCACGCAGCATGGGTGACGCCTTAGCCACATTGCAGCTACATCGCCGGGTGTCCAGAGTTCCCTTCTGTAGCTTCTTTACACGCCGATACAGCTCGCTACAATCGGCGATGTTGCCATATGTTTATGGGCAGTGCACGGATACAGAGGTATCTGTAGCCGGCTGCGTCGTCCCGTCTTCAGACGCCGCTACTACGGGCGATATTGGCTCGACAAGCTACATTTGTAGCCTGTAGCGGGTTGTATCCATCCTGTTGTGGCGGCGTGTAAAGGTACCATTAGGGTACTTTTGTAGTGTATCTGTATAGATACACTGCAAAAGTACAGGTTACTACTCGGACTCGCTGGACTCGCAACGAGTACCGAGTCTCGGACCCGGACTAGTTAGACTCCAGCGCTTGAGTATTTCAGGATTTGCCCATCCCTAATGGGCGGTCACCGAATACTGAGGACGGAGGAGACGGGCAGTCACTGAATACTGAGGACGGAGGAGACGGGCGGTCACTGAATACTGAGGACGGAGGAGACGGGCAGTCACTGAATACTGAGGATGGAGGAGATGGGCAGTCACTGAATACTGAGGACGGAGGAGACGGGCGATCACTGAATACTGAGGATGGAGGAGACGGGCGGTCACTGAATACTGAGGACGGAGGAGACGGGCGGTCACTGAATACTGAGGACGGAGGAGACGGGCGGTCACTGAATACTGAGGACGGAGGAGACGGGCGGTCACTGAATACTGAGGATGGAGGAGACGGGCAGTCACTGAATACTGAGGAAAGAGGAGACGGGCGGTCACTGAATACTGAGGACGGAGGAGACGGGCGGTCACTAAATACTGAGGACGGAGGAGACGGGCGGTCACTGAATACTGAGGACGGAGGAGACGGGCGGTCACTAAATACTGAGGACGGAGGAGACGGGCGGTCACTGAATACTGAGGACGGAGGAGACGGGCGGTCACTGAATACTGAGGACGGAGGAGGCGGGCGGTCACTGAATACTGAGGATGGAGGAGACGGGCAATCACTGAATACTGAGGACGGAGGAGACGGGCGGTCACTGAATACTGAGGACGGAGGAGACGGGCGGTCACTGAATACTGAGGACGGAGGAGACGGGCGGTCACTGAATACTGAGGACGGAGGAGACGGGCGGTCACTAAATACTGAGGACGGAGGAGACGGGCGGTCACTGAATACTGAGGACGGAGGAGACGGGCGGTCACTGAATACTGAGGACGGAGGAGGCGGGCGGTCACTGAATACTGAGGATGGAGGAGACGGGCGGTCACTGAATACTGAGGATGGAGGAGACGGGCAGTCACTGAATACTGAGGATGGAGGATACGGGCAGTCACTGAATACTGAGGACGGAGGAGACGGGCGGTCACTGAATACTGAGGACGGAGGAGACGGGCGGTCACTGAATACTGAGGACGGAGGAGACGGGCGGTCACTGAATACTGAGGACGGAGGAGACGGGCGGTCACTGAATACTGAGGACGGAGGAGACGGGCGGTCACTGAATACTGAGGACGGAGGAGACGGGCGGTCACTAAATACTGAGGACGGAGGAGACGGGCGGTCACTGAATACTGAGGATGGAGGAGACGGGCGGTCACTGAATACTGAGGACGGAGGAGGCGGGCGGTCACTGAATACTGAGGATGGAGGAGACGGGCGGTCACTGAATACTGAGGATGGAGGAGACGGGCGGTCACTGAATACTGAGGACGGAGGAGACGGGCGGTCACTGAATACTGAGGAAGGCAATGACAAGAAAATTGTTAAAAGCATTCTTTCCTTAGATTTTTTTCCACACCTGCATAAAAAGTTTGAATGTATATGAATATAATTATATACAGGAGATGCCCAGGTTATACCAACTGTACATATATAATTATATACAGGAGATGTCCAGGTTATACCAGCTGTACATATATAATTATATACAGGAGATGCCCAGGTTATACCAGCTGTACATATATAATTATATACAGGAGATGCCCAGGTTATACCGGCTGTACATATATAATTATATACAGGAGATGCCCAGGTTATACCAGCTGTACATATATAATTATATACAGGAGATGTCCAGGTTATACCGGCTTGTACATATATAATCATACACAGGAGACGCCCAGGTTATACCGGCTGTACATATATAATTATATACAAGAGACGCCCAGGTTATACCGGCTGTACATATATAATTATATACAGGAGACGCCCAGGTTATACCGGCTGTACATATATAATTATATACAGGAGATACCCAGGTTATACCGGCTGTACATATATAATTATATACAGGAGACGTCCAGGTTATACCAGCTGTACATATATAATTATATACAGGAGACGCCCAGGTTATACCAGCTGTACATATATAATTATATACAGGAGATGCCCAGGTTATACCAGCTGTACATATATAATTATATACAGGAGATGTCCAGGTTATACCAGCTGTACATATATAATTATATACAGGAGATGCCCAGGTTATACCAGCTGTACATATATAATTATATACAGGAGATGCCCAGGTTATACCGGCTGTACATATATAATTATATACAGGAGATGCCCAGGTTATACCAGCTGTACATATATAATTACATACAGGAGATGCCCAGGTTATACCAGCTGTACATATATAATTATATACAGGAGACGCCCAGGTTATACCGGCTGTACATATATAATTATATACAGGAGATACCCAGGTTATACCGGCTGTACATATATAATTATATACAGGAGACGTCCAGGTTATACCAGCTGTACATATATAATTATATACAGGAGACGCCCAGGTTATACCAGCTGTACATATATAATTATATACAGGAGATGCCCAGGTTATACCAGCTGTACATATATAATTATATACAGGAGATGTCCAAGTTATACCAGCTGTACATATATAATTATATACAGGAGATGCCCAGGTTATACCAGCTGTACATATATAATTATATACAGGAGATGCCCAGGTTATACCGGCTGTACATATATAATTATATACAGGAGATGTCCAGGTTATACCGGCTGTACATATATAATTATATACAGGAGATGCCCAGGTTATACCGGCTGTACATATATAATTATATACAGGAGATGCCCAGGTTATACCAGCTGTACATATATAATTACATACAGGAGATGCCCAGGTTATACCAGCTGTACATATATAATTATATACAGGAGATGTCCAGGTTATACCGGCTGTACATATATAATTATATACAGGAGACTCCACGCTCCGAATTAATAACAGGACTGCGATTTTATGGCAATAGACGTCTTCCACCTGGGCCGGGAGCACATTCCACATCTGCTGGATGCTGTAACCAGACGCTAATTGAAATCGTATGCAGAGCGGGATCCAATTGTGAAATACAAAGCGAGCTTTCTACAGAAGGCTGGGAACAGCGGGCCGAGCCGAGACGTGGCCCCGAGCCAAGGAGCCGAGGTGGGATCCAGAATCTCAGGATGACAAGAAGAAATTACAAGTGATCGCAAACATAAGCGGAGTCAGAACCGTAATCAAGAGGAGGGGGTGCCATGAAGAGACGGGGGGGCACCACGGGGTGCCACCATGAAATCACGGACACGTATCTTGATACCTTCTGGAATTAGACCAAGTCAGACGCTGACACTCGAGACACGGATGTGAAAATATGTTTAGGTATCCGAACTATTTCCTATTGATCGGCTGTAAATGTCCCAGACCCCGTATAGGTTTCATCTGGATATCCACACATAATCCGAGGAGTCTTTCCGGGAACAAGAGCGGTATAATGATAATGTCACAGGACGAAAAGGTCAGGAGTAACCGAAGGAGGAAGGCGAAGAAGATGTCACTCCGTACACCCGAGAATAGCTGTTCCTCCAGACCTCGTCTTCTCATACAGCCAGGTCAGATCCCACACACTGCACTGATGAGGGGCCATCACCCCGAAACGAAGCGTCTGCAGATTGGGCTTCTGATCTGGCACAAATCCTAAGTCATATTAAAAAGCTTGTTATAGAGTCAAATATGACTTTTATACGATTGCTACCCTTATTGAGTTTTTCACTTTCTCACTGAAGTGACAATTTACAGGGTACACCTGAGAAACCCTGATATCACATCACAAGGAGAAAACTATACAACTCATCATATAATACTGCCCCTATGTACAAGAATATAACTACTATAATACTGCCCCTATATACAAGAATATAACTACTATAATACTGCTCCTATATATATAAGAATATAACTACTATAATACTGCCCCTATATACAAGAATATAACTACTATAATACTGCTCCTATATATATAAGAATATAACTACTATAATACTGCCTCTATGTACAAGAATATAACTACTATAATACTGCTGCTATATACAAGAATATAACTACTATAATACTGCTCCTATGTACAAGAATATAACTACTATAATACTGCCCCTATGTACAAGAATATAACTACTATAATACTGCTCCTATATACAAGAATATAACTACTATAATACTGCTCCTATGTACAAGAATATAACTACTATAATACTGCCCCTATATACAAGAATATAACTACTATAATACTGCCCCTATGTACAAGAATATAACTACTATAATACTGCTCCTATATACAAGAGTATAACTACTATAATACTGCCGCTATGTACAAGAATATAACTGCTATAATACTGCCCCTATGTACAAGAATATAACTACTATAATACTGCCCCTCTGTACAAGAATATAACTACTATAATACTGCCCCTATATACAAGAATATAACTACTATAATACTGCCCCTATGTACAAGAATATAACTACTATAATACTGCCCCTATATACAAGAATATAACTACTATAATACTGCTCCCATATACAAGAATATAACTACTATAATACTGCTCCCATATACAAGAATATAACTACTATAATACTGCTCCCATATACAAGAATATAACTACTATAATACTGCCCCCTATGTACAAGAATATAACTACTATAATACTGCCCCTATGTACAAGAATATAACTACTATAATACTGCTCCCATATACAAGAATATAACTACTATAATACTGCCCCTATATACAAGAATATAACTACTATAATACTGCCCCTATATACAAGAATATAACTACTATAATACTGCCCCTATGTACAAGAATATAACTACTATAATACTGCCCCTATGTACAAGAATATAACTACTATAATACTGCCCCTATATACAAGAATATAACTACTATAATACTGCTCCTATATACAAGAATATAACTACTATAATACTGCCCCTATGTACAAGAATATAACTACTATAATACTGCTCCTATATACAAGAATATAACTACTATAATACTGCCCCTATGTACAAGAATATAACTACTATAATACTGCTCCTATGTATAAGAATAGAACTACTATAATACTGTCCCTATATACAAGAATATAACTACTATAATACTGCCCCTATATACAAGAATATAACTACTATAATACTGCTCCTATATACAAGAATATAACTACTATAATACTGCTCCTATATACAAGAATATATCTACTATAATACTGAGAAGAGAACTGTCTGTGGTTTTTACAACCAAAATGTTGAAAAATATTGACAATCTCAAGGTTACAAGTCCATCTCCAAATATCTGGATGTTCCTCTGTCCTCAGTGCGCAACATAACCATGAAGTTTACATCCTATGACACTGTAGCTAATCTCCCAGGACGTGGATGGCAGAGAAAAATTGATGAAAGGTTGTAATACAGGATAGTCTGTATGGTGGAGAGGTCTCAATCATGATCGAAAGAAATTCAAGCCATCCTGCAGGCTCAGGGGGCATCAGTGTCAAGAACTATCCGTCCACATGTGAATGACATGAAACTCTATGGTGGAGACCCAGGAGGACCAACTTCTAACACAGAGACAGAAAGCCAACATGTACGTAACCAAAATTCTTCTGGGAAAGCAGCCTGTGGACAGATGAGACAAGATAGAGATTTTTAGTTAAAGCGAATCATTCTACTGTTTACCGAAAACAGAATGTGGCCGACAAAGAAAAGAGCACAGGACCTACAGTCACATATGGGAGAGGGCAGAGAAAAGAGCACAGGATCTACAGGCACATATGGGGGAGGTCAGAGAAAAGAGCACAGGACCTACAGTCACATATGGAGGAGGTCAGAGAAAAGAGCACAGGACCTACAGTCACATATGGGGGAGTTCAGAGAAAAGAGCACAGGACCTACAGTCACATATGGTGGAGGTCAGACAAAAGAGCACAGGACCTACAGTCACATATGGGAGAGGTCAGAGAACAGAGCACAGGACCTACAGTCAGATGTGGGGGAGGTCAGAGAACAGAGCACAGGACCTACAGTCACATATGGGGGAGGTCAGAGAAAAGAGCACAGGACCTACAGTGACATATGGGGGAGGGCAGAGAAAAGAACAAAGGACCTAGAGTCAGATGTGGGGGAGGTCAGAGAACAGAGCACAGGACCTACAGTCTCAAATGGGGGAGGTCAGAGAAAGGAGCACAGGACCTACAGTCACATATTGGTGAGGGCAGAGAAAAGAGCACAGGATCTACAGTAACATATGGTGGAGGTCAGAGAAAAGAGCACAGGATCTACAGTAACATATGGTGGAGCTCAGAGAAAAGAGCACAGGATCTACAGTAACATATGGAAGAGATAACAGAAGAGCACAGGACCTACAGTCACATATGGTGGAGGTCAGAGAAAAGAGCACAGGACCTACAGTCACATATGGTGGAGCTCAGAGAAAAGAGCACAGGACCTACAGTCACATATGGAAGAGATAACAGAAGAGCACAGGACCTACAGTCACATATGCTGGAGGTCAGAGAAAAGAGCACAGGACCTACAGTAACATATGGGAGAGATAACAGAGAAGAGCACAGGACCTACAGTCACATATGGGGGAGGTCAGAGAAAAGAGCACAGAACCTACAGTCACATATGGGGGAGGGCAGAGAAAAGAGCACAGAACCTACAGTCACATATGGGGGAGGGCATTGTTACGCTTGGATCAAGGAGATGTCCAGCAACCGTGCATGACAGTGGCGCACGGACCAACGATGTCCGATGCGCATTAACAAAAAACAACAGACATGGAAACACCAAAGGGAATAAATACAATGAAAGGCCCCGCTCATTAGGTACGAGGAAGAGGTGACCTCCTGCACTCACCTTTGGCAGCCCTTATCTCCCTACTGTCCCTTTATGAGTTCTTTCATTACGTCACCAAGCCAGAAACCTAAGCCCGCCGCTGGCCCTAAAGTTAACCCTCACCAGGGAATGCCGGTGGGAGCACTAGTCCCATCCACTACAATAAAGAGGCATGAGGGAAGGGGAAGACAGACAAAGAACAACAAGACAGCTACTTCACTTCTCCTGACACCAGATGGCTTGACAGCAAGAGGTTCTCCACAAAGCTCCTTTCCCCTCAGAAGCTTGACCAGGAATGAAGTTCAATCTCCAGCAAAGCATGTTGGAACCCTGTGATCCTATAAAGGCAGAGGAAATCACAGAGTGGCTACATCTGGACAAGGCCCAGCCAGCTTACTGGCAACAGAGACTAACACTAACTCCTCCAGTGCCAAAGGAAAAGGACATTTAATATGAAGTCTCAATTCAGACATGAGACTTAGGTCCAAAGCAGTCACAAGTCTCCTTGGAAAGGGAGACCATCGTGACAGGCAGAGAAAAAAGCACAAGACCTACAGTCACATATGGGGGAGGTCAGAGAAAAGAGCACAGGACCTACAGTCACATATGGGGGAGGTCAGAGAAAAGAGCACAGGGCCTACAGTCACATATGGGGGAGGTCAGAGAAAAGCGCACAGGACCTACAGTCATATATGGGGGAGGTCAGAGAAATGAGCGCAGAACCTACAGTCACATATGGGGGAGGTCAGAGAAAAGAGCACAGGACCTACAGTCACATATGGTGGAGGTCAGAGAAAAGAGTACAGGATCTACAGTCACATATGGTGGAGGTCAGAAAAAAGAGCACAGGACCTACAGTCACATATGGAGGAGGTCAGAGAAAAGAGCACAGGACCTACAGTCACATATGGAGGAGGTCAGAGAAAAGAGCACAGGACCTACAGTCACATATGGGGGAGGTCAGAGAAAAGAGCACAGGACCTACAGTCACTTATGGGGGAGGTCAGAGAAAAGAGCACAGGACCTACAGTCACATATGGGGGAGGTCAGAGAAAAGAGCACAGGGCCTACAGTCACATATGGGGGAGACCAGAGAAAAGAGCACAGGACCTACAGTCACATATGGGGGAGGGCAGAGAAAAGAGCACAGGACCTACAGTCACATATGGTGGAGGGCAGAGAAAAGAGTACAGAACCTACAGTCACATATGGGGGAGGTCAGAGAAAAGAGCACAGGACCTACAGTCACATATGGGGGAGGTCAGAGAAAAGAGCACAGGACCTACAGTCACATATGGGGGAGGTCAGAGAAATGAGCACAGGACCTACAGTCACATATGGGGGAGGGAAGAGAAAAGAGCACAGGGCCTACAGTCACATATGGGGGAGGTCAGAGAAAAGCGCACAGGACCTACAGTCATATATGGGGGAGGTCAGAGAAATGAGCGCAGAACCTACAGTCACATATGGGGGAGGTCAGAGAAAAGAGTACAGGACCTACAGTCATATATGGGGGAGGTCAGAGAAATGAGCGCAGAACCTACAGTCACATATGGTGGAGGTCAGAGAAAAGAGCACAGGACCTACAGTCACATATGGAGGAGGTCAGAGAAAAGAGCACAGGACCTACAGTCACATATGGGGGAGGTCAGAGAAAAGAGCACAGGACCTACAGTCACATATGGGGGAGGTCAGAGAAAAGAGCACTGGACCTACAGTCACATATGGGGGAGGGCAGAGAAAAGAGCACAGGACCTACAGTCACATATGGAGGAGGTCAGAGAAAAGAGCACAGGACCTACAGTCACATATGGGGGAGGTCAGAGAATAGAGCACAGGACCTACAGTCACATATGGGGGAGGTCAGAGAAAAGAGCACAGGACCTACAGTCACATATGGGGTAGGTCAGAGAAAAGAGCACTGGACCTACAGTCACATATGGGGGAGGGCAGAGAAAAGAGCACAGGACCTACAGTCACATATGGGGGAGGGAAGAGAAAAGAGCACAGGACCTACAGTCATATATGGGGGAGGTCAGAGAAAAGAGCACAGGACCTACAGTCACATATTGGGGAGGTCAGAGAAAAGAGCACAGGGCCTACAGTCACATATGGGGGAGGTCAGAGAAAAGAGCACAGGACCTAGAGTCACATATGGGGGAGGTCAGAGAAAAGAGCACAGGAGCTACAGTCACATATGGGGGAGGTCAGAGAAAAGAGCACAGGACCTAGAGTCACATATGGGGGAGGTCAGAGAAAAGAGCACAGGACCTACAGTCACATATTGGGGAGGTCAGAAAAAAGAGCACAGGACCTACAGTCACATATGGGGGAGGTCAGAGAAAAGAGCACAGGACCTACAGTCACATATTGGGGAGGTCAGAGATAAGAGCACAGGACCTACAGTCACATATGGGGGAGGTCAGAGATAAGAGCACAGGACCTACAGTCACATATGGGGGAGGTCAGAGATAAGAGCACAGGACCTACAGTCACATATGGGGGAGGTCAGAGATAAGAGCACAGGACCTACAGTCACATATGGGGGAGGTCAGAGATAAGAGCACAGGACCTACAGTCACATATGGGGGAGGTCAGAGATAAGAGCACAGGACCTACAGTCACATATGACTGTGACTGTTTGTGATGATAGTAGATGGTCCCATAGTGATCCAGTAGTGTATAACGTTGCTCTTTGGACCTTTGATGCCCTCTGTACTCGTCCACCTCGTCGTGGAGTCTTGTAGGCTTTGCAGTCTGTTGAGTTCTTTCCTCCGTCCATTGATTATTTCGATGCGTCATGCCGTCAGTTCACTTGATCTCTGCGGGTTATTCTCTGGCCAAGGTCTTAAACTTTACAACCCTCATTTCATAGAATGTGATGAACTTCAGGTTAATATCAATCCCAGAGACGTTTCTCCATGTCTGAGGCTCCAAAACACCGAGGCGCTGGCGTGCCGTCCGCATGAACTGGGAATTTTAATATAATTCCAATATACGGCTGGAATCCTCTTCACGGCCCTGAGATCGCAACGACGTGAGGGCGCGAGTGCTAATCCCTGAGTCTATCCAAAGAGCTACGTCCAGCAGGACCGAGCCTCCGCTCTGTTCAGATGACGGGAGAAGCTCGTTAGTAATTACAAGACATCACAGAATTCAAAGGATCCTTCTCTGGATTTTTATTATATTGTATTGACTGGATTTCAGGCACATGAATATTTCACCGATGATGAGATCATCCACAAAAAAGAAAACCAAAAACAGGTTGCAGAGGTCCCGGAAGCCGCAGGCAGACTGGAGACATGCTGGAAACTGAAGACAGGTACAAGAGGTACTGTAAGTCACAGACAGACAGGAGACATCTTGGAGACCACACACAGGTAGCAGAGACTGTGGAAGACTGGCGACTGGTAGAAAAGGTCTGGAAGCCACAGGAAGACAGGAGATATGCTGGAAACTGAAGACAGGTAGAAGAGCTCCTGGAAAACCGGGAACAGGTAGAAAAGGTACTGTAAGTCACAGACAGACAGGAGACATCTTGGAGACCACACACAGGTAGCAGAGACCGTGGAAGACTGGCGACTGGTAGAAAAGGTCTGGAAGAGGTACTGGAAGACAGGAAAGAGGTAGCAGAGGTATGAAAGTTGCAGGCAGACATGAGATCTACTAGAGACCACAAACAGTTAGAAAAGGTCCTGGAAGCCAAAGACAGACAGGCAAAGTCCTATAGCCATAGATAGGCTGCAGGGGTACAGGAAGCCAGAGACAGATGAGACGTCCTGCAAACCCCAAACAGAAGAGGTACTGGAAGCCAAAGTCAGAGAAGAGATGTCTTGTAGACAGCAAACAAGCTATAGGGGTATGGGAAGCCTGAGGCAGACAGGAGATGTCCTGGAGACTAGTGACATGTAGTAGAGGTACTGTACGTCACAGACAGGAGACATCTTGGAGACCACAAACAGGTAACAGAGGCTGTGGAAGACTGGGGACTGGTAGAAAAGGTACTGGAAGCCACAGTAAAACAGGAGACATCCTAGAGACCGCAGAAAGGTTGCAGAAGTACTGGAAACCACAGGCAGACAGGTTATGTCTTGGAGACTGCATTCAGATAGTAACGGAACTGGAAGTCCGGAAACAGGAAGCAGTGGTATGGAAGTCTCAGGCAGACAGGAGATCTACTAGAGACCACAAATTGGTAGAAAAGGTGCTGGAGGTTAAAGGCAGACAGAAGACGTCCTGTAGCTGCAGACAGGCTGCAGGGGTATGGGAAGCCACAGGCAGACAGAAGATGTCCTGCAGATCGCAGACAGAAGTACTGGAAGCCAAAGTCACAGAAGAGATTTCTTGTATACAGCAGATAAGCAATAGGGGTACGGGAAGCCTGAGGCAGACAAAAGATGTTCTGGAGACCAGAGGCAGGTAGCTGTGGCAGTGTACGTCACAGACAGACAGGAGACATCTTGGAGACCACTGACAGGTACCAGAGGCAGTGGAAGACTGGGGACAGGTAGAGAAGGTACTGGAAGCCAAAGCCGAGTCTTAGCTGTTGAGATTGCAATATACAACAGCTGCAGGCTTATGTTGTCTTGGCTCATGTGCATGCAGGTCCTCTGGATTATGTGATGATGCAGTTAATGGTTTGCTGTTTGCCGCAAGTAACAAAGATCATCGTACTGAGTGCTGATGACTATGCACCAAGCAGAAATCTACAATAGACCCCAAGTTTGACAGGACTTGAAAGAGTTGGCACGTATGCTGATGCATGGCCCTTGCCTTTGGTCTTTTAGGTCTATATAGGGGTGCATGATAAAGACCTGAAGCAAGAAAAGTTTAGTAAGGGTGTGACGACACAGCCTTTTTCAAGGCATGTCATGGGTTAATATCATTCATTTGGCCAGACGTATTGTTCTTTTGTTTGTTGACTCATGAGAAGTCGGTCATTGTTTCTTATGAGACTTCTCGGAGCCTCCATTGTTCTAGGTTGTAAAATACCTCACCTTCGGCTCCGGCTCACATCGTGCCTTTATACTCTGCATGTCACGTGCTTAGATGGCGCTGACATTGTTGGATGCTGTTGTGTATGTGGTTTGTCTTTAAGAGCTGCATGGTTGATGGTTGTGAAGGTCCTTGCCTCCTGTGGTGTGCTCCAGAACTGCAGTCACTATTATGTTCAATTGCTGGTTCAGGAGTTAATGGTGTGACTCACCTGGAATCCCCTCCACCTGGCTTTAAATAGCCGTCCCTCTCCTCTGTCAGGTGCTGCTGATAGCTATGTACTCTAGGTCTTGGTGCTGTGCTGATGCTTAGCTGCTGGACTAAAGTCTTTCCTTGGGAGAAGCTGTGATTCCAGACCTGTAAGTGGAGGTAGGGGCCCTCAGCTTAGGGCTAATCAGGAGTTTTAGGGTACAGGGTGGCGGCTCGAAACTCCTCACCATCAGAGGTACCTTAGAGATCAGGGCGAGCCAGGGACCCCAGCATCAGGGTCAGATTAGGCTCTCCTGACCCCTTCTGCCCAATTCACCTACCTGATTCCTTTACCTCCCAAGCGTGACACTGCATGGCTTCAGTCTAGGATCCTAGGATTTGGCTGGAAGATACCTAGGTTGGGACAATTTGGTCACCTGGCTACAGACTTTGCTGTGATCGGTCAGCTTCCTAAGTTTGTCTGTGGGTGCCTGCCAAAAGCGTGGTGCTGCTGGACTGGGGAAATTGACCCTGGAAGCACCGAAGACACGAATATCTTAATTCCTGGGTAGCCAGCGGAAGGGTGAGAGTCTGTTGCCTGTTACATGGTGTGTTGTGCTTGGTTATGTGTTATATGCGCTCGACTGTTGGGGATCCAGTAAAGTCTTCCCATTGTGTGGATCCCTCACCCTGTGTTGTCTTAGCACTGTAAGAGATCAGGTGTTCAGTTGGGATGAGCCCTGGTCCATGCGGTCGTTCTATAGGCGGCCAGGCCAGCAGACGAGAGCACCCACTGACCTTGTGTCTCCACAAGGGTCTCCAGGAAAGAAGGATACTGGGGGCTAACACTCTTTGTGGTCATTTCAGCCTATGACTCTAAAGGTACCTTTACACGCCGAAATATCTGCTGCGTATCCTGATGGCGATATGTCGCCCTGAAACTACCGCCGCCAAATTGCCTCCCAATTGCGGCGTGTAATTGGGGAATTTGGCGGTGATAAATCGCCTGTCGCCTGGTTCCGATTTCACAGCACTGCTCCAAAATCAGAGGCAATCATGAGGGCGACATTCCCGACTTTTGGCGTGTGATAGGGCGATACGGATGGAATCTGCGTCGCCTATTGTTATCCCGGAGGCGTGCCACAGCGTGCTGGAGACCGCGCCCCATCAGTGATGATTGGCGGTGTCTACTGTGTTCCCATTGGCTGTCAGTTCAAAGGGCGCCATATTTGAAGATATGTCCGTCCGGCGCCACACAAGTCATGTATTAGCCAGCCTACCAGAGCAGGCTGACCAATCGTAGCGCTGTTGCGTTGTCCAATGAGCGCATATGGGGCACGGTGTAGACCGCTGCGGCACGCCTATGCCCTCGCGGCGCTGAACATGTACGCCCACACCAGTGGCGGACCTTGAGCCTGGAGGGCCCTGGTGCAGCAGCTGCTGGTGAGGAGTAGCTAGAGTTAGCTAGTGGATGTCAGTGGGGGGGGGTTCTAGTAGATGTTGGCGAGGAGTGGGTGCTTTAGGTCATTGCAGTCCTGGGAGCCGGGGCGGCAGAGAAGAGGTGGGGCGGGATCAGCCAAGGGAGGCGGGGAGCTTCCCTCAGTTTACCTCCTCTCCTCTGACACAGGGTCACGGGGGTCGGCTGGGGGCCCCCATGCAGGCTTGAGGGGCCCCCTAGCCGGTTGGGGCCCTGGTGCAGCTGTACCAGCTGCACCACGGTAGGTCCGCCCCTGACCCACATTGCCTTTGGGATTGCGGCGTGTGAAGCAGCGAGGGAATTCCACCGGATTGGTTCCGCTGTAGGTGAGGCGATTTCCGGGGCGACACATCGCCTTAGGTTGAGGGCGAAATTGCGGCGTGTAATGCCGCCATCGGCCACCTGAGGCGACCACGAAAAACTTGCACATGCACGTTAGATCGCCTCCTATCGCCGCCAGATATTGCTGCGTGTGACGGTACCTTAAGAATTACAAGAACTAAATAGGAATCAGACATACGGCATCTCTGTGTCCGTAGTGGTCACCTGCCCAGTGCCAAAGGGGAGCATGCAAAATTGGGCAACCGAGCGAGTGGCTAAATTCAAGACCCCCCCCACCCAACACAGTGACTTAGCTGAGAAGATGGAGTGGCCCCTTAATGTTCAGCCCTTGTTTCTATTTTGGAGATCTCTGGATCCTCTGAGCTCAGATGACCCGATTCCCTCCACGACCTGACACTCTCCAGCCCTCGTCATCGTGTCATTGTGATGATTTTCGCAGAAGGCGCATTCATCATAACAGAGGGAATCTGGAGTATTTCACAGGCCGGAGGACGGCGGAGATGATGAGCGGCTCCGTCCCTGTTTCCACAGATATATACGGGTTATCTGTCGGGGATATTTATGGCGCAGCCTCGTTCCCATTACAATGGGATGATTCTGACGTCAGACTCGAATCATACAGATTCAGGACATTTTTAAGGCATTCAAAGAGATTGTCCAATATTATGTCATTACAGGTGAACAGCAAAAAACCAGATGAACATTTTTGCAGGGCAAGTGTTAGCAATCCGCAGCCTGTAGCAATCCGGGCATGCTGGGAGTTGTAGTCTCACAATGGCTGGAATGCTGGAGGTTGCAGACCCCTCCAGTGGAAACTGCTTTGGAGTCTCCAATATCAGCTTTAATGGCCTGGACCCTAGTGACTTTGCCAAAATCCCAGCACTATAATGCAGGGGCGTAGCAATTTTGCGTTGAAAAACATTTTTGTGAAATTGTTGCCCAATTGTTATCCGCAGTTGTTCACAGACCGGTGACCTCTGACCATATTTGCTTCGGAGAGACTCTGCCTCTCTAACATGCTTTTTATACATTCATGTGGTTTAGTTAAAAACTTACCCTATAACTTACCCTATACCCTACATCCTTTTCTTAATGCAGGTCGTGAGTTAATATTCTT